>JBBGZY010002273.1:0-707500 GCA_037952925.1 Lithobates clamitans | reverse complement strand
GTCCCGTGTCGGAATTTCTTCTGAGCATGCGTGGCACTTTGTGCGTCGGAACAGGCCACACACGGTCGGAATTGACGCGATCGGATTTTGTTGTCGGAAAATTTTATCTCCTGCTGTCCAACTTTGTGTGTCGGAAAATCCGATGGAAAATGTCCCATGGCGCCCACACATGGTCGGAATTTCCGACAACACGCTCCGATCGGACATTGTCCATCGGAAAATCCGACCGTGTGTACGGGGCATAACAGTAAAGAACCCTCTACGTAGTTTAAGGTTAAACCTCTTTTCTTCTAATTGTAATGAGTGGCCACGAGTCTTATTAAACTCTCTTCTGCGAAAAAGTTTTATCCCTATTGTGGGGTCACCAGTACAGTATTTGTAAATTGAAATCATATCCCCTCTCAAGCGTCTCTTCTCCAGAGAGAATAAGTTCAACGCTCGCAACCTTTCCTCATAACTAAGATCCTCCAGACCCTTTATTAGCTTTGTTGTTTTCTGCAAGGCTTTTTTTTTAAGATAGCTTTTGTTTCTCAAAGCACAGCATTCACTTGTTGCTGTCCATCTGCTCTTGGAGCTGCCTTTAGTGCACAGCTTGCCACTGTATTGTTTAAAAGAAAAAAAAGTGCAACAACAATGTTCACCTTAACCACCCCACAGTCTATAATTCAAATTCTCCACACCTCATTATCCACACTGTAGAAATAAAAGTTAGGTATACACCAGTTGGGGCTATTCTCCCTGTTTAAAAATGTGTTGCCACTGAATAATTTTACATTGCTTTATCCTCTGTGGTCTCTCCATTTTTGACTGAAAATAACCATCCTGTGTCACTAGTACAATGAAGCCTAATCTTACTCATTAAAATGTCCCTGCCACTGAATGATTTTTACACAGCTGTACGAAAAACCCAATACATTTTGGAACAAGAAGACTGTTGCATGCTCACAAGCATAAATAATGTGAATACGGGAGAGGGGGTGATAGTGGGTTTATATGAATAGATTCGTATGTGCTATTACAAATAAAGATATAAAACTCTATTATTTCCACTGGACTAAACATATCAATCATATAGCATCACAACTAGTGAGAAACAAAAATAACAAGTGACACCAATTCCCAATAGTGCAAAACCAGTCTCTGTAAGCTTATAAACATAAGTCCATGGGGACGTGGCTGGATGTTGAACTGAATGGCAGCCTGAATCCCTGCTCTCCACAGACCAGCTGCTAACCAGCTTTACACAGGGACACAGCGCACACTGATGGGCAGGAACTGCACCACCCGCTCACAGAAACTGGGGGGAACCTCAGGACAGCTTCACCTGCTTGGTCCCCCGATCCAGTCTTATTTTACACAGCCGCCTGGGACCGCCATGTGGGAAGCTGAGGGCATGGCGCCGCAGCACGCCACACAGACATCCTCTCGACCTCCTCCCAAGATCCCGAGCCGGCACCAGACGACTCCCGAGGACCCTACGGTCTGCACTCCTGACGGTGAGCTGCCAGGTGGCCGCCCAGCTACAAGGCACTCGGCTCCATCCACCCTGCACGGCCTGCCTCATTCTCCCCACGTGGCCGCCATCTTGCTGAGACACTCTTGGAGTGGCTCCACTGATCCCCCGGGTGAGTCCCTCTTTAACCCCCTCTTCCACAAAGGGCCCTGCACTGGACTCCCTCTCCCTGCGGCACACTCCGCCGGCATTCTGGTACTTCCCAATCCGGTTGCTCACAATCACTTTTGTGGCTGCAGCCTACCTCCCCTCCTCCCCAGGCCTTATTTTCAGCACAAGGCTCTCCAAAGCCCCAGAGACCACCCTGCTCCCTTGACTCTAGCTCTGCAGGCCTCACGGCAGACCACCTGCCGCTCTCACCTTCACTTGGTGCCCCACGAGCACCCCACCTGCTCCCAGCGCAGCTCAATCAGGAGCAGAGGGACGGGTTTGATCCGTGGACCTCTCCTTCACGGGTTAGGGCCCATCATCAGCCTCCACCCCGAATACCATCCATTGCCACAGCTGATGAAATGATCTCCTGGCGAGAACAACTCCAACTCCACTCTCTACCCACCAAGGAAGATTTTAAGCTCCTAATCTCAGAGGTTAAAGAGGCCTGCCGCAGATCAAAATTCTGAAAGTGGACTTTCACCACCTGGCTACTCAGGTGGAAGACCTGGAAGAAGACCTCCAAACTACTAAGCTTGCTGTCCACTGCATTCAGTCTCAACAGACATCTAGAGGACCAATCGCAACCACCGCAACAATATCAGGGTCCTGGGGCTCCCGGAATCCAATGGCCCAAAAGATGATTCTCCAGACTGTCTTCAATAACCTACTGGGAGTCCCAGCCTCCACACATTTGGAAATTGATAGGGCCCACAGAGCCTTAAAGCCCAAAGATCAAACATCCCAACCCACTGATGTAATCTACAGAGTGCACTTGTTGACTTTAAAAGAGGACATTATGCGCAAAGCACGGGTGACCAAACCGATCCTTGTCGATGGCGCCCCAGTTCAACTATTTCCTGACCTATCCTGGAAAACCCTCCAAAAGCGCAGACCGCTTCAACCACTCCTCCACTCTCTGCAGGATAGCAACATCACCTACCGTTGGGGCTTTCCCTTTAGCTTGACGGCTACGCATAATGGAAAGACAGCAACTCTTTGGGTCCCCATCCCAGACCTACCAGGCTGGGACATCATCCCCTCTCTCCCTCCTCCTCCGACCACAGGCTGGCAGAGGTTCCCTTTTAAAGAAGATTCCCCATGCAAGAATCCCAAGCACCGGCCAGCCTGGGGAACTGTCATGGCAGACTTTGCCCTTTTGCCCTCCCAGCCTTTTACAGCCAACAGACTGGAATGTTGGAGAACACCTTGCCCTTTACACTTTAACTACAGTTGAAATTTCAGTTCCAGTTCTTAATTGGGTTACAGGTTTTCCCCTCCAGGTTATGGCTCCTCTCCCATGGGGGGTGAGGCCTCGCCCCCTCCAGATCGGCATTTTTCTTTCTGGGGGTCCAGCCGCGTCCTGGGCGTCCCGGCCAGGGTGATTATCCCCTGGCCTTCCGCCCCGGTCACGGGATCGCCCCCCCAGACCATGACATTTAGCCCACAAAGTTACAACTTATGTATGCCCGTTTTGCACTTGACTAGTGTTGTCCCCCAGCCATTCAACCTCTAACTGATTTTTCTTTGTAGCAGGTCCTAGAGTTTAAATAGCAGCTGGCACTTGGTGTCTGACACTAATCCCCCCATAGTTTGTATTGTGATTTGAAGTTCCTTATTTGATGTTTTTTACCCCTAGTCGCCCTCTTTGGATGATGGGGGTAATATGGAACTGTTGGCCCTATGTTGGCCTTGAATTATTTGCTCTAAGATATGTGTTTTATTTCTCCTTGTTTCTCTTCTCTTCACCCCCCCCCCCTCCATGACTCGTTGCTCCTGGGTCCATGACTCGACACATAAGAGATGAATTCCACCTGTGGCACCGAGAACCACCTCCCCAGGCTCTTGGGCTAGATAAGTATGATGCACCTCAACACAAACCTACACAATCTCACCCATCCACATCACGGCCCTCTCATGATACAGATTTACACACATAATGTTAATGGCCCTAACTCAAATTTCAGGCAACAGCTGGCATTGAGGAGCTTCAGAGACTCAGGGGCAGAGGTAATATTCGTCCAAGAAACACACTTTGACAAAAGAGGCTCCCTGGCGTTCGCCTCTAGATTCTTCCCCACTGGGTACTTAGCATCCGGCATTAAAAAGAAAGCAGGGGTAGCTATTTTGATCAAAAGGGCTCCCCATTAACACCCACATCCTCCTACTCTGACGTCCAGGGGCAGTTCCTGATCCTCAGAGGTAAATGACAACATTCCGTCGTGACCTTTTGTAATATCTAAGCCCCGAATGCAAAACAGATGTCCTTTGTAACCAAGGTGTACAACCATCTATTCTGCACTAACCACACCTTCTTAGTTGTGGGAGGGGACTTCAACCTCCCATTCTCCCCAGTATGGGACAGAACCTCACTTAACATGAAAACCACCCCTTCCCGTCTCTCCAGGCAATCACAATAGTTTTGTCAGGTGACCCGCAAATTTGCCCTGTTTGATGCATGGTGAGTAGCCCACCCGACCGAGTGTCAATATCCCCACTACTCTCACCCATTCCGCAGGCATGCGTGCCTAGACTATTTCTCTCTAAACGCTCCCACCCTGTGGGCACTGGAAACAATAGACATCTTACCTTTGTCATGATCAGACCACGACCCAATACTTCTAAAGCTTAAACTAGATACCTCCTATGGGTAAACAATGTCACTGGCGACTTAATGACTTTCTCCTGAAAGACGACACAGCTAGGATGAACTTAGAGACTGCCCTAAAACGGTACATTATTGAAAATAATGCCCCAGAGATTTCCACGGGAATCCTCTGGAAGGCACATAAGACGGTAATATGTGGACGTATAGCCATCTCGACAGCTTGGAAAAAGAATACCAAACAAATGAGACAGCAGACAGTACAGAGACTCCGAGACCTAGAATCAAAACTTACATCCTTATCCTCCCTCCGTCTCCTCAGAGAAATCTTACGCCTACGGGCGGTCCTTAAGAGCATAGATGTAGGATAGGGTTGAAAAAGCCCTTCAAAAAATAACCCCAGCTTTATTATGATAAGGGCAACAAAGCCCATACTCTTCTGGCCCGCAAACTCCGGGAGCACACCCACTCGTTGGCCCCTCAGGCCCTACAGGGATCCTACAGTACCACCATGCACGCATAACCCAATTACTCCATGACTACTACTCGGACCTCTACAACAACCCCTCCATACTGCACATCCCAACCCCAGACAGCTTCACAGGCCGCGTTCGAAGCTACCTGACGAAAAGCGGAGTAGCCACCCTACATACGGAAGCGTTACAGTCCCTGAACTCCCCAATAACCAAGGAGGAGATTTATGGAACTCTGAAACTCCTACCAAAAGGTAAGGCCCCAGGCCCTGACAGTCTTCCTTACAAATATTACAAGACATTCCTACCCAACTTACTCCCACACATGATCCGCTTATTTAATGGATTTCTGAGCAGAGACGACATCCCAAGAGACATGCAGGCTTCCCATTTGACATTAATACCCAAACCTGATAAGGACCACACACTGTGTGGGAACTATAGACCCATAGTTCTGTTGAATTCAGACTTAAAAATATTTACAAAACTACTCTCCCTTTGGTTAAACTTAGTGCTTGCCTCCCTGGTCCACAAAGATCAAGTGGGCTTTGTCCCAGGACGTCAGGCGGGAGACAATACTAGGAGAGTCATCAACCTAATTGCCATAATTAACAGACAACATACTGAAGCACTCCTGCTAAGTTTAGACGCTGAGACAGCCTTTGACAGGCTCAGCTGGCCATTCCTGTTCTCAACCCTTGAATATCTGGGCGTCAGGGGGGCGTTCCTCCAGGCGATTAGACACCTTTATGCAATCCCATCCGCCTCTATCAAAACTCCTTTTGCGGCGTCTCCTCCTTTTCCCATCTCAAATGGGAGAAGGCAGGGGGGCCCACTCTCCCCATTGCTCTTTGCCCTGTGCATCAAACCCCTAGCAGCCCAGATCAGACAGGATGCCAACATTAATGGGATCATGGTTAGGGGACGCAAATTTAAAGTCTCACTATTTGCAGATGACATACTCTTGACCCTGATGTGAACGCGCACGACCCTCCCCAATCTCCATAGGCTCCTGGGGGAATTTGGTTCCCTGTCGGGATATAAAAAAAATGCCGCTAAATCGGAAGCCCTGCCAATTAACACCCCCCCCCCCCACTGGAAGTGCATCATCTATCTGAAGATTTTCCCTACGCTTGGAAGACCCATGCCATTAAGTATCTGGGAGTATACCTCACCCCCCAATACGAGTCCTTATATGATGCAAACTTCAGACCCCTGTACGCCCAAATTAGGGCTCTCCTGTCTAAATGGAGACGCTATCCAATATCATGGTTTGGACGTATAGCGTCAATCAAAATGACCACACTACCTAAAATACTGTTTTGCTTTATGACCCTCCCAGTGCCCATCCCACTAGCACAGCTTAGAAAACTCCAGACAGATCTTTTAAATTTAAAATTTTACATGGAACTACAAGCAGCACCGCGTAGCTCGCTCGATACTTTATGCCTCCCGGAACGAGGGGGGTTTAGCGTTTCCAAACCTCATCCGCTACTACCATGCTGCCCAGTTGAGAGCAATCGCATCCTGGGTCACTCTTCCGGCCTACAATCGATGGAACCAAATAGACAAATTATGGATAGTCCCCATCCACCAGAACAATTTATTGTGGAACGCAAACGCTGATCTCCCTTCCACATCCCTATTACACACTATGAGCTTACTGCGCTCCATATGGAAACAGCTGAATCGTAGCAACCCCCTCCAATCCGAGGCCTCCTTAGTCACAGCTAGGGATGGGCCGAACACCCCCTGTTCGGTTTGCATCAGAACATGCGAACAGGCAAAAAATTTGTTGGAACACGCGAAAACCTTTAAAGTCTATGGGACAGGAATGTGAAAAATCAAAAGTGTTTGGGGACCTGGGTCCTGCCCCAGGGGACATGTATCAATGCAAAAAAAAGTTTTAAAAACGGTCGTTTTTTTTCGGGAGCAGTGATTTTAATAATGCTTAAAGTAAAACAATAAAAGTGTCTATAGTATGCCTGTAAAGTGGCGCATGTTTCCCATGTTTACAACAGTCTGAGAGCAAAATTACATTTCTAAAGGGAAAAAAAGTACTAACGGTAGCGCCGGCAGCTATAATGAATTGTCGGGTCTCTGCAATACTCATAAAAGTCATTGAAAAAACTGGCCTGGGGTTCACCCGCAATGCATTACCAGGCATTTGGGTCTGGTATGAATATTAAGGGGAACCCCAAAACAAAATTAAAAAAAAAAAATGCGTGAGGGTCCCCCCAAATTCCATACCAGGCCCTTCAGGTCTGGTATGGATATTAAGGGGAACCCCGTGCCAAATTTTTTAAAAAAATGTCGTGGGGGTCCCCCTTAAAATCCATACCAGACCTAAATCTGGTATGGATTTTAAGGGGAACCCCGCGGCAAAATTTTAAAAAAAAATTGCGTGGGGGTCCCCCTAAAATTCCATACTAGACCCTTATCCCAGCACGCAACCTGGCAGGCCAAGGAAAAGAGGGGGGACGAGAGATCGCCCCCCCCTTCTGAACCGTACCAGGCCACATGCCCTCAACATGGGGAGGATGTCCCAATGTTGATGAGGACAAGGGCCTCATCGCCACAACCCTTGCCCGGTGGTTGTGGGGGTCTGCCGGCGGGGGGCTCATCGGAATCTTGAAACCCCCTTTAACAAGGGGATCCCCAGATCCTGGCCCCCCCGTGTAAAATGGTAATGGGGTACAAATGTAGGCTGATACACAGACCAGGGCATTCATAACCCACCTTGCAGGAATCTTTGTTTCCAGCCTGATACCCCGCACAGATCTGGTCACTGGAGACATTCAGGGTGTGCGCGACAGTGCCTCAACTCCTGTCCAAGACGGCTACTCTTCGCTGGTGTCCATGACCCACAGGACAACATTTGTTTGGTTACCTCGGGAGATTATCCCCTATGCTCTACTGACATACTGCTATACGGCAGGTGCGTCCTACGGATCTGGTAAGGGTATCTAACTCCTTTCCATTTGAAGATTTACGTGCTTTACCATCTGTGGTCGCCTTACCATCCGAGTGCCTACCCAACCCCCCTTGGGGTTTATGGTACCCCCCTCTTGGAGAAGACCTCTACTCACCTCATATTTCATGGACTGTGGCCCTTTGCTGTCCCATATTCCACTATAGTTCATTATACCAACCACGTTGTTTGTTTTACTTGTTTCACTTATTCACAAGTGTATTCACAATTATTTACTTATGTTTATAGGTTAGCGCTGCACTTTTTTATTTATATTACGTTTTGACTTGGTTTGTTTGTGTGCTAGCTGCTTTTGTCACATATTTGTCTAGTTTTGTTTTGGGGTAGCGCAGCATTTTTCTCTATCTTTGCTTTACAAATGTACCCCTACCATTTCACAAAAAAGTGTCAAAAATGTTAAAAAAGACAAGAAAAGGTTTTTGACAATTCCTTTATTAATGTTTTCTTCTTTCCCTGCTTCTTCTTCCATCTTCTTAGGAAACCATAGGGAAGTCCCCGTGCGTCAGAGGGGGGGGGGGGTCACTGGGTGGCTCCGCCCTCAGTTATATAAGAACTGTCAGAAGAACAGAAGCGTGACACAGCGGGAACCTCCCATGGATGCGGATTGTCCGCAGAACGAAGCGGGGAAGAAGAAGTCGGAGGAAGATGCGGATGAGAAGACAGAAGGAAGAAGCAGAGGATCGGAGGAAGAAGAGGAAGCAGTGGGGAAAGAACAAGATGGAGGAAGAAAACCGAGGGAAGACCAGAAGAGGATGGAAGAAGAAGCGGGGAAAGAAGAAGACATTAATAAAGGACTTGTCAAAAACTATCTCTTGTCTTTTGTAACATTTTTGACACTTGTTCACTTTTTTTGTGAAATGGTAGGGGTACATTTGTACCCAATTACCATTTCATACAGGGGGGTGGGATCTGGGGGTCCCCTTGGTAAAGGGGGCTTCCAGATTCCAATAAGCCCCCCACCTGCAGACCCCCACAACCACCGGGCAAGGGTTGTGGGGGTGAGACCCTTGTCCCCATCAACATGGGGACATCCTCCATATGTTGAGGGCATGTGGCCTGGTATGGTTCAGAAGGGGGGGCGCTCTCTCATCCCCCCTCTTTTCCTGCGGCCTGCCAGGTAGGTCGGATAAGGGTCTGGTATGGATTTTTAGAGGGACCCCCACGCCACTTTTTTTTAAAAATTTTGGCGTGGGGTTCCCCTTAATAACCATACCAGACCTGAAGGGCCTGGTATGGAATTTGGAGGGACCCTCACGCATTTTTTTTTTTTTTTTACATTTTGTTTAGGGGTTCCCCTTAATATTTATACCAGACCCAAAGGGCCTGGTAATGCACTGTGGGGGAATCCCAGGCCGTTTTTTTCAATGACTTTTAATTCATTATAGCTGCCAGCGCTACCGCTAGTACTTTTAAATGACTTTCTTTTCCTTTAGAAATGTCATTTTGCTCTCGTACTGTTAATACGGGAAACATGCGCCACTTTACAGGCATACTATAGACACCCCCAGGTACGAATTTTAAAAGAATATTTCACTTTTATTGTCACACTTTAAGCATTATTAAAATCATTGCTCCCAAAAAACGGCCGTTTTTAAAACTTTTTTTTTGCATTGATACATGTCTCCTGGGGCAGGACCCAGGTCCCCAAACACTTTTTATGACAATAGCTTGCACATTAACCTTTAAAATTAGCACTTTTGGTTTCTCCCATAGACTTTTAAAGGGTGTTCCGCGGCTTTCGAATTCTTCGCTATTCGGCGAACGGGCGAACAGCCAATGTTCGAGTCGAACTCATATTCGACCCGAACAGACAGCCCATCCCTAGTCACAGCCTTTCTCTATAACCCTAAGTTACCCGATAGCCTAACCCACCAAATGATCTCACCCTGGTCATGGAAGAATCTATTCCACTATGGATATCTAGTGAATCCGGTAACTAGGGTACTACTACCCTTCGACGAACTTGGAACCAAACACGACCTCCCCCACACTGCTTTCTTCGAGTACCTCCAGATACGGCACTACGCTCTTACCATCACCCTGACCCTACAGTTCTCCACAGTCTCCCCATTTGAAAGAGTGGTCCTATCTGGCCCTTCACAGAGAGGACTGATCTTGGATATATATAAAGTTATAAACTCAGCTGACAGACTCTCACTGGGGAAACATAGCTACATGCGTAAATGGGAAGAAAATCTTGGAGAAGAATTGTCTTCTGAACAATGGAGAACTGTATAGTCTTATGCTGCTAAAGCTCCATATGTACACTTTACAAAGAAAACACCTACAAGGTGCTCCTGGGCTGGTACCTAACACCATCTCGCTTACACACCATACACGCTTCGGCCTCGGATCGTTGTTGGAGATGCCATCAAGACCGGGGCACACTATTCCATATTTACCGGAACTGCCCAGCTCTTCAGCCCTACTGGCGTTCGGTACAGGGCCATCTCCGGCAGTTTTCTGAGGTAGAGATCCCCCTCTCCCCTAAGCTGTTTCTACTCGGCCTTCTCCCTCCTAAACTTCCCGAACTAACAAAAAAACTCACCACACACATACTCACAGCGGCAAGGTGCTTAGTGGCTTTGCACTGGAAAAACCGACACCCCCCAACACTTTCGGACCTCTATTCCAGAATTAAAGACGTAGAACTCATGGAGTCTATGTCGGCCCACATAGAAGATCGTATGGCCTAGACATATGGCAGTATGGGGGGCTTGGTACCTCCGGGTGGAACCCCCTTAGTTGATGGGAAAATCCCCACCATGTGGACCGAGTCTGCGCAGAGCCCTTGAGTGAAGAGTGTAGCTGGTTGGAAAAAATCTACTATACACTTATCCTCCTCCCTCTTTCCCCCCCTTTCTTTCCTTTAGTATTTTTTTATTCCTTTGGGAAACGCAGACCGAGCAAAAATAGGATAATTTTCACCCTGATAGTATGTATAACTGTTGATTGAGACCCGCCTATAGGATTATAGGTATTACTACGGTGTTATGTTTACACTCCTCTTGAACCATATCTCAACCTCCTTCTACTAAGCGACTATGCCTTATTTTTGATAACTGCGGGATGCATCCACGCCATCTACAGAAGTCTGTCGATCCATCATTACTTTCCATTTCCCTCCCCGTCTCTATCCGTTTTATTTCATCACCCCCTCTTGTACCTGTGCCTTATATTTTTTGTATTGAAACAATCAAAATTTAATAAAAATTGTCAATTAAGCATAAGTCCATAAATATACCAACAAAAATCTTCTGTGTTCACTGCAAACCCCGTGCTGAGTCACCCAGTCATTAATGACAACAACAAACACTTACCAGATGGCATGCGACCACCTGGTCAATAAGCACTTGATTAAAACTGTTTTATACCAGGATCAGCCCAGCTCTGTTTTTAACACAGTATAAATCTACCAAAAATTGCCACATGCTCATAGATTGATAAACCAGAGGGATAGAAAAGTGCTGCTAATAGTGTAGCAATGTTATTAAAAAAAACAATACAAGAAAGACAGACATACAGATGTACCCTTACATTATGAGTCCCAGAAATGGCACTAATACAGGCCGCAGTAAATTAAATGTCAAGCACCGCCAGGTCCTGGAGCCAGCGTGCATTCCCAATACCGGAAATATGTAACCGGAAGTTAGATTTTTTTTTGATTTTCAAATGATTTAAAGTATTACTAAAGGCAAACTTATATTTTAGTTTTGGATAGAGTGGAGAGGGCTAAGAACTTGTCAGTTTTTTATTTATTTCTGTGTCCCCATTAAGGAGATTCACACTCTCTATTTGTCCTGTTTACCATTATCATTAAAAGTGAAGGTAAAAAAAATCCCAAATTTTGGGTTGTCCCCAGAAAAGTAATAGAGGGAAAATCTTCCAATGGGGACCGCTTATTTGCAGTGATTTCCTCTCACTTTCTGTTTGGCCATGGGACAGGAAGTGAAGGGAAATTTCCGCAATGGGACACGGATGGCAAAAAAGAAACTTAGCGGGGTTATAACTAGGGTTGCACCGATAATGAATATCGGTCCTGATACTAGGCATTTTTGCGAGTATCGGTACTCGTGAAAGTGCTCCGATACCCAAAACCGATACTGGAAGTGACGTCAGCTTTGGCTCCCCTCTGGCCAGCTGTCTCCTCTGGCGCAGGGCTGTCTTAATGGGCCAACCTGGGCACTGCCTATATAGGTGGGATCTGTACTGTTCCAATCACAGGGCGAGGAGAAGAGAGCTGGCGGGGATTGTACAACTCCAGCTCCAGCACATGTAGCAGAGGTAAGATCATGCCCCGATCTAGGGGGATATTAGCCCCCACCACCCCTGACGCTTGTCGGCAGTCTCCTATCCAGCATGGTAGACATCTTGAGCACAATACTAAGAGCTCCTCCTCCCCATTCCATTCCCTTACAGCTACGATGTGCACAGTGTATAGCTAGCTACTGCATTTCCGTTCCTACCATGGAATGTCACAGGTCAGAACTGCAACTAGTAGCTAGCAATACACTGTGCACATTGTAGCTGTAAGGGAATCGGATTTCAGCTCCAGTGGATGCTGTGTGGGGAGCAGGAGCTCTGCCTGTGTTCAGGCTGTGTACAATGCAGGGATGGGAGACAAAGCTCTGCATAGTGTCAGCAGTGACCCCTGTACTGTGCCCTCCTACCCCCTTACTGTGCCCTCCTACCGACCTTACTGTGCCTTCCTATCCCCCTGACTATGCCCTCCTAACCCCCTGTACTGTGCCCTCCTGCCCACCCTGTACTGAGCCCTCCTAAACCCTTGTACTGTGCTCTCCTACCCACCCTGTACTGTGCCATCCTAACCCCCTGTACTGTGCCCTCCTAATCCCCTGTACTATGCCCTCCTAATCCTCTGTACTGTGCCCTCCTACCCCCCTGTACTATGCCCTCCTACCCCCCTGTACTGTGCCATCCTAACCACCTGTACTGTGCCCTCCTAACCCCCTGTACTGTCCCCCCTAACCTCCTGTTCTGTGTCCTCCTAACCCCCTGTACTGTTCCCTCCTAACCTTCTGCACTGTGCCCTCCTAACCCCCTGTACTGTTCCCTCCTAACCCCCTGTACTGTTCCCTCCTAACCCCCTGTACTGTGCCCTCTTAATCCCCTGTACTGTGCCCTTCTGCCCCTCCCCTGTAGTGTACCCTTCCACCCCACCCTGTACTGTGCCCTCCTACCCCCTCTTACGGTGCCCTCCTACCCCCCTTACTGTGCCCTCGTAACCCCCCTGTGCTGTGTCCTAACCTCCTGTTCTGTGCTCTTCTAACCTCCTGTACTGTGCCCTCCTAACCCCCTGTACTGTGCCCTCCTAACCCCCTGTGCTGTGCCCTCCTAACCCCCTGTACTGTGCCCTTTTGCCCCCCCCCTGCACTGTGCCCTCCTGCTTGCCCTGTACTGTGCCCTCCTGCCTCCTGTGCTATGCCCTCCCGGAGCGCAAGGTCTATAACATCCACCAGTTCCGTGATGTCGTCATGGAGGAGTGGAAGAGGACTCCAGTGGCAACATGCGAATCTCTGGTGAACTCCATGCCCAGAAGGGTTAAGGCAGTGCTGGAAAATAATGGTGGCCACACATAATATTGACATTTTGGGCCCAATTTGGACATTTTCACTTAGGGGTGTACTCACTTTTGTTGCCAGCGGTTTAGACATTAATGGCTGTGTGTTGAGTTATTTTGAGGGGACAGCACATTTACACTGTTATACAAGCTGTACACTCACTACTTTACATTGTAGCAAAGTGTCATTTCTTCAGTGTTGTCATAGGAAAAGATATTATAGAATATTTACAGAAATGTGAGGAGTTGTATATATACACAGTATATATATATATATATATAAATATATATATATATATATACACACACACTGTATATAAAAGCCTGGCTATTATCTCTAAAAATAAAATGTTCAGCATTTACTGTATAAGGCACTGGCCATGGTGGTTCAGCAGTGGTGCTATGAACTCATGACCATACGGTAAGTTATTTTCTGACCTCTAACAACCTTGTCTTGACAGGAAATGAAGGAGTGTTTGGTGATTTCATTTACGTCAATACACCTGCTTCTAGTTACTGAGAAATTTGCTGCTTTTTCTGTCCATCCTGGCTGTGTTAAACGGAGGTCCGCCGAAAAAAAAAAAATAAAAGCCAGCAACTATAAATACTGTAGCTGCTGGCTTTTAATAATAGGACACTTACCTGTCCTGGAATCCAGCGATGTCGGCACCGCAGCTGATGTTTCACGCCGGGAACCCTACTGCACATGCATGAGGCCCCGCTCCTCTCTCCTACTGGCCCAGCGACAGGGGAGGAAGAGGGAGGAGGAGGGAGCCCCGCGGTGATGTCATGGGCTATGGTGCAGACTCCCGGGAGTGGGAACAGGATACCTGTCAAAGACAGGTATCCTGTCCCCCTTCCCCCCGAAAGGTGCCAATTGTGGCACTGGAGATGAGCAGAAGTTCCACTTTTGGGTAGAACTCCGCTTTAAGTGGGTATAGTGGCAGTCATGATAAAACAGCACCTTCTCTGGTTCTACGTCAAACAACCCCACATAGTATTTATTTTTTAGCTCATAAATAGTCAGGGATGTCTGCTAGATCTTTTATACATCCTGCACTGTTATCTATTAGTAAAATCCATGCTGCTAGGTGGTTGAGAGCTTCATAATTTATTTCACAAGGAACCAATTGTAATATGTCTGCCCCTAATAATTTTTTCCACAATGCATCAGCGTCTAATACTCAAGTGGAATTTCTGTTTCATATCCTAATTAAAATTTTGCAGGTGCTGTCTCTTTAAGGGAAAAGGTTTTACCTCCTTAGGCTACAGGTTCACATCTATGCATATGCAGTTGATATGTTTTTGAGCTCCGTTTTCCGGCATGTTATTTTTTTTGTTTTTTTTATGCACGTTTGATGCTTTTAAATGTGTTTTGATTTTTTGGGATGTGTTAATGTTGCTAGGAAGAGGTGTCTGCTGTCATGCAAGAAAATGCACCAAAACCTCATGTACATGCGCTTTTCATGCAATTCCATTGAAGTCAATGGAACCAATAATATGACAGAATAAGTACATATTTTTATATTTTCTCAAGTTTTTTTGTACAGCCTTCTTTAAAGTGCAAGTGTACTTAGACTGTGGGAAAAAAATACATTTAATAGTTATCACAGCCAGCAATCCTACTTGTCTTGACAAGCTCAGAAGATGTCTGTAAGCAATATGATAGCAAACTAAAACATAAAACACACAGAGTGCATAGGATTGTCCAGAATTTTTTCTTAAATGAAGATACAAAAACAAATGCGCAAGCTTACAATGCTAAAACGTAATTACAAAAGGAACTATATGCAGCGCTCTATGAGTAGGATCCAAAATGTAATGGTTATAAAAATAGGCAGTTCTAACCATGTGTTCAGTGAAAACCACAAATGGCTGTGAAAAAATGGGGTGAATACAATGTCATGATCATCCAACACTTATAAGTGACACAATTAATATAAAATACATAAATAGCAAGCTATAAGTTCATAAATGATATCAAATCAAAAAGTAGATATTTGCCAGCACATCATGGATCAACACAAAGTAGTGTCCAAACGGATTATTTATTGCATGATCACAACACAAGGAGAGTGCAACGTTCCGGAGTCACACAGGACCCCTTCGTCAGGCATGTGAGGAGATCATATCAGGACCCGGAAGTAGAAGATCCTCCGCTCCGACATATGTTTCGCTGTTATTGGCGTCTTCAGGAAGTAATGTATGCCGCTGCCAGCTTGCTTTAAATTTATTAATAAGGATGCTATTGGTCCTTATGAAGAAGAGAACAATGTAATGCAAAATCTACCTCTTCGTGATGCCGATCTGCACACACTGCCCACGCCACACATAGAAAACCAACCATAAAACAGTCAATTTACATAATTGTTATTTAAAAAAATATGTACAACATTAAATCACATATAAAATAATGTTAAGAAAATATAATAATGAATGAGTCACATCTGAAACTGAATATATTCATATTGCCATACTAAAGAAAGAAGGAAATTGTCAAGATAGCACCCTCGTGATTTCCAATTGCCTTTTACTGTATCCCTTCTCTAAGAATCTGCCAATAAGCATGTTGGTCAGTGACAAAAAATCCTCTTCACCTGCACAGTTCTTTTTTATTCTGATGAATTGGCCCTTCAGAATTGCTCTCACCCAATTTGGTGGCAACTACGAGTGGAAATGTATCCATTCCGGTCAGTTTCTTTATAGTGGGTCCGAGTTCCCAAGCCAAAACCTCCCTTATCCGCCGGTCTTATAACTATATTTTTGTTTTGGTCTAATTTTGAAATGGCTTCTCTAGTTTAATTTTTCTCTTTTCAGCAAAAGGGATATCCTTGATATCTTCCTGTACCATGTTTTTAAAGACTACTATGAACCTATGAGAAGCATTTTTGTGGTTAAAAGCAGACTTATTCCGCAGCCCTGTATGGATATGGCACTGCAGAACAGCTGTTTTATTTGAACTAGGATGTTCCTCAAAAAAAATTTTAACATTCAATTTCCTGGCAAATTTTTCTAGGTCAATGAATGTTTCAAACTTACTCAGAAACTTGACTGGGGCAAATTTTAAACCCTCACTGAGAATAAGAAGTTCCTCCTGGGTGAAGGAGATATCAGTGAGGTTAAAAATGCCTGCTGTCAGGTTTCTCCTTTTCTTTTCTACCCCCTCTGCATCCTCTCCTATGTGTTCTGCTGGACGATGGATGTTCAGAAAAGGGTGGTGGGGGGTTGGTTCCCCCTCTGTTGGTAGCCTGGCTGCACCATTTTGAATGGTTCTCTCCACTCCCTCCATTCCCCTCCCTTGAGTATGGTATGTACTATAGGGCGGCCTTTCTTGTGGAGGCTCTGGACATGGCAATGACTAATAACTATTTTTGGCATGCAGGAGATTTTTACAACCAAAAAAAAGAGTGGCTATGGGGGCCAGGTATGCACCTAGCATTGCGAATATTTTCCTCAATAAATGGGAGGAGCAATGTATTTTTACCACTGGCCCCAATTACAAATGTACCAAAGGTATATAGACAATATTATTATTGTTTGGGAGGGTTCACAAGAGGAACTGGAAAGGTTTCTACTACATATGAACTGCAATAAGTATCAAATTAAAATTCACTAGCACCTCTCACCAATCGTGCATCCAATTTTTGGATCTCAAGATCTTTAAGGTGGGTTCTGGCTTGGGAACTCGGACCCATTTTAAAGAAACTGACCGGAATGGATACATTTCTACTCGTAGTTGCCACCACCCAAATTGGCTAAGAGAGATTCCGAAGGGCCAATTCCTCCGAATAAAAAGGAACTGTTCAGGTGAAGAGGATTTTATGGCACAGACCAACATGCTTATTGGCAGATTCTTATAGAAAGGATACAATAAAAGGCAATTGGAAATCATGAGGGAACAAATTAGGCAAATCGATCCCCTAACCCTTTTGAGACCCAAAGTTAAGGACCCAGCTGGAGATCAGTTTAACCTCGCTTTTGTCTCAGGCTTTCATCTTCAATACAAAGAAGTAGAAATGATAATTAAAACACATTGGCCTATATTGCAAAAAGATCACACCCTTAGACAGATTCTTCCCAATAAACCCAAGTTTATCTACAGAAGGTGCCCCAGGGTTATGCAATATGCTAGCAAAAAATGTTTTTCGCCCCCCCCAAGAAACCTCCCACCTTTCTCGATCAAATAGAATTCTAAAAATGCAAGAGAGGCAAAGCATGTCGAACTACTAGGGATAAAGCCAGGAAAGCTACCAGCTTTCCATCAGCGGTCACGGGCGGTGAATATGATATTAACGATGATTTCAGTATATTGCTACAGGGATTTAAAATTCTGGTTAACCCAGAGAACAGTGTATACACATGGATGCATCACTAACTAACAAACACAACAAAAGTAAAAATAAGTGGGCTATACTTCAATTTACTTGATTTACCCTCAGGTAGCAGTCAAGACATCAAGTATGAGGTTGCATTAGCTGTAAAAATAAGTGGGTTAAACTTCAATTTACCCTGTAATCTTTCAGATAGCAGTCAAAACATCAAGCATGAGGTTGCTTAACCGGTTCTGGACCAGCCGCCGCAGTTATACTGCGGCAGGTTGGCCCGGCTGCGTGAAGCGTCGTAGCTATACGTAGCGCGTGTGGTCGCCAATTTTTTAGGAACAGATTGCAATGTTTTATTTTTACTATGTTTTATTGTATTTGCTTTGCAGGTATGGTAAGTCTTATGCCGCGCACACACGATCGTATTTTCCATTCGACAGCTTTCCCTTCCTGTCGCCGCCGCCGGTGGGGCATAATAATATATATTTGACGGGGAAACGGAATAGGAAGCAAACGGAAGCCTGAGGAGACGCCGCGGACCTCATTGATGAGACACATTGCTGTATTGCCTCTGATACGTCATATATCTTGTAAGTGCAACCAACTTATTATATTAACTGCCTCAGATCCGCGCTATAGCTGAATGATGGCTACAGAGCGGATCTGCTTTGCTGGGAGTATGTCTATTGACGTCCTCCCCTTTGCAGGCTTGCCGCGCCCCCCTGAAGGGAGCGCGCAGCTCGTGTTGTGATCACCCGAATCAATGAGACTCAGGTGATCACAGATCCGAGTAAGGGGCCGACCAATGACAGCTGATCATGTGATGTAAACAGAGGATCGGTAATGTTTTTTTTTTCTTCTCACGCTGATAGCGTGAGAAGAAAAAAAGCCGATCACCGGCTTCTATTTGAAGGGACATCGGTACCGAAGTGGAAGAGCCTCATATGTGCCCACCTGTCAGTGCCACGAATCAGTGCCCACAGTGCCCACCAATCAGTCCTCACAATACGTAAGTGCCAGCAATCAGTGCCACCTATCAATGCCCACCAGTGGTGCCAATCGGTGCCTCATCAGTGCCACCTAGCAGTGCTGCCTATCAGTGTCACCTACCAGTGCTGATCAGTGCCCATCACTGCCACCCATCAGTGCCCATCACTGCCACCCATCAGTGCCAGCTATCAGTGCCACCTATTAGTGCCCTTCAGTGCCGCCCATTAGTGCCACCCATCAGTGCCACATCTCAGTGCCCACCAATGCCACCTATCAGTGCCACCTCATCAGTGCTCACCAGTGCCGCCTATTAGTGCCCATCAGTGTCGCCTTATCAGTG
Source organism: Lithobates clamitans (assembly GCA_037952925.1). Lineage (NCBI taxonomy): Eukaryota > Metazoa > Chordata > Amphibia > Anura > Ranidae > Lithobates > Lithobates clamitans. The sequence goes on along the minus strand of JBBGZY010002273.1, from coordinate 688,534 downwards.
CCCATCAATGCAGCCTCTCGGTGTCCATCAGTGCAGCCTATCAGTGCCCATCAGTGTAGCCTCATCAGCGTACATCAATGAAGGAGAAAAACTACCTGTTTGCAAAATTTATTAACAAAATATAAAACGGTTTTGTGTTTTTTTTTTTTTTGATTTCGCCTTTTTTTAACATAAATAAAAAACCCAGAGGTGATCAAATACCACCAAAAGAAAGCTCTATTTGTGGGGAAAAAAATTATAAAAATGTCATTTGGGTACAGTGTTGTATGACCACGCAATTGTCATTCAAAGAGTGACAGCGCTAAAAGCTGAAAATTGGTCTGGGGCAGGAGGGGGGTTTAGGTGCCCAGTAAGCAAGTGGTTAAATTGGATTTTAGAACGTACTGCACCATGGAAGCACATTCCTTTATATTTTCTGAGTTGCATCGTCCTAGCTGGGGTTCTAGACATCTTTAAGGGTCTTGGGGCGAATTCCCTGTGCTGGGTGAGATTGCTTTTAGTAGTCACAGTTAGCTAGTAAGCAGCCTACTTACTCATTTGGGTGTGGAGTTGGATGCACATTTTTTGGAGAATCTTTCACAATTTTCTACAATTTGTCACCGTTATTTCACATGGATGGATGTTTGTTTTTTCTTAATTCATGGACTGCCTTAGTTTTTCACTTGCAAATTTGAAAAATGTGTTGTCATTTTATTAGCGCTGCACTCACCTTATATTTATATTTACTTGGAGTTCTTGTATTAGACTTTTTAGTGTTGGCAGCTTGGCACATTCACTATATTTCACATATAGTATAAATTCTTGCTTTTCTAGCACAGCGTTAGCCCACCTGGGCTTCCCTTTTTTCATATTTGCTGAGAGGCATGTTGAGTCCATGGAATATTTTATATTTTGCCACAAGTTTCGGGAAAATTATTATTTTTTTTTTTTTATTTTACAGAAAGTTGTCACTAAATGATATATTGCTCAAACATGCCATGGGCATTTGTGAAATTGCACCCCAAAATACATTCTGTTGCTTCTCCTGAGTATGGGGATACCACATGTGTGAGACTTTTTGGGAGCCTAGCCTCGTACGGGACCCTGAAAACCAAGCACTGCCTTCAGGCTTTCTATGTGCGCAAACTTTCGATTTCACTAAGTTTTGAAGATTGAAAAAAGAAAAAAAAAAATACATTTTTCTTTTCTTTCTTCATTTTTAAAAACAAATGAGAGCTTCAAAATACTCACCACGCCTCTTAGCAAATAGCTTGGGGTGTCTACTTTCCAAAAGGGGGTCATTTGGGGGGGGGGTTGTGCTATATGGACATTTCAGGACCTCCGTAACTGTGATAGGTAGCGAGGAGTAAAATCACCACTTTACACCCTTAGAAAGCCTGAAGGCGGTGATTTGTTTTCAGGGTCCTGTACACGGCTAGGCTCAAAAAAGTCTCACACATGTGGTATCCCCCTACTCAGGAGAAGCAGCAGAATGTATTTTGGGGTGTAATTCCACATATGCCCATGGCATGTTTGAGCAATATATCATTTAGTGACAACTTTGAAGGCGGTGCTTGGTTTTCGGAGTCCTGTACGCGGCTAGGCCCCTCAAAAGGTCTCACACATGTGGTATCTCCATTCTCAGGAGAAGCAGCAGAATGTATTTTGGGGTGTAATTCCACATATAACCATGGCATGTGCGAGCAATATATCATTAAGTGACAACTTTGTGTAATGTTTTTTTATTTTGTCATTTTTCAATCACTTGTGACAAAAAAATAAAATATTCAATGGGCTCAACAAGCCTCTCCGCAATTTCCTTGGGGTGTCTACTTTCCCAAAAGCACCTCAAGAAATGAGATAGGCAGTCAAACTAAAAGCTGCGTAAATTCCAGAAAATGTACCCTAGTTTGTAGACGCTATAACTTTTGCGCAAACCAATAAATATACGCTTATTGACATTCTTTTTTACCAAAGACATGTGGCTGAATACATTTTGGCCTAAATGTATGACTAAAATTGAGTTTATTGGATTTTTCTTCTAACAAAAAGTAGAAAATATCATTTTTTCCCCCAAAATTTTCGATCTTTTTCCGTTCATATCGCAAAAAATAAAAATCGCAGAGGCAAGCAAATACCATCAAAAGAAAGCTCTATTTGTTGGAAAAAAGGATGCAAATTTAGTTTGGGTACAACATTGCATGACTGCGCAATTAGCAGTTAAAGCAGCGCCAAATTGTAAAAAGTGCTCTGGTCACTGAGCAGCCTAATCTTCCGGGGCTGAAGTGGTTAAGCTGCATTAGTGCCTTCCCCCAGGGTACTGTGTGCAGCGCTTACAGAGTCAGATACAGAGGAGGAGCATTACAAAAATAAACTCTAGGCTGAGTATGGGGCCTAGCAAGGAACAATGTAAACATTTTTGCTATTATAACAATATGGATATTACAATTTAGAAAAAAAACATGTACTGACTAGTGAAAAGTGTTTGTGTAACTTGCCCTCCTCTTTCACCTGTTTCCATGCATTCTTAACCACTACACACCCGCGCTATAGCCAAAAGACGGCTACAGCGTGGTGCTGAATTGCTGGGAGGGTGTCCCTTGGACAATCGTGCTAAATGGCCAATCACAGCGGCCATTTTACACTCATTCAGAGTGTCCAACCAGAGACCCCGTGTGAGGAGGGAGAGCGACCTGCGGATCCAGCGTGAGTGTTTGAACACTAACACAGTGCCACACACACAAAAAACACACATGTCCACAGTACCTATCAGTGCCACCTGTCCCCAGTGCCACCTGTCAGTGCCATCTGTCTTCAGTGCCACCCATCAGTGCCATCTGTCCCCAGTGCCACCTATCAGTGCCATCTGTCCTCAGTGCCACCTGTACCCAGTGCCGCCTGTCCCCAGTGCCATGTGCCAGTGCCATCTGTCCCCAGTGCCACCTGTCAGTGCCATCTGTCCCCAGTACCACCTGTCAGTGCCATCTGTCATCAGTTCCACCTCTCAATGTAACGTGTCACCAGTGCCACGTATTAGTGCCATCTGTCATCAGTGCCACATATTAGTGCCATCTGTCATCAGTGCCACATCAGTGTCACGTGTCATCAGTGCCACGTATTAGTGCCATCTGTCATCAGTGCCACGTATTAGTGCCATCTGTCATCAGTGCCACATCAGTGTCATGTGTCATCAGTGCCACGTATTAGTGCCATCTGTCATCAGTGCCACATCAGTGTCACATGCCATGAGTGCCATGTATTAGTGCCATCTGTCATCAGTGCCACATCAGTGTCACGTGTCATCAGTGCCACGTATCAGTGCCATCTGTCATCAGTGCCACATCAGTTTCACATGTCATCAGTGCCACTTGTCAGTGCCATCTGTCATCAGTGCCACGTATCAGTGCCATCTGTCATTGTCCTAGGTGCTCCAGGGCCTTCAAAAGTGTAATAGGTAGTCAACAAGTTAGATGTGTAATTTATGCTCCTAGAACATGTGATGGTGCTCCCTGCATGTTGGGCCTCTCTATGTGGCCAGGCTGTGTAAAAGTCCCACACATGTGGTATTGTAATACTCAGGAGGAGTAGCAGAATGTATTTTGGAGTGTCATTTGTGGTATATACATACCATGTAAGAGAAATAACCTATTACAATGATAATTTTGTGGAAAAAAAAATCTTTATTTTGCAAAGAATTGTGGGAAAAAAACGACAACATCAAAAACCTCACCATGCATATCACTAAATACCTTGGAATGTCTACTTTCAAAAAAGGGGTCATTTGGGGGGTATTTGTACTTTCCTGGCTTGTTAGGGTCGTAAGAAATGAGATGAGGCCACAAGTACATCAGGTGTGATCAATTTTTTATGATTTGCACCACAGCTTGTAGACTCTCTAACTTTCACAAAGACCAAATTATATCCACTAATTTGGGTTATTTTTACCAAAGATATGTAGCAGTATAAATTGTGGGCAAAATGTATGAAGAAAAATTAATAATTTGCAAAATTTTATCACAGAAATGAAGAAAAATTTGTTTTTTTCCAAAATTTTAGGTCTTTTTCATTTATAGCGCAAAAAATAAAAAACCCAGAAGTGATCAAATACCACCAAAAGAAAGCTCTATTTGTATGAAAAAAAGGACAAAAAATGAATTTAGGTACAGTATTACATGACTGAGTAATTGTCATTCAAAGTGTGAGAGCGCTGAAAGCTGAAAATTGATCTGGGCAGGAGGGGGGTTTAACCACTTGAGCCCCGGACCATTATGCTGCCTAAGGACCAGAGGTCTTTTTCCAATTTGGCACTGCGTCGCTTTAACTGCTAATTGCGCGGTCATGCAATGCTGTACCCAAACGAAATTTGCGTCCTTTTCTTCCCACAAATAGAGCTTTCTTTTGATGGTATTTGATCACCTCTGCGGTTTTTATTTTTTGCGCTATAAACGGAAAAAGACCGAAAATTTTGAAAAAAAATGATATTTTCTACTTTTTGTTATAAAAAAAATCCAATAAACTAAATTTTAGTCATACATTTAGGCCAAAATGTATTCGGCCACATGTCTTTGGTAAAAAAAATGTCAATAAGTGTATATTTATTGGTTTGCGCAAAAGTTATAGCGTCTACAAACTAGGGTACATTTTCTGGAATTTACACAGCTTTTAGTTTATGACTGCCTATGTCATTTCTTGAGGTGCTAAAATGGCAGGGCAGTACAAAACCCCCCCAAATGACCCCATTTTAGAAAGTAGACACCCCAAGGAAATTGCTGAGAGGCATGTTGAACCCATTGAATATTTATTTTTTTTGTCCCAAGTGATTGAAAAATGACAAAAAAAAAAAAAAAAAAAATATTTACAAAAAGTCGTCACTAAATGATATATTGCTCACACAGGCCATGGGCCTATGTGGAATTGCACCCCAAAATACATTTAGCTGCTTCTCCTGAGTATGGGGATACCACATGTGTGGGACTTTTTGGGAGCCTAGCCGCGTACTGGACCCCAAAAACCAATCACTGCCTTCAGGATTTCTAAGGGTGAAAATTTTTGCTTTCACTCTTCACTGCCTATCACAGTTTCGGAGGCCATGGAATGCCCAGGTGGCACAAAACCCCCCCAAATGACCCCATTTTGGAAAGTAGACACCCCAAGCTATTTGCTGAAAGGCATGGTGAGTATTTTGCAGCTCTCATTTGTTTTTGAAAATGAAGAAAGACAAGAAAAAACATTTTTTTTTTTCTTTTTTCAATTTTCAAAACTTTGTGACAAAAAGTGAGGTCTGCAAAATACTCACTATACCTCTCAGCAAATAGCTTGGGGTGTCTACTTTCCAAAATGGGGTCATTTGGGGGGGTTTTGTGCCACCTGGGCATTCCATGGCCTCCGAAACTGTGATAGGCAGTGAAGAGTGAAATCAAAAATTAGAAAGCCTGAAGGCGGTGCTTGGTTTTCGGGGTCCCGTACGCGGCTAGGCTCCCAAAAAGTCTCACACATGTGGTATCCCCGTACTCAGGAGAAGCAGCAGAATGTATTTTGGGGTGTAATTTCATATATTTCCATGGCATGTTTGAGCAATATATCATTTAGTGACAACTTTGTGCAAAAAAAAAAAAAAAAAAAAAAAAATTTGTCTCTTTCCCGCAACTTGTGTCGCAATATAAAATATTCCATGGACTCGACATGCCTCTCAGCAAATAGCTTGGGGTGTCTACTTTCCAAAATGGGGTCATTTGGGGGGGTTTTGAACTGTCCTGGCATTTTATGCACAACATTTAGAAGCTTATGTCACACATCACCCACTCTTCTAACCACTTGAAGACAAAGCCCTTTCTGACACTTATTGTTTACATGAAAAAGTTTTTTTTTTTTGCAAAAAAATTACTTTGAACCCCCAAACATTATATATTTTTTAAAAGCAAATGCCCTACAGATTAAAATGGTGGATGTTTCATTTTTTTTTTTCACACAGTAATTGCGCAGCGATTTTTCAAACGCATTTTTTGGGGAAAAAACACACTTTTTTTAATTTTAATGCACTAAAACACGCTATATTGCCCAAATGTTTGATGAAATAAAAAAGATGATCTCAGGCCGAGTACATGGATACCAAACATGACATGCTTTAAAATTGCGCACAAACGTGCAGTGGCAACAAAATAAATACATGTTTAAAAGCCTTCAAAAGCCTTTACAGGTTACCACTTTAGATTTACAGAGGAGGTCTACTGGAAAAATTACTGCACTCGATCTGGCCTTCGCGGTGATACCTCACATGCATGGTGCAATTGCTGTTTACGTTTGACGACAGACCGCCGCTTGCGTTCGCCTTAGCGCGAGAGCAGGGGGGGACAGGGGTGCTTTTTTTTTTTTTTTTTTTTTCTTTATTATTTTTTTGCTTTTTTAATCTTACTTTTAAACTGTTCCTTTCATATTTTTTTTTTTAATCATTTTTATTGTTATCTCGGGGAATGTAAATATCCCCTATGATAGCAATAGGTAGTGACAGGTACTCTTTTTTGAAAAAATTGTGGTCTATTAGACCCTAGATCTCTCCTCTGCCCTCAAAGCAAATGACCACACCAAGATCGGTGTGATAAAATGCTTCCCCAATTTCCCAATGGCGCTATTTACATCCGGCGAAATCTAAGTCATGAAATACTCGTAGCTTCCGGTTTCTTAGGCCATAGAGATGTTTGGAGCCACTCTGGTCTCTGATCAGCTCTATGGTCAGCTGGCTGAATCACCGGCTGCATTCTCAGGTTCCCTGTTGAGACAGGAGAGCCAGAGAAAAACACGGAAGACGGTGGGGGGGGGGGCATTCCCTCCCACGGCTTGTAAAAGCAGTCTAGAGGCTAATTAGCCGCTAGGATTGCTTTTACATGAAAGCCGACCGCTGGCTGAAAAGAATGATACCAAGATGATACCTAAACCTGCAGGCATCATTCTGGTATAACCACTCAAAGTCGTGAATGGCGTACCTGAAGACAAAAAAATGGTTAACAATGGTTAACAATAAAGCACAGTAAAGTGTAAATAATTACACACCTGAAAAACAAACATGATAAAACATAATAACAATAACAATAACAATAACAATCATAACAATAACAATAACAATAAAACATTGCAGAATAGAATACAGTAAAAAAGAGCAGAACAATAGAGAGAGAGAATAGAGAGAGAGAGAACAATAAAACAACAACTATTTTTTTTTATTTCATATTTTTTTTTTTTTTACACTTTTTTTGTAACTAACTTTTATAACGGTAACCAGTTCCAGGTTCGGGTCTCTCAAAATGCGATGGCATCTTGGGAGACCCTGTGAAAGTGTGCCTAGTCTGTGCAATGCTGTACCCTACGCTAATACTCAACTAGTGAATGGTAGCGTTCAAAACATTCACCAATGCAAAGACCAGGATTGTCAGGACAGGAGGGACAATAATAGTGGGTGTCACGTCTATATCCGCGCTTGCTGCAGACACGACATCTTTTTTGGGGGGTTCGTTGGGTAGGGGTACTCGGGAGGACATAAAAATGCCTCTCATGCAGCCGCCTGCATTTGGTTGGGGATGTGAATGGGGGAAGTACGGGCGCTGCAGAAGCGGTGGGTTCCCAATTAGGATTGGCGAATGCAGCAGGAAGGGCACTATGGGCACGACGGGCCTGTGTTTGTCTTTTTGGTGGCGGCGGGACACTACTTGTGCTTGCCACCTCACCAGCTTGAACTGCACTTATGGGACTCGCCACGTCACCAAGTGTTACTGCAGTGCTGGTTTGACTACGACCGGGGTGTACTAGGCCGCTGGCGCTTGCCAGTTCACCAAAACACTACCAAAAAACTGTTAGCGATCGCAGGGATCAGGCCTGACTCTGCGAACGCTGCAGTTATGCGTTTAGTGTTTTGTAAGTGACAGTGATCGATCGATACCGCACTTGGGTGGGCTGGGCTGGGCTGGGCGGAGGGGCAAAACGCAGGTGCTAGCAGGTATCTGGGCTGATCCCGCTAACACTGCGTTTTTGGGAACCCTAAACTGCTGGTGACGCTAGTATAGATCTGATCGGATCAGATATTGATGCGATCAGATACTATACCACTAAGGGAGGTGTACGGTGCGTGCGTGGGTGTTAGCGGTACTGGCGCTAATCTGACGCTGCCTGGGGCTGGTGCTTGCCAGTTCACCAAAACGCTACAAAAAAAACTGTTAGCGATCGCAGGGATCAGGCCTGACTCTGCGAACGCTGCAGTTATGCGTTTAGTGTTTTGTAAGTGTCAGTGATCGATCGATACTGCACTTGGGTGGGCTGGGCTGGGCCGGGCGGAGGGGCAAAACGCAGGTGCTAGCAGGTATCTGGGCTGATTCCGCTAACACTGCGTTTTTGGGAACCCTAAACTGCTGGGGACGCTAGTATAGATCTGATCGGATCAGATATTGATCCGTTCAGATACTATACCACTAAGGGAGGTGTATGGTGCGTGCGTGGGTGTTAGCGGTACTGGCGCTAACCTGACGCTGCCTGGGGCTGGTGCTTGCCAGTTCACCAAAACGCTACAAAAAAAACTGTTAGCGATCGCAGGGATCAGGCCTGACTCTGCAAACGCTGCAGTTATGCGTTTAGTGCCTTGTAAGTGACAGTGATCGATCGATACTGCACTTGGGTGGGCCGGGCGGAGGGACAAAACGCAGGTGCTAGCGGGTATCTGGGCTGATCCCGCTAACACTGCGTTTTTGGGAACCCTAAACTGCTGGGGACGCTAGTATAGATCTGATCGGATCAGATATTGATGCGTTCAGATACTATACCACTAAGGGAGGCGCATGCTGCGTGCGTGGGTGTTAGCGGTACTGGCGCTAATTTGACGCTGCCTGGGGCGACGCATATCACCGCCGGGCGATCGGGGGGCTAAACCTTTATTCGGTAATAAACGGCGGGTGCCCTGACACTATAAAAAATAAACGAACTAACCAGCGTCAACCGTAACGGTTATACGGTGATCAGTGGTGAAAGGGTTAACTAGGGGGCAATCAAGGGGTTAAAACATTTATTAGGTAGTATATGGGGGTCCCTGACGCTATAAAACGCTGACGGCGAACCTAAATATTTACCTCACTAACTAGCGTCACCAGCGACACTAATACAGCGATCAGAAAAATGATCGCTTAGCGACACTGGTGACAGGGGTTAAAACTTTATTAGGGGGGGTTAGGGGGGTACCCTAGACCTAAAGGGGGGTAATATACACTGTCCCAACACAGTAACTGTCACAAACTGACACTATGCAGTAATCAGAAAAAAAAACAAAAAAAAAAAAAAAAAACTGCTGGTGTCAGTTTGTGACAGGGGGGGGGGGGTGATTGGGGGGGGATCGGGGGGCGATCGGGGGGGGGATCGGGGTGATTTGTGTGCCTGGCATGTTCTACTGTGTGTGTAGTGTTTGTGCACTCACATACTTGTCGTCTCTCCTCGGGCCGGAACGGAAAATACCGACCCGAGGGGAGATGACATCACTTCCTTTGCTGCTGTTTAGCATACAGCAGCAAAGGAGTGTTCTCATTGGCCGGCGGCGATCGCGAGGGGGGGGCCACGAACGGATGGTCTCCCCCTCATCACCGATCGCCGCTGGACAAACGACGACCGCCTCGGGCACCGGGGGGGGGTCCGATCGGACCCCCCACCCGCGGAAGGCAAATCACGTACCCTGTACGTGATTTTGCCTGTCCGTGCCACTTTGCCGACGTACATCGGCGTGAGGCGGTCGTCAAGTGGTTAAGGACCCAGTAGGTAAGTGGTTAAACAACAAGACACCAATTATGTTCTTTACCCTCTATATATTTTATCCAGAAAGCCAATAGATAAGTACAACTTGGAATTCTCCATTAAATTTATTCAAGCATACATGAAAATCATAGTTACTCTCATTTTGTATGTGAAAAATGGTTTTAGACTGTTGAAGAAGTGTTGTCTGTGTGAAAGAGAAATGGTTAGCACGTGATTCTCACATGTGGAGGGGGTTTGATCAAATATAATGTACAATATCTCCAAAACCAAACCAACACAAATGTTATTTTTTTCACAAATTAGCACAACTGCTGCACAAATAAATGGTGTATTTGTTATAGTATCTAAAAACATGGGATGCCAAGTGGGTGGGGTTTGAGCAAATAAAAACAAACTTTTACAATTAAAAAATCAAAGAAGCACACATAATCATTTTAACAGTACAAACTGGCACAAACGCAGTACTAACCAGCCAACCCAGTTTCATGTGTAGGGGGGCTGAGTGACCTTTGGTGACCTTTTATAAATAGTAAATGACTAAAAAACAAAAAGCGGTAGAACTGAGATTTAAACACCACAAAGGAGGCACCAACCAGCCTGGTTTCATGTCTTTTGTCTCTTGTAGGGGGGCTGGGTGACCTTCATTAAATCAACAATAACTAAAAACAAAAAGGAGATAGAATGGAGAGTAAAACGGCACAAACCAACACAAACTTGGCACTAACCAACCAGCCCATTTTCATTTTGTTTGGCTATTGTAGGGGGTGTCAGGGAAGGCTTGCCCATAGCACAAATGATGTCTCCTGGTGCATACTTAAGCCAAGCTCTGTGCCAGCTCATCTGCCACCAGCTGGTTCTGCTGCCACGTTCACCTGCTGACTTCTGCCACCACGCAGTCTACTGGACTGATCACAGGCAATCATACCTCGCTGTGCTCCCATGGCTGCTGTCTCACTATCAGTGGCCCCCGAGCCAAAGCTCACTAAACAGGTACATGACAGGAGGACGGGATGATATGATCGTCTGGAAAAAACAATTACTATTATTTTAAAAATAAAAGCAGCACAAATTTTTATTTTTATTTTTGACACAAAAAAGCACAAATGTAGCACTAACAAATGGTATGTTTCTTTTTAAGATTCAATAACATGGGTGCAAAGTGGGTGGGTGTTTTATCAAATAAAAACAAGCTGCCATAACTAAAAAACCATAACAGCACAAATAAAAAATTTGGCAGCACAAACCACCACAAATGCGGTGCTAACCAACCAGCCCGATTTCGTGTCTTTTGGGTGTTGTAGGGGGGCTGAGTGACCTCTGGTGACCTTTAATGAATCCTTAATAATGCAAAAACGATAAAAGATAGAATGGAGATTTAAACAGCACAATTGAAAACAGCACAAAACAGCACAAACATAGCACTAAAGAAACACACTTAAGTTTTTATTTGTGCTGATTGTAGGGAAGGACAAAGTGGGTGAGGGTTTAATTAAAAAAATCTGTTATAACGTAAAAACCATAACAGCACAAATAAAAATTTTAGCAGCACAAACGTAGCACTAACCAACGAGACCGGTTTTATGACTTTTGGCTGTTGTAGGGGAGATGAGTGACCTTTGGTGACCTTTAATAAATCATTAATAGCGCAAAAATCGATAAAAGAAAGAATGGAAATTTACACTTTCACACTTTCAATGACAATTGCGCGGTCAAGCTATGCTGTACCCAAATGAAATTTTTATCATTTTGTTCACATAAATAGAGCTTTCTTTTGGTGGTATTTATGCACGACTCCGTTCTTTATTTTTTGCGATATAAGAGAAAAAAGAGAGCGGAAATTTAAAAAACCCCAAATTTTCTACTTTCTATTTTAAAAGAAATCCAATAAAATCGAATTTTGTCATAAATTTAAGCCAACATGTATTCTGCTACATGTCTTTGGTAAAAAAAAACCTGTTAAGTGTATAATAATTGGTTCGTGTGATCACGGACATATGTACGCACTCGCAGATGATCATATACAGACGTGCGCAGGTGATCACGGACATATGTGTGCAGATAATCATTGGGACATGTGATTTTACTGTTAAATCTGTGGGGGAACAGCTGTTTTTACTATGTGGGAACATGTGTGTGGGGACATGTGTTTTGGGGACATGTGTGTTTTACATTGTGTACATGTTTTACAAGTGTGTTTTACATTGTGTACATGAGCGTTTTACATTTGTATACATGTGTGTTTTACATTTGTGTTTTACACTGGTGATCAGTGAGTAAAAAGCTGTAAAAAACAGCTCATACTGATCACCAGCTGGCTGCAACGATCCGCTCTCCTCTCCTCACCGACAACTTCTGTGTGAGGAGAGGAGAGCCGATTGCCTAGCAACCGGTCTCTGCTAACATCACATGATGGCTGTGATTGGACACGGCCATCATGTGATCAGGAGAGCCAATCACAGAGCCCTCCTGCCGATCAGAGATGCGCCGTGTCCCGGTGACACAAGTGCATTGGGATCGCGCCACTGCGCTGGCACGATCCACCTCCTTTTGAGGGACGTTCCTGAACGTCCACTCAGAAGGAGAGAGCGCCCACCTGGCCGTTTATGTGTAGTGGCTGGGTGGGAAGTGGTTAACCACTTCAGCCCCAGAAGGATTTACCCCCTTCCTGACCAGAGCACTTTTTACAATTCGGCACTGCGTCTGCTAATTGCACGGTCATGCAATGCTGTACCCAAACGAAATTTGCGTCCTTTTCTTCCCACAAATAGAGCTTTCTTTTGATGGTATTTGATCACCTCTGCCGTTTTTATTTTTTGCGCTATAAACGGAAAAAGACCGAACATTTTGAAAAAAAATGATATTTTCTACTTTTTGTTATAAAAAAAATCCAATAAACTAAATTTTAGTCATACATTTAGGCCAAAATGTATTCGGCCACATGTCTTTGGTAAAAAAAATGTCAATAAGCGTATATTTATTGGTTTGCGCAAAAGTTATAGCGTCTACAAACTAGGGTACATTTTCTGGAATTTACACAGCTTTTAGTTTATGACTGCCTATGTCATTTCTTGAGGTGCTAAAATGGCAGGGCAGTACAAAACCCCCCCAAATGACCCCATTTTGGAAAGTAGACACCCCAAGGAAATTGCTGAGAGGCATGTTGAGCCCATTGAATATTTTTTTTTTGTCCCAAGTGATTGAATAATGACAAAAAAAAAAAAAAAAAATTTACAAATAGTTGTCACTAAATGATATATTGCTCACACAGGCCAGGGGCATATGTGGAATTGCACCCCAAAATACATTCAGCTGCTTATCCTGAGTACGGGGATACCACATGTGTGGGACTTTTTGGGAGCCTAGCCGCGTACGGGGCCCCGAAAACCAAGCACCGCCTTCAGGATTTCTAAGGGCATAGATTTTTGATTTCACTCTTCACTGCCTATCACAGTTTTGAAGGCCATAAAATGCCAAGATGACCCCATTTTGGAAAGTAGACACCCCAAGCTATTTGCTGAGAGGCATGGTGAGTATTTTGCAGCTCTCATTTGTTTTTGAAAATGAAGAAAGACCAGAAAATTTTTTTTTTATTTTTTCAATTTTCAAAACTTTGTGACAAAAAGTGAGGTCTGCAAAATACTCACTATACCTCTCAGCAAATAGCTTGGGGTGTCTACTTTCCAAAATGGGGTCATTTGGGGGGGGTTTGTGCCACCTGGGCATTCCATGGCCTCCGAAACTGTGATAGGCAGTGAAGAGTGAAATCAAAAATTTACGCCTTTAGAAAGCCTGAAGGCGGTGCTTGGTCTGGGCCTGATTGCCTGCACGCCGCTTCTCTCATACGGAACCACTGCTGGTGGCTGGCTGGGGGGGACGGATGGAGTGGGGGGGACGGCAATTGGGCTGTTAAGCCTGACACATTGAGATGTTGATTTTTAGTCAGGTGGGTCCCACAACCTTAGATGTTAGTCCTGGAGGCACGGTTTGTCTCCTGGCATCCCTCCCCCCCCCCAGTGGTTTATTGGTTCATGGGTTTGTTGGAAGTCTTATCAGCCGCCCGGGGTTCCCCTAGGACCCTTACCACACCTTAGCTCCCTCTGGGAGGATAGATAGGGCTGCGCAGTGGGAGGGGGAGGGAGGGGTGGCTTTATGGCTTCATGGCTCAGAAATGTACAATAACCCTGGGGAAATGTCAATTGCAGGCAACATGCCTTACCTGTTATGCTTTGTTTGACTCATATAATGGTTTATTTCATTATGTTCCCATCTTAATGTTTTACATTTATATTACTGGGTTTGATTCTGCCCTTCAGGGCTCACTTCGGTGCTTCTTGTTATAAAGGTACAGGACTCTTGGTTCTGCGCTGCGGGCTGCGCCTTAGGGCGCCATTGCGGACCTTGCCGGCAGTCCCATGTGATTGCACAGGTGATGGGGTCCGGTGTTGCGTCTGCGGCCCTCCCGGAGGCGCGGTCACTAAGTGGTCATGGCGGAGGGTACCGGGCGGCACCGCGGTGGGTGCCCTCAAGCAAAAGTTATGTTTAGCCCTGTTTAGCGGGGTCAGTTCTCATATTAGCAATAACATGACTCTCAGAGGCGCTATCCCCCCACATCTCCGCATTATATGTTTATTCAAACTTCTGCCTAAATTCTACTTACTCTCGAGTAGATCTCGACGCACCTACCACCCCCACATTAGGGCGGTCCCTTGACTGGACACCTTGAGTGTGCAACAGGGGCCCATAGTTAGTCTAAGACAGGAATCGCTTACCCTTCCCACCCCTTCCCCCCCCTTCTCCACCTTTCTGCTCCCCTCTAGCTGCTCTGCTCTCCTCTCTTTCTGGCCTCTGCCTGACAGGGGTTCTCATTGTGGGAGTATCCCATACTTGTACTGCCAACCATTTCCCTGCCAGAAGACACGATGGGTCACCTTAAGATCACCTCTCTAAACGTGCGGGGCCTCAATATACCGGAAAAACGCTCACAGCTACTGGCGGACCTGCATAGGGGCAAAACACATGTAGCCTTTCTGCAGGAGACGCACTTCCGTGCAGGTTCTATACCTAGGCTGACTAATGGGGCCTATCCTGTAGCATACCATAGCGTCTCTCTGATTTCCAAGTCAAAAGGGGTCAGCATCATCCTGGCTGGGTCGGTTCCTTGGGTATTCAAGGCACAGCGGACAGACGAGCAGGGCCGTTTTCTTCTTCTAAAGGGAAGGGTGTCTGATGTGCAGGTCACATTCGCAAATGTCTATTTCCCCAATGTGAATCACCCTCAGTTTCTACGCAGGCTACTCTCTGAGCTCTTGGAGTTCTCAGAGGGGATGCTGATCTTTGGCGGAGACCTTAATTTTGCCTTGGACCTGACATTAGACGTCTCACGAGGAGCCTCCCACATGTCTTATTCTCGTCTGAGGCGCCTCAAGACGGACCTTCACACCTTGCACCTAGTTGACCCGTGGAGGTTGCTTCACAACCAAGACAGGGATTATACATTCTTTTCCCAGGTGCACCACACCTACTCACGGTTAGACTATTTGTTGCTGTCACACAAAGATCTTGATAAGGTGGTCTCAACATCCATAGATGTCATATCCTTCTCTGACCATGCACCGGTCCATCTGACTCTTCAATTGGGATCAATGAGTAGGTCCCCCCCATCCTGGCGACTGAATGAAGCACTGCTTCAATCAGAGGAAACCCGCGCGGAGATATTGAACGCTTTACGGGAATACTTCACGGTCAATGAAGGGTCAGTCCCCAACCCCCTTGTGGTCTGGGAAGCTCACAAGACGGTTGTGAGAGGTGCTCTGATCAAAATAGGAACCCGCCTCAAGCAAGATAGACTGAAACGTACAGAGGAACTCCTAGCATTAATTCGCAAACTAGAGAGAATACATAAAGCTAGTCTTGCCCGTGCAACCCTCCGGGACCTACTGAAGGCCCGTGAGGAACTCTGCACTCTGTTATTCCATAAGACCAAACAAAAACTGGCGTGGGCACGACGTACCATGTTTGAGTACTCGAACAAACCTGGATCGCTTCTGGCCAGAGCCCTGCAGGGCCCTCGCACGAAAACATATATCCCACACATTCAGTCATCCTCGGGGCGGAAACTAAATACCTCCTCAGATATAGCAGAGGAGTTCCGCTCCTTCTATACAGGCCTCTATAACTTAGAAAAAACAGAACCTAGGGACTCCCCTTTGGAGGGCAGGCAGTCCCCCCAGATGTATGTAGCTGCCTCAGGCATGCCATCACTACCGGATGAAGTGAGGGAGGAACTGGAGGAACCCCTGTCGGTTGAAGAACTGGGAGTGGCTTTGGCCTCCTCGAAACCGAAAAAGGCCCCTGGCCCTGATGGTTTAACCCCGGTATATTACAAAACTTTCTTTGATATACTGTCGAAACCCTTGGTCTCTGCCCTTAACGCCCTCACGGAAGGGAAAGCCTTCCCAATAGATACCCTTAGGGCATATATCTCTCTTATCCCGAAAGAGGGCAAAGACCCATCACTCTGTGGGAGTTACCGCCCAATCGCACTTCTTAATTCGGACCTTAAACTTTTTGCCAAGATTCTAGCTAATAGGCTGCTTCCACACATACCAAATTTGATCCACAGAGACCAGGCAGGCTTCGTGCCGCTACGTGAACCTAGAGACAACACGATTCGAGTCATTAATCTGATACATGCGGCAAAGACCACCAAAAAGGGCCTTCTCCTGCTGTCAACCGACGCGGAGAAGGCTTTCGACCGCGTTAATTGGTCCTTCATCCGGGCAACTCTAGAGCACATAGGTCTTCGCTCATCCATGCTACAGTGGATACTCTCCTTGTATACCCACCCCACTGCGTCGGTTAGGGTCAACGAGACAAGATCGAACTTCTTTGATATCCGCAATGGTACCCGACAGGGCTGCCCCCTCTCCCCTCTGATCTTTATCCTGTCCCTGGAACCCCTATTGTGCACAATAAGGGCGAACTCTGACATTGAAGGTTACCCGAAACCCTCTGGTTCTCATAAGGTGGCCGCCTTTGCGGACGACCTTATTTTCTTTCTAACAGAGCCACTCTCTTCTCTCCCCAACCTGCTTCAATCCTTTCAAGAATACGGTACTCTCTCCTCATTTCAGATCAATTTAACCAAATCTTCCATCCTCAACATAACAGTAGACACAGGAACTGCCCAACGTATACGCTCGACCTTTTAACTAAAATGGGCAACCAAGCTTATACGTTACTTGGGAGTTGACATTACGTCCGACCCAGCAGAATTATACTCGGCCAATTTTGACCCATTACTGATACGCCTTAAAACTGACCTACTACACTGGCATTCCCTGACGCTGACGTGGTTCGGCAGATGTAGTGCTCTGAAGATGACCCTGTTGCCAAGGGTGTTGTACCTGCCTCAGGCACTCCCCATCCGACTGCCTCCAGCGTTCTTCAAACGAATTGACTCCATGTTCCGGGCATTTGTCTGGTCCCACCGCAAACCACGAATACGACTCCAACTTCTCCATTTGGCGAAAAGCAGGGGTGGAGTGGGCTTACCGGACATCAAGGCCTATTACAGAGCAGTCCATCTAACTAGGTTGGTGGTCTGGCACTGCCATGCGGAGGCGAAACACTGGGTTGCAATGGAGGAGGAGGACTCCGGGGGTTTGGCCAGGAGCTGGCCCTGGATTACAACATCACTACCCAAAGATATCATTGAACACCCCACTCTTGGCAGTACTTTAACGGTGACCAGAGATGCATTTCGGCGCTCATCTGTATCCCCACAGCCGTCCCCCATGGTGCCGATTCTGGGTAATCCGGAGTTCCTACCTGGTTTGCAGAGCCCCCAATTTAAGCGACTCGCAACAAGCACCAGGCTATGCCTACACGATTTCATGGAACCCAACGGCCAACTTTCCCTAAATGTCGGGGCGTTAGTAACAGACCCCCCCCTAGACTTCTGGAGCAGCTTACAGCTGCGGAATTTTCTACGCAGTTATCTGCGGAAACCAGGCATTACCCGCAAATTAACCGAACTTGAGCTCATTTGCCTTTGTGGGGAACCGATACGACATTGCCTTTCACTGATATACTCATCCCTAACACAACCAGAGGAAGGATACGTACCCCCGTTTCTCACTTAATGGGAGGAGGAACTGGGAACCCAATTTACCGAGGTACAGAGACAAAAAATTCTCTATTTTGCCCAGAAATCATCCATTGCGACTAGGGTGCAAGAAACTTGTTACAAAATTACGACACGCTGGTACAGGGTCCCTATCATTCTACATCGCTTCTTCCCTCAGGTGCCCAGCCTCTGCTGGCGCTGTGGTGCTGAGGAGGGGACGATGTTGCACATCTTTTGGTCTTGTTCCAAACTCGCTCCTTTCTGGATAGAGGTGGCCTGCACAATCGGACACCTCACAGGTGTCTCCCTGGAGGGGAACCCGGCAGCCTGTCTGCTCCATCTGTCAGAACGACCCATCAAAAAATATAAGACCTCTCTCACCATCCAACTCCTGAATGCCGCAAAGGCATGCATTCCCCTGTGCTGGAAATCGGAGAGACCACCGGCGAAATCCCTGTGGTTTACGAAAGTAAATGAATTGAGGGACATGGAAGACCTTACGGCCACCCTACACAATAGGGAGGAGGTCTTTAGGGAAACCTGGAGACCCTGGCAACACTTTACATACACGGAAACATATCTTCAGGAAATGGCGCAATCCAATTAACTGAATAAACCGGTTATACACCTCAGGCAGGGGTCAATACACCTCATATCTCATATTTCATATTCTCCTACTTTCTGCACTCTTTCTCTCTAATATCTTAACCTCTCGTTTCCAATTCCATTCCTTTTCCCTCTCCCCTCCGTGCCTCCCCCCCCCCCCATTATCCCGTTTTACTGTTTAACTTCCCCCGGGGGTTTTTATATAACACATTCTCATACATGGGTTTCCTTATGGCCAGATACAAAGAATATCCTGAGACCATTTACCATCTCATATGGTCCCATGTTTGGGCTTCTTAGCCATTCAGCTCCCTACCTTATTATTTCTATTATTTTATTATAAGAAAACACTATCTATCACTGAGTGATGCAATCTAACACTTCAGGGAGTCAGTACCGAATCAAGCAACGAAGATGATAGAGCACCTCACAGGTCCCATACTTTGGCAGTAGTGTTTTGCCGGGGTATAATCCCCACGAACTTTGACGGTGGTGCAAATGTCAGTTACCATATATCTTGTCCCTACTGTTTCTGTTATCTTTGACTGCAAACTTAATCTTGTATTTTGTATGCTTGGTTCTGACACTGTTATATAAATCAATATGTAAGTGGTTGTACCCACTCAGTGTGAAAATAAGAGAATTTAAAAAACAATATAAAATATTCCATGGACTCAACATGCCTCTCAGCAAATAGCTTGGGGTGTCTACTTTCCAAAATGGGGTCATTTGGGGGGGTTTTGAACTGTCTTGGCATTTTATGCACAACATTTAGAAGCTTATGTCACACATCACCCACTCTTCTAAACACTTGAAAACAAAGCCCTTTCTGACACTTTTTGATTACATGAAAAAAATTTTTTTTTTTGCAAGAAAATTACTTTGAACCCCCAAACATTATATATTTTTTTTAAATCAAATGCCCTACAGATTAAAATGGTGGGTGTTTCATTTTTTTTTTCACACAGTATTTGCGCAGCGATTTTTCAAACGCATTTTTTGTGGAAAAAACACACTTTTTTAAATTTTAATGCACTAAAACACACTATATTGCCCAAATGTTTGATGAAATAAAAAAGATGATCTTAGGCCGAGTACATGGATACCAAACATGACATGCTTTAAAATTGCGCACAAACGTGCAGTGGCAACAAAATTAATACATTTTTAAAAGCCTTTAAAAGCCTTTACAGGTTACCACTTTAGATTTACAGAGGAGGTCTACTGCTAAAATTACTGCCCTCGATCTGACCTTCGCGGTGATACCTCACATGCATGGTGCAATTGCTGTTTACATTTGATGCCAGACCGACGCTGGCGTTCGTCTTAGCGTGAGAGCAGGGGGGACAGGGGTGCTTTTTTTTTTTTTTTTTTTTTTTTTCTTTATTATATTTTTTATCTTATTTTTAAACTGTTCCTTTCATTTTTTTTTTTAAATCATTTTTATTGTTATCTCAGGGAATGTAAATATCCCCTATGATAGCAATAGGTAGTGACAGGTACTCTTTTTTTTGTAAAAATTGGGGTCTATTAGACCCTAGATCTCTCCTCTGCCCTCAAAGCATCTGACCACACCAAGATCGGTGTGATAAAATGCTTCCCCAATTTCCCAATGGCGCGGTTTACATCCGGCGAAATCTAAGTCATAAAATGCTCGAGATGTTTGGAGCCACTCTGGTCTCTGATCAGCTCTGTGGTCAGCTGGCTGAATCACCGGCTGCATTCTCAGGTTCCCTGTTGAGACAGGAGAGCCGGAGAAAAACACGGAAGACGGTGGGGGGGGGTCATTCCCTCCCACTGCTTGTAAAAGCAGTCTAGAGGCTAATTAGCCGCTAGGATTCCTTTTACATGAAAGCCGACCGCTGGCTGAAAAGAATGATACCAAGATGATACCTAAACCTGCAGGCATCATTCTGGTATAACCACTCAAAGTCATGAATGGCGTACCTGAAGACAAAAAAATGGTTAACAATAAAGCACAGTAAACAGTAAATTATAAAAAATTGCATACCTGAAAAGCAAACATGATAAAACATAATAACAATAAAACATTGCAGAATAGAATACAGTAAAAAAGAGCAGAACAATAGAGAGAGAATAGAGAGAGAGAGAACAATAAAACGACAACTATTTTTTATTATTTTTGTTTGTGATTTTTTTTTTTTTTTTTTTTTTACACTTTTTTTGTAACTAACTTTTTTAACTGTAACCGGTTCCAGGTTCGGGTCTCTCAAAATGCGATGGCATCTTGGGAGACCCTGTGAAAGTGTGTCCTAGTCTGTGCAGTGCTGTACCCTACGCTAATACTCAACTAGTGAATGGTAGCGTTCAAAACATTCACCAATGCAAAGACCAGAATTGTCAGGACAGGAGGGACAATAATAGCGGGTGTCACGCCTATATCCGCGCTTGCTGCAGACACAACCTCTTTTTTGGGGGGTTTGTTGGGTAGGGTCACTCGGGAGGACATAAAAATGCCTCTCATGCAGCCGACTGCATTTGGTTGGGGATGTGAATGGGGGAATTACGGGCGCTGCAGAAGTGGTGGGTTCCCAATTAGGATTGGCGAATGCAGCAGGAAGGGCACTATGGGCACGCCGGGCCTGTGTTTGTCTTTTTGGTGGCAGCGGGACACTACTTGTGCTTGCCACCTCACCAGCTTGAACTGCACTTATGGGACTCGCCACGTCACCAAGTGTTACTGCAGTGCTGGTTTGACTACGACCGGGGTGTACTAGGCCACTGGTGCTTGCCAGTTCACCAAAACGCTACCAAAAAAACTGTTAGCGATTGCAGGGATCAGGCCTGACTCTGCGAACGCTGCAGTTATGCGTTTAGTGTTTTGTAAGTGTCAGTGATCGATCGATACTGCACTTGGGTGGGCTGGGCTGGGCCGGGCGGAGGGGCAAAACGCAGGTGCTAGCAGGTTTCTGTGCTGATCCTGCTAACACTGCGTTTTTGGGAACCCTAAACTGCTGGGGACGCTAGTATAGATCTGATCGGATCAGATATTGATGCGTTCAGATACTATACCACTAAGGGAGGCGTATGCTGCGTGCGTGGGTGTTAGCGCTACTGGCGCTAATCTGACGCTGCCTGGGGCGACGCATATCACCACCGGGCGATCAGGGGGCTAAACATTTATTCGGTAATAAACGGCGGGTGCCCTGACACTGTAAAAAATAAACGAACTAACCAGCGTCACCCGTAATGGTTATACGGTGATCAGTGGTGAAAGGGTTAACTAGGGGGCAATCAAGGGGTTAAAACATTTATTAGATAGTATATGGGGGTCCCTGTTGCTATAAAACGCTGACGGCGAACCTAAATATTTACGTCCCTAACTAGCGGAACCAGTGACACTAATACAGCCATCAGAAAAATGATCGCTTAGTGACCCTGGTGACGGGGGGGTGATCAAGGGGTTAAAACTTTATTAGGGGGGGTTAGGGGGTTACCCTAGACCTACAGGGGGCTAACCCTAACTGCCCTACCACTTCTAACTGTCACAAACTGACACCATGCAGTAATCAGGAAAAAAAAAAAAAAAACTGCTTGGTGTCAGTTTGTGACAGGGGGGGTGATTGGGGGGGGGTCGGGGGTGTTTAGTGTGCCTGGCATGTCCTACTGTGTTGTGTAGTGTTGTGCACTCACTCACATGTCTTCTCTCCTTGGCGCCGGAACGGAAACTGCCGAGCCAAGGAGAGATGACATCACATCCTCTGCCTCTGTGTACTATACAGAGGCAGGGGATGTTTCTCATTGGCTGGGAGCGATCGCGAGGGGGGGGGCCACGATCGGATGGCCTCCCCCTCGTCTCTCAATGCTCCCAGCCAAATGCCGACCGCCGCTGGCACCGGGGGGGGTCCGATCGGACCCCCCGCCCGCGGGAAGGCAATCACGTACCAGGTACGTGATTTTGCCTGCCCGTGCCACTCTGTTCACGTATATAGGCGTGAGGCGGTCGGCAAGTGGTTAAAGGGACATTTTATTTATTTATTTTTTTTTTTTAAATGACAAAAATTTTTTCTTGCATTTTAGTGTAAATATGAGATCTGAGGTCTTTTTGACCCCAGATCTCATATTTAAGAGGTCCTGTCATGCTTTTTTTCTATTACAAGGGATGTTTACATTCCTTGTAATAGGAATAAAAGTTACACTCTTTTTTATAAAAGAACAGTGTAAAAATAAAAAATAAAAGGTAAAATAAATAAGAAAATTTTTTTTTTTAAACGCGCCCCATCCCGCCGAGCTCGTGTGCAGAAGCGAACGCATACGCGAGTAGCGCCCGCAAATGAAAACGGTGTTCAAACCACACATGTGAGGTATCGCCATGATCATGAGAGCAATAATTCTAACCCTAGACCTCCTCTGTAACTCAAAACATGCAACCGGTAGAATTTTTAAACATCACCTGTGGAGATTTTTAAAGGTAAACATTTGCTGAGCGGGCGCAATTTTGAAGTGTGACATGTTGGGTATCAATTTACTTGGTGTAACATTATCTTTCACAATATAAAAACAAAATTAGGTTAACTTTACTGTTGTCTTATTTTTTTTATTCAAAAAAGTGTATTTTTTCCAAAAAAAGTGCGCTTGTAAGACCGCTGCACAAATACGATGTGACAGAAAGTATTGCAACGACCGCCATTTTATTCTCTAGGGTGTTAGAAAAAAAAATGTATAATGTTTGGGGGTAATTTTCTAGCAAAAAAAGCCAGTTTTTAACTTGTTAACAACAAATCTCAGATAGAGGCTCGGTCCTTAAGCGGATGTAAACCCAATGTCATCCTTTCTAAACTACTGCCATAGGGGTTATCTATAAGGATATATATGCCTTCTGCATGTATCCTTACCTGTCAAATGTCTCCCCTCTCTCTGTTATTAGACCCGAAAAACTGCATATTCTGTGGGTTGGTCTGTTGTCTGGAGCTCGGTGGGTGGAGTCGTGATGTCAGTAGTCTCCCCGCCCCCCTCTACACTCCCCTTGTCAATATGCATTTTCTCTGTGTATTTCTAACACTGAACTTCTGCTGAACTTCTGCTATGATCTCTAACATCCAGTGAAAAGACAGGAAAGTAACCACATGACTTCAGCATGCCAAATCATGGTGAAGTGTGGAACAGCCAATCCTTGCAGAGCTGCTGAAGAAAGGAGTGGGGGAGGGAATTTAAAAATACTGCATGTCTCTTAGGCTAATGCACGAGATGTAAATCACCTGTCACTCACAGCAAGGGGGAGTATTTGACAAAGTTTTTCTCAGTTTGTCAAGAATTGTCTCACTGAACAATAAAAGGGCATTGGTCAGAGATGGATTAACTCTGTGTGGCAAGACTGGGCTCAAATGATAGCAAATCTTATACTCTACAGTATGATATAAAAAGAATGGTTTACATCCACTTTAAGTGGTTAATAACGCAAAAACGATAAAAGATAGAAGGGAAATTTAAACAGCACAAACATAGCACTAAAGAAACACAGTTGAGTTTTTATTTGTGCTAATTGTAGGGGGTGCAAAGTTAGTGGGGTTTGAAAAAAAAACTGTTAACTTAAAAACCATAACAGCACAAATAGAAATTGTAGCAGCACAAACCAGCAAAAACTTAGCACTAACCAACGACACCAGTTTTGTGACTTTTGGCTGTTGTGGGGGGCCTGGGTGACCTTTAATAAATCATTAATAATGCAAAAACGATAAAAGAATGGAAATTTAAACAGCACAAATGTAGCACTAACCAACAAGACCAGTTTTGTATCACTTGGGTGTTGTAGGGGGGCTGAGTGACCTTTGGTGGCCTTTAATAAATCATTAATAACGCAAAAATGATAAAAGATAGAATGGAAATTTAAACAGCACAAACCAGCACAAACGCGGCGCTAACTAACCAGCATGGTTTCGTGCCATTTGGCTGTTGTAGGGGGGCTAGGTGATGTCATAGTCTGGAAAAAACAATTGCTAATATTTTAAAAATAAAAGCAGCACAAATGTAAATTTTTACAGCACAAAACAGCACAAACGTGGCACTAAAGAAACACACTTGAGTTTTCATTTGTGCTGATTGTAGGGGGCCAGCTTCGCTGAGCTGTAAGTATGCAGTGTCATTAGATGTATGGTGGTTGGACAAAGATAAAAAGAAAAACCTTACATTTGGTAAGGTTTTAAGAAACCAAAGTTTATGGTAAACACAACCTTCCAATTTGGCATGCTGAGAATACTCCGTCTCCACACAGGAAGTGGGCAATCGCACGCAATGCCTTGGGAGAACCCACCCCAAGATCTTGTGATGGTGAGTGGAATTTGGGAAAAAAAAATCTATCACCTGCTTGTGTGGCAGAGATGCCCCTGGTGGTGTGAAATAATAATCATGGAAAGGGCAAAGTCATCATAAATATTAAGTAAACCTTTATTTGTTACTCCAAGCACTGTTTGGTTGCTGATGCGCCACTTTATTTGTTTATGTGTTGCAACGCAGCGGCTCAGTGCCTCCTAGTTTCTGGGCATTCCTGCCGAGGACAGGGCAGAAGATTGCCCAGTAACCAGGAGGCAAGGGAACCTTTGAGTAACACCACATAAACTGAGGAAGTGGCGTATCAACCACAAAACGCATCTTTTTGTGTAACCAATAAATGTTTAATATGTGTGATGATTGAGGCTATGTCATTAATTCGACGTTTCGGTGTTTACTCAGGGCTTGTGATTAACTGGTCCAAGTCTTCTCTCATGCTACTGGATTTGGATACAGACAGTGGAATACAGGCGGTTCAGGGGGTACCGGTTGCACGCAGCTTCAAGTATTTGGGAGTACAGGTCACTCCAGAGCCCAGGGACTTTGTCTCGCTTAACTTATCACCCCTAATTAACAGGATTAGAGATAGAGCAAAAATTTGGGCACGTCTTAAAATGTCACTGGCAGGGCGGGTTAACCTTATTAAGATGGTATTTATGCCCCAGCTTTTGTACATGTTACACAATACCCCTATGGTGATCCCCCTCAAGGTGTTTCACATAATTAACACTATTTTTAGAGCCTTTATATGGCTTGACAAGCCCCCACGGATTAAACTTGAACAATTACAGAGGCCCAAGGAGAGGGGAGGCCTTGCGCTCCCTAACTCTTGGATTTACTACCTGGCAGCATAGCTACAGCATATTGCCCGGACTATGGTGACTGAACAAGAGACAGTAGAGGTGGGTGCAGGTTTTGACCCCATTAGGGCCCTTTTGTGCCACACTACCAGTACAACGGATGTGGCTGAGGGGCTGGAGGCCTTGGTGTACACCAAATCCAACAAAAGATTCCCAACATATGTACTCATGCAAAAAGTGTGGAATAAGCTTAGGCAGCTACAGAATGTGGATGGGTTTACCAGCTACTGTCCGATATGGGCCAATGGACATTACGAAGAGCTGCAGCTGTTGGGGGGCAGTGGAGGAAACATGGAGTCACGGTCCCGAAGCACATTTTTGCTGACAGGAAATTGCGTCTTTTCTCTGCATTGAGGGAGCAGTTTTGTCTCCCCCACTAAAATGCTCTTCTGCTATATGCAACTGAGGCATGCAGTGGCGGCGCAGTCAAGCGGTAAATAACAATAGTGAACTAAAGCTCTAATAGGATAAATGTGGTGATTCAATTGTTGTGAAATTAAATTAAAAAAAAATCATACTAAAAAAAAATTCTTTATAATATTCAAAGAAATACTCAGAAAATAAAGCAGTCAAGCGGGGCTCCGTGGGTCCTTTCTCCGACGCCGGTGTTCCATTATATGGAGGAGGTGTCTTTGTTCAGAGGCTTTATATCTAGATGCTACTTCATGATCCATCAAATTCATTTAAAGAGCTTCCCTCAGGGGGTGGCAAGTAGATGGGAAAAAGACGTGGGCACCTTCAAGGAAGGACAGTGGGAGGAGGCATTACAGTCTGTACAGCTTTGCTCATGCAACGTGGCCCAATGACTGTCCCAACTGTTCATTGTCCTTAGAGTCCACTATACACCGGACAGGCTATTCAGAATGGGGGTGAGAGCAGACTCAAACTGTCCTAGATGTGCGAGAGACCATGGTAACCTCATACATCTGCTATGGCGTTGCCCCAAACTGCATCAGTTCTGGACAGGGGTCGTGTCCACTATAAATAGTGCCTTTCAGGTCATGGTGCCGATGGACCCGAAGCCCTGTCTGTTGGGGATTGTGGATGACATCCTCACAGGTGATGATCAGAAGCAGGCCATTGCTAGAGCCCTGTTTCAGGCTCGCAAATTAATCCTTAGGCACTGAAAGGCAGCTGACCCTCCGGCATTGAAGGAATAGCTAATACAGATGGGGGACACACTCCGGCTGGAGAAATATATATACCAACATAGGGGGCGCCCACAAAAATTTTACAAACTATGGTCACCCTGGCTAGATACCCCTGGTATATTACCTATAGACCTGGTGTTGGAAAGACTGCTGCTTTAAACTGCTTAGATGACAGGGAAGTTACAATAGGTGCAGAAGCAACAGATGCGAAGCCTCAGCGGCAGGTGGTGGACCTCATGAGTGGTGTTGTGAGCAGGAGCGGCCTGGGGTTAATGGTGGCTTGATCCCATTCTGATTGTTTCCTGAGAACTGTGAGCATGGGAAGTTACAGTGCATCATATATGTACAGTTTCTATGTAGGTTGGTGCCTTATCCATGCAATTAATGTACAGATTGTTGCTGGTTCTTCTTTGAAAAATTGTATTGTTTTTCTTTGTTTATGTAACAATAAAAACTTTATTTGATAAAAAAAAAAAAAAAATGTGTGATTTCGGCCCTTCCATTATCATTATTTTACATCACAAAGGGAGCCTCTGCCACACACAAACCATTGATGTTTTTTTTCTTCCATTAACATGTGATCTGTGCTTATATTTTAGCTCTCCTAAATAATTGAGTATTGCCCTTGGACAACCTTTCAAAAACATTGTCTGTACTCTGTTATGTTAAATCTCATGGTGATGTCTTTTTATAAATATGAACTGAAAAGAAAACACAAATTTTAGAGAAGCCACACAAATGTATACAGTATATTATATTTTGGCTGAGGTTGTGACTGCAGTTAGGGGGATACGTAGGGCCAGTTGTATCTAGGAATTATAGGGAAAAATTACAACATTTTGAAGTACTCCTCCCAAAGGACAAAAATTGTAAAACACTGTAATCACCACAGTTGTGTGGCAAAAACCTCTAGCTACAGCATCTGAATATTAGTGAAATAATTATGGGGTGGTTTTTGGATTTCCCTTACTTAACCACTTAAGTACCGAGCCTCTTTTTGAGATGTGTTGTTTACAAGTTAAAAGCATTTTTTTTTGCTAGAAAATTACCTAGAACCCCCAAACATTATACATTTTTTTTTCTAACACCCTAGAGAATAAAATGGCGGTCGTTGCAATACTTTCTGTCACACCGTATTTGCGCAGCGGTCTTACAATCGCACTTTTTTGGAAAAAAATCACTTTTTTGAGTAAAAAAATAAAACAGCAAAGTTAGCACATTTTTTTTTATACTGTGAAAGATAACATTAAGCCGAGTAAATTGATACACAACATGTCATGCTTCAAAATTGTGCCTGCTTGTGGAATGGCGACAAACGTTTACCCTTAAAAATTTCCATATGCGACGTTTAAAAAATTCTACAGGTTGCATGTTTTAAGTTACAGAGGAAGTCTATGGCTAGAATTATTGCTCTCGCTCTACCGATCGCGGATATACTTCACATGTGTGGTTTGAACACCGTTTTTATATGCGGGCACTACTCACATATGCGTTCACTTCTGCACGTGAGCTTGGCGGGACAGGGGCATGTTTAAAAAAATTTTACATTTTTTTTTCTTATTTTATTTACCTTTTATTTTTATACATTTAAAAAAAAAAAAAAGTAAACGTCCCTTGTAATATAAAAAAAGCATGACAGGACCTCTGAAATATGAGATCTGGGGTCAAAAAGACCTTAGATCTCATATTTACACTAAAATGCAATAAAAAAAAATACTCCAAAGACATGCTGGTAGGTTAATTGGCTTCTGTCCAAAATTGACCTTGGTATATGAATGTTAGGGACCTTGGATTGTGGGCTCCTTGAGGGTAGGGACAAATGTGAGTGTGCGATATATGTGTGGCGCGCTGCGTAAAAAATAGACACAGTGCTATATGGATACCCTCAATATAAATAGGGATAATTGTAGACACGCACCCACACTCGCTCAGGTTGAACTCGATGGACTGGTGTCTTTATTCAACCTTACTAACTATGTAACTATGTAAAACTAAAAATTGTCATTAAAAAAAAAATGTCCCTTTAAGAGCTATGGGCGGAAGTGACGTTTTGACGTTGCTTCCGCCCTGCAATGTTATGGAGACAGGTGGGGGCCATCTTCCCCTCACTCGTCTCCATACCCTGCAAGGGTGAAAATCCGATCGCCTCCGCCGCTGCCGACGGTAAGTGGTGGAGGGCACCGGAGCGCGTCGGGAGGGGGGCCCCTCTCCCTCGCCGATAAAAGGGATCTTGCGGCGAATCTGCTGCAGAGACCACTCTTATCAGAAAGCAGACCGCCGGCCGAAGAAGAGGATACCAGGGTTCTGGCAGCTAGCTGCAGCCATAACAATGATATTCCTCTTCAAATTAAGGATGTATATCGGCGTGCAGCGGTCCAGAAGTGGTTAAATTACAAATATTTACAATCGTGTCTGTTCCTATAATTAACTAGTCTATCAAAGCTCTGATAATATTAATAGTGATGCCATAATAACAATATTATAAAAATAAACGCAATCCTCAAAGAAGCAAAGGTCTTATTTATTTACAATGAAAAAGTAGAACAATAACATAGAAATCTAAAAGAATAGTACAGAGCATGTAAAACAAAAAGAGCAGAGATGATACGTTACATAAGTCCGTGCTCATTGTTGTGTATTTTAGCTGGAGTTCAATGAGAAAGAGAGAAGGAGAGGCAGACCATGGTGTTGTAATGGATGTGATTAAGGTGTTACGGATGTTGGCTCAAACTTGTCTTGCATACACACGGTCACACAAAGTTGTCGGAAAATCCGATCGTTCTGAACAGGGTGACGTAAAAGACGTATGTCGGGACTATAAACGGGGCAGTAGCCAATAGCTTTCATCTCTTAATTTATTCTGAGCATGCGTGGCACTTTGTACGTTGGATTTGTGTACACACGATCGGAATTTCCGACATCGGATTTTGTTGTCGGAAAATTTTATAGCAAGCTCTCAAACTTTGTGTGTCAGAAATTCCTATGGAAAATGTGTGATGGAGCCTACACACGGTCGGAATTTCCGACAACAAGGTCCTATCACACATTTTCCATCGGAAAATCCTATCTTGTGTACAGGGCATAAGAATTTCAGATAACAACAGATATCTGCTAGTTCCCTTTTTTCAGTCTGAAGCCGAACCACAAAAGATTATAAAAAGATTGTCTCTTCCGAGAAATTGCACCAAAGGCAGACATGACATCAACATCCAATGTTTTCAAGAGGAAATTACCAATATATTTAATAATAGCTATGATTAATTGCTAAGTTTGCTAAAATTATTGCTAAAACTGCTGAAGCTGCTAAAAACGAAAAACTCAGACAATGTCACAATAAAGTGTTTTGCATTTGTCATATTCTCTGTCTGAAAAACAAGTCTATAAAACTGAAGAAAAAAGAGGAAATAAGGATCAGAAGTTCTTATTCTGAACTGGGTGTCAGAGCTTGATTACTTCATGGCATGCATGCTTTTACATTTGATTTGATAAGGGTTAGATATAATAATATCAGACATTTGTTCTGATTTCAAAACATTTTGGCGCCCAACGTGGGGCTGAGGTTGGGTCCCCTGGTCTATTAGCATTAGGTCGGGCTGAGTCTGAGTCCCTAGTCCCAGGTCTGTTAGGGCAGGAGGGCCAAGGGGGAACCTAATGAGGCTTGAGTGTCTGCGTTTCCCCCCTTGGGAGCTGTCCGAGTCTTCCCCAGAATGTACACTTGTCATTAATAGGGTAGGTTGGGCCTTGTAATACGATACCGAGGACTGGTCTATCACTGGACATATGTGGGTAGGTTCCGGTGGGGGAGGTGGTACAGGTGGTCAAGTTTGGGTGGGGCTTGTGTGGCAGCAACCACCCGAGCCGTACAAAGACAAGTGTACATTGTCTACTATTAAGCACGGCGGGGGAGGTGTCAGAGGCTCCTCTGTCACTTGTAGCAGAGGGGCAGTAGACGTAAGGGAGCGTCTACTTCCTGGGGTCCAGATGCCATTATAGGGCGGTGGCTGACTGTCTTTGATTTTGACCCCTTTTCTGGCTTTTTTGTACACATATACAATACAACCATTTTAACACAATTCCTGTTCTGTCCACCTTTCTTCATGAATAGCTTTTGCAACTTTGAGCCAAGCGTCTGCTGTTCACAGTAGCCCGTGGTCCTACAACAAACCCCTTTTCCTTTTTAAAAGAGCACGCCATTCATTCGGCTCTAGCCGACCACCCAAATGCATAGTGTCCCCACACACTTTTGCCAATCTCTTCCCTTTCTTGACAACATCTTCTCCTTCTCGTTCTAATATCAAATCACAAGCCAAACTACCCTCTTTAGGTCCCTCTAACTTCTGCCCCATCGTTAGCTATTGGGAAGTTTATTTGTCCGGGCTCACAATTTGTATGGCGGTTTTATGAAGCTGTCTTGGACTCGAGGGTCCAACAATCCTCTGACCACCACCTGTCCTCTTTCGGACCACCTTCCAATATATAACACTACCTTGCTACGTTCTGTCTTGATGACTGTGATATTTATGTGTGTCTGCTCAGGATTTTTAACGGGTCACGAGGCTGTCCTGGACTCAAGGGTCCGACAATCCTCTATCCGTCACCTGGTACCGGTTCAGACCATATCACAGTCTCAAGTTATCGAGGACAAAATGGATAGAGAGAGAGAGAGAGAGAGAGAGAGAGAGAGAGAGAGAGAGAGAGAGACAGAAAAGAACGTCTACAGTGTTCGACTGCCGTGCAAATCTCCTTACACGCGTCTTCCCCAACCCAGTCCCTCCTCTCAAAGTCCCAACCAGAGTCACGCTGGCCCTGCCAGGATGCACCAAGCTGACAGGCATTCCGGAACAGGTACAACCCCAAAATGACAAAAACGACAGACTGTTACATTTCAAGGCACACCCCGCATTGGATCCATCCCCATGTATGACTCATCAGCTGGGGCAATGGGTTCCTTCACGCCATTGTCCAATGACCCATTTGACCACCTATATGGTGACACACATTTGCAGTCCCTCTTATGCCCCTTGCAATCCAACACACAAATCCAGCAGCCATTACCCAGTACTTTCCCTAAACCCCCTTTGAATGGGTTCTTGGACCCTCACACCACCAAAGACAACGACCCCAATACGCCCCCTTCCCTTCGTCACCGAGAGTCTGACTTTAAGGAGTTTCTCTAATAACAATGAATGTAGCAAATGTGCTATATTTATGCAAATGGTTTTAATTGTGTTTAAGCTGTATTAGCAATAACTGGTTTAAAATGTAGTTTAAAATGTTCAATTTCAATCAAGAATATATTTAAGAGTATTATAAATAAAGAGGAAGTTTATGTATTCTGGGGGTTATGCCAAGAGAAGAATGAAAGAGGAAGTGCTTTCCTTGCTTAAATCTATATCTAGATTTAGGGCCCATTCACATCTGAGCATTTTGTAGGTTATTCTGAAGAAAAAACAAAACAATTATTCTGTATGTATTAATATCTCCACTCTAAAATGCCTAAAGCCTATATGTGTACAAGAGGTCACACAAGGAAAGGCGAATCTGTTGAGAAAAAGCACAGGGAGTTTACTGATTTGGGTTTTAGCGTGCTGAACAAAGCACATAGACACATGGTAATTTATTTCAGGTCTTAAAGAGTCAATCCGAAAGGGTCTGAGTACAGAGTAATAGAGCTTGAGACATTGTTATTAGTAGTTATTAGGTCCAGAATCCTCACAGATCAGTAGAGAGTAGCTCCTCTCATGATGGCCTCTCATACACCCTATCTGCGCCCATCAGTACCAACTCCACGTGTCTGCTACAACTGCGGAAGACCCGGCCATTCCAGAAGGGAATACCGAAGACCTCAGAAGCTTGCCCACAGGCAACCAGGCCCCAACTGTGACCCACGTAAAGAAGACGCCCAATATCGGAGACATGACACTCCTCCTCCTCCTCCACCCCCTCCAGACCATACAGACCTTCTCTGCTAGGATTTCGGCAAACCTGTGTCACCTACCCCTACAATGGTATCTTCTGGAGACTTAGGAGGCCCTCTCACAAAAATAACTCTCCCCATCGAGGGCCATCCTACTACTTTCTTATGTGACACAGGCGCTGCCAGAAGTGTGATTAGTGCAGAAGAACAATCCGATACCTCGTTCTTATCAGACATTGACATAACATGCGTAGGGGTGGACGGAACACCCAGGGAAAACCTCCTTACACGCCCTTTACAAGTTGGCAATTTTCCTGATCTACTAGCCAGATTTGTGGTCTCTTCCACATGCCCCTTAAATCTGTTAGGGGCTGATGTCTTATCCAGACTCCAAGCTTCTTTTTCCTTCCAACCCGATGGTGGTGTTCAGGTCTCCTCACCGCTAATCATCAATGATGCCTCAGCACTATGCTCCGTTCCCCTTTTACTATCATTGGATGAACAATGTGAGGTTGGAATCCTGAATCCCAAAAGAAGTTTTGGATCGAGTCCCTACATGCCTGTGGTCCACAGGGCCTGAAGATGTAGGGCCTCTAAAAGTGCCTCCAATCATGGTGCAGCTAAAGCCTGGGGCCCCCTTGCCCAGAAGACCACAGTACCCCTTGAAGCCAGCTCAGGTTGCATCTATTTCAAAGCAAATCGAGACCCTTCTGTCAAATGGAGCTCTGATACCCTGCACATCTCCGTGCAACACACCACTGTTCCCAGTGAAGAAATGAAGCTACTGTATTGGAGACACCACCTGGCCTTTTATACCACACACAATCAACACCCATATCGCCATCCTGTTCTGTTCTGTGTCTGTGTCCAATGAGCAAAAAGCAGTAAACTATCAAGACTTATGTTGCTATCCTGATATTCTCCAGCAGAGGTCATTTATATATTGTGGACAAATGCCCGGCCCAGGTCAGCATTCCAGCAACAGCTGTCCTTTTGATGTTCAGGTTGCAGGCAAGGCAATTAGGCACTTTAATCTTCAGATCACCAGGTGATCTGAAGCGAAGCTCTCCTATTCCCATACCCCACGACTAGGAGGTATGCATGAATGCTTTTTCCAGATGAAGAATTCTGATATGAACTCTTCTGTTATATTACCTGCTGGGTAATCCTGCTCAACTTACATCCCAAGACTACCCCCAGCAGTATTCAGAAGGCTTAGGTATAACCAGGTTTCAACAGTCCAAAAATATCTGATGTTAAAAAACATGTTGCCCCTTCCAAAAACTAGCTTATACCACATTCAATAAAAACTTTTAACAAATGCATAATCAATTAGGTCAAAAGCAAATGGGCATATGTTTTATTTGCAATTTCTATTCATTTTATGAAAAACAAAAAAACATAATTGTACATTTTAAAGTGTAAAAAGGTAACAGAGACAGGGTGATCCAGTCTTGGGAAGATTTTGTGTCCACCCATTACATACCCGGCATCTGATTTTGGACAATCATGTACTGTGGTGGATTTTTGAGATGACAATGTATACACTATAGTGGAACAATGAATTAACCAGCTAAGAAGCTGGTTGTGGTCACTCCGCCTGTAGAGATTTAGGGATACGTGACTGAAGGCAGTGTATGAGGAATAGTCAGAACTGCAGTACATACATGTTGAATTATCCACATTCTTATATTTATATTGCCATCCTTTGAATTTCTTGAGGCCCTGGGCTAATTTTGGATGACTTGGGTGCATATTTTCTGGGCAGATGTCTCTTGTGCTGTTTAAATATGGCTGGGTTCATCTTGATGTTATATTGCAAACTGTACTAACTCAATTAATCTTCTGTGGAAGTGGCAATTGCTGTCTATGAAACACATTTAGAGAAGAGTATGTCCTCTCTTCTATAGAACTGCTCCCAGATCTACCGCCTGCAGGAACTACCAGCCCTCCTGGCTGCTTGTCCACCAGCCCAGCTGGCTGCTCCAAAGATCTCCTAGGGCAAGGGATAGGAAGGGTTAAGCACAGTGCTGTCCTACTAAAAGCTTGCTACATGTGGCAGTCTCTCCCCTTGTGAATCCATGGGTTTTCTGATGTACTCACTCTGCCCTCTTTGCTCCCTGCTGCTCCTGAGACAATATCCCTCCTCAAACCTAGACACTGATAGGACCTTCCCAAGCCAGCCCCCCCAGACCCAGAGGTCCCCACCTAGGCCACAACACTCCATCTTCCACTTGACTCCCCTGCTGGCATGTCTCCATCATATTTAAAGGCTGACTGAGCCACCCTGCCAAGACATTCTGCCTGGGGATTGGCCAAGTTCCCTCAAGTATGCAGATCAGCCCTCCTGGCCTCTGCCCACTAACTTCTAGAAGTTTCTCAAATCTTCCAGATCCAGGGGGAGGTACCAGAGACCTGCCTCTGTGGAGCCATACAGCCTGACCTGCAGTAACCCTGACCCAATTTCTGACTCACAAACTAACCATGAGTCATAACTTAAGTTTGCCTGCACTAACACTGGTAGCACATTAGAGGGTGCTACAAATATATGAAATTATATGGAGAAATGAAACAAAAGACTGCACACCCCCGCAGGACCCAATCCAATGCTAGATTTATTTCAGGGTCATAGTGACAGCACCAGGATAAGCAGTGCCATCACACAAACAAGTGCTTATTGGTCTTGAATACACTGAAATAAATCTGGCATTGGATCAGGTCCTGCGGTGGTGTGCAGCAGTTTGTTTAATTTCTCCAGTGTTTTATGGTGGCAAGCTGGGGCGGGCACCTGCACGGGAGTCCAAATGAATCATACCCACCTGGAGTGACACCATTTCATTTTTTGGAAATATGAAATGATATACTTGGATCCAAAGCTTATTAACTTTTGGACATTTCCACCATATATGATATTCTGAGCCCTCTTGCACACACCTCCTGAAGAAATTGGGGAGGCACCCAGTTCAAAAGACACTATTCTTTTGGGTACTATATACCATCTGAAGAGCACTTTATAATTTGCTTCTATGATGGAAGTATTTATATATGACTTAGAGACAGTAAAGACTACGTTCACTTTTTTCTAAAGTACAGCTTACCTACAGTGCCTTGAAAAAGTATTTATACCCCTTGAAATTTTCCACATTTTTTCATGTTACAACCAAAAACATAAATGTTTTTTATTGGTATTTTATATGATAGACCAACACAAAGTGGAACATAATTGTGAAGTGGAAGGAAAATGATAAATTACCCCTAACTAAAATCTAGTGGAAGCATTTGACTTCAGAAATCACCTAATTAGTAAATAGAGTCCACCTGTGTGAAATGTATTCTTAGTATAAAACAAGCTGTTCTGTAAAGAACTTTGGTGAACAAACAGTATCCTGAAGGCCAAGGAATACACCAGACAGGTCCGGGATAAAGTTGTAGGGAAGTTTAAAGCAGGTTTAGGTTATACAAAAATATCCAAAGCTTTGAACATTTCACAGAGCAACGTTCAATCCATTATCTGAAAATGGAAAGAGTATTGCACAACTGCACACCTACCAAGACATGGCGGTTCACCTAAACTGACAGGCCAGGCAA
Source organism: Lithobates clamitans (assembly GCA_037952925.1). Classification (NCBI taxonomy): domain Eukaryota; kingdom Metazoa; phylum Chordata; class Amphibia; order Anura; family Ranidae; genus Lithobates; species Lithobates clamitans. The sequence continues at coordinate 652,237 of JBBGZY010002273.1, read as the reverse complement.
GTAGTGCATTAAGCAGAGAAGCAGCCAAGAGGCCCATGGTAACTCTGGAGGAGCTGCAGAGATCCAGAGCTAAGGTGGGAGAATCTGTCCACAGGACAACTATTAGTTGTGCACACCACAAATCTGGCCTTTATGGAAAAGTGGCAAGAAGAAAGCCATTATTGAAAGAAACCCATAAGAAGTCCCATTTGCAGTGTGCGAGAAGCCATGTGGGGGAAACAGCAAACATATGGAAGAAGGCGCTCTGGCCAGATTAGAGCAAAATTGTACTTTTTGGCCTAAAAGTAAATGCTATGTGTGGCAGAAAACTAACACTGCACATCACCCTGAAGACACTACCCCCACTGTGAAACATGGTGGTGGCAGCATCATGTTGTGGGGATGCTTTTCTTCATCAGGGACAGGGAAGCTGGTCAGGGTTGATAAGAAGATGGATGGAGCCAAATAAAGGGCACTTTCTTTAGAAGAAAACCTGTTACATAGTTACATAGGTGAGGTTGAAAAAAGACACAAGTCCATCAAGTCCAACCTATGTGTGTGATTATATGTCAGTATTGCATGTATTCCCTGTATGTTGTGGTCATTCAGGTGCTTATCTAATAGTTTTTTTAAACTATTGATGCTCCTTGCTGAAACCACCGCCTGTGGAAGGGAATTCCACATCCTTGCCGTTCTTACAGTAAAGAACCCTCTACACAGTTTAAGGTTAAACCTCTTTTCTTCTCATTTTAATGAGTGGCCACATGTCTTATTAAACTCCCTTTCGCTGAAACATTTTATCCCTATTGTGAGGTCAGCAGTATGGTATTTGTAAATTAAAATCACATCTCCTCTCAAAAGTCTCTGTAAGAAACCATGAATCAGACCGAGACAGAAGTACAGTTAAATCACACTTGTTTAATAATGAAAGTAAATAGAACAAACATAGTTAAAACATAGCCAAACCGGTAACCGGAACAGATAGTCAGACAAGCCAGAAAGTCAGGTAGCCAGAGATCAGCGTAGTGGAACAGCAAGCAGGATCTGGAGCCAGAAGGAATGTCCGCCAAGCAAATCTTTAACAGGAACGCAGGAGATAGTCTCTGTGATGATGATCAAGGCGAAGGCAGAGATCATCTGGGCTGCATGGCTTAAGTAGGCAGGATCGCTGAGCAGGATATCATCAACAGGTGAGTCACTGTGGAGAGATAGGAGCTGGCAATTAGCCAACAGCTAAGCGGCCAGCTCAGAGGAAGGAAGGGCTGAACATCTATGGAAATCATGGAGGAGGACAGGGGCATGTACGTCTGAGGATGAGACCCAAGAGAGTTCCTCTGGACCATACCCTTTCCAATGCACCAGGTACTGTATGCGCCCACGGAACCTATGGGAGTCAACAATGGACCATACTTCATACTCCTCATGGTTCTCAACCTGTACAGGGTGAGGATGTGGCACCAAGGTGGTAAAGCGGTTGCAGACCAAAGGTTTTAATAAGGAGACATGAAATACATTTGAGATACGCATATTAGAAGGAAGGTCTAATGCATAAGCTGCTGAGCTCTGAGGAAGAGGGGTTTTCCCCCCGAAACGCATCAGCTGGCAGTGGTCCTGTGATTTCCTCTGTGACCTTTGGAGAGTATTGTTCGTTTCAGACTATATGCTGCTACTTGGCGAATACTTTATTGCAAGAATTCTACAGTTGTTTGTGAGTAGTTTTCTTTTTTATCATTTTTAATAAATACATATCCAAAGGATAATGCACAAGGCTGGTGCGTCCTTTCTTCACTTTTTATATCTCTAATGTGGAAGCCACTGGGGTAATCCTGCGAAGAATACGGAAAGGCCCAATAAACAGAGGTGAGAACGTTAGAAGTCGGAGGTTGTGAGATGATAGCCAGACCCTGTCCCCAACCTGTTAGGTAGGCGCAGGCAGGTGTCTGCAGTCAGCATAGAGTCTGTACCTATCATTAGCATGTCGTAAAGCCTCTTGGCCTTGAGCCCAAGTGGAACAAAGACCACGGAGATGCTCCTCTAACGCAGGAATACTCTGTGGAACAAATGAGTCAGGCAACATGGAAGGCTGGAAATCATAGTTCACCATAAATGGGATACAATCGGGAAGCAGAATTCAAGGCACTATTGTGAGCAAACTCAGCCCATATAGCAATGTGGGATTTGCTCCAAGGACTGATTGGCTCGTTCTGTGGCCACATTAGACTGTGGTTGACAGCGCAGAGGAGAAAGCAAGCTGAATTCCCAACTGTGCACAAAAGGCTCGCCAGAACCAGGACACAAACTGACTACCCCTGTCCGAGACAATCACCTTGGGTAGCCCATGTAAGCAAAAGATCTTCCGAGCAAAAATGGAAGCCAGTTCCTTAGAAGTGGGCAACTTCTTAAGTGGAATACAATGAGACATTTTCGAGAACCGGTCAACCAACATAAGGATAACTGTGTTGCCCTGGGAGTTGGGTAACTCCACAATGAAATCCATAGGTCCAGGGCCTCTTTCCATTGGGTATGGGTTGTAGGAGGCCCACTGGAAGGTGTCGTGGAGTCTTACTCTGAGCACACACGGAACAGGCAGCTACGAAGGCGGTTACATCAGCACGTAGACTAGGCCACCAGAATTGTTGGGAAATGGCCCAAAAGAGTTGATTCTTTCCAGGGTGGCCAGCAGCCTTGGCAGAATGATAAGTCTGGGGCACGGCAGTATGGAGACTCTTTGGGACAAAGCAGTGGTCACAAGGTTTCTCAGGAGGAGCATGTACTTGAGCAGAAAGAATTTTGTCACCCAAAGGAGAAGTGAGACTGGTGCGAACCGTAGCCAGAATATGATCAAGAGGAATCACAGGAACCGGAGGTAATGTAGGATCAGGATGTGCAAACACAGGAGCAGAAACAAAGGCAGCCTTGAGACTCTCAAAGGCCTTAATGGACTCCGGAGACCAACTCTGGTCATATCAGTCAGGGGCTTGACCAGAGATGAGAAGTTACGAATAAACTTCCGATAATAGTTGGCAAAGCCAAGAAAACGCTGCAGAGGATGTAAACCCACGGGTCGGGGCCACTGTAGGACTGCTGAAAGTTTCTTTGAGTCCATCGAAAAACCAGCAGTGGAAATTACATAACCCAGGAATTTAACCTGTTCACGATGGAATTTGTACATCTCCAATTTACAATAGGGAGTGTTCTCTCTTAGTTACTGAAGCACACAACAGACATTTGTGTGGTGGCTCCCCAGGGACTTGTAAAATATGAGGATATTGTCAAGATAAACCACCACACAAAACTGCAAAAAAACTCGGAGGACATTGTTAATAAATTCCTGGAAAACTGCCAGGGCGTTACAAAGGCCAAAAGGCATTATGAGGCACTCATAATGGCCTGTTCTGGTATTAAATGCAGTTTTCCACTCGTCGCCCTCCTTAATCCTCACAAGATTGTATGCCCCTCTCAAATCAAGCTTCATGAAAACCGCTGCTCCCTTGAGGCGGTCAAGCAACTCCATAATCAATGGAATTGGATAGGCATTCTTAATCGTGAAACGATTGAGACCCCTATCATCAGTCAGTATAATAAGTCTCTGTCAGAAACCATGAATCAGACCAAGACAGAAGTACAGTTAAATCACACTTGTTTAATAATAAAAGTAAATAGAACAAACGTAGTCAAAGCATAGCCAAAGTTTGGTAACCGGAACGGATAGTCAGACAAGCCAGAAAGTCAGCAAGCAGAGATCATCTGGGCTGGATGGATTAAGTCGGCAGGACTGACGAGCAGGATAACATAAACAGGTCACTGTAGATAGATAGGAGCTGGAAATTAGCTGACAGCTGAGGAAGGAAGGGCTGTGCCCAGCCCTGACAGTCTCTTCTCCAGAGAGAATATAAGTTCAGTGCTCGTAACCTTCTGTAATGCCACATACACACGATTGGAATTCTCGTCAGAAAAGCCTTGGATGGTTTTTCCAACGGGATTCCGCTCAAGCTTGTCTTGCATACACACGGTCACACCAAATTCCGACCTCCAAGAACGCGGTGATGTACAACACGTACAACACGTACAACACGTACGACGGGACTAGAAAAGGGAAATTCAATACCAAGTATGCCACCCTTTGGGCTCCTTCAGCTAATCTCATGCTTATCTCGTGTTAGTAGAAGTTTGGTGAGAGACGATTCGCACTTTTCAGACTCGTGCTTTTCCGAACGTTGCTGCTCTTTAGTTTGTGCTAGTGGGTTTGTATCTATTCTTCAGTGCGTGTAGTCAGTTCGCATTTGTTTGTCAGTGCACGTTATTTATAGTACCGTATTTGATATTCAGTGCGTTCTTGTCCGCTTGTTTCTGATTTTCAGCTCGTTCTTTCAGGCCTTGCTGTTTTTCAGTGCTTTCTGTTTAGTTTATTCTGACCAGCCAACCGTTTTGAAGCCATGTTGCAGGTACGTCCTCGTCGTAGAGTTCGTGCTGTGCGGGGGCTTGGTGTTGGGGTTCTTACTGTGACCCAAGCCCAGTCCATGAACAGGGTGGGGAGGAGTTCATGGACCAAGAATTGGTTGCTCCAGCGTGACCAATTCTCTCACATGCCTTTGTTGCAGGAGATCCAGGAGAATAACCCTGATGATTTCAGGAATTATCTCCGGATGACGGACCCCATTTTTCACCGTTTGTTGGCTTTGCTGTCCCCTTATATTAGCAGGCAGGACACCTGCATGCGGAAAGCCATCACTCCCGAACAAAGGCTAGTCGCCACGTTGCGGTACTTGGTGACTGGGAGAAGTCTGCAGGACCTCAAGTTCTCGACAGGCATCTCCCCCCAGGCTCTGGGGATCATTATTCCAAAAACCTGTTCTGCCATCATTCAGGTCTTGCAGAAGGACTATATTAGGGTAAGTTTTCTCCTTTAACATCACATTCTATGTATTTAATGTTTCCTAATGTATTGTATTTCTTTCATCAATCCCTAATTACCATGATTGTAATATGCTGGGAATGTCCCCTTTGTGCCCATGCATGCTGGCAGTTTTTAAACTTCTTTTTATCCTTCATGCATATTTGCCTTCAATTCCCTCCCCAGCATGCTATCCTGGGCCCATATCCACCTAGCCTAGTCACTTAACAGCTGTTAAGTGACTGTTGTCAGCTCCATAGTAGTGCTTTACCCTAAACACCCCCTAAAATGTGTACAAATGTTATTTGTGTCCTTAAATTCAGGTAGAGTGCCAGAGGCTTTTTTTGGGGTCCCAAAATCATTTTGAACCCTCCCCCCAACCGCTAAATCAACCCATACCAATTCTCTATCTGCTGACTTTGCCAAACCCATACACACTATACCAGGGATATGCAATTAGCGGACCTCCAGCTTTTGCAGAACTACAAGTCCCATGAGGCATAGCAAGACTCTGACAGCCACAAGCATGACACCCAGTGGCAGAGGCATTATGGGACTTGTAGTTTTGCAACAGCTGGAGGTCCGCTAATTGCATATCCCTGCATTATACCTATCTCTTTTGTGTTCATATTTATGGATTAAGTCACCAAAGCATGTAGTGCAAGGGCCTGCCTGAATACTTTCAAATGATACTGTTTAAAGTTTGGTTCTCCTATTATCTTGCTAGTTAATTGCAGAATGTTAAAATGTGCTTCAATTTGTACAGTGTTTATTCATATTTTTGTATTATGACACTTCTTACCTGTCCAGTGGGCTGCCAATAGTGTAAGTAAGGAGGGGCTGGCCAAAGTAACACACATTATTTATGCATTCAGCTCTCAATGAAGTGGAGAGGGTTACCTGTCCAAAACATCTCCCCCCCCTCTAAAATTGTTATAATGGGCCATCAGAGGGGGGGATGAATCTGCTAAGTGGACCTTATATTTTTGCCTCTAAATACTCCTTCAAAAAAATGTTATACTGGTGTTGGCCAAGAAAGTTTGTGCCTAATCTGCTTTCAATGTTTATGTGCAAAATGACTAATGTTTATGTTTTTGTTAGACTCCACAGTTTCCTTCAACGCCACAGGAATGGCAGACATCCCACTGGCATCCCACTTTGCCGACTATTGGGACTTTCCCAACTGTGGGGGGGCAATTGATGGGAAACACGTCCACATCGTACCACCACCCCATTTGGGGTCATACTATTATAACTATAAAGGGTTTTATAGTATTGTGTTGATGGCGGTGGTGTCAGCGACATATGAGTTTCTGTATGTGGACGTGGGGATGAATGGCCGGATGTCGGAAGGTGGAGTCTTTGCCCAGACAGAGTTCTTTCGATGTTTCCAGAGTGGTGGCTTGGGATTGCCACCTGCAGAAGATAACATTGAGGGACTGCCATTTGTGTTCGTCACAGATGAGGCATTTGATCTGGGTGATCACGTGATGGGGCCATTCCCCCAGAGGACCCTCACCCCGGAGAAGAGGGTTTTTAATTAGTACAAACTAAACCACATTGTGTTATCTTGCTGCATACTGCACAACTTTTTAAAACGAAACAATCCAAGATATGTTGCCTCAGTTGGGCCTGGGGCCAGACTTAATGAAACACTGAAAGCGGGCAGTCCTGGCTTGCCCCCCCCAAAGCACCCATGAAGTGCAGGAAAAATATGTCTAATATTTTACAAGGAGAGGGACCAATGCTTTGGCAGCCAAATTGGAATACATTTTCTATTTTATCAGATAAAATCTTGATTTTCATTGACTGCTTGTGTTTTTTTGCTGTCTCCTAGGTTCTCCTAGTGCACTTGTGTTTTTTCCATTATTAAATAACACCCATTGTCACTGTAAACACCAACTTAATACAAAAATTGGTATTGATCATTGAAAGAAGAAGCCACACATTGTTGAGTATAAAACCTTTTAGTCCATGCACATGTGCGTTGTAAAACTTTTTTTTTTTAAATCAAAAAATATGGGTTTCTTAAAGTTTTACCTTGAATTTTTTTTTTAGGGTACATAAATAGGCATGTTTCAAAACATAACATACACAACTTACAAAGTTCAACATTGAAAACCTGAAGGCAATATCAGACATTATACTGTCCAAAATGTGTTGATATTGCCTTCATCAGATGGGGTGATGTCACCCCCGTAAAAGCCAATTTTTGAAGATGCACACAAATTGGGAGTCAAACTGGGGATTTTCCTCCTGATCCCATACCTAATGTCAACATGGGCTATCTCCCATCATGGGGGATCAATGGACGTGTTTTGGGGGTGCAATCACTTCCTCGCACCTACTTGATTTGCAAGGAAGGGGTTGCAGCCGCAAAACGCGTACATTGATATCCCCTGATAGCAGATAGCACATGTTGACACACTGTGTGCATCTTCAAAATTTGGCTTTTAAAACGCATAAAAAAAATTGTTGAAAAAAAAAAAAAAGTGGCATTTTTTGGGTATTTATATTCTTCCTAGTACATCAATCATGTTCTTCAGTTTGACTTCAATCTCATGTGTTTGTTGCTTTATAAAGTCTAAATCCTGACTACAATACATGATGTCCTGGAAAAGCCTTTGGGCACTGTCAGTGGTGAAATGAGGAGCTTGTTCTTCAACAACATGTACATCACCTAAAAGAAAAAATACACACCATGTTTTATACATATGCTCGCATACTTCTATTACCTGAATCTGTGGTGTCAGACACTGTTGTGGTGACAATTTCCACCACCTCTCCTTCCTCCACATGCTCAGCTTGTGGTGTTTCCTGATCCCCTTCTTCAGGAGGTGGGGGGGGGGGGTTCCTGGAGTCCTCAGACGTTCTGAGTCTTTTCTCCCCTATGAGAATGAAACAAAAGGAATACTTACACACAGATATTTGAGGCCAGAAATAGTAATATGAAACATTGCTTGGAAGTGGGGTACAATTGTCTGTTTGGGCAGAGTTCAAAGCTGAAGACATGTTTTATTCCCTTAACCAAGCTGGAATACTTCCCTTTTTTGGACAAGTTTCACACATGGAGATACCCCAAGTATCCACTGGAGCACCTGTGTGGAACACCCTAAAAAGTTTGTTCTTGTGTCCCACACTAGTGCTCCTGAGCCCAGATGTGTAAACAGCTGCTGAGTGTCCTCTCCCTACATTACACTGAATCAAGTTTGCAATTCCTTCTAGCTTCAAATCTAGACAACAATGTCCTAAATTTCTTTATCATTATCATGACCAAATGTAGTTAACCCTGTATCTGGCAAAAACATTGTTTTTAGTTGGCAAACGAACAATGTGTACCACGACTGATTACTGTGCCCATGAACATGAAAGTCGCCATTTTAAACTGTCCAATAATAAAGTAAAGCACATGGAGCAGCAAGTAATAATAACAATCGTAACACACGACAACTACTTACTTTTTAGAAGCACTTTCTTGATCCTTCTATACCGATCCTGCTCCCTCAGTTTCAGGTCTGACCAGCATTTCCTGCGTTGCTCCTTGGATCATCGTACCCCAAAATTCCTGTGAAGACTCTTCACAACTTTAGTTATGATCTTGGCCTTTCTCTGATTAGAGTTGGTGTACGGTCCATACTTCCCATCATAGTCGGCCCTCTTCAATATGTCGACCATCTCCACCATCTCTACAAAGGCCATATTTGAGGCCTTAAATCTTCTCCTCCTGGATCGGGACGTTTCTTGCTCCAGGCTTTCCTCCTCGTTACTGCTATTATCATGCACTTGCTGTGTCTCCGCCATGTCGTCTCCCACTACGCGCCAAAAGAGAAGGGGGGGGGGAATATTCTAGAAAGAATGTCAGGGGCGGACGACATGTGCAGAGTTTCACGCATGCTCAGTGTATATAAAGCTAACACGCATGTGTCGTACCTACGTTCTGTGTGCGGAAGAAGGAGGAACAGAAGCGACGAATGTAATAACGAAGGTAACATTTTAACTTGGGACATGAGTGGCCCATACTGATTCTAGATTGAGGCCTATATTGTGATAAGATTAGGAAAGTTTAGGCTGGTATTAGTGTTTTTGTCTTTTGTTTGGTCTTGCAGCAAAAATGAAACAATTTAAAGACCCAGAATTCATGGGCCAGTTCATTGATAAATACAGGGATATGCGCAATTTGTGGGAGGTGAAAAACCCCTTATATAGAAATAAACCAGCTAGGAAGGCATCACTGGAGAAACTGCTGGAATTTGTGAAGACTCAGGTCCCCAACGCAGACACCGACTTTGTGGAGAGGAAAATTGGTAGCTTGAGAAGCACGTATAGGAAGGAGCTTCAGAAGGTCCATAAGTCCATGAGGTCAGGAGCAGCAGCAGAGGCAGTGTATATACCCAGTCTGTGGTACTACAAAAAGATGTGAAAATCACTTTCGACTCTTCCGGCCCCCCTTCCATCCAGCCTTCCCTCAACCCCAGCTGAGGCTTCCGAGGACCAACCTGGGCCTTCCATCCTGGAAGAAATTGAAATTAAATTATTATATGGACTTCTCAGGCTACCAATTTTAATTTACAAAGAGTTGATGTCTGCCCTGGGGTACAAAGGCTTCACAAATTCCAGCGCTGCCTTCCTCTTTATTTTGTTATTAAGACCCAGAATAAATGGAGATTTTTTTATATGAAAATACTTGCCTATGTGTTTTTCTTCAAATGGGAAAGTATTTTTGTGAGTAGGCAGGTATATTTCAAAAATACAATGTCTAATTAACAAGGGACAGCAAGCAACCTCCTTGAGGTTTACAAATATAAGATAATAATGTTGTTGTGGAAACGTGACATACAAAATAAAAAAAAAAAAAATATGGAGATCACTATAAAATAATTTAAAATAAATAAAAAAAAACCAGGAGATCTTGATTATAAAAATAAAATAAAAATGACTATAAAAAAAAAAAAGTATAAACATTATTATGGAGATCTGGCTTTAAAAACAAAAAATTATTCAGGAGATCACGAGAAATAATAAAGAAATCAGTTTGTGAGAACTCTGTTTGAATATGAGCAGCAAAACAACTTCATTATTCTAGCATTCTAAAGAAGAAGAGATGTGCTGCATTAAACTATTTAAAACATTTCAGCGTGACGAATGTGCCATCTCCATTAAGAACGGTAGTTTTACCATACCGAGCGCTTCCGTCTCGTACTTGATTCTGAGCATGCATGATTTTTTTGCGCGTCGGAATTGCATACGGACGATCGCATTTTCGGATAGGAACTTTTTCCGACCGAAAAATAGAGGACATGCTCTCAATCTTTTGCTGGCTGAAATTCCGCCAGCAAAAGACAGATGAAGCATACACACGGTCGCATTTTCCGACAAAAAGCTCTCATCGGAGTTTTGATGGCAGCATTTCTGATCGTGTGTACGTGGCATTAGAGTCTACAAAAGCCTTACGATTGGGGCGGAGGTTTACCTTCCAGCAGGACAACGACCCTAAACAGATAGCCTTAGCTACAATGGAATGGTTTAGATCAAAGCATATTCATGTGTTAGAATGGCCCAGTCAAAGTCCAGACCTAATTCCAATTGAGAAAATGTGGCAATACTTGTAAATTGCTGTTCACAGACAGACAATCTCCATCTAATCTGACAGAGCTTGAGTTATTTTGCAATGAAAAATGGGCAAAAATGTCACTCTCTCTAGATGTGCAAAGATGGTAGAGACATCCCCAAAAAGACGTGCAGCTGTAATTGCAGTGAAAAGTGGTTCTACAAAGTATTGAAGAAGGGGGGCTGAATACAAATGCACAGCACAATTTTCAGATATTTATTTGTTACATTTTGGAAACCATTTATCATTTTCCTTCCACTTCACAATTATGTGCCACTTTTTGTTGGTCTATCACATAAAATCCCAATAAAATACATTTACATTTTTGGTTGTAACATGACAAATTGTGGAAATTTTCAAGGGGTATGAAGACTTTTTCAAGGCACTGTATGTGCCATTAATATTAAATTATATTTTGTACCATATGTACCATTAACCGCTTGCCGACCAGCCACCGTCATCATACTGCGGCAGGTCGGCACCATCCGGCGAGCCGTCGTAGCTATACGTCGGCTCCTTTAAGCTGGATAGCAGGCGCCGACTGCACTGCGGGGGTGCCGATGCTCATGACCGACGGTCATGTTTTGCCTCTCGCGGGCACGAGAGGCAAAACATGGACGTGTGTGTAAACACACAAATCCCTGTTCTGTTATGTGAGGAGAGACAGATTGTGAGTTCCTAATAGCTAGGAATCATAGTAGGTTACATAGTAGGTTACATAGTAGGTGAGGTTGAAAAAAGACGCAAGTCCATCAAGTCCAACCTATGTGTGTGATTATGTGTCAGTATTACATTACATATCCCTGTATGTTGCAGTCATTCAGGTGATTATCTAATAGTTTCTTGAAGCTATCAAATGCTCCCCGCTGAGACCACCGCCTGTGGAAGGGAATTCCACATCCTTGCCGCTCTTACAGTAAAGAACCCTCTACGTAGTTTAAGGTTAAACCTCTTTTCTTCTAATTGTAATGAGTGGCCACGAGTCTTATTAAACTCTCTTCTGCGAAAAAGTTTTATCCCTATTGTGGGGTCACCAGTACAGTATTTGTAAATTGAAATCATATCCCCTCTCAAGCGTCTCTTCTCCAGAGAGAATAAGTTCAGTGCTCGCAACCTTTCCTCATAACTAAGATCCTCCAGACCCTTTATTAGCTTTGTTGCCCTTCTTTGTACTCGCTCCATTTCCAGTACATCCCTCCTGAGGACTGGTGCCCAGAACTGGACAGCATACTCCAGGTGCGGCCGGACCAGAGTCTTGTAGAGCGGGAGAATTATCGTTTTATCTCTGGAGTTGATCCCCCTTTTAATGCATGCCAATATTCTGTTTGCTTTATTAGCAGCAGCTTGGCATTGCATGCCATTGCTGAGCCTATCATCTACTAGGACCCCCAGGTCCTTTTCCATCCTAGATTCCCCCAGAGGTTCTCCCCCCAGTGTATAGATTGCATTCATATTTTTGCCACCCAAATGCATTATTTTACATTTTTCTACATTGATCTGTCATTTCCTCTAGGTCAGTCTCCTCCCCCCACAGTTAGAAACACACACGGAACACAATTAACCCCTTGATCGCCCCCTAGTGTTAACCCCCTCCCTACCAGTGACATTTTTACAGTAATCAGTGCATTTTTATAGCACTGATCGCTGTATAAATGCCAGTGGCCCAAAAATTGTGTCAAAAGTGTCCGATTTGTCCGCCATAATGTTGCAGTCCCGATAAAAATCGCAGATCGTCGCCATTACTAGTAAAAAAAATAAAAAATAAATATGCTATAAATCTATATCCTATTTTGTAGACGCTATAACTTTTGCGCAAACCAATCAATATATGCTTATTGCGATTTTTATTACCAAAAATATGTAGAAGGATACATATCGGCCTAAACTGAGAAAAAATTAGCTTTTTTTTAAAAAAAATGATGGGGCTATTTATTATAGCAAAAGGTACAAAATATTGTGTTTTTTTCAAAATAGTCAATCTTTTTTTGTTTATAGCGCAAAAAATAAAAACCGCAGAGGTGATCAAATACCACCAAAAGAAAGCTCTATTTGTGGGAAAAAGGACTTCAATTTTGTTTGGGTGCAGCGCCGCACGACTGCGCAATTGTCAGTTAAAGCGACGCAGTGCCGAATCACAAAAAATGGCCTGGTCATTCAGCAGCCAAATCTTCCGGGGCTGAAGTGGTTAATGTACCTGTGTTGCATAAAAGAAAAAGCGGTCCCTATGTTCTGGAGCAGGCATCACCTTAGCCTTTGCTTTCTTCTATAGAAAACTCCTCCATGGACTTCCTAGGATCTGTCCTGTAGGATGCCTAAGGGATTAGTAGAGTGAGGAAGTTCTTCAGTCAGCTGATATAATTGAACCACACCCTGCTCCCATCCACCTCTCCACTACCTCAGCCCAGTGCTGCGGTGCTTTCTAAAACCTCCCACTGCTCTGGCAAAGCACTGCTCGCATGAGATGGGTGTCATGGGAAAAATGTGCCAAAAACATGTGCATCCACTTTCCTATGTGTTAATGGGGCCCGAAAGTGAAATTGGAGCTGGATTACAGGAACAATGACAGCTCAGTAGGTCTGCCCCCTCCCTCCCATGTACTTGCATAAAGGAAGAAATAGGAAAGTGGGTGGAAATAAAATAGAGGTGATACAGAAATGAGGGAGGTGTGTCTCTATATATAAGTTTCCTGATTGTCACATGATGCTACAGGAAGTCAGGGGCCTAGGAGTATCCTTTGAAATTTTGAGAGGTGCAGACCTAAAACCGAACACTGCTGATCACTTGGTTTTCAGAGCACTGTGAGCAGAGAACTGTAGAATGTCAGTCACAGCTCTCTGCTCTTCTCCCTCCATGCTCATTGGAGCACTGGGCAATGGAGGGGCAGGGAGCGGCTGTCTCTGGCTTTTTAGTGGCTCGCTCCTGGCGAATCCAGACTCCCATTGTCGGGATGATGCGGTGCCTGTAGTCTGCAGTCTCAGGAAGTCAGGGGCTTAGGTGTATCCTTTGAAATTTTGAGAGGTGCAGACTTAAAAGAATAGTATGGGTTTCTTTTTTTTCCCAATTTATACTTACTTTGGTTTATGTAGCATATGTTTGATTCTGCATCTGTCCCGCGGCACCTCTGCACTGAAAACCGAGAGATCGAACACCGCCCATTATTCGGTTTTCAGAGCTCCGTGAGCAGAGAACTGTAGACTGTCAGTCACAGCTCTCTGCTCTTCTCCCTCCACGCTTATTGGAGTACTGGGCAGTGGAGGTGCGGGGAGCGGCCATCTCAGGCTCTCAGCAGCTTGCTCCTGGTGGATCCAGACTCCCATTGTCCGGATGATGCGGTGCCTGATTAAGCAAAGAATTGCTGAGATATGGATTTCATGGACTTCAATGTAGGAGCCAGGCCGTCTGCAGTAATATTTATCAACAATATCCCTCAAGAAATCTATGATAAATTAATTTCATTGTAGCAGAATGATGGAACATTATAATGCCCTGTACACACGGTCGGATTTTTCAACGGAAAATGTTCGATGGGAGCCTTTTGTCGGAAATTCCGACCGTGTGTAGGCTCCATCGGACAGTTTCCATCGGAATTTCCATCGCACAAAATTTGAGATCTGGTTCTTAAATTTTCCAACAACAAAATTTGTTTGCGTAAATTCCGATCGTGTGTACACAATTCCAACGCACAAAGTGCCACGCATGCTCGGAATCAAGCAGAAGAGCCCCACTGGCTATTGAACTTCATTTTTCTCGGCTTGTCATACGTGTTCTACATCACCGCGTTCTTGACGTTCGGAATTTCCAACCAACTTTGTGTGACCGTGTGTATGCAAGACAAGTTTGAGCCAACATCTGTCGGAAAAAAAGCATGGATTTTGTTGTCAGAATGTGCGATCGTGTGTACGAGGCATAAGAGTTTTGCAGACTGTTTCCATGCCATCTGCAATTCCTGATTAATCACAACATTGCTTAGATATGGATTTCATGGACTTCAATGTAGGAGCCAGGTTGTCTGCTACTGGGGGCTCCTGCTACTGCGTGAAGGTGTTCTGTGTTTATACTTATGATAATGTGTATTGTGTCTTCTGAGCTAGAAGATGGCAAGTCTGATCTTAAAGGTCAGACCTCTGTGTTACCTAGGCTGGTTAAGGTACTAGTTAATTAGCTCATGTTAATTTATGTTTCTGGTTACAGTTTGTAATGTTCGGGTAATATGATCAGGAGGATGTATTCTTGTTCAAATAAACAGTTTATTATTCTGGTTTACTCCAAAACTGGTATTGCCGAGTTTTTGGGGTAACTATAGCCAGACTTGCAGGTATACGCAATGAACTTTGGCTGGATTTCTCCTTTAAGGCATTGTAAGATTGGGGTATCAGACTCAAACGGTAGGTGCGTTGTCAGTGAGTACTCCAGTACAAAACTGCATTTTTAAGGGCCTGGTAGCCCACTTTTATTTAAAAGCACGGAAAAGTTCACAAAGACATCAGTAGCCCTCGCAGGGGGTTCCACCATTACTGTATCTTGCACACTCAATACTTTAGCCTCCTGGCTTACATTCTTGCCATACGGCTGATTCAGGCCTTTAGCCTAGGCCTTAGGTCTGCTCCTCAGACCCAAAAGAGTTTCCTAGAGTGAAGCTCTCTCCTAGCTTACTCCTGCTGCTTACTACTTGCTGCTCTGTCACCAAGTACATCTGCCTCCTGCAGACATGCATACCCTGGCTGCCTCCTGCAGCCTCTGACTCCTCTCAGAGGAATGGTAGTCCACCTGACTCCCATGCACAGACTTCCTGTCTGTTGGGTGGAACCCTGAGCCATAGCCAGGTCACAATTAAATAGCCCAGCACACAGCTGTGCAATCAGCGTGCCTCTCCCTCCAAAATCTGGCGTAAACCAGCAATCTTCCAGGTAGCACAGGGTCCTACTGCCACATATCCTCCCCCCTTGTTTCGAACCGGAGGGAGGAACACATAAACCCGTCACTAAGAATGGGACACCTCTGTGCCAGCCATTAGCTGCGTAGGCCCATTTCTTTTTCTGGGTATGTTTCCACCAGCACTTCACCTTGGCACCTCTGTGCCAACTATCAGCAGCAGGAGTCCTAATCTGCCCAACCTTTTCTCTAAAGGGGCACTCCACCCACATCTTCTTCCGGGTGTGCTTCCACCAGCACTTCTTCCTGAACCGTGGGCTCCCACTAATCTCTCTATCCCTTCCACCTTCTGGCCACGGGATCCTCCTTTTCCCTCCCACAGACCTACTCTCCTGGGACTGTTGGGGACCCACTTCCATGAAATCTGTCAGGGACTGACCCCTCTCACTACCTGACGCAACACTAACCAACAACATCTGTTTATCAGGTTCACTAACCCCTGTGTGGTTACCCTTGGCAATCAAATCATCTGAGATCAACACCACATACTTCTGGTTAACCTCAATAGCAATGTTCCACAAGGGGTTATTCAATTCAATATTATCATCATCAAGACCTCTTGTCACCTTGTTTGCTAGGACAGTGTCTAGGAAGGGACCATCTACAGGCAAGCAGTTACTCCCTATGGGACATTCCCACAGTTTCACATCGCTCCCTGTTGTCCAACACTCCAATAGTGACTGTCCTACCAACGCACCTTTTTCGCCACATTTTTCCACACCAATCTCTTTAACCATTTCTGTGTTCATTGGTACCTCAACCAATACCTCTGAGCTGTCCAACAGTGCTCTACAGTGCTTCTCATACACTTTTTCATTACAGTTACCAACACTGTCATTTCCTGTCAAAGTGTCTCCGGGTACCTCAAACTGCACCTCCCTGCGAGTAATGGATTGAATTCCCACTACTGCCGTGTCTTTTCCGGGCCCTTCCTTTACACGAGGTCTAGCGGGTGAGACAGCACACGCGCCATGTTCCAACCACTGCTCAGCTGCACCTCGGACCACACCAGCAGGAATACACCTCATCACACCAGCATACGGAGAGACTTCCACTATGTCTATCATTTTTGATTCCTCTAGCAGTTCCCCTGAACGCCTTCCGCACATAACTGTCGCTGGAAGCACTCTCACAGAGAATTGCGAGATCACTTTACGCAAAAGTAACCAACATTGCAGTAACCCATTTTTATCAACATTGCTTAACATCGCCTGTACCACGTGTCTCCACTGATTGGTACTACGCAGTACCAGGTCGCCCATCTGCGGTGGATACATGCAGGTATACAGCGGAAAGATTTTCACCAATTCCAACAACATCTCAGTTATTTCTAGACATGCCACATCTAAACACAGAACTCTAGGGACTTTTCCCTTACTAATGACGTGGAGGGGCTCATTTGCTAAGGCTTGAGAGGCCGAGACACTCAAGGAGACCTCCACCTCAGAGGCAACTGACAAAACTTGCGGCTCCCCATGAGCACCGCTAAATGCATGTGTCACACTCATCGTCTCATTTTCAGCAACACTGAGCCCTTCCAAGTCTTTATGCATTATCCCATCATCCTGACACTCAACATTACTCATCTCTTTTGCTGTGGACAAAACTTCTGCTATATATGCGCCCTTTTCCGATCCTTCCGCCTGGAGGGGGTTAAGTTCTGCAACAGCCAATGCACCAGTGTCTACTGGCTTTGCAGCCTCTCCATTTTTCACAGCAGCAATAGTGTCCAGCTTACGATTACCTTCAGAAATTTCTTTCCACCACGCTAACACCTTAATGGTGAGACTATCCCAGTCTATCCTGTCTGTGCTCCAGTCATCAGCACTCCGTAGTACTGCTCCCTCTGCCCATGGAGACACAGGTGGACAGAGTCGTTTAGCAGCAGACAACCTGCACCAGTCACTGTCAGCCACATCAGATTGTGATAATTCATGCTCCATCATTTTAGCTATTTTCCCATTGTTTTCCACCTGAGCAGTATCAGAGCTGTCCTGGAGCCCCGCCAGCTCCAACACAGGGAGTCCTCGTGAGATTTCCAGGGACAACTCTGCGGCACTACCTGTGGTTACCATGGGAGACACCAAATCATCAAAATTGTCAATAATACACTTTTCAACATCATTATTCACCTTCCTGCCTTGTATAAGCTGTGTTAGCACATTAGCAGTTTGAGATTGTAGGATATTTAGTACATTGCTTTTCACCTCATGTGAAACACACTTGTCAGTCGGTGCGGCAACACAGTTGTCCTGGGAAATACTGAGCTCAGACACCATGAGCTCCTGGGCGGTCTCCAGGGACACCTCTGCTACACCTGCCATGGTTGCTAGGGGCAACGGCACACATTTCTCAGTAGTCACCCCTGACATTTCTGGATGCAATATCACATTTTTAATCGCATTAGCAAGCAACATATCTTCATTTTTACCACTTGTCTTCCTGCTAAACAATGCACTGCCTGAAGACAAGTCCTTACCAGTCCTCAAGCTTGCTGCAGGTTCAGCTTCAAACTGGGCTTTGTTACTACACAGGGTATTCACTTGCAAGTCTCTGAAAGCAATTTTTCTCACTGGACTTATTCCCACTTCACAGGGAAAAGTCCCATAGCCAGTCTCTCCCACATTTGTAACAGTCTTACCATTCCATTTGGCAGGTGTTGAAAGCTTCAATTGAGGGCGTTGTCCCTTCTTTGCTGTGCTCTCACAAGCTAATGCCCCCACATAGACACGGGGCAACATTGCATCCTTCTTGGATTTTCCAACATCCCCTGCAGGCCAAACAGGTTTCCTGTTGCCAGGGGTAACAGCAGACTTACTCACATGGTCATACCCCTTGCAGGATGCTGGATACTATGCCCTCTTCTCTGGGATGACCACTTCACACAAGCAGCCATAACTTGAAACCACTGATTTCTTGTGCTTTCCATCAAGCCCTGCAGGCTGAACAAAATTTCCTTCACGGTTGTCAACAGACACTTTTGCACAAACCTCTTCACTCAGTGCACTTTATTAAATTTTACATACTGCACTTAGAGGTGCCTTTCTTTTTCTTTTTTTATATCTTCAGAGTTGCTCCTCCTCTAACCAAAGTGCTGCCAGAAGTGCCATCTCATCACTATCATCCCTCTGACCAGCTACCCACCTCCACCAGAGCGCCCTTATCTCCTCTCTGACATAAGGTGGCTGACTGGTCTCAGAATACTAATTCTAGAATTCTATTAGGACTCTATTAGTATCCAAGTGGGATTCGATTGTATTGAATGATATCTGATAAGATGTGATAATTACGCTGCCTGGAAATATTTTATCAAATCAGGCATTCCTAAGCCTCCCTTCCGTTCTGTAAAAGACCCTGGGTCTTTTATTCCCCCATATAAATTTCGGCAGCTTGTTTTGAAATACCTTATGGTCCTGACCTGAAAAAAAAGTTCTGAACAGGTACAGTATTCTGGGAAGGATATTCATTTTTGCCAAATTATGTATGTTCTACCAGATCGTGAGGGGGGATTTTCTTTCCGCCTTTCTAATTCTTACACAATTATTTGTATAGTGGATAATTTTCTGGTAAAGGGTGTGGACGTTGTGTGTATTCCTAGATAGGTAAGGGTGTCTAAATTCCATTTGAATGGAAAATTGCTCTTTACACTTTGGAGAGTTTGGGTAACTTTGAGATCTGAGATGGTGGAGAACTGTTGCAGGGTATTAAGCATATTTGATATAGAGATGATAGGAGAATGTCAGGTCACCTGGGACCAGGTGACAGATGCACTCTGTAGGAGTCAGAGGTGCACTGCTAAGGTAGTGGACCCTAGGACTGACTGCTGCGGATTGAACCCTAGAAGGTTCAGGAAGCAGGTCTACAGGATAACTTACATGGATCCCAGTGGGAGCTAGAGCATAGATTCCCCATGGCAGGGAGTCTAAGAGCCAGCGGGTGTTCACCAGAGCCTCTAGTGGTGAGGATGGACTGCGCTGCAGTCTGGCTCCAGGTCGCGGCCCCCAGGGTCTCATAGCTCACGCTCACCGTAGACTACAGGAGAAGAGGTAGGAGGCAGCAGGCTGGAACGACAGGGAAGTAAGGGGTAAGCCAAAGGTCAGGGCGACTAGCAGACAAGGATAAACATAACACGCCAAAGGTCAGGGTAACAAGCAGACAGGGAGAGTCGAGAACAGGCCAAAGTCGGTAACAGGAATCAGATGTAGGAAACACAGCAAGTACACACGGAAGCTAACACACAATGGTTGATCAGCACTGCTGGCTTGCAGTGCACAGGTTAATATAGGGTTCCCTGATAGGGCCTGGGGTGGGGCCATGCTTAGAGGAGAGGTTATAAAACCAGTCAGATGAGAGGCAGCTGGTCTTTAGATATGAACACATGGAAACAGGTAAGCTGACAGAGGAACTCTATTGCATAACCATGACAGTACCCCCCTCTTATGAGGCCTCCCCCTCCCCCGCCTGGGCCCTGCCTTAAAGGGAAACTCCAGATGAAACCTCCTCAACAGACGAGGTGCAAAGATCTCAGATGCAGTGATCCAAGACCTCTCCTCAGAATCAAACCCTTCTCAATGTACGAGGTACTGAAGAATGCCTCTACGGCGCCGGGAATTGAGAACTTGACTAACCTTGTACTTAAGAATATCCTCAGAGACCGAAACCGAGGTAGGGAGAGGACGAGAGGACTTATTGAGGGCTAAAGGCTTCTTAGGAATGGGTAAAGGCATAAGAAGACCATCAGGAGTCTGAGCAGGATCCCCAGACCCTTAAAGATGAACTGGACATCCAACACAGGATCATCAGACTGGGCAGAAGTCAGTGGATCCCTGAGACCAGGTTGGTTAGAAAGTGATGTGTCACAGAAGTTAAATTGGATAGCTTCACTGGGCATAGCCTGAACTGGTGCAGAGGCCGACTGAACAGCATTGCCAGGTGCAGCAACCACCACAATCGCATCACAGGGCGTAGCGACTGTGGAACTGGTAGACGAGTCAGCCTGGGTGTGCGTCCAAGGGGGTCCAGGAACAGGCAAAGGTAAATGACCATGCAAAC
This sequence comes from Lithobates clamitans, assembly GCA_037952925.1. Lineage (NCBI taxonomy): Eukaryota > Metazoa > Chordata > Amphibia > Anura > Ranidae > Lithobates > Lithobates clamitans. Next base: position 631,772 of record JBBGZY010002273.1, on the reverse strand, counting down.
TGGAGTGAATGATTGGCTCAAGTTCACAGGTGGGCTCCTCATCCAGAGTGCCACATGACCCAGAGAGTGTCTCAGCCCCACTATTGCAGGAGACATTCCAGAAATTGCTATATGCAGCGGCAAGAGCAGAAGATACTGGAATGGTGGCAACAGGAAGTTTCTCTTTTGGGGTAACCTTGAGTAGGCAGGAAGAGGAACAGGAGGAACCCCAAGCCAGGATTTGTCCAGCAGTCCAGTCAATGTGTGGAGAATGGAACCGTAACCAAGGAAGACCTAATATGATAGGAGATGAAGCTTTAGGCAAGACAAGGAAGGATATCCACTCCTGGTGGAATGTCCCTACCGACATCTTAACAGGAAGGGTCTGGAAGCAGATAGGACCCCCTGGGAGAACAGTGCCATCAATCGCCAAGACCACCAATGGCGTTGAAAGGGGCAAAAGGGTAAGTCTCATGGAAGATGCAGTTTCCCAATCCATGAAATTGCCAGCGGCTCTGGAATCCAGATGTGCCGAGACCGAACGAGAGGAAGTGCCGACATGAAGGAACACAGAAAGAAGAAGACGAGAAGGTGAAGGTGATACTTCAGGGTCTAATACTCCACCTTCCAGATATATTAGCCCCGATCGTTTTTCCGGACGAAGAGAACAAGTGTCACGAAAATTACCTTTGGCCCCACAATAGAGGCACAGGCCCAGAGTTCTGCGCCTAGCACGTTCTTCAGGAGACAACTTGGTCCAGCCCAGCTGCATAGGTTCCTCAGCGGGCAGGGGGTGCTCCTCGGATCGAAGAGAAGGGACTGGGAGCTCAAGCTGCCTAAGGAACGGGGAGTGCTGGCGTCTTTTTTCCAGGGCCCTCTCCTGAAAGCGAATTATAGATCTGGTTACACAAAGTGATGACACCGTCCGGATGAGCAAGAAGGGATCTTCCTGCTAATTCATCCTTCACTCTATCAGAGAGGCCATGTAAAAAGGTTGCAACTAGGGCCTCATTATTCCAGCTCAATTCAGCTGTGAGGATACGGAACTGAAGAGCATACTGTCCCACAGAAGCTGACTCTTGACGGAGACGTAAAAGAGCGCTAGCCGATGAGGAGACACGACCCAGTTCCTCGAAGATATTCCGAAAGAGTTTCAAGAAAACAGACAGGCTAGAAACCACTGGATCATTCAGTTCCCACAGAGGGGCAGCCCAAGCTGGCGCCTCGCTGGACAGGAGAGATATAATATAGGCTACTTTCGCCCGATCGGACAGGAAGTTTTGGGGCTGAAGTTCAAAATGAATAGTGCACTGGCTAAGGAACCCCCTGCAAGCCTTGGAGATCCCAGAGAAACGTGCCGGAGCTGGCAGTTGTAATGAATGTGTGGCTGTGACTGGTGCGATAGGTGCAGCAGCAGATAGCGGTTGAGGTTGTTGAACCGGGGGTCCTAATGAGGCCTGAACCTGTTCAAAACGGGATGCCAAATCCTGAAGGAATCACATCACTTGGGTCTGATGCGATTCCTGGGTCTCAAGTCTGCAAACTAAGCCCTGCAACGGATCATCTGCGGGTAGCGGCACATCAGCCGGGTCCATGGCTGATCAAACTGTCAGGTCCCCTGGGACCAGGTGACAGATGCACTCTGTAGGAGTCAGAAGTGCACCGCTAAGGTAGTGGACCCTGTAGAAAAATATAATACCTCTTAGGGGATTTTTAAGGCAATGAATTTAAGGTTTTATTTAAGATAAAATCCAATTTTATTTGATATCGTTCAACAATAAAATATAAATTTTACACAAAAGGCATTAAATCAATAAACATATAGATATAAATGAGAATTCAGGACATAAAGATAATTCTACATGTACATCCAAATAACGGTTGTGGTATAGAATTTGCACATGGAAAATTTATATAGAAAAGAAAGTGATGTATCACACTACCCAATGCGGTCACCCTAGATGACCACCCTGGTATGGAGTAGTGGAATTTCCAACACGTTTCAATGTTTATGTCTTAACAGAGAAAAGTCTTCTTCAGGGAAAATACATCACAATCTAAAAAATCTGAAAAATCAAAAAATCATACTGTTATGGGGCATACACACGGTCGGACTTTTCGTCTACAAAAGTCCGACAGCCTGTCCAACAGACTTCCGGAGGACTTTCGGCAGACTTGCGGCGGACTTGTGGCAGACTTTCTAACGAACGGACTTGCCTACACACGACCACACAAAAGTCCAACGGATTCATACGTGATGACGTACACCAGACTAAAATAAGGAAGTTCATAGCCAGTAGCCAATAGCTGCCCTAGCGTGGGTTTTTGTCCGTCGGACTAGCACACAGACGATTTCGGGGTCCGTCGTAGTTACGACGTAAAGATTTGAAGCATGTTTCAAATCTAAAGTCCGTCGGATTTGAGGCTGAAAAAGTCAGCTGAAAGTCCGGGGAAGCCCACACACGATCGGATTACCAGCCAGCTTTAGTCCGTCGGCGTCCGTTGGACTTTTGTAGACGAAAAGTCTGACCGTGTGTATGCCCCATAACAATTCGTACACGTATGCAGCATACATATCTCATGCATTGGTAAGATTCTCAAGTGACTTACGTTTTCCCAAGGCATCCCGGGTTGAGCGCATTGCATGCCAGGGGCCAGAGATACCCCACACCAAAATAGCCTGGACTGTCCTATTACTCTACAAGACGGCTGGATATGTAATCAAAAAGCCCTGGAAAATTAATGGCTGTCTGTAATGGGGCAAAGGGTAGAAATGAGTGGTATCCTTCAATTAACTGTGGGCTAACCCCACAGTAAGTACCACATATAGAGAGGTCCCCCCTTTAAAAAACAGGTTAGGCATAGAGTATAGACACCCCAAAGTCAGGGAATCCCGTTCCTTGTGGGTATGGAGTGAGAGACACTTACTTTTGAGTAGATTGTAGGTCGCTTAGCCTGGAACAGGGAGGGTCCGTGGAGCTCAAAACAAAAGATAGCCCTAATATACATAGGTGGATGTCTCAGGAAGAATGCCGTCTCTGGCGTCCTATATATGGTGTGGGCCGGCTTGTGGGCGGAGAAAGAGCGCCGCGCTGGCCAATAGCGCAGCTTGCCTGTAATCGCTGCTGTCAGGAGCATTCGACGTAAAGACGCCGGGTGCTACCTTGCCACCATATATGGGACGCCAGAGACGGCAAATGGCGCCATTCTTCCTGAGACATCCACCTATGTATATCAGGGCTATCTTTTGTTTTGAGCTCCACGGACCCTCCCTGTTCCAGGCTAAGCGACCTACAATCTACTCAAAAGTAAGTGTCTCTCACTCCATACCCACAAGGAATGGGATCCCCCAACTTTGGGGTGTCTATACTCTATGCTGAACTTGTTTTTTAAGGGGGGACCTCTCTATATGTGGTACTTACTGTGGGGTTAGCCCACAGTTAATTGAAGGGTACCACTCATTTCTACCCTTTGCCCCATTACAGACAGCCATTAATTTTCCAAGGCTGAGGACGCCAAATGTTGGGATTTTTGATTACATATCCAGCCGTCTTGTAGAGTAATAGGACAGTCCAGGCTATTTTGGTGTCTGGTATCTCTGGCCCCTGGCATGCAATGCGCTCAACCCGGAATGCCTTGGGAGAACGTAAGTCACTTGAGAATCTAACCAATGCAGGAGATATGTATGCTGCATACGTGTACGAATTGTAACAGTATGATTTTTTTATCTTTCTAAATTTTTAGATTGTGATGTATTTTCCCTGAAGAAGACTTTTCTCTGTTAAGACATAAACGTTGAAACGCGTTGGCAATTCCACTACTCCATACCAGGGTGGTCATCTAGGGTGACCGCATTGGGTATTGTGATAAATCACTTTCTTTTCTATACAAATTTTCCATGTGCAAATTCTATACCACAACCGTTATTTGGATGTACATGTAGAATTATCTTTATGTCCTGAATTCTAATTTATATCTATATGTTTATTGATTTAATGCGTTTTGTGTAAAATTTATATTTTAATGTTGAACGATATCAAATAAAATTGGATTTTATCTTAAATAAAACCTTAAATTCATTGCCTTAAAAATTCCCTAAGAGGTATTATATTTTCTACATATGTATTTGGGATGATGGCAATGACACATCCATACCACCAAGGTCATACTTACATAAGGTAGTGGACCCTAGGACTGACTGCTGCGGATTGAACCCTGGAAGGTTCAGGAGGCAGGTCTACAGGATAACTAACATGGATCCCAGTGGGAGCTAGAGCATAGATTCCCCAGGGCGCGGAGTCTAAGAGCCAGCGGGTGTTCACCAGAGCCTCTAGTGGTGAGGATGGACTGCGCTGCAGTCTCGCTTAAGGTCACGGCCCCTAGTGTCTCACGGCTTACGCTCACCATAGACTACAGGAGAAGAGGAAGGAGGCAGCAGGCTGGAACGACAGGGAAGTAAGATGTAAGCCAAAGGTCAGGGCGACTAGCAGACAAGGATAAACATAACATGTCAAAGGTCAGGGTAACAAGCAGACAGGGAGAGTCGAGAGCAGGCCAAAGTTGGTAACAGGAATCAGAGGTAAGAAACACAGCAAGTACACACTGAGGCTAACACACAATGGTTGATCAGCACTGCTGGCTTGCAGTGCACAGGTTAATATAGGGTTCCCTGCGGTGGGGCCATGCTTAGAGGAGAGGTTATAAAACCAGTCAGGTGAGAGGCAGCTGGTCTTTAGATATGAACACATGGAGACAGGTAAGCTGACAGAGAAACTCTATTGCATAACCATGACAGAGAAGAATGCATTTTAAGGATATCATCTGCAAAAAAAGTGCCTTTATGCTCTCTACCCCTGCATGTAATACCTGAATGTCTCCAGATTTTTATTGCCAAAGGTTCCAATGCAATAATAAATAAATGTGGAGACAAGGGACATCTAATGATGAGTGGCTCGCAAAATCTTAACTGTCATTTATAGACCTTGATCATTGGGGGGGGTTAGGGGTTCCTTATATATGTTTTGTAAGATGGATAAAAGTTTAGGCCCAAACCCATATTTCTTCAAAGTGTAAAACAAATACTCCCATAAAATGGAATCAAAGGCTTTCTGAAGGTCTAGGGAAAGGAGCATACTGTTATTTTTCCCCCTTTTCCCATTTAGCATGGATAGCAGATATGTTATCCACCACCCTTCTTGTCTGGTCTGAGGCTTGTTTAAGGGGGGATAAACCCTACCTGCTTTGAATGAATATACTGTGACGGGAGTCACTTTGGGCGGGGGGGCCCATAGAACACAGAATCCCTTGTAGAGGTTGGGAAACCCTTGTTGCAGCTCCCCATGCACCCCCTATGTCTAAGTCACCCTGTGTCTATTAGGGGTGCAGGGTGACTGAGAAAATGATGGATAGCTATTCAATGGACACTGAGAATGTGGGATAGATTACTTAAAATGGAACAGTAATATTTATCAAAAATATCCCTCAAAAAATCTATGATAAATGCATTCGACTGTATCAGAATGATGGAACATTGTAAGAATTTTGCAGACTGTTGCCATGCCATCTGCAATCCCTTATTAATCAAAGCATTGCTTAGATATGGATTTCATGGACTTCAATGTAGGAGTCAGGCCATCTGTTACTGGGGGCTCCTGCTATTGTGTGAAGGTATTCTGTGTTTATACTGATAATACTTCTGAGCTAGAAGATGGCAAGTCTGAACAGAAAGGTCAGACCACTGAGTCACCTAGGCTGGTTAAAGTACTAGTTAATTAACTCATGGTAATTTATAAAAAAAATTGTGTAATAATACTGCACCAACTAAATGGAAAAAACAGCCAACATAACCAATAGACGTATTGGTCCGATGTGCCTGCTGAGCCACATTCTTTTTAAGCGCTTTTTATACTGTCAGTCTTTATCTGGGCCCTGCTTGTTTGGGAACCAGAGAACCATTTTTTATCTCATTAAAACGTTTTTATGAAGCGGATTCACACTATGTGGAGGATTTTTTCCATTCTTTTTATTTGAGGGATACACACCCCATGGGTTGACCTGCATTCTGAATATATACATCATCGCATAAATATCCGCACCAAGGAGATTCCAAGATTGCGAGACTAAGATTGGGATGATCGGTGAGTAGCTGCCATCACGCTCCACTGTGCCTGGATAAAGTTCCGCATCTATCTCCGGTGGGATAACCATCCCTGGATGACTGCGATATAAGCCCTGTCTGGCTCCCAGCCTCCGGCTAGGGAGTCCACCTATTCCGGTAAGGGTATTCCAAACGTTTACATACATCTACCGATGCCATGTCACTTTAAGGTCTATCCAAGTCATTATAGACCAGGGGGATTCAACTCATTGGAAGTATCGGAGCTGGTCTCTATTAACACTGGACACATACATTATTGAACTCTTTGGCAAACACCAACTTGTTTTGATGTTCTGATTACACCCAATATGCATTGGTTGTGACTCTACACCCATTCATTTTCAAGCTTACCAATGGTTATATGAAAGTGTACCTTTGCAATTCGTTGTTGTCACATATATTTTTATTTCTTAGGAGGACACACTTCTATGTTTACTGTCACATTTTTCTATGTACGTTCCTTGGAGAGTACGCATATGTATGTTTATCAGTTTATGATTTTCATAGAGAGTTATTGAACTCTTATGCCATGAGCACTAGTCACATGTGTTTAAGCACGTAGATTCGATATTTTACACATAAGTCGATACACCACCCATACACGTAGAATTTTGCTGATACACTTGTTTATTCTTGTTTAGTTGAGTTCCATCTCAATAAAACTTTATTGTGCAGTTAACCTCCAGACGATTATTCTGGTTGGTGGTTGCCCGATTCCGGACACTGTTTCTTTTTAGCGCCACATTGTTGTATTTTTTCATGTCAATTTATGTTTCTGGTTACAGTTTGTAGTGTTAGGGTAATATGATCATAGTTACATAGTTACATAGTAGGTGAGGTTGAAAAAAGACAGAAGTCCATCAAGTCCAACCTACGTGTGTGATTATATGTCAGTAAAATCAGGAGGGGGAACCTCCTTCTCAAGTGTATAAAAGCTTGTATTCTTGTTCAAATAAACAGTTATTATTCTGGTTTACTCTGGTATTGCCTAGTTACTTGGGTAACTATAGCCAGACTTGCGGGTCTCCTGTTCCAGAACTTGGGAAGCAGCTTGTTGGCGGAGATACCCAACAGGGTGTACGGAGTCCGCCACATATACCGTGATAAAAAAGAATTGACCCTTATGGCCTAAAGTTTTGTGATTATTTTTAATACTAAGTTTATTAAAAATATGGGACAGTAATTTCCAGAGTGACCATGTATGTAGGTCGGTTTCAGGATGAAGTGAATAAATGCTGCATTCTCATTGCGGGGGTTAGATTTGGTTAATTTCTGAAGCCATTAAACAAAGATTGGGAGAAAGAATTCCCGCATATTTCCTATAATATTGACATGAAACCTGTCCAGGCCTGGTGCTTTTGACAGGTTTCTTTGTTTGATGGCTAACTCCATTTCCCCCTGTGAAAATTCACATACCAAAAGTTCCAGGTGATCTTTCTTAAGGTTTGGAAGGGAGAGATCATTAAAGCAAGAAAATTCACAAGAGATTAGTTGGGGATTTTGTGTGAGAACGCCCATGCTTAACCATAATTTATGGAGGTCAGAGGTGTAAGGTTTCAATGACAATTTCTTTGCTAAAAAAAACTTGGCTTATCCCCCAATGTGTACAATTTGTGTCTCGCCCATCTAAGTGTCTTTTCTGCTTTGTTGGTAAGACTCAAAATTTTAAGCTGTATCGGCCATTTCTGTTTGTGCTCTCAAACGTTTATGTGTCTTTTTTTGTTCCCTCAAAACTAGTGACAATTATTTTTCTTGTTCTTTAGTATGAGATTCCCTTTATTTTTTTGCCCTGGATGCTAATTGTACTACTTTACCTCTACTGGTGGCTTTATGCGCTACCCAATTAGTGGTGGGGGAAGTGTCTTCTGGTTTGTCAACCTGACTTGAAAATAATAATTAATTTCTGTTTCCACTTCCTTATAAATAATAGGGTCATTTAACAAAGCGGCATTTAGGTGCCATGTGTTTGCTTGAGGTGTGGACCTCAAGGTCAGCAGGGCCGGTGCAAAGATTTCTGTCTACATAGGTGAAGGTGGATTTTGCCTCCTCCCACCACCCTTCCACAACAGCAGTCCTGGATCCATTTCAATTTTTTGTTTACATGTTTTAAAAATCATTTTAGGCCTGAAGATTACCTAAAACACCCTGGAGAATAAAATGTTGGTAGTTCTAATATTTCTGTTACGACAACGACACATTTCAGTAAAAATACATTAAAGTTAATTTCTGGGCACATAAGTCCAATCTATTACCTATTTTTTTGGCAAAATTGTAAAATGAGGTTGTGGCGAGTAAATAGATACCCATGTCAAACCTTAAAATTGCGTGCATCCGCAACGCTTTAAAAGCTCATACAGGTCATCCATTTAGAGTTACACAGGAGCACTGGTGCTAAAATTATTGCTCTCACTCTGGTTGATATACAACATGTGTGGGTATGTTTTTATACGTAGGTGCCCCAACGTATGCATTTTTGTAGGTTTGGGGGTCTAAAAAATATTTAAATTTTTAAAGTGGAAGTCCATGATAAAACTTTAATGTTTAAGCCGACCAGCTGCCGTCATTATACTGCGGCAGGTTGGCTCTATTACGCGAATCGCCAAAGCCGTACGTCAGTTCGTGTAATAGATACAGTGGGTGCGCGCGTGTGCCCACGGCGCTGCGCCGGACCTGATGCGCATGACCAGCGGCGGTGATGTCTGCCAGCCCACCGTGATCGCTTCAATATCAATGTAAACAAACAGATTTCCATTCTGTCAGGGGAGTAGAGAGATATTGTCTATTCCTAGTGATCAGGAACAGTGATCTCTCTCCTCCTACAGTCAGTAATAGGGATGAGCTCAATGTTCGGGTCGAACATAAGTTCAACTCGAACATCGGGTGTTCGCCAAAGAACGAACATTATGGGGCATTCGTGGTAAATTCGAGCGCCGCGGAACGCCCCATAATGCACTGCGAGATCGCAGTGCATTGCTGTATGATGATTGGTCAAAGCATGCACCTGACCTGCATGCTTTGGCCAATCCCAGCGCCCTCTGCTAAGAGAGCCATAATTGGCCATAGGCAGGGTGCCTTTGGCCAATCATGGCTCAGGGGGACTAAGTCCATGCCCCACACTATATAAGGCTGCCTACACGGCGGCCCTGTGTAGTGTTGTAGTGTTGTTGGTGTGGACGGAGAGATAGCTTGATTTAGATTAAACAGGCAGGTTATTCAGTTAGTGGCAGTGTATTTGATATATATACAGTGGCTTGCGAAAGTATTCGGCCCCCTTGAACTTTTCAACCTTTTGCCACATTTCAGGCTTCAAACATAAAGATATAAAATTTTAATTTTTTGTGAAGAATCACCAACAAGTGGGACACAATTGTGAAGTGGAACGAAATCTATTGGATATTTTAAACTTTTTTAGCAATTAAAAAACTGAAAAGTGGTGCGTGCAAAATTATTCGGCCCCTTTACTTTCAGAGCAGCAAACTCACTCCAGAAGTTCAGCGAGGATCTCTGAATGATCCAATGTTGTCCTAAATGACTGATGGTGATAAATAGAATCCACCTGTGTGTAATCAAGTCTGTATAAATGCACCTGCTCTGTGATAGTCTCAGGGTTCTGTTGAAAGCGCAGAGAGCATCATGAAGACCAAGGAACACACCAGGCAGGTCCGTAATACTGTTGTGGAGAAGTTTAAAGCCGGATTTGGATACAAAAAGATTTCCCAAGCTTTAAACATCCCAAGGAGCACTGTGCAGGGGTTATTTTGAAATGGAAGGAGTATCAGACCACTGCAAATCTACCAAGACCTGGCTGTCCCTCTAAACTTTCAGCTCAGACAAGGAGAAGACTGATCAGAGATGCAGCCAAGAGGCCCATGATCACTCTGGATGAACTGCAGAGAACTACAGCTGAGGTGGGAGAGTCTGTCTATAGGACAACAATCAGTCGTACACTGCACAAATCTGGCCTTTATGGAAGAGTGGCAAGAAGAAAGCCATTTCTCAAAGATATCCATAAAAAGTCTCGTCTAAAGTTTGCCACAAGCCACCTGGGAGACACACCAAACATGTGGAAGAAGGTGCTCTGGTCTGATGAAACCAAAATCAAACTTTTTGGCCACAATGCAAAACGATATGTTTGGCGTAAAAGCAACACAGCTCATCACGCTCAACACACCATCCCCACTGTCAAACATGGTGGTGGCAGCATCATGGTTTGGGCCTGCTTTTCTTCAGCAGGGACAGGGAAGATGGTTAAAATTGAGGGGAAGATGGATGCAGCCAAATACAGGACCATTCTGGATGAAAACCTGTTGGAGTCTGCAAAAGACCTGAAACTGGGACGGAGATTTATCTTCCAACAAGACAATGATCCCAAACATACAGCAAAATCTACAAAGGAATGGTTCACAAATAAACGTATCCAGGTGTTAGAATGGCCAAGTCAAAGTCCAGACCTGAATCCAATCGAGAATCTGTGGAAAGAGCTAAAAAATGCTGTTCACAAAAGCTCTCCATCCAACCTCACTGAGCTCGAGCTGTTTTGCAAGGAAGAATGGGCAAGAATTTCAGTCTCTCAATGTGCAAAACTGATAGAGACATCCCCCAAGCGACTTGCAGCTGTAATCGCAGCAAAAGGTGGCTCTACAAAGTATTAACGCAAGGGGGCCGAATAATTTTGCACGCCCCACTTTTCATTTTTTTATTAGTTAAAAAAGTTTCAAAAATCCAAAAGATTTCGTTCCACTTCACAATTGTGTCCCACTTGTTGGTGATTCTTCACAAAAAATTAAAATTTTATCTCTTTATGTTTGAAGCCTGAAATGTGGCAAAAGGTTGAAAAGTTCAAGGGGGCCGAATACTTTCGCAAGGCACTGTATATATATATATATATATATAGTCTTGTATATATACTGTATATACAGTGGGGACAGAAAGAATTCAGACCCCCTTAAATTTTCCACTCTTTATTATATTGCAGCCATTTGCTAAAATCATTTAAGTTCATTTTTTTTCCTCATTAATATACACACACAGCACCCCATATTGACAGAAAAACACAGAATTGTTCACATTTTTGCAGATTTATTAAAAAAGAAAAACTGAAATATATGGGGTCCTAAGTATTCAGACCCTTTGCTGTGACACTCTTATTTAACTTAGGTGCTGTCCATTTCTTCTGATCATCCTTGAGATGTTTCAACACCTTCATTTGAGTCCAGCTGTGTTTGATTATACTGATTGGACTTGATTAGGAAAGCCGCACACCTGTCTATATAAGACCTTACAGCTCACAGTGCATGTCAGAGCAAATGAGAATCATAAGGTCAAAGGAACTGCCTGAAGAGCTCAGAGACAGAATTGTGGCAAGGCACAGATCTGGCCAAGGTTACAAAAAAAAATTCTGCTGCACTTAAGGTTCCTAAGAGCACAGTGGCCTCCATAATCCTTAAATGGAAGACGTTTGGGATGACCAGAACCCTTCCTAGAGCTGGCCGTCCAGGCCAAACTGAGCTATCGGGGGAGAAGAGCCTTGGTGAGAGAGGTAAAGAAGAACCCAAAGATCACTGTGGCTGAGCTCCAGAGATGCAGTCGGGAGATGGGAGAAAGTTGTAGAAAGTCAACCATCACTGCAGCCCTCCACCAGTCTGGGCTTTATGGCAGAGTGGCCCGACGGAAGCCTCTCCTTGGTGCAAGACACATGAAAGCCTGCATGGAGTTTGTTAAAAAACACCCGAAGGACTCCAAGATGGTGAGAAATAAGATTCTCTGGTCTGATGAGACCAAGATAGAACTTTTTGGCCTTAATTCTAAGCGGTATGTGTGGAGAAAACCAGGCACTGCTCATCACCTGTCCAATACAGTCCCAACAGTGAAGCATGGTGGTGGCAGCATCATGCTGTGGGGGTGTTTTTCAGCTGCAGGGACAGGACGACTGGTTGCAATTGAGAGAAAGATGAATGTGGCCAAGTACAGGGATTTCCTGGAAGAAAACCTTCTCCAGAGTTCTCAGGACCTCAGACTGGGCCGAAGGTTTGCCTTCCAACAAGACAATGACCCTAAGCACACAGCTCAAATAACGAAGGAGTGGCTTCACAACAACTCCGTGACTGTTCTTGAATAGCCCAGCCAGAGCCCTGACTTAAACCCAATTGAGAATCTCTGGAGAGACCTAGAAATGGCTGTCCACCAACGTTTACCATCCAACCTGACAGAACTGGAGAGGATCTGCAAGGAGGAATGGCAGAGGATCCCCAAATCCAGGTGTGAAAAACTTGTTGCATCTTGCCCAAAAAAACTCATGGCTGTATTAGATCAAAGGGTGCTTCTACTAAATACCTAGCAAAGGGTCCGAATACTTAGGACCATGTGATATTTCAGTTTTTCTTTCTTAACCACTTGAGCCCCGGACCATTATGCTGCCTAAGGACCAGAGGTCTTTTTCCAATTTGGCACTGCGTCGCTTTAACTGCTAATTGCGCGGTCATGCAATGCTGTACCCAAACGAAATTTGCGTCCTTTTCTTCCCACAAATAGAGCTTTCTTTTGATGGTATTTGATCACCTCTGCGGTTTTTATTTTTTGCGCTATAAACGGAAAAAGACCGAAAATTTTGAAAAAAAATGATATTTTCTACTTTTTGTTATAAAAAAAATCCAATAAACTAAATTTTAGTCATACATTTAGGCCAAAATGTATTCGGCCACATGTCTTTGGTAAAAAAAATGTCAATAAGCGTATATTTATTGGTTTGCGCAAAAGTTATAGCGTCTACAAACTAGGGTACATTTTCTGGAATTTACACAGCTTTTAGTTTATGACTGCCTATGTCATTTCTTGAGGTGCTAAAATGGCAGGGCAGTACAAAACCCCCCCAAATGACCCCATTTTGGAAAGTAGACACCCCAAGGAAATTGCTGAGAGGCATGTTGAACCCATTGAATATTTATTTTTTTTGTCCCAAGTGATTGAAAAATGACAAAAAAAAAAAAAAAAAAAAATATTTACAAAAAGTCGTCACTAAATGATATATTGCTCACACAGGCCATGGGCCTATGTGGAATTGCACCCCAAAATACATTTAGCTGCTTCTCCTGAGTACGGGGATACCACATGTGTGGGACTTTTTGGGAGCCTAGCCGCGTACGGGGCCCCGAAAACCAAGCACCGCCTTCAGGATTTCTAAGGGTGTAAATTTTTGCTTTCACTCTTCACTGCCTATCACAGTTTCGGAGGCCATGGAATGCCCAGGTGGCACAAAACCCCCCAAAATGACCCCATTTTGGAAAGTAGACACCCCAAGCTATTTGCTGAGAGGCATATTGAGTCCATGGAATATTTTATATTTTGACACAAGTTGCGGGAAAGTGACACTTTTTATTTTTTATTTTTTTTTTTTTTCATAAAGTTGTCACTAAATGATATATTGCTCACACAGGCCATGGGCATATGTGGAATTGCACCCCAAAATACATTTAGCTGCTTCTCCTGAGTATGGGGATACCACATGTGTGGGACTTTTTGGGAGCCTAGCTGCGTACGGGACCCCGAAAACCAATCACTGCCTTCAGGATTTCTAAGGGTGAAAATTTTTGATTTCACTCTTTACTGCCTATCACAGTTTCGGAGGCCATGGAATGCCCAGGTGGCACAAAACCCCCCCAAATGACCCCATTTTGGAAAGTAGACACCCCAAGCTATTTGCTGAGAGGCATGGTGAGTATTTTGCAGCTCTCATTTGTTTTTGAAAATGAAGAAAGACAAGAAAAAAAATTTTTTTTTTCTTTTTTCAATTTTCAAAACTTTGTGACAAAAAGTGAGGTCTGCAAAATACTCACTATACCTCTCAGCAAATAGCTTGGGGTGTCTACTTTCCAAAATGGGGTCATTTGGGGGGGTTTTGTGCCACCTGGGCATTCCATGGCCTCCGAAACTGTGATAGGCAGTGAAGAGTGAAATCAAAAATTCACGCCCTTAGAAAGCCTGAAGGCGGTGCTTGGTTTTCGGGGTCCCGTACGCGGCTAGGCTCCCAAAAAGTCTCACACATGTGGTATCCCCGTACTCAGGAGAAGCAGCAGAATGTATTTTGGGGTGTAATTTCACATATTTCCATGGCATGTTTGAGCAATATATCATTTAGTGACAACTTTGTGCAAAAAAAAAAAAAAAAAAAAAAAAATTTGTCTCTTTCCCGCAACTTGTGTCGCAATATAAAATATTCCATGGACTCGACATGCCTCTCAGCAAATAGCTTGGGGTGTCTACTTTCCAAAATGGGGTCATTTGGGGGGGTTTTGAACTGTCCTGGCATTTTATGCACAACATTTAGAAGCTTATGTCACACATCACCCACTCTTCTAACCACTTGAAGACAAAGCCCTTTCTGACACTTATTGTTTACATGAAAAAGTTTTTTTTTTTTTGCAAAAAAATTACTTTGAACCCCCAAACATTATATATTTTTTTAAAGCAAATGCCCTACAGATTAAAATGGTGGGTGTTTCATTTTTTTTTTTCACACAGTAATTGCGCAGCGATTTTTCAAACGCATTTTTTGGGGAAAAAACACACTTTTTTTAATTTTAATGCACTAAAACACGCTATATTGCCCAAATGTTTGATGAAATAAAAAAGATGATCTTAGGCCGAGTACATGGATACCAAACATGACATGCTTTAAAATTGCGCACAAACGTGCAGTGGCAACAAAATAAATACATGTTTAAAAGCCTTCAAAAGCCTTTACAGGTTACCACTTTAGATTTACAGAGGAGGTCTACTGGAAAAATTACTGCACTCGATCTGGCCTTCGCGGTGATACCTCACATGCATGGTGCAATTGCTGTTTACGTTTGACGACAGACCGCCGCTTGCGTTTGCCTTAGCGCGAGAGCAGGGGGCGACAGGGGTGTTTTTTTTTTTTTTTTTTTTTTTCTTTATTATTTTTTTGCTTTTTTAATCTTACTTTTAAACTGTTCCTTTCATATTTTTTTTTTTAATCATTTTTATTGTTATCTCGGGGAATGTAAATATCCCCTATGATAGCAATAGGTAGTGACAGGTACTCTTTTTTGAAAAAATTGTGGTCTATTAGACCCTAGATCTCTCCTCTGCCCTCAAAGCATCTGACCACACCAAGATCGGTGTGATAAAATGCTTCCCCAATTTCCCAATGGCGCTATTTACATCCGGCGAAATCTAAGTCATGAAATACTCGTAGCTTCCGGTTTCTTAGGCCATAGAGATGTTTGGAGCCACTCTGGTCTCTGATCAGCTCTATGGTCAGCTGGCTGAATCACCGGCTGCATTCTCAGGTTCCCTGTTGAGACAGGAGATCCAGAGAAAAACACGGAAGACGGTGGGGGGGGGGGGGGGCATTCCCTCCCACGGCTTGTAAAAGCAGTCTAGAGGCTAATTAGCCACTAGGATTGCTTTTACATGAAAGCCGACCGCTGGCTGAAAAGAATGATACCAAGATGACACCTAAACCTGCAGGCATCATTCTGGTATAACCACTCAAAGTCGTGAATGGCGTACCTGAAGACAAAAAAATGGTTAACAATGGTTAACAATAAAGCACAGTAAAGTGTAAATAATTACACACCTGAAAAACAAACATGATAAAACATAATAACAATAACAATAACAATAACAATCAATAACAATAACAATAACAATAACAATCAATAACAATAACAATAACAATAAAACATTGCAGAATAGAATACAGTAAAAAAGAGCAGAACAATAGAGAGAGAGAATAGAGAGAGAGAGAACAATAAAACAACAACTATTTTTTTTATTTCATATTTTTTTTTTTTTTTTACACTTTTTTTGTAACTAACTTTTATAACGGTAACCGGTTCCAGGTTCGGGTCTCTCAAAATGCGATGGCATCTTGGGAGACCCTGTGAAAGTGTGCCTAGTCTGTGCAATGCTGTACCCTACGCTAATAGTCAACTAGTGAATGGTAGCGTTCAAAACATTCACCAATGCAAAGACCAGGATTGTCAGGACAGGAGGGACAATAATAGCGGGTGTCACGCCTATATCCGCGCTTGCTGCAGACACGACATCTTTTTTGGGGGGTTCGCTGGGTAGGGGTACTCGGGAGGACATAAAAATGCCTCTCATGCAGCCGACTGCATTTGGTTGGGGATGTGAATGGGGGAAGTACGGGCGCTGCAGAAGCGGTGGGTTCCCAATTAGGATTGGCGAATGCAGCAGGAAGGGCATTATGGGCACGACGGGCCTGTGTTTGTCTTTTTGGTGGCAGCGGGACACTACTTGTGCTTGCCACCTCACCAGCTTGAACTGCACTTATGGGACTCGCCACGTCACCACGTGTTACTGCAGTGCTGGTTTGACTACGACCGGGGTGTACTAGGCCGCTGGCGCTTGCCAGTTCACCAAAACGCTACCAAAAAACTGTTAGCGATCGCAGGGATCAGGCCTGACTCTGCGAACGCTGCAGTTATGCGTTTAGTGCCTTGTAAGTGACAGTGATCGATCGATACTGCACTTGGGTGGGCTGGGCCGGGCCGGGCGGAGGGGCAAAACGCAGGTGCTAGCAGGTATCTGGGCTGATCCCGCTAACACTGCATTTTTGGGAACCCTAAACTGCTGGTGACGCTAGTATAGATCTGATCGGATCAGATATTGATGCGATCAGATACTATACCACTAAGGGAGGTGTATGGTGCGTGCGTGGGTGTTAGCGGTACTGGCGCTAATCTGACGCTGCCTGGGGCTGGTGCTTGCCAGTTCACCAAAATGCTACAAAAAAAACTGTTAGCGATCGCAGGGATCAGGCCTGACTCTGTGAACGCTGCAGTTATGCGTTTAGTGTTTTGTAAGTGACAGTGATCGATCGATACTGCACTTGGGTGGGCCGGGCGGAGGGGCAAAACACAGGTGCTAGCAGGTATCTGGGCTGATTCCGCTAACACTGCGTTTTTGGGAACCCTAAACTGCTGGTGACGCTAGTATAGATATGATCGGATCAGATATTGATCCGTACAGATACTATACCACTAAGGGAGGCGTATGGTGCGTGCGTGGGTGTTAGCGGTACTGGCGCTAACCTGACGCCTGGGGCTGGTGCTTGCCAGTTCACCAAAATGCTACCAAAAAAACTGTTAGCAATCGCAGGGATCAGGCCTGACTCTGCGAACGCTGCAGTTATGCGTTTAGTGCCTTGTAAGTGACAGTGATCGATCGATACTGCACTTGGGTGGGCTGGGCGGAGGCACAAAACGCAGGTGCTAGCAGGTATCTGGGCTGATCCCGCTAACACTGCGTTTTTGGGAACCCTAAACTGCTGGGGACGCTAGTATAGATCTGATCGGATCAGATATTGATCCGATCAGATACTATACCACTAAGGGAGGCATATGCTGCGTGCGTGGGTGTTCGCGGTACTGGCGCTAATCTGACGCTGCCTGGGGCGACGCATATCACCGCCGGGCGATCGGGGGGCTAAACCTTTATTCGGTAATAAACGGCGGGTGCCCTGACACTATAAAAAATAAACGAACTAACCAGCGTCAACCGTAACGGTTATACGGTGATCAGTGGTGAAAGGGTTAACTAGGGGGCAATCAAGGGGTTAAAACATTTATTAGGTAGTATATGGGGGTCCCTGACGCTATAAAACGCTGACGGCGAACCTAAATATTTACCTCACTAACTAGCGTCACCAGCGACACTAATACAGCGATCAGAAAAATGATCGCTTAGCGACACTGGTGACAGGGGGTGATCAAGGGGTTAAAACTTTATTAGGGGGGGTTAGGGGGGTACCCTAGACCTAAAGGGGGGTAACAGTAACTGTGCTAACACAGTAACTGTCACAAACTGACAGCTAGCAGTTATCAGGAAAAAAAAAAAAAAAAACTGCTGGTGTCAGTTTGTGACAGGGGGGGGGGGGGGTGATTGGGGGGGGATCGGGGGGCGATCGGGGGGGGGATCGGGGTGATTTGTGTGCCTGGCATGTTCTACTGTGTGTGTGTAGTGTTGTGCACTCACATACTTGTCGTCTCTCCTCGGGCCGGAACGGAAAATACCGACCCGAGGGGAGATGACATCACTTCCTTTGCTGCTGTTTAGCATACAGCAGCAAAGGAGCGTTTTCATTGGCCGGCGGCGATCGCGAGGGGGGGGCCACGAACGGATGGTCTCCCCCTCATCACCGATCGCCGCTGGACATAGGACGACCGCCTCGGGCACCGGGGGGGGGTCCGATCGGACCCCCCACCCGCGGAAGGCAAATCACGTACCCTGTACGTGATTTTGCCTGTCCGTGCCACTTTGCCGACGTACATCGGCGTGAGGCGGTCGTCAAGTGGTTAATAAATCTGCAAAAATGTCAACAATTCTCTGTTTTTCTATCAATATGGGGTGCTGTGTGTACATTAATGAGGAAAAAAATGAACTTAAATGATTTTAGCAAATGGCTGCAATATAACAAAGAGTAAAAAATTTAAGGGGATCTGAATACTTTTTTGTCCCCACTGTATATATATATATATACACACTCTGCATCCAGTGTAGCCTATATCTACAGTGCATTCCGTGGTGTACTATTTCTAATATACTTCAGGCGGTGTATTAATATATATATATATATACTCAAATGCTACTCTCAGGCTTGAGAGTTACTGTTACTGCGTTCAGGACAGACGTTGGGGACAACGTCTATTGTAGTGGGGGGAGTATGTAGCGCTGGTAGATTTACAATCTACTGCAGATTATGTAAATTTAGTAAATTGTTTGTTAGGAAGGTTAAAGGTTCGCCTCTGTTCCAGCTTGGCTGACGTTGTATGTGCTTCCGTGCTGACCGGTGGGTGTCGCTGTTACCATTAGTCAGTGTTGGAAGGGCATAGATGACAAGCTCGGTGGAGTTGGTCCTCTGAGTTGCATTCTGGGCGAGGGTATTTATGGGACAGACGCCATGTTCCAGGTTCGTTTTTCAGCCACCTGCTGGCCCTTCTGGCCGACAGGTATGCGTTAAGGAGCTACCTCGGGGTCCTCAGATCGGGAGGCCCACGATGCTGCGGCGCAGGGGTGGGTCCAGAGGCTTGTCTGAGCTGTCACCGAGGAATGGTCCTGAGCTATCGGTCCTGTGTGATGAAGCTGGACAGCCGAGAAGATCCCAGGGGAGGACCCATCCTGGAGAGATCACGCAGCATGCTGGTCTATAGAGGGGCCTGGTGACTCGGTTGCAGGATGTATCCAAAAGAAGTAATTATACAGCATAGTGTCGCCAGTTCGGCTTAAAGGTTCAGGCACTGTGAGTGACTGTTCACTGCAGAAGATCTGATACATCCTGTGGCAGAGGATCGTGCAGATTTACCCCCCCCAAATAAGTCTGTGGCAGAGACTTTAGATTTGTGCTGCGTACTGGCTGCTAGACCGGTGAGAGAGGCCTATCCAGACGAGCAAAGAGTGTGTCCTATGACAGGAACGCATTCCACATAATTATCTGAATTTTACCGGGACATTTGTCGCTAAGATCTTGTAAGAAGATATTTAAGTTTCTCCTGAAGGTTTCCTTTTCCGTCTCTTTCCTGCTACTTCCTAAAGTTTGACTGTTTAATAAAGCATTGAAAACATACTCCAGTGTTGGTGCGTGTGTCGTCCAGCAGTAAACTCAACCGAACCCCTAGACCCGGTGCCGCTGAAACAGAGGGAAGAAAAGTGAAAGTAACAGGCCCACTTAAACCAGCAGTTCCACCGTGAGTTAGTGCTACATGTGGAGGCTCGTCCGGGATTTGTTGACCGACAATTATTGCAACCCAGTGGAGTGTTTTACCGGGAGTTTACAGAGAGAGAGCTGGACTTTGAAAAAAAAAGAAATCTTTTCAGGAAGAGGAAAGGTTAAACTGCAGGACTTTGCTTTTGGGTGCGTAGACGCTGGGCGCCAGAAGAGGCCCGGGAGCTACGTGACTGAAAGAACAAGTGGGAGAAGTTACCCTACTTGCTACCACGTGGGACGTGTGTAGTGTGCTTGGCGCCAGAGGAGAAGAGAAGCCTCGTGATCGTGCTGAAAAGATCAGAGTGTGGCCATGTCTTTTCCGGCGTTGCAATCGGTTGTGGGACCCAGAGTGTTCCCTGCAAGCACCGTTATGAATACTGTGCAATCTGGAACTCTGCTCATGGATACTGGAGTTCGAATGAAACCGCAGGGGAAGTTTGTCCTGTATACCTCGGGAGATGTTGAGGGACTGGGCATGACCTGCCATCGATGTGGAGGATTGGTCGTACATCTTCGTCCATTCGGCCGATGTCCGCAGTGTGGAGAGTATTTGTTTGTAGTGGAGCCACCTACTATGCCACCCCGTGCCTACCGGATGGATTGGGTGACAGGTATCGCTACAGTGGAAACCGCTATCGCTACAGAGAGAGAGCGATGGGCCGCCACTTCGCCTGTTGCTACCGACAATGTTTCAGAGAGAGACACTGCTGCTGCCGTCTCATCAGGAGACATTGCTTTGATTCCTGAGTCCACTACACCTGTTCCTGTGGTGCCTACTCAGAAGAAGGTGGGCTATGTGAAGGCTTGCCGCGGCCGTGGTCAAGGCCTACCCCAGAGGTTACCTGAGCCAGAGCTACCAGAGTCTACGTCTGGAACGGGTAAGCCATTGTTGGGGACTGTAAATAAGTATTTGCCAGCAGAAGAATTGAGAGACTCTGAAATAGAATCCATCTCGGATCTTTCCGGGGATGATGACTTGTTCGAAACCATGTCGCAAGAGCTATTGTGGTCACAAGGCGAGGATGTTGCCTCCACAATGACCCTTCCTGAATGGACTGCCATGAGTTCTGGGAAGACATCGCCCTGTGTAGAGATGCACAGTGCTGTTGCGGGAACTTTGGTACAATGAAGCTATTTGGGACTACTTGTCTGTGCCTAAGCCCTTTAGAAAGACTGGATGTTCTGTCCGGGTGGATGAACGTTTTAACGGATGCTTTGTTCATTGGAACTATGGTCGGCATATCTATGCTGATAAAGTGGTGATCTGCAGACCGGGAAAGGACAATGCTGTATATTTTATCACCACTGTAGATAAAGAAGGAAAATATGTGACTCTACCAGATCCTCGGTTTTACTGGTAATTATGGACACTATTACCTTGAAGTTAGCTAGTTAGATAGTGACAGGGCAGAGAGATCTGCATGGTCAAGATCTACAGATCCTGTTCTGTGTTTAAATCCAAGGATTTCTGTTGGCTAGCCGGATTTATTTTATAAGAAATGTTCTTGTGCAGGGATGGACTCCAAAAGTACATATTCTTTCTAATATAAATCATAGGAAGAGAGTCTCATTTTAAATGAGGCTTTGCTCCTGGTGTGCGTAGTGTGTATATATGTGTGTTTAAATATGTTTCTTTTTCAGGGATCATTGGATCATATGTATAGCTGGGTGGCTTTTCATCTAGTTAGTTAGTGCGGTTGTAAAAAAAAAAATTATATTGTGGTTTTGTTCGCGGCTGTGAACATAATGTCTTTTAACTGTCCTTTTTTCTCTCTCTTTGCCTATCTAAAGTTCTGAGAAACTCAAATGCTACTCTCAGGCTTGAGAGTTACTGTTACTGCGTTCAGGACAGACGTTGGGGACAACGTCTATTGTAGTGGGGGGAGTATGTAGCGCTGCAAGATTTACAATCTACCGCAGATTAGGTAAATTTAATAAATTGTGTGTTAGGAAGGTTAAAAGTTCGCCTCTGTTCCAGCTTGGCTGACGTTGTGTGTGCTTCCGTGCTGACCGGTGGGTGTCGCTGTTACCATTAGTCAGTGTTGGAAGGGCAACGTGTCGAAGTGTATAGATGCACCTCTGTCTCGGAGACAAGCTCGGTGGAGGTGGACCTCCGAGTTGCATTCTGGGCGAGGGTATTTATGGGACAGACACCATGTTCTAGGTTCGTTTTTCAGCCACCTGCTGGCCCTCCTGGCCGACAGGTATGCGTTAAGGAGCTACCTCGTGGTCCTCCGATCGGGAGGCCCACAATGCTGTGGCGCAGTGGTGGGTCCAGAGGCTTGTCTGGGGCCTACCACCGCGGCCGAGGAATGGTCCTGAGCTGTCGGTCCTGTGTGACGAAGCTGGATAGCCGAGAAGATCCCAGGGGAGGACCCGTCTTGGAGAGATCACGCAGTGTGCTGGTCTATAGAGAGGCCTGGTGACTCGGTTGCAGGACGTATCCAAAAGAAGTAATTATACAGCATAGTGTCGCCGGTTCGGCTTAAAGGTTCAGGAACTGTGACTGACTGTTCACTGCTGGAAGATCTGTTGTTGCTGCTGGGGGGGTCTAATGTTGCTTGGGTGGATATTTTGTTACTGGGTGTGATATTTTGTTGTGGGTGGTTTACTGTTGCTGCAGGGAAGCTATTGTTGTTGGGGTGGAGTCCATTGTTTCTGGGGGAGTCTATTGTTGTGTGGGGATCTATTGCTGGGATTCTATTCCTGGCTGCAGGGGATTTATTTCACTGCTTTTCTTTTTATCATTAACATGTTCCATACAAATGATTTAGCACCACAAAATGATACTTGGTTCTGTATTCTCTAAAAGGGGCAGTACTGGTAGGTGGGTAGGGGGTGGAATCAAGGGACGGTGGTCAGAGGTGGGTAGGGGCAGAGACAAGGGATGACTCAGACGGGGGAGTTCCTGCACCTATTCTCCGAGAAAAAAAAGCCCTGTATATATATATATACTGTATATATATATATATATATATACTATACATCCAGTGTAGCCTATATCTACAGTGCATTGCGTAGTGTACTGTTTCTACTACACTTCTGGTGGGGTACACAGTACAGTGCAGCCGTAGTGCAGTTGCTACTACTTTTCTGGTTGTGTACATAGTACACGATACAGTGCAATCGTAGTGCAGTTGCTACAACTTTTCTGGTGGTGTACACAGTACACAATACAGTGCAGATGTAGTGCAGTTGCTACTACTTTTCTGGTGGTGTACACAGTACACAATACAGTGCAGCCGTAGTGCAGTTACTACTACCTTTCTGGTGGTGTACACAGTACACAATACAGTGCAGCCATAGTGCAGTTGCTACTACCTTTCTGGTGGTGTACACAGTACACAATACAGTGCAGCCGTAGTGCAGTTGCTACTACCTTTCTGGTGGTGTACACAGTACACAATACAATGCAACCGTAGTGCAGTTGCTACTACTTTTCTGGTGGTGTACACAGTACACAATACCATACCTCCCAACTGTCCCTGATTTCGAGGGACTGCCCTGATTTGGAGCAATGTTGCTCTAGCCTCTCATTCCTCCTTATTTGTCCCTCATTTTGGTCTGATCTATACAGTTGTATATAAAATTCCCTTTTTATGTATCAAAAAGTGTTTTCCAGCGCTAAATCTGATTTCTAAATTGCTGCATTTGTAAATTCAAAAAGCCAATATAAAGGAATAGCAGTGGTAAAAAAAAGCACTTGTGGGTTTAACCAATCTTGTTTTTTTGTACAATTCTCCTTTAAGGGGGCGTGTCAAGGGGTGTGTCCTATACCTGCATACTTTTGCTGATAAGTGTCCCTCATTCCCATCTCAAAAAGTACACAATAAAGTGCAGCCGTAGTGCAGTTGCTACTACTTTTCTGGTGGTGTACACAGTACACAATACAGTGCAGCCGTAGTGCAGTTGCTACTACCTTTCTGGTGGTGTACACAATACAGTGCAACTGTAGTGCAGTTGCTACTACTTTTCTGGTGGTGTACACAGTACACAATACAGTGCAGCCATAGTATAGTTGCTACTACTTTTCTGGTGGTGTACACAGTACACAATACAGTGCAGCTGTAGTGCAATTACTACTACTTTTCTGGTGGTGTACACAATACAGTGCAGCCGTAGTGCAGTTGCAACTACCTTTCTGGTGGTGTACACAGTACATAATACAGTGCAACAGTAGTGCAGTTGCTACTACTTTTCTGGTGGTGTACACAGTACACAATACAGTGTAGTGTGGTGTTGCAAAACAAAATATACATCATGTCCGGAAGGCCACCAAGAAGAGGCAGACCCTCACAGGCCAATAAAAGAGGGCAAGCAGCCTCTGTGTCTACAGTCAACAGTGCTGGTCATGGACATGGTGCATCCTCTGCAAGTGGCCGTGGGGCACGCTTGACCTTTTTTTCTGCTGCTGGCCATGTTATTAAGCCAGAACATGCAGAAGATTTGGTGGAGTGGATAACAAAGCTGTCCTCATCCTCCTCATCCTCTGTCACCCAGGCTCAGAGTAGTTTGCCTTCCTATGCAGCTGCCAAAGTGGCCTATTCCACCGTCTCCTTGTCCACAGTCACTCCTTCCGTAGCCCCACCATCATGCACGGAGGGGTCCCCTGAACTATTCGACCACAGTGTCGGGTACATTTGAAGGCTTTTGAAGCGATTTGAAGGCTCCGATGTTGGTTCCCAGGTTAAGGAAGGGAGTAATGTGAGCCTAGAGAGAGGGGGTGCCCAAGAAGGACAAGAAACTGGCAGTCATGTTCCACCAGCTGCAGCATACTGCCAAGTTTGCTCCAGTGACGAGGAGGGAGGGGATGATGAGGTCACTGACTCTACTTGGGTGCCTGATAGAAGAGAGGAGGAGGAGGAGGCGGCACACCACAGAGCTCTGCAGGTGCAGGGTGTTGCTGACTCCCCACGGCTTTTGAAAAGTTCCTTGGTGTGGGCCTTTTTTGACACATATGCAGCAGATTGCACTATTGCTGTTTGCGACCTATGTCTGAAGTGGATCAAGCACAGCCAGAACAGCAGCCGCTTGGGCACCACATGCTTGGCCAGACATATGACGACCTCCCATGCAGTCTGTTGGCAACAGCACTTGAAAGACCCACATCAAAGAAGAAGGCGGACTTCTCCTTACTCCTCATCTGGGATCTCCAACCCCACTATACCTCCAGTCCTCTCAAAAACCTGCACTGAGAGGAATGAAGGTATAGAAATAGGTGTCCCAAGTACTTGCAGCCAATCTACTATCAGTACACCACCATCTGATTTTAGCAGGCAAATTTCCCTACCCCAGTTGCTAAACCGTAAAAAGAAATTCAGTCCCAGCTATCCACATGCTCAGCATTTGAATGCTAGCTTGGCCAAATTGCTAGCACTGCAACTGCTTCTTTTCACGAAAGGCCATTCCCGCTCTCTACCGGCATGTGGAAGGCAATGTTTTTGCCTCGTTAGATAGGGCGGTCAGCAGTAGAATGCATATTACCGCTGACTCCTGGTCTAGCATGCATGGGCAGGGGCGTTACCTTTCCTTCACGGCACACTGGGTAACATTGCTGGCAGCTGGGAAGGATGCAGGACAGGGTTCAGTATTGTTGGAGCTTGTTCCGCCACCACGCCTCCAAAATTCTAGTGGTGATTCTGCCACAGCTCTCTCCTCCACCCCCTCCTCTTCTTCTTCCTCTATGGCCTCTTCTGCAGATTTGTCCTCTGAACCAGCGGTGCTCTGTAAGCATTCAAGATGCTACGCAAGCACTTAGGAAAAAAGATGCCATGCGGTGCTTGAGTTAGTCTGCTTAGGGGACAGGAGCCACACTGGGGCAGAGATTTTGTCAGCTCTGCAGGGGCAGGCTCAGAGTTGGTTGATGCCAGAATCGAATGCCTCTGCAAACTTACGCTGCATGGTCTCCCTGAGTCTGCAAAGCCTGTGAAAGGACCCTAGGATTCGTGGTATCAAGGAGAGGGATCATTACTGGATGACAGCCCTTCTTGATCCACGTTACAAGGGTAAGGTTGCAGAACTCATCCTGCCTTCGCAGAGGAAGCAGAGAATGAAACATCTTCAGGAGACCTTGAAGAAAGGTTTGTGAAATGCATTTCCAGATCCTGGGAGGTTACAATTTCCTGGAGCTGGGCAACGTGTTGCTGAGGCTTTGTTCAGTCAGAGGAAGAGTAGTGGAGAAGGTGGCCGGCTGACCGATGCCTTTAGACAATTTTTCAGTTCTTAGCGCCAAGGTCTGATCGTTCAAGCAACCATCACCAGCGTCTGCATTACATGGTGCAGGAATATCTAGGGGCAAGAGCAGACTTGGAGACCTTTCCAATAGACCATCCATTGGGTTACTGGATCTTGAGGATGGACCACTGGCCAGAACTTGCTCAATATGCAATTGAGCTACTGGCCTGTCCTGCATCCAGCGTTCTTTCTGAACACACATTCGGTGCTGCTGGAGGGTTTGTAACGGATCATAGAGTGCGCATGTGAGGGCCCACCTAAATCAGGACAAACCCTCTAAATATAACACAGGGGGCAAATCCGCAAAGGTGGCCCAACACACACCACTGTAATACTAGTGATCTCGGGAAACCTCCTTCCCTAAAAAGATTGGTATATATATATATATATATATATATATATATATATATATGTATATATATAATTAACCAGTGTTAAAGGTGTGGCTCCAAAAAATACCAAACCAAATAAGACTTTAACCCCTACATGTAGGGTCTAGATATCTAATTATATTACAGTGATTCCCTTTCATTATTTTGTGTGGTCCATTTAATTGTGTGGTTCTTGTAGCCCTATAAAGAGTGATCTGTTAGGTCACTCTTCGGGACATAGGTAGCGCCACTGACCCCATTTTCGTTATTTAGCTTCCAACAATATTTTTGGTTTAGGGCACCACCACCACTGCCTAAGGCCCAATTTTTCTGCCCCTGTTTAACGGGGGCATGTAATTACAATTTTTGATCGAATATTTCACAGCAGGGCTAGTTCCTGCGCCCAACAAGAGTATCTGTGAGGGGTTACAGTGTTGTGGCACCACCACCACCCAAGACCCAATTTTTCTGCCCCTGTTTAACAGGGGCATGTAATTGCAATTTTTGATCTAATATTTCACAGCAGGGCCCGTTCCTGCATCCACCAAGAGTAACTGTGAGGGCTTACAGTGTTGTGGCACCACCACCACCACCAGAGGCCCAATTTTTCTGCCCCTGTTTAACAGGGGCATGTAATTACAATTCTTGATCTGATATTTCACAGCAGGGCCCATTTCTGCGCCCACCAAGAGTTATGCCCTGTACACAAGGTCGGATTTTCGGATGAATGTGTGATAGGACCTTGTTGTCGGAAATTCCGACCGTGTGTGGGCTCCATCACACATTTTCCATCGGAATTTCCGACACACAAAGTTTGAGAGCTTGCTATAAAATTTTCTGACAACACAATCCATTGTCGGAAATTCCGATCGTGTGTACACAAATCCGATGCACAAAGTGCCACACATGCTTAGAATAAATTAAGAGACGAAAGCTATTGGCTACTGCCCCGTTTATAGTCCCGACGTACGTGTTTTACGTCACCGCATTTGGAACGATCGGATTTTCCGACAACTTTGTGTGACCGTGTGTATGCAAGACAAGTTTGAGCCAACATCCGTCGGAAAAAACCCATGGATTTTGTTGTCGGAATGTCCGATCAATGTCCGACCGTGTGTACAGGGCATAACTGTGAGGGCTTACAGTGTTGTGGCACCACCACCACCACCAGAGGCCCAATTTTTCTTCCCCTGTTTAACAGGGGCATGTAATTACAATTCTTGATCTAATATTTCACAGCAGGGCCCGTTCCTGCGCCCACCAAGAATAACTGAGGGCTTACAGTGTTGTGGCACCCCCACCACCACCAAAGACCCAATTTTTCTGCCCCTGTTTAACAGGGGCATATAATTACAATTCTTGATCTAATATTTCACAGCAGGGCCTGTTCCTGCGCTCACCATGAGTAAGTGTGAGGGCTTACAGTGTTCTGGTACCACCAACACCTAAGGCCCAATTTTCTGTAGAGTATATAGGGCAGGCCATATAGTATATATACTTCTGTTCAAAGTATATAGTGCCTGGGTGCAGGGTTCCCCTTAATACCCATACCAGACCCAAAGAGCCTGGTAATAGGCTGGGGGAACCCATGTCATTTTTCTCAATGATTTTCATCTATATTGCCGGGACCCGACAATACATTACAGCTGCAAGCAGTGTTAAATGACTTTTTTTCCTTTAGAAATGTCATTTTGCTGTGGTATTCTTCTAAACACAGGAAAACTGCGCCACTTTACAGGCATACTATAGACATCCCCCAGGCACGATATTTAAAGGAACATTTAATTTTTATTGTTTCACTTTAAGCATTATTAAAATCACTGCTCCTGAAAAAACGGAGGAGGGAGGCTGAGCGGACGGATTTCTGCCCGTCCCAGCAACACCCTCCATGACAGCACCGAGCCCGCAGGTGGGATAGAGTCCGGTGAACATGGCGGGAGGTCGCGAAAGAATGGCGAGAGAGAAAGGGAGAGAAAGGCAGCCCATTGCGGCAGTGGTGGAAGTGATATGCAGCTTCACAGCCGCTTGTATTACTTCCACATGAAAGCCGGCAGTCAATTTTACTAAAGAACACACACTCCCAGCCGCTATAGCGGCCGGGATTGTGAAAAAAACATGTCTGCAGCACTGTAAAAATCCGAATCCCCAGCAAGTGGCTGAGGATTTAGATTTTACCGCCCACCCCTATCTTGGTTCCCTAAGGCCGCTGCTTAAGCCGCCTTATGGTAGCACGGAAAATATAAAAAATATATAAAAAAATATATATAAAAAAACATTTTTTTTCCTCAGTTTAGGCCGATATGTATTCTTCTACATATTTTTGGTCAAAAAAATTGCAATAAGCGTATATTGATTGGTTTGCGCAAAAGTTATAGCGTCTACAAAATAGGGGATAGTTTTAAGGCATTTTTATTATAAATTTTGTTTTTAATTAGTAATGACAGCGATCTGCTATTTTTATCATGACTGCGACATTATGACGGATACATCGGACACTTTTGACACTATTTAGGGACCATTGTCATTTATACAGCGATCAGTGCTATAAAAATGCACTGATTACTGTGTACATGACACTGGCAGGGAAGTGCTATGCAGCTTCACAGCCGCTTGTATTACTTCCACATGAAAGCCGGCAGTCAATTCTACTAAGGAACACACACTCCCAGCCGCTATAGCGGCCGGGATTGTGTAAAAAAACACGTCTGCAGCACTGAAAAAATCCGAATCCCCAGCAAGTGGCTGGGGATTTGGATTTTACCGCCCCTCCTATCTTGGTGCCCTAAGGCAGCTGCTTAAGCCGCCTTATGGTAGCACGGACCCTGAGATAGATATTTGTACTGGTCTGGAGAGTGATCTGACCATGGTACTGTGAAGACCTTAGCTGCAGTTATACCAATGAAGATCTTAGTAACAGGAGTAATGAAGAGCAAGTAAGGAAGTGATCTATGTGGGAAAACATACCATATAATTGAAAAAAAAATGTGTGGTCCCTCTTTGTAGGGTTACATTCTCTTCAGATACCAATTAAATCATAATGATGAAATAGTTTAGTTATTTTGTGACTTTGTTTTGGAGACTGTTTCATGACTGCATTATTAGGACGAGACTTATCTAGGATTTGGTTTAATGGAAAATTGCTGTCTCCTCCTATTAAAACATACCCAGTCATATATGGCGGTAATTTGTGCAGGGCAGCATATTGTGGAAAAATTCAAGTTGTCCCAAATTAGAGGCATCATATGAGATCAGTCCAACTGAATGATCCTTGATTTTCCCCATCACTTATACTGTATATCTGCCCTCATCATCTCTGATGACTGTTTGGTGAGCAAATGACAGAGATAAACAAACAGCAACTCCCTTTTACTTCTCAGGGCCATTTGCCACAAAATAGTAACATATTAATTGTGAAGGTATTTTGGTGCATGAGGACCAGAAGAAGTGTATCTCCTGCAATAAGATGTCTATACCTAGTGCATGATAGTTTTGAAAGGACTTTTTGAGGGGGGGATTGAAACCCTGTATATAGTGAGTCATTTTAAAACTTGACACAAAATTACTTGACATAATTACCAATTATAATGCTTGCTAGTTGTGGCACTGCCCTGTACAGTACCTTAACTGCTTCAGCCCCGAAAGATTTTACCCCCTTCCTGACCAGAGCACTTTTTGTGATTCGCTTTAACTGACAATTGCGCGGTTGTGCGATATTGCACCGAAACAAAATTGATGTCCTTTATTTTTTACTTTTTGCTATAATAAATATCCCCCCAAAAATATATAAAAAATATATAAAAAACATTTTTTTTCCTCAGTTTAGGCCGATATGTATTCTTCTACATATTTTTGGTCAAAAAAATCGCAATAAGCGTATATTGATTGGTTTGCGCAAAAGTTATAGCGTCTACAAAATAGGGGATAGTTTTATGGCATTTTTATTATAAATTTTGTTTTTAATTAGTAATGACGGCGATCTGCAATTTTTATCGTGACTGCGACATTATGACGAACACATCGGACACTTTTGACACTATTTTGGGACCATTGTCATTTATACAGTGATCAGTGCTATAAAAATGCACTGATTACTCTGTACATGACACCGGCAGGGAAGGGGTTAAACACTAGGGGGCGATCAAGGGATTAAGTGTTTCCTAGGGAGTGATTCTAACTGTGGGGGGTGGGCTTCCACTCACATGACAGTGATCACTGCTCCCGATGACAGGGAGTAGTGATCTCTGTCATGTCACTAGGCAGAACAGGGAAATGCCTTGTTTACATGGGCATCTCCCCGTTCTGCGGCTTCATGACACAATCGGCGGGACACCGGCGGACATCGAGTCCGCGGGTCCCGCGGGCACGAGCACACTGTACGCGGCGCCTGCTAGACCCGTCAATTAAAGGGGGCGTACAGGTACGCCCAATTGCCCACCGCTGCCATTGTGCCGACGGATATCGGCGTGCAGCGGTCGGCAAGTGGTCAAAGTGGATGTAAACCTGATTCATGAAATTTGAGCTGGGCATATATATCTGCAGTGTTTTCTTATCTCACTTCAAAGCACTAAGTCCTGTGACTTTCTCCTGCTCCGTTCTTCTGTTATCAGCATGATCACTTCTGACAATTTTTCTGCCATGTGATAAAACCAGCCTGAATTTTGTGTCAGAGTGGGTGCTATAAATAAATTAGCAGAAAGCTGCTTTACATACAGGACAGCTCTGAAAGTTTCTGTCTATCTAGAGGGGGTTGCGTGCCTTTCCTCCAATCACCTGTCCTTCAGTGTAATCCAGAACTTCTACCACAGTGCAAAATGAGAAAGTGAAAATTCTAACACGATCTGCCCTTTCTAAACAGTATATAAAGCTAAGGACAGCAGATATTCATGTAAAATGTATGTAGGAGGCTTTGTTTAATTTCTGTGTATCATCTGAAGCTGTTCACTTCACTGGGTATATGTGAGGGTTTACATCCACTTTAAGACACTCAAGATTAAAGCCCCAGGTCTGGATCTCCCTGGAAACGGATTATGCCCCAAAAAAATAAAAAGAAGCTATGTAAATTTACATTTAATAGACCCTTTGGAAACAATAAAAAAAATATTGCAACAGTCAGCTGTATAGATGTATAGAAAGAAGAAAAAATCAGAAGAAGAGGAAGAAAAATTTGAGAAGAGTAAATAAGGAAATACGTAGAACATGAATAACCATTTGAAAATCTAACCACAAGGTGATGCTAAAGATCCATAATTTTGTTATAACAAATGGACAGCTTGTCCATTCTTTTTTTCACAATATAGAACCATTCAATAGGAGCTATTGCATGTTACCTATGCCACCTAAACTGTCATAATCATGAACTGTATTAGGCTAACACTGACTCATCATGGCAGGACATTTTAGAATATCTGGGTGTCTATTCCTGTAAATGTCCATAGAGAAAAAAAATTGCAGTAATCCATCGGCATCCAATGTCCTCCATCACAGAGTGATATGTGGCGGTCCATTAAAGATAATAAGGTTCTGGTGGTGGACCTTTATATGTTTTCACAAACGAAAACTTTTGAACTCTGAAAACAAAGTACACCAGGTTAGAGAAATCCCATTATGAGGATTTGGAAGGCAAGATTGATATAACTGTATACACTCGGCCACTTTTGAGTGTGCAGAGCCTTGGAGTCGATTTCCAAGACTGTGCCCATATAGGTGAGAGCTGTTGATCCTGTTGAGTCATTGGGCGTTGTGGATCCCTATTGATAAGGCCCAGGATCACAAGAATGTCTTCACTTTCTGGGAAAATATATTGCAGAAAAAAACATGAGATTTGTTGTTATGTGTAAAAATAAGTCTGAATGGAAAAGTCCAGTGATACCTAATTATGTTCCACAAGCGAGAAGTGGTTTTAAGGCTTTTGTTTTTTAAATCATAGATGGGGCTATATTCATGACTGGTGTAAGGCTGATAAGTTAGCTGCCCCAACCTTAAACCGCCCACTTACCAACCACCATAATTACCCTTACCTTACCAATGAAACACAAAACACTGTCTGGATTAAATGGCCAACAAAGGCCCCTTTATTAAATCCAAACAACAACATTATATAAAATAACTTTTTCTTTAAATATATATATATATATATATATATAAAATAAATATATATATAAAACACATATTCATAACCGAAAACATGTTACTGTTACATCTGAGGTTCCTGAAAGAAGGTACCACTACCATAGCATCCTGGCCCCTAGCCGCGAACGATACAGCTCAGTGACAAATGCTTACCACCTTCTTGCACCTTCAGCTCGATGACCGATAGTCCATCTTACCATATAGGGAAGGTACCCATACCAAGATGGGTCCCAACCCGTACCACACCATATATATATATATATATATATATATATATATATATATATATATATATATATATATATATATATATATATATATATATATATATATATCTATCTCTATAGATATATATATATAAGGCCCGTTTTAGACCATCCTGGAGCCCCAGGGACCACATATCTATTCCTACTGTGGAAAGATGTAACCCACCCCCCCTTAGATAAAGGTCAACGTCTTTCTCCAACTCACAATGGCGCACCACCAGCCCCCCATTGCGGACTACAAACTTTGCCACCGCTTTATTCACTTTAATCCTGGCTTTGTTTACACGTTCCACTGACCATGCCCCCGTCAAGCCTCCCTCCCAATAATGTCCGATCACACTATTACCGTGTCTGGGAAGGACACCCAGAGACGGAGGAAGTCATATTTCACGTCTCTGATAAGCTCTCTGGAGGCCCTGAGGCAAAGATCGCTGCCCCCAAAATGTAGCAGGAGCACATCCGGAGGCCTGTCCAGACGAGCATAACGATGTATTTCCGGCAATAACCTGGACCACAGCATCCCTGGGATTCCTATCCACCGGACCATAGCCTCCGCCCAGGAGAAACCCAACTGTCTTTCTTCCGGCCTGACCAATGCCCTTTTTGCCCCCCAGTGCACATAGGAATATCCTAGGATCCACATCAGACACACCGGGTCAGTAAGAAAGAAACAAAGGAGAAATATACCCAGGGAACAAGCACCACACTCCCATCATGCACATACCCCGGAAAGACAGCCCACATAAACACAAACATGAAAACACAACAACAAATGACGCGCTCTCCCCCCTCCCCACAGAAGGTGAGGGCAAACATATAACCTGAACCGATTAGATTCCCATCGCCCCATACGCTGCAGGATTTGATCACTCAAGCCCCACCGCGATGCTTCCGTCACCGCCCCAATTCTAAATGAATGGGATGAATAATCCGAAACAGAGAAATCCCCCACTTCCAGGCATCTCTTGAACACCGACATGAATTGGTACCTGGACAGTGGCAACCCCGCCTCATGAATCAAAAATGGACCCACCCCGGAAGGCCGTAAAACCGACCACTCCTGCATGATCTTGACTGGACATAGTGCCAAGCCCGGCACACTCCCCAGTACTACCCTGGTCCCTTTTCCCAAAGGATCCGTCTTTGACTTGCGGATGAGCAGCGTCACCGAATCATCCCCCATTGACATGTCCGAGACGTCTAACCCCCCAACCACCGACTTGATGGGCTTACCAATTCGCCCACCCTCAACGCCCCGAAAAAGTCCACCACAAAAGCCGTCTTAAACAGCTGAACTTCAAAGGAAGAGAAATACACTTGGGGTAACACCGCCTTCAAAACCTCTAACATCCCCAATGACACCGGGCGCCTCGAATCGGGCCTCACCGGCCCCTTCCTATAACCCCGTAATGCCTTCCGTACAATGAAATTCTTAGTCACATCTTCTACACCTCCCATCTTAAACAGAAAGGCCAAACCAGCCATCTTGCGATTCAAAGAAGCTACCGACACTCCCTTCCTCGCAATTCCGCCCAAGAAAATAAAGCAACACATGGAGCCTATCCTCGGTGCCAGGACAACCACCAATGCTACTCACCAACTCGTACCACTCCTACCAAACCCGCTTTTACGACTTTCAAGAGGATTCCGCGACCGACCGCCGAACCAACGCCATCACGGTACCATCACAAGATCCCATAAACAACTGGGACACAGAACCCCGGTCCGCTCCACCTCCGGTGCCAACTGCCGGAATCTGTCCTACTGTAAACGAGAAAGTGCATCAGCCACTTCATTCTCGACTGCTGGGATATGCACAGCACAGATAACAATGTTCAAAATAAGACAACGTAACACTAAATGACGCAACAAACGCACCACTGGCAAGGATGACGCCATCAGTGAATTGATTGCTTGAACCACTCCCAGGTTATCACAATGAAAACGAACCCTCTGTTCTCTGAACTCCACGCCCCACAAAGCTCCACCACCAACACAATAGGGAACAATTCCAACAACATCAAATTCCTTATCAACGAGGACCCCGCCAATGCCTCCGGCCACCGCTCCGCACACCACCGCCCCTGAAAGTAAGCTGCGAAACCCCCAGACCCAGCTGCATCCATGAACAACTCCAGTTCCTGTTCCTGCACCGCCGGTCCAAGCCAAAAAGACCTCCCATTATACTGCTCCAAAAATGTTCTCCAAACCTCTAAATCTTCCCTATGGTCCCGACCCAAATGAACAAAATGATGCGGGGCCTTGACCCTAGCTGTGGCAGCTGCCAGCCGCCGGCAGAAAACTCTTCCAATTGGCATAATGCGGCACGCAAAATTGAGTTTCCCCAGTAAGGACTGCAAGTCCCGCAATTGTACCTTTGAGCGGCGAGCCACCGCTGCCACTGACGCCTTAAGATCCTCCAGCTTATCTCCTGGAAGCTGGCACTCCATACGCTCGGTATCGATCATGATACCCAAAAACTTCAACACTGTTACTGGACCCAGCTGGAGCCAGCAGTACCCCAAAAACCTTAAAAACTTGCTGGTTGGTGGCCAGCAAAGTCAGACAGGAATAAGGATGAGCTTTATGTTCAGGTTCGAACATGAGTTAGACTCGAACATTGGCTGTTCGCCCGTTCGCCGAATAGCGAACAATTTGGGGTATTAGCGCCAAATTTGAAAGCCGCAGAACACCCTTTAAAAGTCTATGGGAGAAATAAAACGTGCTAATTTTAAAGGTTAATATGCATGGTATTGTCATAAAAAGTATTAAAAACTGCCGTTTTTTCGGGAACAGTGATTTTAATAATGCTTACAGTGAAACAATAAAAGTAAAATATTGCTTTAAATTTTGTACCTCGGGGGTGTCTATAGTATGGCTGTAAAGTAGCGCATGTTTCCCGTGTTTAGAACAGTCCCTGCATAAAATAACATTTCTAAAGAAAAAAAACTCATTTAACCACTTGAGCCCCGGACCATTATGCTGCTTAAGGACCAGAGGTCTTTTTCCAATTTGGCACTGCGTCACTTTAACTGCTAATTGCGCGGTCATGCAATGCTGTACCCAAACGAAATTTGCGTCCTTTTCTTCCCACAAATAGAGCTTTCTTTTGATGGTATTTGATCACCTCTGCGGTTTTTATTTTTTGCGCTATAAACGGAAAAAGACCGAAAATTTTGAAAAAAAATGATATTTTCTACTTTTTGTTATAAAAAAAATCCAATAAACTCAATTTTAGTCATACATTTAGGCCAAAATGTATTCGGCCACATGTCTTTGGTAAAAAAAATGTCAATAAGCGTATATTTATTGGTTTGCGCAAAAGTTATAGCGTCTACAAACTAGGGTACATTTTCTGGAATTTACACAGCTTTTAGTTTATGACTGCCTATGTCATTTCTTGAGGTGCTAAAATGGCAGGGCAGTACAAACCCCCCCCCCCCCAAATGACCCCATTTTGGAAAGTAGACACCCCAAGGAAATTGCTGAGAGGCATGTTGAACCCATTGAATATTTTTTTTTTGTCCCAAGTGATTGAATAATGACAAAAAAAAATATTTACAAAAAGTTGTCACTAAATGATATATTGCTCACACAGGCCAAGGGCCTATGTGGAATTGTACCCCAAAATACATTCAGCTGCTTCTCCTGAGTATGGGGATACCGCATGTGTGGGACTTTTTGGGAGCCTAGCCGCGTACGGGGCCCCAAAAACCAATCACCGCCTTCAGGATTTCTAAGGGTGTAAATTTTTGATTTCGCTCTTCACTGCCTATCACAGTTTCGGAGGCCATGGAATGCCCAGGTGGCACAAAACCCCCCCAAAAGACCCCATTTTGGAAAGTAGACACCCCAAGCTATTTGCTGAGAGGCATGTTGAGTCCATGGAATATTTTATATTTTGACACAAGTTGGGGGAAAGTGACACATTTTTTTTTTTTTTGCACAAAGTTGTCACTAAATGATATATTGCTCACACAGGCCATGGGCTTATGTGGAATTGCACCCAAAAATACATTTAGCTGCTTCTCCTGAGTATGGGGATACCACATGTGTGGGACTTTTTTTGAGCCTAGCCGCGTACGGGGCCCCGAAAACCAATCACCGCCTTCAGGATTTCTAAGGGTGTAAATTTTTGATTTCACTCTTCACTGCCTATCACAGTTTCGGAGGCCATGGAATGCCCAGGTAGCACAAAACCCCCCCAAATGACCCTATTTTGAAAAGTAGACACCCCAAGCTATTTGCTGAGAGGCATTTATATATTTTATTTTTTTACACTTTTTTTGTAACTAACTTTTATAACTGTAACCGGTTCCAGGTTCGGGTCTCTCAAAATGCGATGGCATCTTGGGAGACCCTGTGAAAGTGTGTCCTAGTCTGTGCAATGCTGTACCCTACGCTAATACTCAACTAGTGAATGGTAGCGTTCAAAACATTCACCAATGCAAAGACCAGGATTGTCAGGACAGGAGGGACAATAATAGCGGGTGTCACGCCTATATTTGCGCTTGCTGCAGACACAACATCTTTTTTGGGGGGTTCGTTGGGTAGGGGTACTTGGGAGGACATAAAGAAAATGCCTCTCATGCAGCTGACTGCATTTGGTTGGGGATGTGAATGGGGGAAGTACGGGCGCTGCAGAAGTGGTGGGTTCCCAATTAGGATTGGCGAATGCAGCAGGAAGGGCACTATGGGCATGACGGGCCTGTGTTTGTCTTTTTGGTGGCAGCGGGACACTACTTGTGCTTGCCACCTCACCAGCTTGAACTGCACCTATGGGACTCGCCACGTCACCAAGTGTTACTGCAGTGCTGGTTTGACTACGACCGGGGTGTACTAGGCCGCTGGTGCTTGCCAGTTCACCAAAACGCTACCAAAAAAAACTGTTAGCGATCGCAGGGATCAGGCCTGACTCTGCGAACGCTGCAGTTATGCGTTTAGTGTAGGTATCTGGGCTGATCCCGCTAACACTGCGTTTTTGGGAACCCTAAACTGCTGGGGACGCTAGTATAGATCTGATCGGATCAGATATTGATTCGATCAGATACTATACCACTAAGGGAGGAGTACGGTGCGTGCGTGGGTTTTAACGGTACTGGCGCTAACCTGACGCTGCTTGGGGCTAGTGCTTGCCAGTTCACCAAAATGCTACCAAAAAAACTGTTAGTGATCGCAGGGATCAGGCCTGACTCTGCGAACGCTGCAGTTATGTGTTTAGTGTTTTGTAAGTGACAGTGATCTATCGATACTGCACTTGGGTGGGCTGGGCTGGGCCAGGCGGAGGGGCAAAACGCAGGTGCTAGCAGGTATCTGGGCTGATCCCGCTAACACTGCGTTTTTGGGAACCCTAAACTGCTGGGGACGCTAGTATAGATCTGATCGGATGAGATGTTGATCCGTTCAGATACTATACCACTAAGGGAGGCGTATGCTGCGTGCGTGGGTGTTAGCGGTACTGGCGCTAACCTGACGCTGCCTGGGGCTGGTGCTTGCCAGTTCACCAAAATGCTACCAAAAAAACTGTTAGCGACTGCAGGGATCAGGCCTGACTCTGCGAACGCTGCAGTTATGCATTTAGTGTTTTGTAAGTGACAGTGATCGATCGATACTGCACTTGGGTGGGCTGGACTGGGCCGGGCGGAGGGGCAAAACGCAGGTGCTAGCAGGTATCTGGGCTGATCCCGCTAACACTGCATTTTTGGGAACCCTAAACTGCTGGGGACGCTAGTATAGATCTGATCGGATCAGATATTGATCCGTTCAGATACTATACCACTAAGGGAGGCGTATGCTGCGTGCGTGGGTGTTAGCGGTACTGGCGCTAATCTGACGCTGCCTGGGGCGACGCATATCACCGCCGGGCGATCAGGGGGCTAAACCTTTATTCGGTAATAAACGGCGGGTGCCCTGACACTATAAAAAATAAACGAACTAACCAGCGTCACCCGTAACAATTATACGGTGATCAGTGGTGAAAGGGTTAACTAGGGGGCAATCAAGGGGTAAAACATTTATTAGGTAGTAAATGGGGGTCCCTGTCGCTATAAAACGCTGACGGCGAACCTAAATATTTACTTACCTAACTAGCGTCACCAGCGACACTAATACAGCGATCAGAAAAATGATGGCTTAGTGACACTGGTGCCGGGGGGTGATCAAGGGGTTAAAACTTTATTAGGGGGGGTTAGGGGGGTACCCTAGACCTAAAGGGGGCTAACAGTAACTGTCCCACCACAGTAA
Organism: Lithobates clamitans; assembly: GCA_037952925.1. Classification (NCBI taxonomy): domain Eukaryota; kingdom Metazoa; phylum Chordata; class Amphibia; order Anura; family Ranidae; genus Lithobates; species Lithobates clamitans. Next base: position 592,643 of record JBBGZY010002273.1, on the reverse strand, counting down.
CTGTCACAAACTGACACCATGCAGTAATCAGAAAAAAAAAAACTGCTTGGTTTCAGTTTGTGACAGGGGGGGGGTGATTGGGGGGTGATCGGGGGGGCGATCGGGGGGGGATCGGGGGTGTTTTGTGTGCCTGGCATGTTCTACTGTGTATGTAGTGTGTTTTCACTCACATTACAGTCTTCTCTTCTCGGCGCCGGAACGGAAAATACCGAGCTGAGGAGAGATGACATCATTTCCTTTGCTGCTGTTTAGCATACAGCAGCAAAGGAATGTTCTCATTGGCCGGTGGCGATCACGAGGGGGGGGGGCCACGAACGGATGGCCTCCCCCTCACCTCTGATCGCCGGGGGACAAAAGAGGACCACCTCAGGCACCGGGGGGGGGGTCAGATTGGACCCCCCACCCGCGGGAGGCAGATCACGTATATCTACGTGATTTTGCATGCCCGTGCCATTCTGCCGCCGTATATCGGCGTGAGGCGGTCCTTAAGTGGTTAAAACTACTCGCGGCTATAATGAATTCGGGTCTCGGCAATACAGATAAAAGTCATTGAAAAAAATGGCATGGGATTCCCCCACAGTCCATTACCAGGCCCTTTGGGTCTGGTATGAATATTAAGGGGAACCCCGAACCAAAGTTAAAAAAAAAAATTGTGTGGGGGTCCCCCCAAATTCCATACCAGGCCCGTCAGGTCTGGTATGGATATTAAGAAAAACCCAGCGCCAAAATTAAAAAAAAAAGGGCATAGGGGTCCCCCCAAAAATCCATACCAGACCCTTATCTGAGCACACAACCTGGCAGGCCGCAGGAAAAGAGGGGGGATGAGAGAGCGCCCCCCTGGAACCGTACCAGGCCACATGCCCTCAACATGGGGAGGGTGCTTTGGGGTAGCCAACCCCAACCCTTGCCCGGTGGTTAAGGGGGTCTGCGGGCGGGGGGCTTATCGGATTCTGGAAGCCCCCTTTAACAAGGGGACCCCCAGATCCCGGCCTCCCCCTGTGTGAAATGGTACAAATGTACCCCTACCATTTCACAAAAAAAGTGTCAAAATGGTAAAAATGACATGACACAGCTTGGGGACAAGTCCTTTATTAAAAAATAAAAAACAAAACTGTCCCATGAAGTCTCCTTCTTCTCTTGTTCCGCTGACGGACCGAAAAAGAAAAAAAAAAGCTACATCGGCCCGCCTCCATGGGAGGCACCCACCGTCCTCACAGCTGACAGTTCTTTTATAACTGAGGGCGGGGCCACACAGTGACATCCCGGAGTGGCCCCGCCCCCTCTGACGCATAAGGACATCCCTATGGCTTCCCCGTAGCGTCAGAGGGGGCGAGGCCACCCGGTCCCGCCCCCTCTGATGCTATGGGGAAGCCATAGGAATGTCCCTGTGCAACAGAGGGGGCGGATTGGGTGCCCCTGCCCCCCTCTGATGCTACGGGAAAGCCAAAGGGATGTCCCTGTGCGTCAGAGGGGGGCGCGGTCACCCGGAGACATCACCGTGTGGTCCTGCCCCCAGTTATAAAAGAACTGTCACCTGCGAGGACGCGATGGATCATAAAGGAAAGATTTGCGCTATTCAAAATGTGTAAGCAAGCAGCCAGCAAAGTTCATTGATATCAAACATAAAATCCAATAGTAAATATATTGCAGGCGCTAGAAAACAGTCCAAAAAGGTCTGAGGAATGGGAGAAGTCCAATCACCAAATATAGTGCAGATGTGAAAGGGCACATGTCACCACATGATAATGTAGTCTACTCACCAGAAGGCTGTACAGATAAGGCATGTATAGATATTCCTCAACAACATCCAGTAAGTCCAGCTCCCTGGAACCCCTCGTCATCACAGACAGCAACTTCCAAATAACTTCCTTTGCAGAACTACACCTCCCAGTAATGGCATCAAAGGTGGGACTTTCCAATATGCGGTCATCAAATACCCAGGAAGAGAAATGAAGGACCCATAGTGAAGCCTGTAATAGTAATAAAACAATTTTATTATAATAACTTACAGTTAGAAGTTCAAATTTGCATGCATCAAAAAAAGGACAATCGGTTGCAGCGTTCAGCGTGCTGGTGTCAACCTGCCTGACATGTTTCTTCAGAGGATGTCTTCAGACGGATGTCTTCAGAGGCGTGGCTTCAATGACCACCGCACGCTATATATATACATAGGTTAATGGGTGGATCGGAGGGGAAAACGATCAACCCAAACAATAACAGCTGGGCATAGCTCAGTGTGCATCTATCATACGGCGCGCCGTGCACACGCGCACCAGATGCAGCCACCGGCTCGTAACGTTAGGAGATGGCTATACAGGAAGCGTCATACGGCGGATGCCTCCCATGGAGGTGGGTCGTGCGGGGGGGTTTTTTTTCGGTCCGTCGGCGGAGCAAGAGAAGAAGAAGAAGACTTAATGGGACAGTTTTATTTTCTTATTTTTTAATAAAGGACTTTTCCCCAAGCCGTGTCATGTCATTTTTTCCATTTTAACACTTTTTTTGTGAAATGGTAGGGGTACTTGTGCCCTGTTACCATTTCACTCAGGGGGGGGAGGCCAGGATCTGGGGGTCCCCTTGTTAAAGGGGGCTTCCAGAATCCGATAAGCCCCCTGCCCACAGACCCCCACAACCACCGGGCAAGGGTTGTGGGGATGAGGCCCTTGTCCTCATCAACATGGGGACAAGGTGCTTTGGGCCCTCATGGCTGCTTTTTCTCATGGTCTCTCGGGATTCCATCAAGGATGAGATAGCAGCCCGAGATATACCCACTGAGCTGCAGAGCTTGACCTCATTTGCCATCCTCATTGACTCCAGACTCAGAGAAAGACTTTCTTTTAAGGAGCGCTTGCGGAAGCCTCCTGTACGTTTGCCTCCGAGCTTTGCAGTCCCACCCGTGCCTCCCTCACCTCCCATGCCTCCTGGTACCGAGTCGGTCAGTGAAGATGAACCCATGCACTTGGGCTTCCCGCGTCTCTCTGCGGATGAGAGAGCTTTTAGGAGGAGGGAGAGATTGTGCCTTTATTGTGGCAGGGCAGGCCACTTTTTGAAGTCTTGTCCTACCCGTCCTGGGAACATCAGAACCTTGAGGTCCTGTCATGGACAGACCTTAGGTGGTGTTGTGTCGTCCCCAGTTATCCAGAAGGATAAGCCCCTGGTTTCGGTCACCCTTGCTCGGGCTAAGTTGTCTATTGAGATACAGGCTTTAATCGACTCTGGGGCTGCAGGCCTGTTCATTGATGCTGCCTTTGTATCAAAGCACTTGATTCCACTGCAGCTGCGTGACACTCCACATGCCATTGAGGCTCTTGACGGGAGACCTCTACAGCCTGCCCATGTGACTCATGAGACGGTTCCGTTGTCCATGGCCATAGGGGCTCTTCACCAGGAGATAATCCAGTTCCAAGTGATTTCCTCTTCTAAGTTTCCGCTGGCTATTGGTTATCCTTGGTTACGGAGGCACAACCCCTCTTTTGATTGGCTCCGCGCTGAGGTTCTCTCCTGGTCACCACAATACAGTGAAACATGTTTCCGGAAGGTAGCCAAGGTTCTGTGTACCTCTTCACTCTCCTTCCTGCCAGAGGAGTACCGTGATTTTAGCGATGTCTTTGACAAAGGTCAAGCCGGTAGTTTACCTCCACACCGGCCGTATCATTGCGCAATTGACCTTCAACCTGGTGCCACTCCCCCTTGTGGCCGTGGTTTAGCTATTGTTGATCTCGCAGGATAAAGCCATGGAGGAGTACGTTGCAGACGCACTTTCTTGAGGTTTCATCTGCAAATCCTCGTCTCCTGCTGGTGCTGGAGTGGTGAACTGAGACCTTGCATTGATTATAGGGGTCTCAATCTTTTCACGATTAAGAATGCCTACCTGATCTCGTTGATTACAGAGTTATTTGACTGCCTTAAGGGAGCTACGGTTTTCACTAAGCTTGATCTGAGAGGGGCTTACAATCTCGTGAGAATTAAGGAGGGTGACAAGAACAGGCCATTATGAGTATCTCGTAATGCCTTTTGGCCTTTGTTTAACAGTAAATGTTTTTTTATTTTAAAATATATATCATGACAATGACACAGTACATGAACATCAAGTGTATACAATAAGTCACAAGGTCTGAATTGACAATATAGTTACAGCTAGCAGTTATTCATCCAGGCATACAATGACATCTAACAGTTTAAGCATTTTAGCAGTCATATTCCTAGTAGCATTGACGGATCATAGTAGGAGGGGGGGGGGAGGGTTTAGGAAGGGGGATAAAAGTGTGGGGGGGTGTGGGGGGGGACAGTGGAGGAGAGGGAAGGGGTTATATAAATCCCACACCAGAATAACATTGCTAGCTGCTGCCGCAAGACACTATAGGAGGGAGTCAGAGCACCGGGGTTTGCCAGCTGCCCCGGGTCACCTATCCATGTGCATCAACCCATTGAAACCAGACCTTATCAAATTTTTTAGGGCAATTTCTACTCTCATATTTCAACTTGTACAAAGGTAAGACAGAGTTTTTTCGTGGTCGTCCACATATGTTGCGTGGGGCGGGGGGGGGCGGGCTGCTTTCACCTGAAAAGAATCTCCCGTCAGGCATAGTATAGAGCATAGAACAGGAACAGTTTGTTGTGTCTGGATGCTTCAATGTTTTCCATATTGCCTAGTAGTGCTAAGGCAGGATCCAGCCTGAGGGACCAGTCCCCAAACGTGCCCAGGACTTCCATCACTCCCTCCCAGTATGGACGTAGCACGGGGCATGACCATGCCATGTAAAAAAAAAGTTCCGGGAGACACACCACATCTGAGGCAGAGAGCGCTCGTTCCCGGATATATACTGGCTAGCCTCATGGGGGTATAATATGGCCTATGTAGGAACTTAATTTGAATGAAGCGATCCCTTGCTGAAATCATTTTTGTGGTATAGTCAGACACTATATCTTCCCAGCTATCGTCTGTCAGCTCTGGGATGTCAGTCTTTTATTTATTAAAAACCTTAGTCAGGCATGTCATATGTGCAATTGAAAGATAGAAGTAGAGGGAGGACAGGAGTTTGTCCATGACGTTAGCAATGAGCAGTCGTTCAACTGCATCAGTCTGAGGGGTCAGGGGGCCAGGAAACTGGGCTTGTACCGCATGTTTTAGTTGATAGTGCCTGAACTTTATGGAAGCAGGGATATTATGTTTAGCTTTCAGTGTTTCAAATGAGGAGAAGGACCCTTCATTGTAGATATGTTTAATATTTACTATCCCCCTGACCGCCCACAACTGAGGGTTGCGGAAGCCCATAGAGGTATGATAGCAGGGGATTACCCCACAGGGGCATATAGGGGAAGATGACCGAATCCGACTTATAAATAGCTCTGGCCTTTTGCCATACCTGTATGGTTGTGCGCATTAAAGTTGTTACTTGGGGGTGGGCCCTGGGCCCTCTGTAGGGTAAGTTAGTTAACGCTGCATAGGATCCCAGGATGGCTGCCTCAAGGGTCACCACAGGGTTCTGCCCGGGCTGGTCAAACTACCACCGGACAGTTACCAAGACTGCTGCCCAAAAGTAGAGCTGGAAATATGGCAACGCCAGTCCTCCCTGGGACAGGGGGAGTTGGAGCGCCTTGGAGCCCAGACAAAAGTGGAAACAATGGAGTTAAATTTTTGAAAAAAGGATTTGGGAATGAGGCACGGAGTGTTCCTGAAAAAGTATGTGAACTTGGGGAGATAGACCATTTTTACCAAATTCACTCTGCCCACCAGAGACAACAGCAGGGTCCTCCAAAGTTGTCATTTCTTGCCAAATTTGGTCAGGAGGGGGGAGAGGTTATCATCCATGTAGGCTTGAGGGGACTCTCTAACAATTACCCCTAGATATTTAAATTCATCCACCCATTGGAGTGGTGTGTTGGCAGCCACCCTGGGGCTCGAGCGATTAAGGGAAAAAAGGACTGACTTATCCCAGTTGACGTGAACCCCAGAGTATCTGCCGAATTGATCTATTATCTCAAGTGCAGAGCTCAGAGAGGCTCCTGCATCAGCCAAGTACAGCAGGGTGTCATCCGCGTATAGTGAGATTTTTTCTTGAAGCACTCCAACCTGTATTCTCTTGACCTGTTAGTGTAGTGAGACCTCTGCACAGTGTTCATCTAAAGCTACAAGTTAGTGTAGTGCGTCCTGCTCACAGTGTTCAGCTAAAACTACAAGTTAGTGTAGTGAGACCTCTGCACAGTGTTCAGCTAAAGCTACAAGTTATTGTAGTGCGTCCTGCTCACAGTGTTCAGCTAAAACTACAAGTTAGTGTAGCGAGACCTCTGCACAGTGTTCATCTAAAGCTACAAGTTAGTGTAGTGCGTCCTGCTCACAGTGTTCAGCTAAAACTACAAGTTAATGTAGTGAGACCTCTGCTCAGTGTTCATCTAAAGCTACAAGTTAGTGTAGTGCGTCCTGCTCACAGTCTTCAGCTAAAACTACAAGTTAGTGTAGTGAGACCTCTGCACAGTGTTCATCTAAAGCTACAAGTTAGTGTAGTGCGTCCTGCTCACAGTGTTCAGCTAAAACTACAAGTTAGTGTAGTGAGACCTCTGCACAGTGTTCATCTAAAGCTACAAGTTAGTGTAGTGCGTTCTGCTCACAGTGTTCAGCTAAAACTACAAGTTAGTGTAGTGAGACCTCTGCACAGTGTTCAGCTAAAGCTACAAGTTAGTGTAGTGCGTCCTGCTCACAGTGTTCAGCTAAAACTACAAGTTAGTGTAGTGCATCCTCCTCACAGTGTTCAGCTAAACCTACAAGTTATTTTTTTGCGACCTGTGCACAGTGTTTAGCTAAAGCTACCTGTAGAAGGTTGGTGGTGTTCTCATACTACAGGCAGGCAGTTGATTTTGCTAGCTGCAGTATCAGTATATATATCTATATATATATATATATATATATATATATATATATATATATATATATATATATATTTATATATATCCCAACTTAGTGCAGCTACAGGCCATTAGTATGTCTGGAAGGCCAACAAGGAGAGGCAGACTGTCACAAGCCAATAAAAGAGGGCAAGCAGGCTCTGTGTCTAGTGCTGGTCGTGGAGACGGTGCATCCTCATCAGCACGTGGCTGTGGGACACGCTTGGCCTTTTTTTCGGCAGCTGACTGTGTTGAGCCGCAACATGCGGAAGACTTGGTCGAGTGGATGACTAAGCCGTCCTCATCCTCTCTCACCCATGCTCAGGGTACTTTGTCTGGCAAAGCAGCGGCCTCTTCTCTCGGCTCAATGTCATCAGTGACTCCTTCCCTAGCCCCACCATGTCCTCCTGAGGAGTCCCTCGAACTGTTTGACCACAGTGTTGGGTACATGCTCCAGGAGGATGCCCAGCGTTTGGAAGGCTCTGATGATGATACTGAGCTAGATGAAGGCAGTAACGTGAGCATGGACAGAGGGGGTGCCCAAGAAGGACAGCAATCTGGCAGTCATGCTCCCCCTGCTGCAGCATACTGCCAGGTTTGCTCCAGTGATGAGGAGGGAGGGGATGATGAGGTCACTGACTCAACGTGGGTGCCTGATAGGAGAGAGGAGGAGGAGGAGGAGGCGGCACATCACCAACGAGGCAGGATGCCCTCCAGGGGCCAGCCTAAGGGCAGCACACTAACTGCATCATACCCCAAAGCTCCGCATGTGCAGGGCGCTGCAGTCTCTGCGCGTTATTCAAAAAGTTCTTTGGTGTGGGCCTTTTTTGAGACGAGTGCATCAGATCGCACCGCTGCTATTTGCAACATATGTCTCAAGCGTATCTCACGTGGCCAAAACATCTCCCGCTGGGGTAGCACAGGCTTGACCAGACATATGTTGACCTGCCATGCAGTTCATTGGCAAGCGTATATAAAAGACCCACACCAAAGAACAAAGAGGACCTCTCCTTGCTCCTCATCAGCTGGGATCTCCAACCCCACTATACCTTCAGTCCTCTCTGAGACCTGCACTGAGAGGAATGAAGGTGTAGAATTAGGTGTGTCACAGCCAAGTACTTGTGGGCAATCTGCTTTCAGTACACTGACGTCAGATTGTACCAGGCAAATTTCCCTGCCCCAGCTGCTGCATCGCCGAAAGAAGTTTGCTCCCAGCCATCCACATGCCCAGCGGTTGAATGCTAGCTTGGAAAAATTGCTAGCACTTCAACTGCTGCCTTTTCAGTTGGTAGACTCTGCCCCCTTCCGTGAGTTTGTGGAATGTGTGGTTCCTCAGTGGCAGGTACCCAAATGCCACTTTTTCTCACGGAAGGCGATTCCGGCTCTCTACCGGCATGTGGAAGGCAATGTCTTGGCCTCGCTGGACAGGGCGGTCAGCGGTAAGGTGCATATTACTGCTGACTCATGGTCCAGCAGGCATGGACAGGGACGTTACCTAAGTTTCACCGTGCATTGGGTGACTCTGCTGGCAGCTGGGAATGATGCAGGACAAGGTGCAGTAGTGTTGGAGGTTGTTCCACCACCACGCCTCCAAAATGCCACTACTAATGATTGTGACACACCTCTCTCCTCCACCCCCTCCTCTTCTTCCTCCATGGCCTCTTCCTGTGCTTTGTCCTTGGAACCAGCGGTGCTCCGTAGGCGTTCAAGGGGCTAGGCAAGTACGCAGGCCAAAAGAAGCCATGCGGTGTTTGAGCTGGTGTGCTTGGGGGACAGGAGCCACACTGGGGCAGAGGTTCTGTCAGCTCTGCAGGGGCAGGTTCAGAGGTGGTTGAAGCCACACCAACTTAAGGCAGGAATGGTGGTTTGCGACAATGGCACCAACCTCCTCCCTGCCCTCTGACAGGGACAAATGACCCATATGCCCTGTTTGGCTCACGTCCTTAACTTGGTGGTGCAGCGGTTCTTGGGCAGGTACCCGGGCTTACAGGATGTCCTGAGGCAGGCCAGGAAAGTCTGTGTGCATTTCCGCCGGTCATATAATGCCAGTGCTCGGCTGGCGGACCTCCAAAAGAAGTTTAACCTGCCTAAGAACCGCCTAATCTGTGACATGCCCACCAGGTGGAACTCAACGTTGGGCATGCTGCAGCGGCTGCACACGCAGCAGAGGGCCATCAATGAGTACCTATGCGACTATGGCACCAGGACAGGGTCAGGGGAGCTTGTTTTTTTTTTCCCCACGCCAGTGGGCCATGATCAGGGATGCATGCACTGTCCTGTCACCATTTGAGGAGGCCACAAGGATGGTGAGCAGTGACAGTGCATGCATCAGTGACACTGTCTCCCTTGTCCACCTGTTGGAGCACACGCTGCGTGGAATAATGGACAGGGCACTTGAGGCAGAACAGAGGCAGGAAGAGGAGGACTGCCTTAGCTCTCAAGGCCCCCTTTATCCAGACAGTGTTCCTGCGTGCCCGCCGATCACACAGGAAGAGGAGGAGGAGGAGTATTGTGTCAGTATTGAGGTGGAGCCTGGCACTCAGTGTCAGCAGCAGTCTTTACGGGATCAGTCCCAAGAAACACATGGACTTGTATGTGGCTGGGAGGAGGTGGCTGCGGACCATGTCATCCTTAGTGACCCAGAGGACTCCGGACCGAATGCCTCAGCAAACCTACGCTGCATGGCCTCCCTGATTCTGCAAAGCCTGCGTAATGATCCTCGTATTTGTGGTATCAAGGAGAAGGACCAATACTGGCTGGCAACCCTCCTTGATCCACATTATAAGGGTAAGGTTGCGGATCTTATCTTGTCGTCGCAGAGGGAGCAGAGGATGAAACATCTTCGGGAGGCCATTCAGAAAGGTTTGTGCAACGCGTTCCCAGAGACTGGGAGGTTACAAACTCCTGTTTCTGGACAACGTGTTGCTGAGGCTTCGGTCAGTCAAAGAAGGAGCGGTGGAGAAGGTGGCCGTCTGCCCGATGCGTTCAGACAATTTTTTATTCCGCAGCTCCAAGGTATGATCGGTTCCAGCAACCATCGCCAGCGTCTGTTTTACATGGTGCAGGAATACCTAGGGGCAAGATCTGACTTGGACACCTTTCCCACCGAAAATCCTCTGGGTTACTGGGTCTTAAGAATGGATCACTGGCCAAAGCTTGCACAGTATGCAATTGAGCTACTGGCCTGTCCTGCATCCAGCGTTCTTTCGGAACGCACATTCAGTGCTGCTGGAGGCTTTGTAACCGATCACAGGGTGCGTTTGTCCACCCACTCGGTCGATCGACTGACCTTCATAAAAATGAATCAGTCTTGGATCACCACCAGCAAGCAAGCACCTGATGCTGATGTAACCGAATAATTTCTTTTGAAATCTCAGATCCCTTCAAAGACTGCCTATGCTGATGCTGAGTGACTATCCTGAGTAATTATCCTCTTCCTCCTCAATGATCATGCTTATAGCTTGTAAGAACATTTTTGGTTCTGGGCGCCGTCACCAGTGCCTAAGGCCCAATTTTTCAGCCCCTGTTTAACAGGGGCGTGTAATTACAATTTTTGATGCAATACTTTGCAGCAGGGCTCGTTCCTGCGTTCCAACTAGAGTATCTGTGATGGGTTGCAGTGTTGCGGCACCAGCACCACCACCAAAGACCCAATTTTTCAGCCCCTGTTCAACAGGGGCATGTAATTACAATTCTTGATCTAATATTTCACAGCAGGGCCCATTTCTGCGCCCACCAAGAGCGAGTGAGGACTTACAGTGTTGTGGCACCAGCACCACCACCACCACCAAAGGCCCAATTTTTCTGCCCTTGTTCAACAGGGGCATGTAATTACAATTCTTGATCTAATATTTCACAGCAGGGCCCGTTTCTGCGCCCACCAAGAGCGAGTGAGGACTTACAGTGTTGTGGCACCAGCACCACCACCACCACCAAAGGTCCAATTTTTCTGCCCTTGTTTAACAGGGGCATGTAATTACAATTCTTGATCTAATATTTCACAGCAGGGCCCTGTGAGGGCTTACAGTGTTGTGGCCACAACAACACCTAAGGCCCAAATTTCTGCTGAGTATATAGGGCAGGCCCCTACTTTCAAACATCCAACTTACAAACGACTCCTACTTGCAGTTGAAGGAGACAACAGGAAGTGAGATGAAATCTACCCCTAGGAAGGGAAATTCTCTCCTGTAAGAGTTCATATGGGAAAAACATTTCTCCTTTCCACTGATGCTTTATCACCAATCCTTGTGTCACAAAAAACCCCAAATTTTCAAAAAAACATTTGTCATTGGGACAAAAAGTGAGGTGAACTCTTCTGAAGAGGAGCACAGACAGCAAAACAAATGTCACAGGGGTGATAACTAGGGTTGTCCCGATACCGATACTAGTATCGGTATCGGCACCGATACCAAGCATTTGCCCGAGTACTTGTACTCGGGCAAATGCTCCCGATGCTTCCGCCGATACCTTGACTGTCAGCGGTGATGGACGTGTGGGGGAGTTACAAGCTTCTCCCCCCGCGGCTTTCAGCTGCTTAGTGACATACAGCGGTGATCGGTGCTTGTAATTCCCCCACACGCGATCACCGCTGACTGTCACCTCCTCCTCCTTAGACCTCCTCCGTTCCTCTGTCCCCCTCCGCTGTCCTGCTCCATTGCTGTGTCCCCCTCCGTTCCTCTGTCCCCCCCCCCGCTGTCCTCCTTCTTTGCTCTGTCCCCCTCCGCTGTCCTCCTCCGTTCCTCTGTCCACCTCCCGCTGTCTTTATTTGCTCTGTCCCCTTCCGCTGTCCCCATCCGTTCCGGCTTTCCGTTGTCCCCCTCTCTCTTCGTCTGTCCCCTCCGTTCTGCTGTCTCTCCGCTGTGTGTATGGAGAGAGTCAGCTGACTCTTTCCATTCACATAACTGAAACATTGTAATCTCCTGTGATTACAATGTGTCAGTTTATGAATGGAGAGAAGCTGCTGTGTTCTCTCCATTCATTGTCAGTGCAGCTGACGCTGCAGAGAAAGGGACTGGGGAATCTCTATCCTCAGTCTATTTCTCTGTCTCAAGGGGGAGATATCAGAGGTCTGTTAAGACCCCTGATATCTCACCAAAGCCCCCCAACAGGGCTGATTAAAAAAAAAAAAAAAACACACACATAGTGCAATAAAGAATAAAAAAAAAAAATTGTAAAAAATAATAAATGTAAATGAAAAAAACCAAAACCAAAACACACACACAGACACCGTTCACTATACCCCCCCCCCCACCCCACCCGCCCCCCCCCCCCCCCTCAAAAAAAAACAAAAAAAAACTGTCACGTGACATTAAAAAAAAGTATCGGTAATCGGTATCGGCGAGTACTTGAAAAAAAGTATCGGTACTTGTACTCGGTCCTAAAAAAGTGGTATCGGGACAACCCTAGTGATAACCCTTCCCTATGTTTTCCAAAAAGCTTAAAAAAGATTTTTTGGCTGGAGCTAAACACGTTAAAAATGTACCCGTTCAAAATTACAAACAGATTCTACTTAACAACAAACCTACAGTCCCTGTCTTGTTTGCACCGCCTGTATACTGCTGTTCAGAGTATATAGGGCCTGGTGGCCCCACACCTTTCCTTTTTTAAATTTGGGTGCGGGGTTCCCCTTAATATCCATACAAGACCCAAAGGGCCTGGTAATGGACTGGGGGGTACCTATACCGTTTGTCTCACTGATTTTCATCCATATTGCCAGGACCCGACATTACATTAAACCCGCAAGAAGTTTTAAATGAAATTTTTTCCTTTAAAAATGACATTTTGTGCAGGGACTGTTCTAAGCACGGGAAACACGCGCCACTTTGCAGGCATACTATAGACACCCCCCAGGTACGATATTTAAAGGAATATTTCACTTTTTTTTTTTTACTTTAAGCATCATTAAAATCACTGCTCCCGAAAAAACGGCCGTTTTTAATTTTTTTTTACATTGATACATGTCCCCTGGGGCAGGACCCGGGTCCCCAAACCCTTTTTAGGACAATCCCATGCAAATTAGCCTTTAAAATGAGCACTTTTGATTTCGAACGTTCGAGTCCCATAGACGTCAATGGGGTTCTAACGTTCGTGCAAATTTTCGGTCCGTTCGCAGGTTCTGGTGCGAACCGAACCGAGGGTTGTTCGGCTCATCCCTAGCCAGGACGAAGAGTCCCGGGGACAGGGGACAACCCTGCCTGGTACCCCTATGCAGACTAAAGGGGGGGGACAACAGGCCATTAACCCATATCCGAGCAGTCGGATCCCTGTATAGAAGTTGAATCCAGGAAATAAACCTGGGCCCAAATCCAAAATGTTCCAGTACCTCCCATAGGAAAAGCCATTCGACAGAGTCGAATGGCTTTTCGGCATCAAGCGCAGCCACCACACCCGTATCCCCCTTTGCAGCTAAGTCAATATGGGTAAATAGCCTACGAATATTGATGTCCGTTCCTCTGCCCGGCATAAAGCCAGACTGATCCGGGTGGATCAAGGCCGTGATCACCCGGCTCAGCTTGGTCGCCAAGATTTTGACCAGTAATTTGGCGTCCACATCGACCAGAGAAATAGGGCGATAGGATTTGCAGAGTTCGGGATCCTTACCCGGCTTAGGGATGACCACTATCACCGCCTCCGACATGGATCCGATCCCCCAACGAGGTCAGGAGCATGGAGTGAAATTTGGGGGCCAGTTCCTCAGCATACATTCGGTAAAATTCAGTGGGGAACCCGTCTGGGCCTGGTGTTTTCCTGGCCTGGAGTGAGGATATAGCCTGGTGTACCTCCTTGTGGGTAATGGGAGATTCAAGTTGGTCTCTATATGTTTCAGTCAGAACGGGGAAGTCTATGTCTGAAAGGTATATATGCAGATCCTCCATAGAGTAGTCAACCCGAGAAGAGTAGAGTTCAGTATAGTAAGACGCGAAGCCCTCATTGATTGCCCTGGAGGAAGTCTGTCTGACCCCATCTCTGTCAACCAGCGATGGGACACTCAGAGGCCAACTGTCCCCCTCCCATTCACCCTCCTCAAAGATCCTCTGTGACTGCTGGAGCAGCTTATTTTTGGTAAGTGATGTGCGGATCAGCATAACGTGGCTGGTACTCTCCTGGAGCTTAGCATGAAGCTCTGGTTCTCCATTTTGAGTATATTGCCGCTCCAAAGAGGCAGCCCTATCCTCAGCCCTGACCAAGTCTGCCTTCATCTGTCTACGGACTCCACCAATGAGTATTTGATAATGGCTTCTAGTGGAGGCCTTAAAGGCATCCCACACTACCGCTGCTGGGGCCGACCCAAGATTAATTGCCAAGTACGCGTCCATTTGTATACGGAACCTGGAATCTACCCCGGGGTCAGAGATCCAGAATCTCGACAACCTCCACAACCTATCTGTGGGAGACCCCTCCAAGAACAGCTTAAGGAGCAATGGTGCATGATTGGATATACCCCTTGGAAGGATTGATATGCTGCTGCACCCTGGGCAATAGAGGTCTCCCCGCATACATAAGGTCAATGCGTGAGAGAGTTCTGTGAGTGGCTGAGTGGCAGGTAAAAGATTTGTCTGAGGGATGTTGCCACCTCCACAGGTCCATTAGCCCTTATGTTTCTGTCCAGACCGATAATTCTGAGGTAGGTCCTCTCGTGGATTTAAAGCAGTCTAGCCCGGGATTAGGCAACATGATAAAGTCCCCCGTAATCAATAGGTTATCTGTACCGTACTTAGCAAGAAGGGGGCCCAATTTGATTAGAGTAATTTGATTAAGGAAGGGGGAGGAATATGGACACCCACCAGCACCACCTCCAGGCTCTACCATTGCATGCATTATTATATATCGCCCATCCGGGTCGAGCACAAGCCCCAGAAGCCGAAACTGCAGGGACTTGCGCACAAGTATGCTACCCCCCCTGGCAAAGTTTGAATATGTTGAATGGTAGTGATGACCAACCCAGGGTTTCTTCAGGCTAAGGATCTTCCTCGATTTTAGAAACTGGAACACCAGTGACCGCTTCACTGGGGAATTAAGACCCCTGGTGTTCCATGAGACTATTGTTAACAATGACATTTAGGTGCCCAATATATCAATAATGGAGAGCATTCAGGGGGTCGGCCCAACCCGGATGGAACAAAAGCAGTAGACAACTACATTGTACAAAGAGAGTAGCCCCTATTGGGCGGTAAAATTGCAGGTCCAATTGACTGTGTCAAAAATACATTTGCAGAATAAGCAATAAAACAAACTAAAATGAAAATAGTAACAAAACAACCCCCCCCCCCCCGGCCAACCCCCCCAGAACAGTGGGTGGCTTTCCTTCCCAAAAACAGCACGGCAAACCGCCATGCATCGGAGGTAATGTGTGCAAGAGGCTTACTAAACATAAGTCTGCTGACCCATAACAGCCTGGGTCGTCCGGATTATATTTATGGTGCTGGTCTCTCAGCAAGCTGGGGGTACAAGACTTGGTGCAGATATGCAAAAATTTCCTGAGAAGAAAGTAAAATGTTGGTATGAACTTCTGGTTTGGATAAAATGTTCCACAGTGCATGACAAAAGGGAGAAGGAGGGGGGGGGGGGCCTGTAGCTGAAAAATCCTTCCAGAGTTCCCCTCTGCAGGGAGATACCGGATACTATGTCCCCCTTGCCCCTTATGCAGGGGAAGGAAGAGGGCTGGACAAGGGGGGGAGGGAGGGGGGATTGCCATGTCCACCGTAATCCCAGTGTCAAAGGGAGCATTAAGAACAAGCATCAGGGAAAGCCAGAAAGTCACATGTAAGTGCTCGATCTGTAAGATTAGATTTCAACAAAGAGCTGTAGATATTGTACTGTACTTGCTTCATCCCTCACAGATAGTGTCCAGCCAGGAAGATGCCTCCTCGGGCGATGTGAAGAATCTCACCCGTTCTCCATCTTGAACCCGAAGTCTGGCGGGGAAGCGCATGCTATACTGTAGGTTTTTGGCGCGAAGACGGGACCGCACATGGTCAAATGATTTTCTCTGACGCTGTGTCTCAGTGGAATAGTCCGGAAATATAAGGAGCTAAGCATTCTCAAACTTGAGATCCCCCACATTTCTGGCCTCCCTTAGAGTAATATCTTGGTCCTGGTAATTCAGCAATTTGAAGATGAATGTACGTGGGGGAGCCCCTTGAGGACCTCTAACAGTAGGAATCCTGTGGGCCCTCTCCACCACAAACTGAGGGGAGAAGGTAGCACGAGGCAAGAGGGAATGCAGCAGCTGCTCTGTGAATAAAGTAGTGTCCTTCCCCTCAGCCCCCTCAGGTAGACCAATAATCCACAAG
The DNA here is from genome assembly GCA_037952925.1 of Lithobates clamitans. Taxonomy (NCBI): domain Eukaryota; kingdom Metazoa; phylum Chordata; class Amphibia; order Anura; family Ranidae; genus Lithobates; species Lithobates clamitans. The sequence continues at coordinate 576,471 of JBBGZY010002273.1, read as the reverse complement.
TTGTTGAGTCTGTTGCGATTTTCAGCATCTTCAGCGCACGATTCTGGGTGTTTGACTCTGATCATTAGTGAATGGAGGTCAGTCGCATGCTCTCTCTCTGCACATCCTCAGCTGCAGACACACGGTGTTCTACCTCCATCACTCTACCCATGAAGGCATCAATATCTTTCCTGAATAGGCCCAGTTCAATGTACACACTGTCTATTTTCTCTGTAAGGGCCGTTTTACATCCATAAATAGCTTCCAGGAGCGCTGCATGCTCTGGGGGGTCTGAGGAGCTTCAGCCTTGTGACTCACCTCCCTTCCCTGAGCTGACATGCTGGCAGGGATAGCTGCAGCCTTGTCCACAGTGTGCTGTGCGGTCCCGGGTCTATTTAGGCTCTGTCAGCGCACTGTGCCCCCTCTTCTGTATCCGGGCATGAGCAAGCACTGCCAGGGGGCAAGATTAAGCTAGTGTGGTGGTGGTTGAGGTCCCAGCAGCGCGGGATTGTAGGATTTTTGTTCCGGACGGCGGAGCGGAGTTAAAACACGTCGCCATCTTGGACACGCCCCCCCGCCTTTTGACCTTTGTAACGCCCTGGCAGTTTTACAGGAATTTATTAATGTTGTTCTCCGAGATTTGTTGCAGTTATGTGTGGTAGTTTATCTCGATGATATCCTCATATTTTCCAAGTCCCTGGAGAGTCACCACACAGATGTCTGTTGTAAACTGGAGAAGTGTGAGTTCCATCGGGAACTGGTTAAATTTCTGGGCTGTCATTTCCACTGCTGGTTTTTCGATGGACCCAGAGAAACTTTCGGCAGTCCTACAGTTGCCTCGACCCGTGGGGTTACGACCTCTGCAGCTTTTCCTGGGTTTTGCCAACTATTATCAGAAGTTTTTTTGTAACTTCTTGTCTCTGGTCAAGCCCCTGACTGATATGACCAGAAAAAATGGTAACCCACAGAGTTGGTCTCCGGAGTCCATTAAGGCCCTTGAAAGTCTCAAGGCTGCCTTTGTTTCTGCTCCTGTGTTTGCACATCCTGATCCTACGTTACCTTTTATCCTTGAGGTTGATGCTTCTGAGACTGGTGTTGGCGCCCTTCTGTCTCAACGTCCTACCTCTGAGAGTGCTATGCATCCTTGTGGCTACTTTTCCAAGAAATTGTCACCTGCCGAGTGCAATTATGAGATTGGTGACAGAGAGCTGTTGGCAATAATTTTAGCCCTGAAAGAATGGAGACATCTCCTCAAAGGTACCACTGGGCCGGTTCTCTTTCTTACTGACCATAAGAATCTCACATTCTTGTCTGAGGCTAAACGCCTCTTTCCAAGAAGGGCACGATGGGCTCTTTTGTTGTCAAGTTTCAATTACATTGTCTCATTCTTACCTGGTACTAAGAATGTAAGGGCTAAAATATCAATGCGTCCTCTCTCATGGATAGGGCGTATTAACACGGTAAAGATGGTGTTGTCCCCGAAAATCTTATATAAGCTCCAGATGTTACCCATATCACTCCCACAAACATACTTTAAAACTTTAAAAGGTTTAATTTCGACGTTTATATGGCATAACAAAAAAAAGAGAATTTCACTTACTGTACTGAGCAGGGGGAAAAAACAGGGGGGCTTAGCGGTCCCGGATTTCAAAAAGTACTATAATGCAGTGGCACTTTCACGGGTGGTGGAATGGGCAAAAGAGGTTAATGACAAGAGGTGGATTAACATTGAAAAAAATGCAATGAGCAACACACACTTAAGACGGATAATATGGAACCCCACTCAGCACAGGGCTCTGGGACTGAACACACACGAAATAACATGCACTTCACTAAAAATATGGGATAGGATTCATGCACAAAAGAAATGTGATTATAATTCCCCTCTGATTTTTCTAAAGGAAAATGAGTACTTTGAGCCAGGGAAAAGGTCAGTGGGAGAAAATTGGATAAAAAAAGAAAATGCACAATTGAAAGACATAATAAAGAGGGGTAAAATAAGCACATATCACAAATTAAAATTGGACACGGATTTAATGATGATCGATGCGTGGCGTTACATCCAGTTGTGTCATTTGTTGAGAAACTACCACAACCAATTAGCTTTGGAGAAGACTATAGGCCGCTGGAGCGGCTTTTAGCTGGTGATGGACTGGATGCCATGCCATACATCATAAAATGGGAAAACAAATTGGGTTTACGATGTAAAACACACAATAGAGAAAATACTGAAATGAACACATAGATCTGCAGTAGACACTAAGATGACTGAGAGAAACTATAAGTGCCTGGCAAGGTGGTACACGACACCAGATAAAACTAGCAAATTTCAACCAGAGAAATCCCCGGAGTGCTGGAGAGGGTGCAAGGCTATAGGAACAATGGCCCACATATGGTGGGAATGTGCCATAATTAAAACATTTTGGAAGGAGGTCTTACAATTAATAAAGGAAATTACCAACAAAGAAATACCGGAAGACCATTGGATATGTTTGTTCCATGGAATAGAGGGCTCAGTCAGGCAATATAAAACCTCCATAATCCCTACCCTGCTTAATGTAGCAAAAAGTCTAATACCGAAAAAAATTGCAGGAAGTTGAGAGCCCTAAAATCCGGGACTGGATATTTAGTGTATGTGAAATTCATAACTTGGAGAGCTTAGTTGACAGGGGGGAGGAAGTAGAAGAAGGGATAGAACGAAACAAATGGGAAATGTGGAGAGCATTCAAAAAAACGTACAGATATGTTGAGGAGGTTACTCAATAAGCTCATAGGTGACAAGACCTGGAAATAGATGACAGTAACAGATAAAACAATCGCCTTGGTGGTCGATGCAAGATGGGGGAGGGGTGTGTGGGGGGGGTGGGAATAAGGAAAATGATATGTATATTATATAATGAAAGCAAATTCATGATTCCTTTTTGTATGATGTTATTTCTATAAAATAAAATAAAAAATTAAAAAAAAAAAAAAATGTAAGGGCTGACGCCTTGTCACGACAACTTTCCTCCACTTCTAAGTTGGAGTCGATCCCGGTTGCTATGATTCCTCCTGATCGCATTCTGGCTACGGTTTGCACCAGTCTTACTTCTCCTTTGGGTGACAAAATTCTTGCTGCTCAGGTCGATGCTCCTCCTGAGAAACCTTGTGACCGCTGCTTTGTCCCAGACAGACCCGCTGCCAATCCTGGCACGTCCGAGTCAGAATTAGACAACTCACCTTCCAATCGCTGGTCCTACCGGCCAGCAGGGGACGCTGTGGAAGCCAAAGGGGCCGGGCGATCCCGGGCGGGATTAACAACAGAGGCCCTCCTCATGGCCCAGCCGTCCACTGCCGACCTCCTATGCAGGGCCGTCTGCTTACCAGCAGCTGCCACTCTGGAACCAACGCCTTCATCTGCTGGACCTCTGCTTCCCCCTGCGAGGGCCGCAGCCGCCCTGGGGGATTGGCCCGCACCAGCAGTTCTTCCATGCCGGGCTGCACCACGCAGGGCTCCAAAGCCACTGCGTGCCTGGACGGGGAAGGGGACTCCTCCCTCCTGGTCGAGTCCCGCCTGTGATGGGGATTCCTCCCACCACTTGCGGCCGGGGCATGGAACTTGGTCCCGGGTGGTGGAGGGTCCGGGATGGGGCTCCCTGATCGGCGGCTAACCCTTGGCGCTACATCAGGACTAAAGCATGCCGGAGGGGATGACTGACCCGACATACCTTCCCCCGACTCCGGCAGCAGCTCAGCCAGCTGTGCAGGGAACCACTCCGGCCCGTGAACCACGGCCGCCGAGCGGAGCTGCTCAAAGATGCGGTCTAAGGTTTCCATAGGTGTATACGTGTAGCGCTAAAGTGTTTGGGTTGATTAACACAACCCTGCCAGTGACATAGAAAAATGAATCAAAAAATCTTAGCAAATCAAATTAGGTAAATCAACAAATCATAGTGACTAAACAAATATACATGAATTATAGAAATACCACATGTGATATTGACGGTGCAAATAGACTATACCTACAGAAAAAAGCTTTTTTTTAAAAGAACACAATTTATTGTTTACAGCAATTAAAAAGGGAAAGTATAAATTGTACAAAACATCACAGAAAATTTTTCTTTTACAATCATAAAAACATAGGTGGTCAAAGGGGATGAAAAGTGTATGTTATAATGTACAGATGATATTTATTGCATACTAGCCCGACATGTTTCGCATTGTCGCTTTCTCAAGGGATATGCAACTGGTAATGATATCATCCAACACTTTTAGTAATTTCTAAAAAAATAAAGAGAGAGAAGTTTTTTATATACACATAGATGATATTAAATTTATAATACAACATTGAATACATTGAGAAGACCACGCGCTGTCACTCTGAAACATCAGTTATAGCTTACCCCTAGATTGACCCAACAAAGCCTCGTCAAACCCAGCGCGTGCAGACCCAATCCAGGGCAGCAGGGAGGCTAATGTGCAACCACAGGGAACAGAAGGATGGATTTGCCTACTATAGCTGCAGTATAGACACTCACAGTCTAAAATCTAAGGGAATTCAGAGAGTTAGTAAGAAGTGGATAATAAGCAGAGTATGTGAATATAGAACAGTGTGTGGTGTACTCACCAGTCACTCACACTGCTGAAGTATAGGCTTCATCCTCCGGCGCTGGCAGACATGTCTGTCAGATGTGCCGGTATAAATACTGTTCCCCAACGAGCCGGCGTGTGACGTCGCCGGCTCGATGCAGATGTGATAGCGCCAGTGCGCATGCCCGGGGGACCGGGTGGCCGTCCAAACTACACATCCCATGAAGCACAGCGGCCGCAGAGAGAGCCGACATGCGCAGAGCAGCGCACAGCGGCTCCTCCCGCCGGTGCATATACAATATCGATATTACATATGACTATACATAGATCAGGTAATTGGAGTCAAAGATAACAGTTATACCAATTATATGCAGTTGACATTAGAAACAAGTCAACAGAGGAGGGGCGGGGAGGGGGAAAAAAAAAAAAGGAGGTAGTAAACAAAGAGATGTGGAGTGTCTGATGGACAATGACACCGTGGGATTGTATATGGACAGCTGCAAGTTTACAGGCTGGCTGGTGGATCTGTAAGATCTCGTGTTGGTATTCTGTGTCCATTTATAAGCTGATCCATTTGAATGGGCATTCGTATCTCGTGCAAACTTGTTTTCCTTTGTACGGATGATATCTAAGGTGTATCTCTCCAAATATACTTTCAATTCGTTTTCCTTTTTCTTAAATTTTGCACTATTTGAAATAAGTTTGTGGTCATTATACCATTTTAAGATAGATTCGTCTAAATTAATAAGTTCTTGTTCATATTGAGTGCACAATAGACTCATCATGCCAAAGGAACAAGCTTGCAGATTGTCTTCCCATTTTGTTCTCAAAGATTCATCAGCCTTACGTATATTGGGGAAGATTTGGATTCTCAGTCCCCAAGGGACGATTTTGTTATCGATATATTTATTAAAATATCTTTTATGCCAGAATATTCTGGCCTTTCGTTCCAAAAGGCGTTGGAGTCTCAAAAAAACCTGTTCAAGATCTTTGTCGGTCATTTCTCCCGAGCTTTGGGACTGTTGTATCTTATCCATGAGGCCCAACCAGGCCTCTCCACTGAAAGCTGCCATGTGAAAATAGGGGAAGAAGAGGAAAAAGAAAAAAAAAGAGGAGAGGGGGGGGAAAAGGGGGGAAGTTATATACCCCTCAAATACGATGAGTAAAGTGGATACATTTTTTATCAAATATATAAATTATATCACATTTTAATTTGTTGTTGTGTTACCCATATCGGATACCTAGGAGAGCTGTGTATTTAAACACTGGAGTCTAATTATTTATGATTTCGGTTCCGAATATGGGAAAAACACCCCCTATACCTACAGAAAAAAGCTTTTTTTCCTTTAAAAGAACACAATTTATTGTTTACAGCAATTAAAAAGGGAAAAAAAAAAAAATTCTGTGATGTTTTGTGCAATTTATACGTTCCCTTTTTAATTGCTGTAAACAATAAATTGTGTTCTTTTAAAGGAAAAAAAGCTTTTTTCTGTAGGTATAGTCTATTTGCACCGTCAAAATCCCCTCAGTCCCTCTTCTGCATTTATAATTCTTTACTCAGGGATGTGGTGCCTATTAATGAGGGTGTTTTTCCCATATTCGGAACCGAAATCATAAATAACCACATGTGATATATACCATACAAGTGGCTGAAAGCTAAAAAAATAAAAATTGGTGCAAAATAAATAAAATAATAAGTCTGTGAAGTTCTTAGAAATCCACAATGTGCAATGAGTGATTCAAAGTCCATATATAGTGAATAGACAGAAGGTCTTGATCACCGCATAAGTATCCAATATGGTGGATGAAAACTGAAAAACACCAGTGTGATTAAGCCACCACCAAGGTAGATGTAGGCTTAACGGATGGTTTGAACTCAGAAGAACGTACGTTCTTCTGAGTTCAAACCATCCGTTAAGCCTACATCTACCTTGGTGGTGGCTTAATGTGAGTCAAACAGGCTTATGTTGTTTTTTATGTTGTTTTTTTTTGTGAGTCAAACAGGCTTATGTTGTCAGCCGACAACCAGGATGGAACCTTGGGGATCCTCCGTGATTGGAACCCGGAATATCCTAGAACCTCATGAGAAATCCGTCTGCTGACACGGTGTGTTGCTTGCTGGACCAGATCTGATGGCCGCAGGGAAGATGGCAAGATGCTGTAACCTGCCTACAACAAGGTACCGTGGTAGACTGTATCTGGCATGTTTACCGTGCTTAGAACAGTCCCTGCACAAAATGTCATTTTTAAAGGAAAAAAAGTCATTTAAAACTGCTTGCGGCTTTAATGTAATGTCGGGTTCTGGCAATATGGATGAAAATCAGTGAGACAAACGTCATGGGTACCCCCCAGTTCATTACCAGGCCCTTTGGGTCTTGTATGGATATTAACGGGAACCCCGCACCCAAATTAAAAAAGGAAACAGCAGTATACAGGCTCTGTACTCTGAACAGCAGTATACAGGCGGTGCAAACAAGATAGGGACTGTAAGTTTGTTGTTAAGTAGAATCTGTTTGTAATTTTGAACTGGTACATTTTTAACGTGTTTAGCTCCAGCCAAAAAATCTATTTTAAGCTTTTTGGAAAACATAGGGAAGGGTTATCACCCCTGTGACATTTGTTTTGCTGCCTGTGCTCCTCTTCAGAAGATTTCACCTCACTTTTCCTCCCAATGACAAATGTTTTTTGAAAATTTGGGTTTTTTTGTGAAACAAGGATTGGTGATAAAGCATCAGTGGAAAGGAGAAATGATTTTCCCATATGAACTCTTACAGGAGAGAATTTCCCTTCCTAGGGGTAGATTTCATCTCACTTCCTGTTGTCTCCTTCCGTTTGCAAGTAAGAGTTGTTTGTAAGTTGGATGTTTGAAAGTAGGGGCCTGCCCTATATACTCAGCAGAAATTTGGGCCTTAGGTGTTGTTGTGGCCACAACACTGTAGGCCCTCACAGGGCCCTGCTGTAAAATATCAGATCAAGAATTCTAATTACATGCCCAACAGGGGCAGAAAAATTGGGCCTTTGGTGGTGGTGCTGGTGCCACAACATTGTAAGTCCTCACTCGCTCTTGGTGGGCGCAGAAATGGGCCCTGCTGCAAAGTATTGCATCAAAAATTGTAATTACACGCCCCTGTTAGACAGGGGCTGAAAAATTGGGCCTTGGGCACTGGTGCTGGTGCCACAACACTGCAACCCCTCACAGATACTCTAGTTGGAACGCAGGAACAAGCCCTGCTGCAAAGTATTGCATCAAAAATTGAAATTACACGCCCCTGTTAGACAGGGGCTAAAAAACTGGGCCTTAGGCACTGGTGCTGGTGCCACAACACTGCAACCCCTTACAGATACTCTAGTTGGAACGCAGGAACGAGCCCTGCTGCAAAGTATTGCATCAAAAATTGTAATTACATGCCCCTGTTAAACAGGGGCTGAAAAATTGGGCCTTAGGTACTGGTGGCGGCGCCCAGAACCAAAAATGTTCTTACAAGCTATCAGCGTGATCATTGAGGAGGAACTGGATAATTACTCAGGATAGTCACTCAGCATCAGCATAGGCAGTCTTTGAAGGGATCTGAGAGTTCAAAAAAGATTATTCGTTTACATCAGCAGGTGCTTGGTAGCTGGTGGTGATCCAAGACTGATTCATTTTTATGAAGGTCAGTCGATCGACCGAGTCGGTGGACAGACGCAACCTGTGATCGGTTACAAAGCCTCCAGCAGCACTGAATGTGTGTTCCGAAAGAACGCTGGACGCAGGACAGGCCAGTAGCTCAATTGCATACTGTGCAAGCTCTGGCCAGTGATCCATCCTCAAGACCCAGTAACCCAGAGGATTTTCGGTGGGAAAGGTGTCCAAGTCAGATCTTGCCCCTAGGTATTCCTGCACCATGTAAAACAGACGCTGGCGATGGTTGCTGGAACCGATCATACCTTGGGGCTGCGGACTAAAAAATTGTCTGAACGCATCGATCAGACGGCCACCTTCTCCACCGCTCCTTCCTTGACTGACCGAAGCCTCAGCAACACGTTGTCCAGAAACAGGAGTTTGTAACCTCCCAGTCTCTGAAAACGCATTGCACAGATCTTTCTGCAAGGCCTCCCGAAGATGTTTCATCCTCTGCTCCCTCTGCGATGGCAAGATAAGGTCCGCAACCTTATGCCGCGTACACACGAGCGGACTTTATGGCAGACTTTGCTCGGCGGACTTTACGACGGACTTTCTGAATGAACAGACTTGCCTACACACAATCCACCAAAGTCCATCGAATTCGTACGTGATGACGTACGACCAGACTAAAACAAGGAAGTTCATAGCCAGTAGCCAATAGCTGCCCTAGCATGGCTTTTTATCCGTCGAACTAGCATACAGACGAGCGGACTTTTCGACCGGACTCGATTTCGACGGATTAATTTAAAACATGTTTCAAATCTAAGTCCGTCCAACTTTTGAGAAAACAAAGTCCGCTGGAGCCCACACACGATCGAATTGTCCGTCCAAATCCCGTCCGCCGGGCAAAGTCTGCCGCAAAGTCCGCTCGTGTGTATGCGGCATTACCCTTGTAACATGGATCAAGGAGGGTTGAGAGCCAGTATTGGTCCTTCTCCTTGATACCACGAATACGAGGATCATTACGCAGGCTTTGCAGGATCAGGGAGGCCATGCAGCATAGGTTTGCTGAGGCATTCGGTCTGGGGTCCTTTGGGTCACTAAGGACGACATGGTCCGCAGCCACCTCCTCCCAGCCACATACAAGTCCATGTGTTTCTTGGGACTGATCCCTTAAAGACTGCTGCTGATGCTGAGTGGCAGGCTCCACCTCCATACTGACACAATACTCCTCCTCCTCGTCCTCTTCCTGTGTGATCGACGGGCACGCAGGAACACTGTCTGGATAAAAGGGCCTTGAGAGCTAAGGAAGTCCTCCTCTTCCTGCCTCTGTTCTGCCTCAAGTGCCCTGTCCATTATTCCACGCAGCGTGTGCTCCAACAGGTGGACAAGGACGACAGTGTCACTGATGCATGCACTGTCACTGCTCACCATCCTCGTGGCCTCCTCAAATGGTGACAGAACAGTGCATGCATCCCTGATCATGGCCTACTGGCGTAGGGGAAAAAAAATCAAGCTCCCCTGACCCTGTCCTGGTGCCATAGTCGCACAGGTACTCATTGATGGCCCTCTGCTGTGTGTGCAGCCGCTGCAGCATGGCCAACGTTGAGTTCCACCTGGTGGGCATGTCACAGATTAGGCGGTTCTTGGGCAGGTTAAACTCCTTTTGGAGGTCTGCCAGCCGAGCACTGGCATTATATGACTGGTGGAAATGCACACAGACATTCCTGGCCTGCCTCAGGACATCCTGTAAGCCCGGGTACCTGCCCAAGAACCGCTGCACCACCAAGTTAAGGACGTGAGCCAAACAGGGCACATGGGTCATTTGTCCCTGTCGGAGGGCAGAGAAGAGGTTGGTGCCATTGTCGCAAACCACCATTCCTGCCTTAAATTGGCGTAGCGTCAACCACCACTGAACCTGCCCCTGCTGAGCTGACAGAGCCTCTGCCCCAGTGTGGCTCCTGTCCCCCAAGCACACCAGCTCAAGCACCGCATGACATCTTTTGGCCTGCATACTTGCGTGGCCCCTTGAACGGCTACGGAGCACCGCTGGTTCCGAGGACAAAGCACAGGGTGAGGCCATGGAGGAAGAAGAAGAGGAGGGGGTGGAGGAGAGAGGTGTGTCACAATCATTAGTAGTGGCATTTTGGAGGCGTGGTGGCGGAACAACCTCCAACACTACTGCACCTTGTCCTGCATCCTTCCCAGCTGCCAGCAGAGTCACCCAATGCACCGTGAAACGTAGGTAACGTCCCTCTCCATGCCTGCTGGACCATGAGTCAGCGGTAATATGCACCTTACCGCTGACCGCCCTGTCCAGCGAGGCATGGACATTGCCTTCCACATGCCGGTAGAGAGCCGGAATCGCCTTCCGTGAGAAAAAGTGGCGTTTGGGTGCCTGCCACTGAGGAACCGCACATTCCACAAACTCACGGAAGGGGGCAGAGTCTACCAACTGAAAAGGCAGCAGTTGAAGTGCTAGCAATTTTGCCAAGCTAGCATTCAACCGCTGGGCATGTGGATGGCTGGGAGCGAACTTCTTTCGGCGGTGCAGCAGCTGGGTCAGGGAAATTTGCCTGGTACAATTTGACTTCTGTGTAACGAAAGCAGATTGCCCACAAGTACTTGGCTGTGACACACCTAATTCTACACCTTCATTCCTCTCAGTGCAGGTCTCAGAGAGGACTGAAGGTATAGTGGGGTTGGAGATCTCAGCTGATGAGGAGCAAGGAGAGGTCCTCTTTGGTGTGGGTCTTTTAGATACGCTTGCCACCGAACTGCATGGCAGGTCAACATATGTCTGGTCAATCATGTGGTGCCCAAGCGGGAGATGTTTTGGCCACGCGAGATACGCTTGAGACATATGTTGCAAATAGCAGCGGTGCGATCTGATGCACTCGTCTCAAAAAAGGCCCACACCAAAGAACTTTTTGAATAACGCGCAGAGACTGCAGCACCCTGCACATGCGGAGCTTTGGGGTGTGATGCAGTCAGTGTGCTGCCCTTAGGCTGGCCCCTGGAGGGCATCTTGCCTCCTTGGTGATGTGCCTCCTCCTCCTCCTCTCTCCTATCAGGCACCCACGTTGAGTCAGTGACCTCATCATCCCCTCCCTCCTCATCACTGGAGCAAACCTGGCAGTATGCTGCAGCAGGGGGAGCATGACTGCCAGATTGCTGTCCTTCTTGGGCACCCCCCTCTGTCCGTGCTCACGTTACTGCCTTCATCTAGCTCAGTATCATCATCAGAGCCTTCTAAACGCTGGGCATCCTCCTGGAGCATATACCCAACACTGTGGTCAAACAGTTCGAGGGACTCCTCAGGAGGACATGCTGGGGCTAGGGAAGGAGTCACTGATGCCATTGAGCCAAGGGAAGAGGCCGCGTTGGCAGCTGCTTAGCCAGACAAAGTACCCTGAACATGGGTGAGAGAGGATGAGGAGGATGAGGATGGCTTGGTCATCCACTCGACCAAGTCTTCCGCATGTTGCAGCTCAACCCAGCCAGCTGCTGAAAAAAAGGCCAAGCGCGTCCCACGGCCACGTGCTGATGAGGATGCACCGTCTCCACGACCAGCATTGTTGCCTCTAGACACAGAGCCTGCTTGCCCTCTTTTATTGACTTGTGACTGTCTGCCTCTCCTTGTTGGCCTTCCAGACATACTAATGGCCTGTAGCTGCACTAAGCTGGGATATATATATATATATATATATATATATATATATATATATATATATATATATATATATATAAATATATATACTGATACTGCAGCTAGCAAAATCAACTGCCTGCCTGTAGTATGAGAACACCACCAACCTTCTACAGGTAGCTTTAGCTGAACACTGTGCAGAGCTCGCAAAAAACTAACTTGTAGCTTATTTAGCTGCCTGCGGTAGTGATAGGATCAGGAAAACACCACCAACCTTCTACAGGTAGCTTTAGCTGAACACTGCAGAGCTCGCAAAAAAATAACTTGTAGCTTATTTAGCTGCCTGCGGTAGTGATAAAATCAGGAAAACACCACCAACCTTCTACAGGTAGCTTTAGCTGAACACTGTGCAGAGCTCACAAAAAACTAACTTGTAGTTTTAGCTGAACACTGTGCAGAGCTCGCAAAAAACGAACTTGTAGCTTATTTAGCTGTCTGCGGTAGTGATAGGATCAGGAAAACACCACCAACCTTCTACAGGTAGCTTTAGGTGAACACTGTGCAGAGCTTGCAAAAAAATAACTTGTAGCTTATTTAGCTGCCTGCGGTAGTGATAGGATCAGGAAAACACCACCAACCTTCTACAGGTAGCTTTAGCTGAACACTGTGCAGAGCTCGCAAAAAACTAACTTGTAGTTTTAGCTGAACACTGTGAGGAGGACGCACTACACTAACTTGTAGCTTTATCTGAACACTGTGCAGAGGTCGCCCTACACTAACTTGTAGCTTTAGCTGAACACTGTGCAGAGGTCGCCCAACACTAACTTGTAGTTTTAGCTGAACACTGTGAGGAGGACGCACTACACTAACTTGTAGCTTTAGCTGAACACTGTGAGGAGGACGCACTACCCTAACTTGTAGCTTTAGCTGAACACTGTGCAGAGGTCACACTACACTAACTTGTAGCTTTAGCTGAACACTGTGCAGAGGTCACACTACACTAACTTGTAGCTTTAGCTGAACACTGTGAGGAGGACGCACTACACTAACTTGTAGTTTTAGCTGAACACTGTGCAGAGGTCACACTAAACTAACTTGTAGCTTTAACTGAACACTGTGAGGAGGGCGCACTACACTAACTGTAAATAGTCTGGCTGCCTGACTGTGGTACTGATAGGATCAAAAGAACACCAGCCATTTTCTTCAGGTAGCTGTAAATACTGTAACAAGACAAGCCTGCCTGTCAGTAGGAAGATAACAGGAATGGATGTAGCTAAACTGAATACAGTGTATATATATATATATATATATATATATATATATATATATATATATATACACACAACACCTGGGGTACATATATATACACACAATACACTGTAAGTGCAGCTAACTCACTAACTGTCCTGCCTAATCTAGCTAACTCAAATGAAATGACACTGTCTCTCTCTCTCTAAGCACGCCGGAACACACTACACAGGGCCGCCATGCAGGCGGCCTTATATAGTGTGGGGCGTGTTCTAAACCCCCTGAGCCATAATTGACCAAAACCACCCTGGCTTTGGCCAATTACAGCTCTCTCTACTGACGGCGCTGTGATTGGCCAAGCATGCGGGTCATAGTGCATGCTTGGCCAATCATCAGCCAGAAATGCACTGCGATGCCGCAGTGAATTATGGGCCGTGACGCGTCACACGAATTTGGCGCAAACGGCCCATATCGTTTGCAATTCGGCGAATGATCGAACAGACGATGTACGAGTCGAACATGGGTTTGACTCGAACGCGAAGCTCATCCCTATCATAGAGTAATGATTCATGCACTGAATGGTCAATGGTTATAAGTTGTGTACCCCATGGTTTAGTGTTAGGACCCTGACTTTTTAACATATGTATAAATTATATAGATATAGAGTTTGGGATTAAAAGTTTAATTTCTGTGTTTGCAGATGACTCCAAGCTATGTAGTAGAAAAAAGTTCTGTATATGGTGGTTTTCATTTTTTAAATCTATTTATCTGATAATTATTTAATATAGATGACAAAGTCATATATTTAAAAAGAATACTAAAAAAAACAAACATTGGGGGTTATTTACTAAAGGCAAATCCACTTTGCACTACAAGTGCAAACTAAAAGTGCAAAGTGCACTTGAAATTGCACTGAAATTGCACTTGGAAGTGCAGTCTCTGTCGATCGGAGGGGGGACATGCAAGGAAAATAAAACACAGCATTTTAGCTTGCACATGATTGGATAATAAAACCAGCAGAGCTTCCCCTCATTTCAGATCTACCCCTCAGATTTACAGCTACTGCACTTCCGAGTGCACTTTCAGTGCAATTTCAAGTGCACTTTGCACTTGTTTACACTTGTAGTGCAAAGTGGATTTGCCTTTCGTAAATAACCCCCATTGTCTTTTGATATAGGTCCAACATCAGTCACGGTTGTCCAGCGATGTAGATCTAGCATCAAGCCTTACGAGCCAACAATCTGCGGGCTACTGAATGTCAACAGCAATATCTCTGTACATTGTGTTTGCTAAAAAACTCATCCAATAGTTTTTTTAAATTTGTCTACAATCACCCTGACACTGTGAAAGGGAGTTCCACATCCTTAACGCTCTAACAGTAAAGAACCCTTAACACAGTTTAAGATTTAATGGTTTCTCTTCCAACTTCATTGTGTTGTCACATGTCTACTTTGGAGACTTAAGATTATATAGTTTTCTCCCAATGATAGAGTCACCATTTAAAGATTTGAATACTGCTCTTTTCCAGAGAGAATACGTTTAATGTTTGTAGTCGTTCCTCATAACTAAAGGTCCTCCTGTACCCTTATTAGCTTTGTTGTACTTCTTTGGACATCCTTCCTGGGGTTCAGTGACCAAAACTGGACAGCATACTTAAGATGTGGTCGAACGGGGAGGGGGGGGCGTGGCCGGATGTGAAGCAGGAAAGACATGCAGTAGTGGCTAAGCAGTGCCCTTACCGATCAGCATAATCCTTCATCCTCTGGATGGCTCCTGGTCAGCAGAAAAATGACAGGAACGCACCGCCTCAAGCCCACACTTCTCCTTTGGCGGCCATCTTGGCCACATGCTCTGCCTCCTCCTACTCCTCCAGTGGAACGGCAGGCACTCAGATGGCATCTGCAGACATTGAAGACATGCAGCCCTCTTGGCGGACCTGATGGCTGCTATAACCTCACTGAAAGAAACCCTGACCTCCAAAATCGACACTGACCATGGAGGTCAGCCATGGATAAATTCCGCGTCTCTCAGGTGGAGGACACGTTTCACACTGACTCCAGGGAGTTGAGGATCCTGCAAAAACAGGTACAATCTCTACACTAAAAAACTGTAGATATGGAGAACAGGCTCTGTCGCAATAATCTGCAGGTGGTGGGACTCCCTGAAGGGCTGAGGGCACCAAACCTGCGGAATTCGCTGAAGGGTTCCTCGCCGTGCTGCTAGGCCTCACAGATCTCCCATCTACGTTGGTTGCGGAGTGGTCCCCCAGAGTCCCCACTACACCACCTATACCCAGAGTGCCACCTAGAACCCTTTGAAAAATAAGCACCTGAATTACCTGAGACTGGGACCGTGTCAGAGAACCATTACAAATGCTTGTTTCCGTGTGCCAGCTAGACGTGCGGCACGAACGGGTGAACCCCGGACCAGGCACGCATGTTAACACACTCATACGAACGAGTGCATGTCAGCGTGGGCACGTCCGCACGCCAACGAATCACGGCACAGGGCGCCCAATTTAAAGGATCAGCATACCAGTGTCAGTGCTGGATTGTCTCAGCTAGTTCCTGTATCCTTGTTGCTGTTTGATTGAACCTTGATCCTGAAACCTTGGCTTTCCTGACTACTCTTTCGGATTATCCCTGCAACTCTGCTTACCTCTGCTTCCTGTACCGAACCCGGCTTGAACTCCTGACCACGGCTCTGTCTTCCGATCTTGTACCTCTCTGCCAGCTCGTTGCCAACCTCCACCAGCCCCTGACTACAAACCTGCCTGTCGATTGTGTACCTTCCTGCCAGCACGTTGCCGCCTCCTGCCTGTCCCCGACCTTGCAAGTACTCCTGTTGGACTTTCCTGAACCAAGCCAGGAGCGACATCCCACCAGCTCCTCTAAGGCTCCGGTGTTCCTGATCCTGCCAACAGGCACCTGCGCCCTTCCATTGCCCTAGCAGCCCTGTCTCCACCTCCATGGGTGCTAGGACCGGAAGCGTGCAAGAGGCCACCCTCGTCATTTCAGACTCCGTTGTAAGGTATGTGACAGTACAATCCAGCCACATGGAGTCTGAAAGGGGGGTCTCAGCTATGGATGCTTTGTGCCAGCAGATTGCAAACCTCACTCAAGCAGTCCAGGGCCTGCAGGATGGCTATCAGCGACTTGAGAAACGAGTGGAGTCTCTCTCCCCAAGCACCTCGGCACGCCAGACAGCCGTAACACCTGCATCATCAATCTCAACTTCTACTCCCACAGTAGTGGTGCCACCCCCAGGGCCACGAGTTCCTGCTCCAGAAAGATTCATGGGAGACCACATTAAATTCCGTGCTTTCAGAAATGCCTGCCATCTGTATTTCCTGCTTCAGCCCCGCACCTTCTCCTTGGAAAGTACCAAGGTGGTATTCATCATCTCATTACTACAGGGAGAACCCCAGACCTGGGCTCACCATCTATTAGAACAAGCTAGTCCTTTGCTAGGCACCATGGACTCTTTTCTGGATGAAATGGCTAAGCTTTATGATGACCCTCAGTGTACCACCACAGCTGAGGCCAGTCTTCACGCCCCCCAGCAGGGCCGTAGGCCTGTGGAGGACTATGTCACAGACTTTAGATGGTGGAGTTCCGACACACAATGGAACGATGCCGCTCTCCGTTTTCAGTTCCGCTTAGGACTTTCAGAGGCACTGAAAGATGAACTAGCTTGGGTGGGGGTCCCCAATTCTCTAGAAGAGCTGATTCAGCTATCTATTCAGATCGATCGCCGGTTGAGGGAGCGAAGATCTGAAAGAACCAGCCAGTACCGGCCCATGTGGATGCTACCCAGGGTAGCCAGCCACCCACCTATTCCTGCAACCCCACTACCTGCTCCAGTCACTGAAGCTCCAGAGCCAATGCAATTAGGCCTGCTTCGTGCACCATTGACACCAGAAGAGAAGCAGCGCCGCCGTATGAATAATCTCTGCCTCTGCTGCAGAGGAGCCGGTCATTACGCCAACATGTTTCCTAACAAGACTCGTAAGTGTGACTCTCCTTCTCTTAATCCTTGTGCTTTGGCTCTAGCAAGATCACCTCACATTGCTGTTCCAGTCTCCCTACAGCTTCCGGAAGGGGCACTCCAGGTCCAGGCCATAGTTGATTCAGGTGCCTGTAGTTGCTTCATCGATCATGCCTTTGCCCTGCAACACAATATTCCTCTACGTTCCAAGCAACACAAATTGTCCATACGACTAGCTGATGGGTCCAACATCAAATCTGGGCCCATCATTCAAGAAACTCAACCTTTGCCCGCTGATATCTCACCCAACCACCAAGAACTGTTGTGCCTAGGCGTGATATCCTCACTGCTCTTTCCAATCATCCTGGGAATGCCATGGTTGCAAGCACACAACCCACAGATCGATTGGACCACCGGCAAGGTGGTCTTCCAGTCAGTCTATTGCCTCCATAGCTGTCTCCAGACCCTCCACCACTCAGTACCAGTTGTTGGCTGTCTCAAACCAGCATCCGAATCCCAAGATCTTGTTCCATCCATATACCATGATTTCCTGAATGTCTTCGATAAACAGAAAGCAGACACCCTTCCTCTCCACCGGGCCTACGATTGCCCGATTGAACTTTTACCAGGGGCAGAAATCCCCTTTGGCCGAATTTTCCCCCTCTCGGAACCTGAACTCTTGGTCCTGAAAGACTATGTCAACGAGAACCTCAAGAAGGGGTTCATCCGACACTCTACTTCTCCAGCCGGGGCAGGAATATTTTTTGTCGAAAAGAAGGACCACTCACTCCGGCCGTGTGTGGATTACAGGGAATTAAATCGGATTACTGTTAAAAATCGCTACCCCCTGCCTCTAATTCCAGAATTGCTCCAGAGACTCCGCTCTGCAAAGATTTTCACCAAGTTGGATTTACGAGGTGCTTACAACTTGATCAGAATCAGAAAGGGCGACGAGTGGAAAACGGCCTTCTGGACTCGGTTTGGCCATTTCGAATACCTCGTTATGCCCTTTGGGTTATGTAATGCCCCAGCAACCTTCCAGCATTTTGTAAATAATATCTTCAGAGACTTCCTAGACCTATTCATGATCGTTTACCTAGACGACATTCTGATTTTCTCGGTTTCTCTGGAACTACATCGTGACCATGTGAAACAAGTCCTTCTTAGGTTAAGACAAAATGGACTCTATGCCAAGGCCGAGAAATGTGAATTCGAACGGCAGACCATTTACTTTCTCGGACTAGTAATTTCTACAGGAGGGATGGCAATGCACCCTCAAAAGGTCACAGCCATAATGTCCTGGCCGCCTCCCGTTGACAAGAAAGGGGTACAGCGGTTCATCGGTTTCTATAATTTTTACAGGAAATTAATAAAAACTTTTCTGGTATCATCATGCCCATCACTCAACTCACCAAGAAACAGAACCACTTTCAGTGGACAGAAGTAGCTCAAGCTGCTTTTGACAAATTAAAAAGACTGTTCACCTCTGCCCCGGTATTAATGCACCCTGATCCTGCCCTTCCATACATCCTGGAAGTAGATACCTCAGAGAACGCTGTAGGGGCCATCCTGTCTCAGTGCCAAGGACCTAAAGCTCTAATGCACCCTGTGGCCTTTTTCTCGAAGAAATTAGGGCCTTCAGAAAGGAACTACGATGTGGGAGACCAGGAACTGTTGGCAATCAAATCGGCTCTGGAAGAGTGGCGGTACCTCTTGGAGGGAGCAACACACCCAATACTGATCTTCACGGATCACAAAAATTTAGAGTATCTCAGGACTGCCAAACGTCTCAGACCCAGACAAGCAAGATGGGCTCTTTTTTTTTCTCGCTTCAGTTTCCATATAACCTACCGGCCCGGATCCAAGAATGTGAAACCAGACGCGTTATCGCGTATGTTTACGGAAGTCGAGGTTCCACCTTAAACGGATACCATCTTACAGGCCGGGAATTTTTTGCTCACACAAACCGATTTAATGACACAGTTACGTCAAGCATCCAGGGGAATCTCTCTGCCTCCAGATATGAACCTTCAAGAAAACGATGGGCTCTATTGGCAGGGGAATAAAATTTTTGTACCACAAAATCTGCGTACTACCATCTTACAAGTGTGCCATGACTACCCGCTGGCCGGACATTTCGGGGAATACAAGACCATGGATTTGATCCAGAGACATTTTTGGTGGCCCAGCTTAGTAAGGGACTGCAGGAAATATGTCAGCTCGTGCTCAATCTGTTTCAGAAACAAAAACAGCAAAAGCAAAGCATGGGGATTATTAAGACCACTACCCATTCCTGAAAGACCCTGGGATAAAATTGCGATAGATTTTATCATAGAGCTCCCTCCATGGGAAGAATTTTCATCCATCTTCGTAGTGGTCGATCGCCTCTCCAGGATGTCACATTTTGTCCCCATGAAAGGGACCCCGTCAGCAACAGAAACCGCTGAAGTTTTTATTAAAGAAGTGGTGAGATTGCATGGCATCCCTAGTGACATTGTCTCAGATCGTGGAGTGCAGTTCACTTCAAGATTTTGGAAAGCACTGTGCAAAGCACTGGGCATCAAACTAAATTTTTCTTCAGCTTACCATCCCCAGTCCAATGGGCAGACTGAGCGTACCAACCAAACGCTAGAACAATACCTGCGATGCTTTACCTCTTTTTCCCAGGAAGATTGGGCCTCACTACTGCCCTTGGTGGAATTCGCATTTAACAACTCTGCCCATGCAGCTACCAACCAATCTCCCTTCTTCTCAAATTATGGGTTTCATCCCTCTTTCTTGCCAACGTTAATTCCAGACTCTCCGTTACCAGCTGTTCAGGACAGACTAAATTTCCTCGCTACTAATAACCAGGTGCTGAGAGAGACCATTTCCAGGACAAAGGAGGTTAATAAAAGATTATTTGACACGAAATGGAGAGGAGAACTGGATTTGAAAGTTTGTGACCGTGTGTGGCTTTCGACAATCAATCTGAAACTGGCCTGCCCGTCCAGGAAATTGGGACCTAAATATCTGTGACCTTTCCCGGTCAAGAGAAAAATCAACCCAATGGTTTATGAACTTGAACTTCCCAACACATTCAAGATCCATCCTATGTTTCATACTTCCTTGTTGAAACCTGACGTGGTTAATCCCTTTCTAGGTCGTGAAGTGGGGCCCCCAGAGGCTATAATGGTGGATGGAGAGGAGGAGTTTGAAATCGAGACCATTGTAGATTGCAGGAAAAGGCAAGGGCATAATCAATATCTAATTAAGTGGAAAGGTTTTGGTCCAGAAGAAAATTCCTGGGAACCAGAAGCAAACCTCCATGCCCCAAGGCTTATACAAGTCTTCCATCGCTCTCATCCAGAAAGAAGGATCCAGAGGGGCATCCGGAGGCTGCCCGTAAGGAGGGGGCAATGTCAGAGAACCATTACAAATGCTCGTTTCCGTGCCCCAGCTAGACTTGCGACACGAACAGGTGAACCCCGGACCAGGCACGCACGTTAACACTCATACGAACGAGTGCACGTCAGCGTGGGCACGTCTGCACGCCAACGAATCACGGCACAGGGCGTTCTATTTAAAGGATCAGCATACTAGTGTCAGTGCTGGATTGTCTCAGCTACTTCCTGTATCCTTGTTGCTGTTTGATTGAACCTTGATCCTGAAACCTTGGCTTTCCTGACTACTCTTTCGGATTATCCCTGCAACTCTGCTTACCTCTGCTTCCTGTACCGAACCCGGCTTGAACTCCTGACCACGGCTCAGTCTTCCTGATCTTGTACCTCTCTGCCAGCTCGTTGCCAACCTCCACCAGCCCCTGACTACAAACCTGCCTGTCGATTGTGTACCTTCCTGCCAGCACATTGCCGCCTCCTGCCTGTCCCCGACCTTGCAAGTACTCCTGTTGGACTTTCCTGAACCAAGCCAGGAGCGACATCCCACCAGCTCCTCTAAGGCTCCGGTGTTCTTGATCCTGCCAACAGGCACCTGCGTCCTTCCATTGCCCTAGCAGCCCTGTCTCCACCTCCAGGGGTGCTAGGACCGGAACCGTGCAAGAGGCCACCCTCGTCATTTCAGACTCCGCTGTAAGGTACGTGACAGACCGGTTGCTGGCAGCCGCCAGAATACCACTGAGCTTACCTTTGAAAACACCAGAATCTCTCTGTATCCTGCTTATTCCCCTGAAGTGCAGCAGCGTTGATGCTCCTTTACGGAGATCTGAAAGTGCCTCAGACAAAACAGGCTAAAATACAGCTTCCTTTACCCCAGCAAACTCAGAATTGTTGATGGCAGCTCCACGCGCTCCTGACACCCCTGCGGCCGCAGGCTCCTGGCTTGACTCTTGCTGAACCTCTCTCAGGCCTCCTTTGTGGATTACAACTCTGCCTGTTGCAGCTATTCTGGGAGAACATGATCCTGATGCATACCGCATGTTTTAGAAGCAGACCAACTTTTCTACATGACACAATGCTACCTTAATCCCTGTCTCTTCACTCCCCCTTATTGTTGGAACTGACCCAGGTGCTGTTGGATTTCCCCCTGGATTGTGTTTCACTGACACCATCCCCTGTGCACGGCATCACAGAGTCGCAGAGACATGAAGTCAACACTTTTTTTGGCATGTTTTGGGAGTAAACCCTGCTTCTGTTTTTTTTTTCTCTTTATTTTCTCTTTTTTTTTCATGGTTTTGATGTTTTGTTATAACGATGCAAGGGTAGGGAGTTGTTACTTTCTGTTGCTATAATGCTGTGTTTGCCTTTACTGCTGCTCATGGCTATTAGGTCCTAATGGCTCAAACTGGTGTCCAATTTCTTAATATGTACTGCACTGTTGGCTGGTGTGATGGCTCTGTTCCGCATTTGCTCCTTCCTATCATTCTATGATGACTAAAACCGCTAAAGATTGTCTGACCATTCTATCATGGAATGTTAGGGGGCTCAACTTCAAATACAATTGATCGCTGCTGTTTAATATCTGAAATTACACAATCCTCATATAGTACTGTTACAAGAAACCCAATTAATGGGAAGTAGAATAATGACTCTTAAGAAACCGTGGGTGCAGAGTGCGTTTCATGCAACTTACTCCACGTATTCTTGTGCTGTATCTATTTTAATCTTTAAAAATATACTGTGCACAATCCATGATGTTCATCTGGACCCTAATGGGAAATGTATAATGTTAGTGCCAAGTATGTGTAATAAGAAATATATAATTGCTAATGTTTACCTACCTCCTCCCAGTCAGATGCACCCCCTGTATTCACTGTTGGAGAGGAAGGCCCCGAATTCGGTTCATGGGTGACTAACGCCACCCTCTCACATGAATTAGACAGGCCGAAGCCACCTACCAACTTTTAACTCTGATTTAGGCACCTGGGGGTAGGCTGCAGACTTTACTGGGGTGTGGAGGTGGTTGCACCCGCAGGACAGAACCTTTTCCTGCTTTTCTGCCACCTTCAAGACCTCTTCACGTATTAATCTGGCTTTTGCGAACATCCCTTCTTAATGAGATTCAGGGGGTGTGCTATCTCCCCTCTGGCCTTTCTGATCATAATCCACTCAAATTGACCATAAGAACCCAGAGAGCACTTAACTGTGCACTCTGGCGGCTGTGGCTTCACTGGATAAATCATGAATCAGTTCAAGAATGTATTTCTCCCCACCTGAGGAAGAAATGGGCAAGCAATGCGGAGTCTGCCACCTGACATGATCTGGGATGCGTTCAAGGCTCATAGCAGGGGGCAGTACATTTCTGCTGTGGCAGCTGTGAGGGCAGAGCAAAGAGAGATTGTCTCTTCATTGCAGACGAAAGTTGACCAAGCCCTGACTCAACACTCCTCCTCTCCTACTGCTACAAACTTTGACTATCTCTCCTCACTCAAGCGTGACTTACATCTTCATATCTCAGAAGTTACTAGACTTGGTATACAAACTAGTAGGTAGGAATACTTTGAGTTTGGGGACAAAAACAGTATCCTGTCGGCACTATTGGCACAAAAGGACAGGCCTCTCACAGTTGTCTCCGAAATCCTCACTGCGGACGTTAATGTGGTTGTGTCTCAGGAAGACATCCTGAGTGAATTGACCAAATTTTACACTAAACTATACACCTCCTCATTACCACCTGCCTTTGAGCCAACATCCACAACCACTGTCTTGGACACCCTAGCGTTAGGCTGGCTTTCTGACTCAGAAAGGCACCTCCTCGTTGCTGATTTTACCCCAGAAGAAGTCACACTCGCCATACAGTCTTTTCCAGTAGGTAAGGCTCTGGGGCCTAATGGCTTGCCCTTAGAATTTTATAAGAACCACGTAGAATTGCTTGCTCCTAGACTGGCTGAGATGTACAAGTCCTGTTTGCTCGGTGGCTCCCTACCCCCCCCATCATGAAGGAGGCCCATATTATACTCATACCCAAACCTAACAAGGATCCCAAGCTGTGTGCCTTATATAGACCAATTACACTTCTCAATTGTGATTTGAAAATTCACACTACTCAGACTACTAGCTACCAGATTGAATAAAGTCATCAAATCCCTTGTAGATCTGGATCAATTGGGCTTTTTATGTCTGGTAGGTCCACGGATATCAACATACGCAGGTTATTTTCTAACATTTACGTCCCTCACACTAATTAAGGCACTAGAACGATAGCCACCTTGGACATGAAAAAGGCATTCGATACAGTGAAGTAGGCATATCTGTGGGAGGTAATGAGGAGGATGGGACTTCCATTGAAATTCATTGACGGATGCAAAAACTCTACATGGGTCCCCTGGCGAGCATAAGACTAAATGGCCTGCTGTCTGCCCCCTTTCATTTGCAGAGAAGTACCAAACAAGGATGCCCTCTCTCCCCGGCCCTCATCCCCTTGGCCATGAAACCCATTGCTGAAGCCCTTAGAGTCTCCCCTAAGATTTGCGGCCTTCGGGTGGGATGGTTGGAGGAGAAAGTGGTTCTTTACGCCGATGACTTATTACTTTTTTTGAATGATGCTGGTGTCTCACTGCAGGGTGCCCTTTAGATTGGGGATCATTTTTCAACCTTTAGGGGTTTACGCGTTACCTGGCATAAGTCACTACTGTTCCCAGTGGATTAAGGTGCTAAGTCTTTCTCCCCCACTTTCCTCCCACTGCAGTGGGTTGATCATTTCGACTTCCTAGGGATTATGATATCCAGTCATAGCAAGGACTTTGTGAAATATAATCTGGACCCTGTGATAGCGGTGGTTAAGACTAAACTGAAGGCATGGAGCAACCTCCCCCTTTCGTTAATTGGGTGTATTAACATCCTCAAAATGAAGGTTCTCCCCAAATTCACATATAGTCTTAGGAACTCCCCTCAATGGCTCTCATAAAATGTCTTTGATTCTATCGAACGGCTCTTCTTGTCCTTCATCTGGGGATATGAGTCACCAAGATACAAATATACTACCTTAACCAGACCAGTGGACAGAGGAGGTCTGGCTCTACCAGACTGTTATAAATATTTTCTAGCATCTCAACTAGTGACGGTCCACTAGTGGCTTCAGCCTGATCTAACAAACTCTGCAGTGGTTCTGGAGGCGGCGATAGTTAAATCTCTGGAGGCCTGCCTGCCTGTTGTATTAATAGGATGAGAAAAACAGCAATTGTCTTCAGGTAGCTTTAGGTGCACGCTGCAGAGGACGCACTACACTAACTGTAAATACTGCAACTGCCTGCCTGTGGTACTAATAGGATCAGAAGAACACCAGCAATTTTCTTTAGGTAGCTTTAGGTGCACACTGTGCAGAGGACGCACTACACTAACTGTAAATACTGCAGCTGCCTGCCTGTGGTATTAATAGGATCAGAACAACAGCAATTGCCTTCAGATTGCCTTCAGGTAGTTTTAGGTGCACACTGTGCAGAGGATGCACTACACTAACTGTAAATACTGCAGCTGCCTGCCTGTGGTACTAATAGGATAAGAAGAACACCACCAATTTTCTTCAGGTAGCTTTAGGTGCACACTGTGCAGAGGACGCACTACACTAACTGTAAATACTGTAGCTGCCTGCCTGTGGTACTAATAGGATCAGCAGAACACCAGCAATTTTCTTCAGGTAGCTGTAAATACTGTAAAAACACCTGCCTGCCTGTCACTAGGAAGAGAATAACAGGAACGGATCTAGCTAAACTGTAAATACTGCAGCTGCCTGCCTGTGGTATTAATAGTATCAGAACAACAGCAATTGTCTTCAGGTAGCTTTAGGTGCACACTGTGCAGAGGACGCGCTACACTAACTGTAAATACTGCAACTGCCTGCTTGTGGTACTAATAGGATCAGAGGACACCACCAATTTTCTTCAGGTAGCTTTAGGTGCACACTGTGTAGAAGACGCACTACACTAACTGTAAATACTGTTAACACCTGCCTGCCTGTCAGTAGGAAGAGAATAACAGGAACGGATCTAGCTAAACTGAATACAGTATATATATATATATATATATATATATATATATATATATATATACACACACACACTCACACACACAACACCTAGGATGCATATATATACACAATACACTGTAAGTGCAGCTAACTGACTCGCCTGCCTACTCTAACTTAAATAAAATGACACTGTCTCTCTGTCTATCTCTCCACCACCGCAACACACTACACAAGGCCGCCACGCAGGTGGCCTTATATAGTGTGGGGAGTGTACTGAACCCCCTGAGCCATAATTGGCAAAAGCCACGCTAGCTTTGGCCAATTACGGCTCTCTGTACACTGTGATTGCCCAAACATTCGGGTCATAGTACACGCTTGACCAATCATCAGCCAGCAATGCACTGCGATGCCGCACTGAATTATGGGCTGTGACGCGCCACTCGAATTTGGCACGAACGGCCCATAACGTTCGCAATTCGACGAACGGTCAAACATGTGATGTTCGAGTCGAACATGGGTTCGACTCGAACTCAAAGCTCATCCGTAGTGGCAAGTGACAATCTGCATCTGGTGGCAGGTGACATTGCAAGTGACAATCTGCATCTGGTGGCAGGCAGCGTGGCAAGTTACAGTTCGCATCTGGTGGTAGATGACATGGCAAGTGACAATCCACATCTAGTGACAGGCGACGTGGCAAGTGACAATCCGCATCTGGTGGCAGGCGACGTGGCAAGTGACATTCCGCATCTGGTGGCAGGTGACTTGGCAGGTGACATTCCGCATCCGGTGACAGGCGATGTGGCAAGTGGCAAGCTGCATCTGAAGGCAGGTGGGGTGGCAAGTGGCAGTCCACATCTCGTGGCAGGAGACGTGGCAAGTGGGATGGACTACACTAACTGTAAATACTGCAGCTGCCTGCCTGTGGTATTAATAGGATCAGAACAACAGCAATTGTCTTCAGGTAGCTTTAAGTGCACACTGTGCAGAGGACGCACTACACTAACTGTAAATACTGCAGCTGCCTGCCTGTGGTACTAATAGGATCAGAAGAACACCAGCAATTTTCTTCAGGTAGCTGTAAATACTGTAAAAACACCTGCCTGCCTGTCAGTAGGAAGAGAATAACAGGAACGGATCTAGCTAAACTGTAAATAATGCAGCTGCCTGCCTGTGGTATTAATAGTTTCAGAACAACAGCAATTGTCTTCAGGTAGCTTTAGGTGCACACTGTGCAGAGGACACACTACACTAACTGTAAATACTGCAACTGCCTGCCTGTGGTACTAATAGGATCAGAGGAACACCACCAATTTTCTTCAGGTAGCTTTAGGTGCACACTGTGCAGAAGACGCACTACACTAACTGTAAATACTGCAGCTGCTTGCATGTGGTACTAATAGGATCAGAAGAACACCACCAATTTTCTTCAGGTAGCTTTAGGTGCACACTGTGCAGAGGACACAATACACTAACTGTAAATACTGCAGCTGCCTGCCTGTGGTACTAATAGGATCAGAAGAACACCACCAATTTTCTTCAGGTAGCTTTAGGTGCACACTGTGCAGAGGACGCACTACACTAACTGTAAATACTGTAGCTGCCTGTCTGTGGTACTAATAGGATCAGCAGAACACCAGCAATTTTCTTCAGGTAGCTGTAAATACTGTAAAAACACCTGCCTGCCTGTCAGTAGGAAGAGAATAACAGGAACGGATCTAGCTAAACCGAATACAGTATATATATATATATATATATATATATATATATATATATATATATATATATACACACACACACACACACTCACACACACAACACCTAGGATGCATATATATATACAATACACTGTAAGTGCAGCTAACTGACCCGCCTGCCTACTCTAACCTAAATAAAATGACACTGTCTCTCTGTCTATCTCTCCGTCTCCCACTCGAATTTGGCACGAACGGCCCATAACGTTCGCAATTCGACGAACGGTCAAACATGTGATGTTCGAGTCGAACATGGGTTCGACTCGAACTCAAAGCTCATCCGTAGTGGCAAGTGACAATCTGCATCTGGTGGCAGGTGACATTGCAAGTGACAATCTGCATCTGGTGGCAGGCAGCGTGGCAAGTTACAGTTCGCATCTGGTGGTAGATGACGTGGCAAGTGACAATCCACATCTAGTGACAGGCGACGTGGCAAGTGACAATCCGCATCTGGTGGCAGGCGACGTGGCAAGTGACATTCCGCATCTGGTGGCAGGTGACTTGGCAAGTGACATTCCGCATCCGGTGACAGGCGATGTGGCAAGTGACAAGCTGCATCTGAAGGCAGGTGGGGTGGCAAGTGACAGTCCACATCTCGTGGCAGGAGACGTGGCAAGTGACAATCTGCATCTGGTGGCAGGCGACGTGGCAAGTTACAAGTTGCATCTGAAGGCAGGTTACGTGGTAAGTGATGAGCCACATCTGGTGGCAGGCGGCATGGCAAGTGACAATCCGCATCTTTTGGCAGGCGACGTGGCATATGACAAGCTGCATCTGGTGACAGGCGACGTGGCAAGTGACAAGCTGCATGTGGTGGCAGGCGACGGTGGCAAGTGACACGCTTAGATCTCCCACCGATTCTGCGTTATGGTGAGTTGAACTATTTAATTCCATATTACAATGTAATAATAGAAATAATGCGCTTCAATCACCCTGACACCATATCAACCATGGCGCTGTGAGTATTGAAGCGTTAACACCAGCCTTTGCCCCAAAAAATTGTCCACAAAAAAAAAAAATCGCATACCCCCCCACCTCCGGGCCTTGGCACAATTCTCTTCCACGCAGCCGGTCCCCGGTGCCAAAAAGGTTGGGGACCGCTGCAATAGATAACAGGACGGTTGGGAAAACAATTGATTTTAGTATAAATGGGGCAAACAAATGATTTCTCTTGTCTGGTCCAAGGGGCTGAATGAGAGAAATCAAAATGTCTATGGCTCGTTGTACTTCGGTATGGATAGTAGCACTTTAGGTTGATCAGAAGTCAGACTTTTTTTTGTATATTTTGTTGGTTAGCATACCGCAATAGGCTTTTGGTTTTATAACATTATTTTTATAGAAAACCTTTGGACTTCAAATCATATAATTACCTGTGATAAGTAGATGTGCTTAGATTTAACCTTCTCATCAGGGTAATTACAATGCATTCAGTTGTACTTGCTTTTGTCATTTTTACTGCTCTGCAACCATATTCTGTGGGCTTTCTGCCATTGCACTGACTCACAAAATAATATTTAGAGCAACGTCACAAGGGGAATTATAGCTTTGTGATGTCTTCATGTTGAGCTGCGTTAACTCTTTATTCAGAGGAGTCGAGATTGTTTTTTTCTTGTGACTAGTGATGTGCAAATGTGCTTGGGTTCGATTCTTGGGTCGTTCGTCAAACTCATCATGAATTCGCGAAAATGCAAACTTTAATCCAAACTCCATTGATATAAAAAATCAATCAATTGTAAAAATCAATTCTGGCTATTTTTAAGGCATGTCAAGCAATGGGCATTTGAAAACTGGGCACTGCCGTGGGGGCATGTGCCAATACAGCAATCAGTTATAAGAAATACTACTTAGTGGGGAGGGGGCCCTTCATGCAACTTTGAGGACAGCATGGGAAAACAAATTCATGTAACAAATGAATCTTGGAAGATGCATTTAAGCTGGCCTTTGACTTTTTTTTACCAAAAGGGACCTAAAAAAAATTCAGGTCTTAGGGAAAAATTCAGGTCTGTACTAAGTTTATTATATTGTAGATGGACACAGGAGGGGGACAGAGTGACCATGAAGGGGGGGGGGAGGAGACAAATAAAAAAGTTGTAGGACTGATTGTGGCGGGTTAAGAGGATATATGCTGGGGGGCACTTTGGGATGGGAAAGGACCTATGCTGAAATTAGGGGTTGGATTTGTAATCCGACCTCCCACAAGAGCATACGCCCTCTCACCTCCCAAAGCGCCCCCCAGCACATATCCTACCCCCCCACACCTTCCTACTACCACAAGACCTCTCTTCTCTCAAATGCCCCTCTAGCACATAATGGACCCCCACATCTCCCTACTAATACAAGTGTAGAGGAGCTTGTGTACTGAGGTAGTGGAGAGGGGGGTCTGTACTAAGGGAGGGGGTCTATACTTAGTGGAGAGAGGGGTCTGTACTGAGGGACAGGGGGTCTATACTTAGTGGAGGGGGGTCTGTACTGAGGGAGGGGAGGTGTATACTTAGTGGAGAGGGGGGTGTCTGGGCTGAGGAAAGTGGGTGTATACTGAGGGATGGGGTCTGTACTTAGTGGAGGGAGGTCTGGACTGAGGGATGGGGGTCTATACTTAGTGGAGAGGGGGGTCTGTACTGAGGGAGAGGGGTCTATACTTAGTGGAGAGGGGGTCTGGGCTGAGGGAGGTGGGTCTATACTGAGGGGGCGGGTCTGGACTTAGTGGAGGAGGGGGGTCTGGACTGAGGGAGGGGGGTCTAATCTTAGTGGAGAGGGGGTCTGTAGTGAGGAGGGACTATACTTGGTGGAGAGTGTGGGTGTAAAATCATGTTTTACCGCACCAGGTGGCACCAACCCTAGTGACGCCAATGCTGAACAGTGTAGTGACACCTTATCCTGGTATCACAAATATTGCATAAGCATTATGTTTTTTATTTCAACATATTCTTTGAGTTACATCCAGCATCAGCACCCCAATCTGATTCATTTTAATTTTAAAAAATGTCTTATTTCAGTGGGTTTTGCTGCAACATATGATTATTTCTCCAGCAGTATTAGGCCAGAATTGAGCATTGGAAGCAGCAGATACAACAGATCTAAAAGCTATTGGAAGGTTTACATGTTAAAAAAAGTAAGCTTTAAAACAATTGCCAAAAAGTTGCATAACATGTTTAATAGCATGTGAAAAGATAAAAAATGCAGCGCTAGTGTGTAACAAAGTGCAAAAGTTAAGTATCACGTCACGTGCAAATATAAAGCTGGTAGTAACTTGTAGGTCAGATATAAACGTGAACAATATACAACAACAAAAGGACAAACAAATCAGGAAAGTTTGTCACAGGTAGGTGAGAATGTCCATGTAAGACAGCAAAATAAAAAGAAGAAAAAAAAAGAAGAAAAAAAAAACCATGCAACTAAAACTGTCTGTGATAAACCAAAAAAATAGGAGATTCTTCAGTAAAATGAAATAAAGTCCCATGTGTAGATGATGCCTGTAGATGATAGTAAATCAACCACTATATGTGACAGGAATAACCTCTTCATAAGATATTTGCCTCATCAAGATGGAAATATTGAAGGAATGGGTACGCTTACTATGAGAAGTGGACACACTCACCATACGGCCGTGGGTGAATCAGGTGTTTGGATTTAACAATCCGGCAGATATTTGATGGAAGGAGCTGGTGTGGAGATATGCCTCAATACTTCCGTCAAAATCCGTGGTAAGCAAATGGTGTAGCTAAGACAGCCCGGCTAATGAACTTGGACTCCCATCCGATGGTCACACTTGATAGGATGTACGAACTCCAAATGGTGTCACATCAAACCATAAAAAAGGAAAGAAGAGAAGGGCCTCCACATAGTGTGTAAATCCAAAAATAAAAATTTATTAAAACAGCAAAAGCTTAACAGTACAATCCACCTAGTCGGGTGGGTACAGGGAGTGATCACATAAAAAGTAAAGGATAAAAAACAGTATCGCGTGGTGTCAGAAAGCACAAAGGCTCAGCAACCCGACATGTTTCGGACGAAAGTCCTTCAACTGGGGCATAAAACCTAGTGTTAGGCACCACGCTATATAAAGGCCTTAAAATTAACAAAGCAGCCGATCAGCTGGCAGTGCTGACATTGGGCAGGTAATATGACCAATCAACGATCCTCTGCACACACACACTCCTTACTTCCCGGACAGAGCTGACCTCTTAGATGACTTAGATGAGGTCAGGTGAGGTCCCTCTTTCGTTATCATTCAGGGTAGCCATGAAGTCATGTAAAGACTCTTCATCTCCTCTCCATAGGAGGAGGATGTCGTCTATGTACCTGGCCCATAAGGTAAGCTTGGGTCGCTGCAGTGGATAGACGACATCCTCCTCCCAAAGAGCCATAAAAAGATCAGCGATCCTCTGCACACACACACCTTACTTCCCGGATGGTCATGTGACTATATGAACCAATTACAGCCCTAGAACACCCACCCTCTGTGGTCACATGTGCGCCGCCGCCGTAGCAACGTCATTGTGTTCTAGTGTTTGTGTTCCAAGACTCTTTCTCATTACAGGCATCAGCCTGTGAGCTGGCAGGGCTGGGGATGAGATAACCACACCCACATGCCCAAAATAGGCGGAAACGTCATCACACTAAGGAGAACCAGCACTCGTGGCCCGATAGCCACTTATAACAAGAGAGGCAATTTGCAAAGCGGGCTCTACGGCAGCGCATCATATCTAAGGGATACAGGCGATACGATTTGCCGTTTAGAATCTATTGATGTTCATGATGACCTTCTTCTTGTGACAGCCGACCTTACGGCTTTGTACACATGTATCCCACATAGACTGGGATTAGCGGCTGTGGAATATTACCTGTCCACTAGCGAACAACTTCCATCTGTCCAACAAGGGTACATTATGGAACTTCTCGCTTTGCCACACAGACCAATTATTTTTGGTACAATAACCAATTTTTTCTACAGAAGAAGGGCGTGGCAATGGGGGCTTAATTTGCCCCCAGCGTCATCAATCTTTTTATGGCTCTTTGGGAGGAGGATGTCGTCTATCCACTGCAGCGACCCGAGCTCACCTTATGGGCCAGGTACATAGACGACATCCTCCTCCTATGGAGAGGAGATGAAGAGTCTTTACATGACTTCATGGCTACTCTGAATGATAACGAAAGAGGGATCGCCCTCACCTATGAAGTTAGCTCTGTCCGGGAAGTAAGGTGTGTGTGTGCAGAGGATCGCTGATTGGTCATATTACCTGCCCAATGTCAGCACTCCCAGCTGATCGGCTGCTTTGTTAATTTTAAGGTCTTTATATAGCGTGGTGCCTAACACTAGGTTTTATGCCCCAGTTGAATGACTTTCATCCAAAACATGTCGGGTTGCTGAGCCTTTGTGCTTTCTGACACCACGCGATACTGTTTTTTATCCTTTACTTTTTATGTGATCGCTCCCTGTACCCACCCAACTAGGTGGATTGTACTCTTAAGCTTTTGCTGTTTTAATAAATTTTTATTTTTGGATTTACGGACTATGTGGAGGCCCTTCTCTTCTTTCCTTTTTTATGGTTTGATGTGACACCATTTGGAGTTCGTACATCCTATCAAGTGTGACCATCGGATGGGAGTCCAAGTTCGTTAGCCGGGCTGCCTTAGCTACACCATTTGCTTACCACGGATTTTGACGGAAGTATTGAGGCGTATCTACACACCAGCTCCTTCCATCAAATAACTGCCGGATTGTTGAATCCAAACACCTGATTGACCCACCGCCGTATAGTGAATGTGTCCACTTCTCATGGTAAGGGTACCCATTCCTTCAATATTGCCATCTTGATGCAACAAATATCTTATGAAGAGGTTATTCCTGTCACATATTGTGGTTGATTTATTATCATCTACAGGCATCATCTACACATGGGACTTTATTTCATTTTACTGAAGAATCTCCTTTTTTTTTTGGTTTATCACAGACAGTTTTAGTTGCAGGTTTTTTGTTTTTTTTTGCTGTCTTACATGGACATTTTCACCTACCTGTGACAAACTTTCCTGATTTGTTTGTCCTTTTGTTGTTGTATATTGTTCACGTTGATATCTGACCTACAAGTTACTACCAGCTTTATATTTGCACGTGAGGTGATACTTCACTTTTGCACTTTGTTACACACTAGCGCTGCATTTTTTATCTTTTCACTTGTTTGTGCAATTTACTATACTGTTTATGCTACATGCTTTACTATTTTTTACCTACTTTTAAGTTTTATCCCTAGTAGCGCGACATTGTTTCATACTTGATGTTTAATAGCATAGCTTATGCTTTACTTTTGTCCTTTTGTTTTTACTAGTGTCGTACCACAGAATATTGTTTACAAAGTTTAACCACTTCAGCCCCGGACCATTTGTCTGGCCAAAGACCAGAGCACTTTTTGCGATTCGGCACTGCGTCGATTTAACTGACAATTGCGCGGCCAAGTGACGTGGTTCCCAAACAAAATTGACGTCCCTTTTTCCGCACAAATAGAACTTTCTTTTGGTGGTATTTGATCACCTCTGTGTTTTTTATTTTTTGCGCTATAAACAAAAAAATAGCGACAATTTTGAAAAAAATGCATTATTTTTTTACTTTTTGCTATAATAAATATCCCCAAAAAATATATAAAAAAATGTTTTTCCTCAGTTTACGCCGATATGTATTCTTCTACATATTTTTGGTAACAAAAAAAAAATCGCAATAAGCATTTATTGATTGATTTGCGCAAAAGTTATAGCATCTACAAAATAGTGGATAGTTTTATGGCATTTTTAATAATTTTTTTTACTAGTAATGGCGGTGATCAGCGATTTTTATCGTGACTGCAACATTATGACGGACACATCAAACACTTTTGACACTATTTTGAGACCATTCACATTTATACAGCGATCACTGCGATTAAAAATGCATTGATTACTGTGTAAATGTGAATGGCAGTGAAGGGGTTAACACTAGCTGGCGCTGTAGGGGTTAAGTGTGTCCTAGGGAGTGATTCTAACTGTGGGGGGAGGGACTATGTGTGACACAACACTGATCACCGCTCCCGATTATAGGGAGCGGTAATCAGTGTCCTGTCATTAGGCAGAACAGGGAAATGCTTGTTTACATCAGCATTTTCCTGTTCTTCCTCTCCGTGAGAAGATCGCGGTTATCCCCGCAGACATCGAGTCCGCGGGACCCGCGATCACACTCATGGAGCTTGCAGCGGCATGTGTGCCGGCGGCGGCACGCAGGCGATGGCATGGCGGCAAATTTAAAGGGATGTACCTGTACGCCCATTTGCCTGTCTGTGCCATTGTGTCAACGTAAATGTACAGGCGATGGTCGGCAAGCGGTTAATAAACTGTCAAAACAGAGTGCGCAAAAACATGATTCAAAACTCCTATATTTCCATAGATGTGACAGTTATGCTTAAATAAAAATTACAGTGCCGTATTTTAGAGGCAATAGCCATACATATAGCACAGTGGCTGAAGAGTATCTAAGTAGCTTGATTGTGGAGCAATGTAGGAGGGAGAGATGAGTAATTTTTTATGAGAAACAAAAATTATTATTTCAGAGACAGCAGCCAGAAATATTGTAAGGACCGGCTGCATATTATGTAAGCAGATTTACATGATTACAATGTAAGAGGAAGAGATGAGTTAGTTTTTATTGTGAAAACCAATTATTATACACTTATTGGGATTTTTTGTTACCAAAGACATGTAGATTGTAGAAGAATACATTTTGGCCTAAATTTATACTTAATTTTTGTATTTTTTTTCTAAATGATACAGTGTTGCATGACTGTACAATTGCCTGTTAAAGTGGAACTTAAAATGGGAGAACAGGCAGAAATTTGAATGCAAAAGAGACATGCTTTGTCTCTTCTGCATTAAAGTTACTTACCTGCCTGTCCACCCTTGTACAGACATTCTTTGTCTCTTCTGCATTAAAGTTACTTACCTGCCTGTCCACCCTTGTACAGACATGCTTAGTCTCTTCTGCATTAAAGTTACGAACCCCGGGTTCACCCTTCTCGCAAGGAGAGTACCAGAAGACACAGTCAGACACGGATGGATGAAGCAAAGGAGAGCCATATAGCGAGCCAAGGTCAGGGCGGGCAGCAGACAACGTAATCAGGAGAACTAGCTGAATCGATACACAAGAGATTGGTTCACGAGAGGTCAGGTAAAGCATGTAACACGAAGGGCACTCAGGAACAAGTGTTGCTCAAGCAACCAGAAACTGGTCTGAGTGGAATCCATAAACACCCTACAAAACCACCCGGATGCCCAATCGTCTCAAGTATAGGCTCAAAAATGGAAAGAGCGAGCATTTTTGTAGATCAATATCTACGACCCCATGTCACCACTTTACCCTCCTATATAAAAGATACCCCAGATCTGTTAAAAAATCTGGAGGGCCTAACTGTCCCCTATGGATGCCTTTTGGTAACTATTGATGTGGAAAACTTGTACTCATCTATTCCACATGAATTATGTCTGAACACAGTTGCCAGATTTTTGAATGAAAGAGGATCCATGTTTTAGGACCTTAATGGCTTTGTTTTGCGACTTCTGTCACATATTCTTTCTAAAAACGTCTTTTCTTTCGACGGCTCCCACTTCCTCCAGGTACAGGGGGTCGCTATGGGCACATGTAGTGCACCCTCCTATGCGAGCCTGTACCTGGTGGGGTGGGAGCGGGACCTATTTGCCAATGATAGACACTCAAATCTTTTTGCCTATGTGCTGCGGTGGTTCCGCTACATAGATGACATCTTGTTACTATGGGCGGGACCATCAGCAGCACTAGAGGAATTTATGGTCGTTCAGAATGACTACAACCTGAAATTCACCATGCAGTTCAGCCCTTCTACAATTACATATCTAGACATTACTATCAAAATTAATCAGGAGGGCAAAATAAATACATCACTGTTTCGAAAACCCACAGCGGGGAACACAATACTACACACGCGGAGTGCGCACTCACGCCCTCTAGTCCAGAGTATTCCGTTTAGTCAGTACATACGTTTCAAAAGCAACTACTCAACGTATGCTGACTTTAAATATGAAGCAGACCTTCTTTATCAGCGTCTCTTAGCAAGAGGATACACCAAAACCACTCTCAAAAAAGCTTTTAAAAAAGCTATAACCAAATCGAGAAACGCCCTGCTGTTTCCGGAACCAAAACAAACTAATTCAGAGGTAGTTAGGTTCATCACAACCTATTCTGACCAACATCAAACCATACGTTCAACTATCCAAAAACATTGGCACATTCTAACTACTGATCCCACCATCAGTAAGTATATAGGATCCCGCCCCGA
This sequence comes from Lithobates clamitans, assembly GCA_037952925.1. Taxonomy (NCBI): domain Eukaryota; kingdom Metazoa; phylum Chordata; class Amphibia; order Anura; family Ranidae; genus Lithobates; species Lithobates clamitans. Next base: position 539,949 of record JBBGZY010002273.1, on the reverse strand, counting down.
GATTACTTTTCGGCGAGCAAGATCCATAAAAGACTGTCTAGTATGAAGTCACTATTGCAAAGCCACTGATGCAACAGAATCCCCTGTGGGCCTCTTTAAATGTGGCAAATGCGACTTTTGCGATTTGCTACTGACAGGACCTTCGGTTCCTCTCCCAAATGGACACACACACGTCCTACGGCACATCACATGTCAAACTCAAGGAGTTATTTACATCATCTTTTGTCCATGTGGAGCCATCTATGTGGGCAAAACCAATAGGCCCTTCTGGAGAAGAATTAAAGACCATGTATACTATGCTAAAAATGGTCTTTTAAACACCACCATGGGTTATCACGTAGCCTTCAAGCATATGTATGACCCCGTGATGTTTAAATTTGCAGCTCTTGACATTGTCTACGCAGACCCCCGTGGGGGCGATTTTGATAAAAAAGTACTCCAGCGTGAAACGCAATGGATACATAAGTTACGAGCCACGGTCTATCCAGGCATGAATGACATGATCAGTTTCAAACCCTTTCTCTAATACGGTCATCCTATGTTGTACCATGCGATTTGCTTTACTTGCAGCTCTTGTGTATCCCTCCTCAATTGCTTCCCTATCCCCCCCATCCCCCCTTTTCCCCTTTCTGTTCCTTTAGATAAGGTAACATATGTAAAAAAGACTTATGCCGCGTACACACGGTTGGACTTTTCGGCTACAAAAGTCTGACAGCCCGTCCGACAGACTTTCGACGGACTTTTGGCGAACACAAAAATCCGACGGATTCGTACGTGATGACGTACACCGGACTAAAATAATTAAGTTGATAGCCAGTAGCCAATAGCTGCCCTAGCGTGGGTTTTTGTCCGTCGGACTAGCATACAGACGAGCGGATTTCTGAGTCCGGCGTAGTTACGACGTAAAGATTTGAAGCATGTTTCAAATCTAAAGTCCGTCAGATTTGCGGCTGGAAAAGTCAGCTGAAAGTCCGGGGAAGCCCACACACGATCAGATTGTCAGCCGGCTTTGGTCCGTCGGCGTCCGTCGGACTTTTGTAGACGAAAAGTCAGATCGTGTGTACGCGGCATTTGTCCGTATTTGTATCATTTGTAAGATTTGGTAGATGATTTGAATGGAGATATCAACATATATACCGATATAATGACATGTGCGCATAATGAGCATTAATCATAAACTGAATGTGATTTGGAGAATTCACGCATGGTCTACACATTGTTCTAATATATATGTGTATCATTTTGTTCATATACTGTGTTATATGCATCTTTGTTCTGTTTTTATGATGTATCATGTGCTATCCACCTGTGAAGCTGAGTACCTGCTGTTCATCTACTTTCAAGTATGCAGCTCCTCAGATATGCATGTCTGGGTTAGCATACTGATCACGGTATTTTTTAAAGAGATTTTTTACTGTCTAGCACCTACTGACCTTTGCTAATTATAGCTAAGACAACAATCATTGCGTGGAGATTCATGCGTTTTCTAGATAGCGATGGGGTAGCATACTGATCACGGTATATTTTTAAAGAGATTTTTTACTGTCTAGCACCTGTTGACCTTTGCTAATCATAGCTGAGACAACAATGATTGCGCAGAGTTCTGGAGATTCATGCGGTTTCTAGATAGCGATGTCACTGCAACACTGGCAATCCGCCTATTTCGGTACAGATCGAAAGTCTAGTAATGGACAGAGGCACTATCCTACAATGCCCACAATGCACTAAGAACCAGCGTATGTGCGAGGTCTTCTCGCTTCGGACGCTGTACTCGTTCGGCTCTCTTCACAGATAGGATTTTTTTTTTTTTTTCGGGATATCTTCCTGCATATGTGCAGAAAGCTCTGTTGCTGTTGGCCTACAATCCCCATAATTCAATCTGCTATCCTGGAATCACATGATGCTAGTTCTCAGGATCAGCTGTGACTGATCAAGGATATAAATACCTGTCAGCTGCTGCTGGTCCTGTGTGCAGTGTATTGCTGTCTCCCAGGGGCGCGCTGGAGTATTTGTATCCTGAATGTAAGTACTTAGCTATATACTATCACTTGGCCCTTGCTGCATCAAACGCCCTATATGCTATCACCATTGCTGCAGTAAAATTTCTACATGAGATTACCGTTTCTATACTTAGCTTAATCTGTCATTATATGCTTACAGATGCAGCGATGGGATTGTATTGAGCCTTCAGCATTGCTGATACTAAATCCAGGATCTAAGTGGTGCTTCCGGTGTTGGCCCTCCTCCCTCTAATGGCTGCTCCCTTAATTAGGAATATTGTCCTATTGCCCCTGCTGAAATATATTTAGCTATATCTAATATAGTAAGTCTCATTCTTTAACAAACCTATAAAGTTTTCTCTGCCCAAATGCATATTCTCGCTGATTGACGCTGGTTGCATTTGCTTTAATTTCAGCTTTCTTACTGCTGATTGAACTTTCTCATGCTACCGTGACTTGCATGATTTGTATTCCAATTTAAGGTACCGGCTTGGTGTTCTTTCCTATGCTCGCAGTTGCTTAGCGCATGATTTTTATTGTTAACAGTTTGTTTATGTGTTAGTTGTGTGTGTGTGTGTGTGTGTGTGTCTAATGACATTATATCTCATTTTAGATAGAGACATATTCCCTTCTCTGTCTCATCTGTGAACCTTGGCCGTGTCCTAAGGAAGCCTAATGGCAGAGGCATAACTAGAACCTTCAGGGCCCCGGTGCAAGAAACCATGATGGGCCCCCCTTCCATCTGAGCCCCGGGCTTCCAATTTTGGGAGAGTGTCCATGGACATCCTCCCAAAACTGTGCTTCCTGCATGACCCCTGGGACGTGCATCCAGCGCAATCACACCGGCCTTTAACATGTGATCAGCTGATCACATGTAAACAGACTTGCCGGTTATCCACAGCCCTTTGTCTGTGTGAGGAAAGAACTGCCGTTAACTGTCAAGAATGTCAGTAAATTGTTTACTCTGATAATCAGTGCCATCTATCAGTGCTGCCCATCAGTGCTTTCTATCAGTGCCCATCAGTGCCTTCTATCAGTGCCCATCAGTGCCTTCTATCAGTGAATGCTATCAGTGCACATCACAGTGAATGCTATTAGATCCCATCAGTGCCGGACAGCACGGCTCTGAGCGGAGATCGTGTGTCATATAACAATAGCACAGAGAGACACTGGTGGCATTAATGTTCTATTTGTCGGTCCTCTCTGGCACGGATGAGAGAGGACACACAGCTGATCTCACGGCTCCCCCTTCTCCCCCTCCCCTCTCCTGTGTGCTCCGCGGTAAATATGAGCTCTTTAGCTTCACACTAGACTGCCCGCGGAGCACACAGGAGAGGGGAGGGGGGAGCCGTGAGATCAGCTGTGTGTCCTCTCTCATCCGTGCCAGAGAAGACCGACAAATAGAACATTAATGCTGCCACCGGTGTCTCTCTGTGCTATTGTTATATGACACGCGATCTCCGCTCAGAGCGTGTGTGAAGAGCAACCCCGCTGGCCCCCCCCACAGTGGCGGAATGCCGGGCCCCGTTGCAACTGTTGCGACCCCGGTAATTCTGCCACTGCCTAATAGTGAAATGCGTAGACATACAAGGGCTCACTGCACAATAATCATAGATGCTATGTTACAATTGTCATTGTTTTTTAAATATTGTATTTTTCAATAAATGTATATTTTTTTATACTGCTATATCTTCTCCACTGTTTCTTAGCCTAAAAAGTCCGCCTCCCTGGTAATACTCAGTACTACCTTATTTTGTATCCTCAATGATTTATGGACGTGGCTTATTTTTGGTGCACTTTCCTCTTTTTTCTGGTCTGAGTGGAATTTAAATATAGAAGCACATGGGAGGCTTGACAGGAAGTAGCAGGAAGGAAGTATATAAAAGGCAACAGGAGAAGCCGGCGACACCCATAATTGCTGAGTGCAGCAAGAACTGAACACAAGCTTATGGAACCACAGGAACCAGCCGACCTACAGCAGTAAAAGGTAAGACACAGATCAGCACTGCAGCTGATCTGTGACAATGTGCAGCACTGTAGAAACTCGGCATTACCGAATCTGACTGAATTTCCTTGCATGCGCTGTAGTGACATCATCCCTGCCTGGCCAATCAAAGCGGCTGGTGATCGAGACCCAGAAGCAGCCCACCCGAAGATGTTAGGGGCTGGGTGGGAAGCTCGGGGATGCCGAAGTGCTGGAGCCCGGTGAGTATAGTTCTGCTTTAATCACTTGCTTACAGGGCACTTAAACCCCCCTCCTATCCAGACCAATTTTCAGCTTTCAGCGCTGACGCACTTTGAATGACAATTGCGTGGTCATACAACACTGTACCCAAATGAAATTTTTGTCATTTTTCACCACAAATAGAGCTTTCTTTTGGTGGTATTTGATCACCTCTGCAGTTTACTTTTTGTTAAAAATATGTAGAAAACTGAATTTAAAAAAAAAAAAATTTTTTATTTTGTTATAAAAAATTTAAAACGGGTCATTTTTCTCCTTCATTGATGTACGCTGATGAGGCGGCAGTGATGGGCACTGATGGGTGGCAGTGATGGGCAGCACTGCCAGGTGGCACTGATTGGCACTTTTGTTTTGTTTTTTTGGTTTACCTGCCTGAAAGCAGGTGCAGTCTGTACTGCCCACTATAGGTGGCACTTGATCGAAACAGTAATGGGGATGGAAGTCGTGAGTAACTTGGTTCCTCTATGACTTCCTGTGGTCACCGGCGGATAGCTGTCCGATTAAAAGCTGGTGCCCCACATGACTCTTCAGAAGTTGTGGTGTGATACAGTGAAACATGTTGACATAATCACGTCATGACATCACCAAGCCACGTCCCCACGCATTGAGGCATCAGTGTACGATTGGCGGTACCTCTGGAGGTATCCCTGGTGGGAAACGAGTGTCCAACAAACGGCACCAAGGGGATTTTCAGCACAGTGTTGTAAATTCACAAACTGCTTGGGCTGATCATCTGCCTGGGAAAACACTGGACAGCAGCATGAGTTCAACATGAAGAGATCAGTGAGTTGGTCTGCAGGAACGTGGCAGGCGGGCAACATTGGTGAGATATACTGATCCAAGCAACCTGCTGGCCTTATGACTTGAAGCCTTGTTTTCTGCTTGTTTGACCCTGCTTCAGTTGGTCTCTTTCAATACGATTCTTTTCCACTTGCTTGCCTTATTCACTGTGAAGCTGCTACACTCTGTTTTCTTGCCAAATGGTCATCCTATGCACGTGATACTCTTTCAAGCTTGCATGGAAGCAGATACTATTTACTGCCTAAACCAAGTTGTGCCCAGACTTGATTTCTTTGAGCTGCATATTACAATCACATAGCTCCCAACTGTCCCTGATTTGGAACCCTGTCCCTCTTTCCTCCTCATTTGTCCCTCATTTTTGTCTGATCTATATAATTGTATATAAAATGCACTATTTATCTATCAAAAAGTGCTTCCCTGTGCTAAACCTTTCATCCAATTTCTAAATTGCTGCATTTGTAAATTTCAAAAGCCAATATAAAGGAGTAATGGTGGTAAAAAGCCCTTGTGTGTTTAACCAATCATTTTCTTGTACAATTCTCCTTTAAGGAGGCGTGGCAGGGTGTGTGTCCTATGCCTACATACTTTTGTTAATAGGTGTCCCTCATTCCCATTTCAGAAAGTTGGGAGGTATGCAATCATGGAGGCATGTTCATGAACTGACTATACATCTTACTGTTTTCTGCATTTGGATACATGAAAGTTCATGTACTTGCAGCTTTGGATATTTACACATAGTCATGCTGAAGGGCTGGGCAACTTATCCATGTAGCTTATAACTTATGATGATACTGTGTATCTTCTCTGCAATTCCATACTGATTACATGATCTGTGGTGCATCCGCTGGCAGTTTTAACCTAGCATGTCATACCTCTGCCTCATGTAGTGCAATATCATCTGCAAGCTGTTGCTAAATTATATGGCCATTGATATTTTATTTTTGACAGTTTTTTTTATACTGATTTTGAAATGAATGTATATTGATTGACCATGTTGCTAGCTTTGCATTTTCTGTAGAGGGTCTTTACTTCAGAGTTCATGATGACCAGACCTTAACCCCATGTTGAGTATTACAAACCTATTTTTTGGTCATTTTGTAAGGCTCCATTCACACTAGCGCGTTTTTTGATGCATTTTGCAGAAATGCACGGGAATTTTTTAACATGGGTTCCTATGGAACATGTTCACATCAATGCCTTTTTGTTTCTCTGCATTTTTGGAAAGGGTCAGGGACTTTTTTTCATGCAAAATGCAGCGTTTTGCATGTAATAGAATTCAATGGATAAGCATCAAAAACGCAAGTGCACCGTTTTTGCACCGTTTTTGCACCGTTTTTGCACCGTTTTTGCACCGTTTTTGCACCGTTTTTGCACCGTTTTTGCTTTTTTTATTTTTTTAAGACTGTAAAAAAAACAGTAAAAAAAAAAAAAAAACCGCAAATCGCGGCAAAAACGCTGCTTAAAAACGTGGCAAGCATGAAAAAAAAACCTCCAAAAATGCTCAAAAGCAACATGCATAGGTGTGAATCGAGCCTTAGACAGCATTGTCCAATTTTAATTGAGGGGTATTGTCTTTCTTTTTTTATATATTGATTATTTTTCAGAATTTAACAAAGGTAATATTGCAGGAACTAATTGAAGCCATGTGTGTCCAGCCACTATATGCTTGTTTCAGTGTCATGTGTCTCAAATGTTATTGATGGTCACACTGCACCCTACCCACACTTGGCGGAAGTCGAGGATATGACCTTCGCAGCTGGTGCAGAAAAAGGAGCAGGGGATCGCTATGGCACCATTAGGAGTGGCCTTGACTCTAGTGTTTAGGTTACACATCTCTCTATCAAAACTCTCTAAGACTAGAGAGTGCTGATGCCTGTATCAGGTCCCTACCCAGCTGAATGTGGAGCCGGCCATTAGATCCACAAATTGTGGTGCACCTGGAAGGCCTGATTGGGGAAAATGTGACAGTGCCAGAACTGAGATGCAGGTTTTTCAGCCGCAGACAGGAGGATGAAAGGCTCACCCACTTTGGAAGCAGCTGGAGAAAAAGGATGTATATAGCTTTGTTGACACAAGCGCTCCCCAATGGTAAGAATTCGCTGTGGAGGGACTTGGACGAAGACTGGAAATATTGGCGGTGTGGGCACTTTGGGCATGTAGTCAGGAACTGATGTAGTCAACTCCTTAGTAAATGACCAGATGGTCCAATGCTTGCTTGACACCGGGTTTGAAGTCATCGTTATGGATTATGCGTTTTATGTCCAACGGTTCGGGACCAGTTGGACCCATCTTGGCTATCCCTGAAATCGGGCAATAATCTGCCCATCATGGTGGAAGGATTTACCTGGGTGAAGATACAGATCGATGACCAGGTAGTGGAACGAGTAGGGGTCATAGTGATCCACAGCCTAATAAATTTGGCAGTGCCTATTGTCCTGGGCATGAACGTCCTGAAGGACCTGGACATACCACGCTTGCTGGCCAAGACTGAACAATTATGTGGATGCACACAGGTCTGTGGCCTGTGAGCTGTATGGCTCAATGTGATCCGGGCCTTTGAGGCCTACCAGCAAGCAGCTAGGCGACAGATGGTGCTGGTGCCAGTTGTCTGTACCCCCCCAAACAAAAGCTACTACTTTTCCAGAGTCAATCCAATCCTATGGAACTCCTTACCCCAATCTGTCCAACTATCTCCTACTCTATTAGCTTTTAGACGATCCCTGAAAACCCTCCTATTCAGAGAAGCCTACCCTACCCACACCTAACAACTTTAATTTCATTTTCTCCATTTGATCGCCCCCCCACAGCTGTTACCTTTTTGTTCCACTTGACCCTCCCTTCTAGAATGTAAGATCTAACGAGCAGGGCACTCTGATCCCTCCTGTATTGAATTGTACTGCAACTGTACTGTTTGCCCCATGTTGTAAAGCGCTGCACACTATATAAACCCTGCATAATAATACTCCTGGCATCCCTGCAAGAGGTTGTCTGGTCCCTGCCTGTCCTGCAAGGAGCCACAATGGTGGTGGAACCCTGCAAGAATAGGGCGGCACAGTGGTGTAGTAGGTAGCATTCTCGCCTATCAGTAAAAAGGGTCACTGGTTTGAATCCCAACCACGACACTACCTGCCTGGAGTTTGCATGTTCTCCCTGTGCCTGCGTGGGTTTCCTCTGGGTACACTGGTTTCCTCCCACACTCCAAAGACATGCTGGTAAGTTAATTGGCTTCTGTATACGAATGTGAGTTGGGGATCTTGGATTGTGGGCTCCTTGAGGATAGAGACCAATATGAGTGTGCTATGTATGTGTGGAGTGCTGCTTAAGTTGACGCTGCTATATGGGTACCTTAAATAAATAAAAATAGTTGAGCATCTTAATGAAACACAATGTACAGGGAAAGGGACAATTGTAGACATGCACCCACACTCACTCAGGTTGAACTGGATGGACTGGTGTCTTTATTCAACCTTACTAACTATGTAACTATGACCTCAGGGTGCTGGGGGAGAGGTTGTCAACTCGCACCTTGTCTAAAGTCCACGGGGTAAAGTTACACCCTTGTCCCACTCCTAAATCACATCACCATGGTAGACCTCTACGTGGTTTCCAGTTACAGCTTTTGCCCCTGGTTGGGTCGCAGAGATGCAGTATTTGCCCCATTGCAAGCTGCCATGACCTCCCTGAATGACTAACAATGCCAACAGCTGCTGGACTGGGACTGTTTGAATTTACCTGCATGCCCCTTGGGCTAATCAACTCCCCCAGTACCTTACAACTGTTGATGGAGAGGTGTTTCGGGGATTACAACTTCAAGAGTGTGCTAATCTATCTAGACAACATCATTATTTTCTCCAAGTCATTTGAGGACCATTAACAACACCTGGAATGAATGTTTACCTGACTGACCCAGTACCTGTTAAAATTGAAGCCCAGCAAGTAGCCCACTGAAAAAAATCCCCACAATTAGAGCTTCTTTAGACTGGAACTATTAGCCCTGGTGTGGGCCATCACTGAAAATTTTGCAGAATACCCACTTGCTGACTACAAGACGTACCCATACGTTGTGGTTTATGGTTGAAGATATCAGCCAAACCCCTGATTTATTGTATTTTACAGCCATCCCCTGGCCTTCTCTTGAATGTGCTCTGAGTGGCTCATGAGCAGCTGGAATGCTTTCATAAGCAGAAGGAAGTGACGCACCCCCCCCGCCGCTTGCCAGTATTTCTTAAGCTTACCGTTTACGCCGCCTTGCCCAGGAAACAATTCAATGCTGTGGCCGGCTGGTCACAGAGGTAATAAAAGACTAGATCGTCTTTGATCACCTCTATAGCCTTGGAGCACCAGAGCAACGCAATGACGTCACTTCCGGTCCAGGATGGAAGTAAACTTTTTTTAAAGCAAAAAAAAAATTTCTATCTTTTGATTTTAAAGGTAAAGGAGAGTTTTGGGATCTTTTTGACCCCAGATGTCTCCATAAAGAGGACCTGTCATCCCTTTTTTTTTTTTTTTATTACACAGGATGTTTACATTCCTTGCAATAGAAATAAAAGGTTTAGTGTAAAAATAAAAATAAATAAGAAAAAAATTATTAAAGTGCCCCATTTCTCCCTACTCGTGTGCAGACGCGAATGCATATGTGTAAGTCGCGCACTCATATGTAAATGCTCCACACATGTGAGGTATCGCCACGAACGTTAGAATGAGAGCAATAATTCTAGCACTAGACCTTCTCTGTAACTTTAAACAGGTAACCTGTAAAGGCATTTAAAACATCGCATATGGAGATTTACTGTACCTTAGTTTGTCACCATTCCACAACCGTGCACAATTTTAAAGTGTGACATGTTAGGCATCTATTTACTCGGCGTAACATCATCTTTCATATTTTATACAAAATGGGGTATATGTTGTGTGTGGTGGTTTTTTTTTTTTTTTTTTTTTTTTTTTTTTTTATTCATTAAAATATATTTTCCCCAAAAAATTGTGTTTGAAAAACCGCTGCACATGTACCGTGTGACATAAAAAATGGCAACAATCACCATTTTGTTCCTTAGGGTCTCTGCTAAAAAAAAATAAAATGTTTGGGGGTTATAAGTAATTTTCTTGCAAAAAATAGTGCCAGAAAGGTTTGGTCTTCAAGTGGATACCTTACGAGGCCAGAGGTCGTAGTGTATATGGGCAACAACCCTCTTGCCTACCTAGAACTGGCCAAGTTGGGGGCACTGGAAGAATGGTGGTTCACCCGCCTGGTCCGCTTCAGCTATAAGATACATTACAAACCTGGGAAATTTAATGGACATGTGGATGCCCTCTCCTGCTATCTGGTGGAAAGCTGATCTGGATCTAGAGGTGGCACCAGTGCTGCTTATGGTTGCCTCTTCCTGCTCCCTCCAGGAGTAGCAACTGGACTCCCAAGCAGAGGCCGCTGAGATCCACACACTTGGTGAGTGGGCCCTGATCTAACAGAAGGGCCCTGAGCTTCTGCAGCTACGTTTCCTTGACGGGCAGCAGAGACCTTCTTCTCGGGAGTGTCAAAAACTACCAGACACATTGAGAACACTCCTGAGGCAGTGGGACTGGCTTGAGTCTCAGGGCAATGTCCTATACTGGCAGTTACTCACCCCCACTGAACAACAGGGCATTTTACATATTGTGGTCCCCCAGTCACACATTGTGCAGGTCTGTCAAGTGATGCACGTCTCTGGAGGACATTTCAGGGCGGATCGTATTAAGGTCCTGGTCAAGAGATTTATCTTCTGTCCACAACTGGATCAATTCACTTCGCTGTGGTAGTGCCCATCTGGAATCAGACAGCTGTGACCACAGCTAAACTGTTTTGGGAACATGTAGTTCAACTGTATGGTTGCCCCAAATCTATACTCTCAGACCAAGGCTCAAACTTTGAGTCACAGATACTGTCTGAGCTGAGCCGCCTAAGTGGTATCTGATACTACCCCATACCACCCTCAAGGTAATGGAGCCTGTGAACACTACAACCTCACCCTGCTAGGAATGCTAAGGACTCTAGACCAGGGTCACTGAGACTGTTGAAACCAGCATGTAGGGTCTGCGGTGTGGGCCTACAACAATAAAGTGCATAGGGCTACTGAGTATACCTATCTTTATGATGTTTGAATACTATGGCCGACTGTCAGTAGACCTTTTTGCTTGATTCCTCAGAGCCCCCCACTTCCTGTACGTCCAGTGAGTGGGCGCAGGAGCAGTTGGACAGGTTGAGGAAGGCTAAAGAAATAGTCCTGGACAGGCATAAGAATTTGGCCGAGGATACTGCCGTGGACGAACTGTTGCTGCAACCGGGGGACTGAGTGCTGGTAAGGAACCCAAAATGTGAAAGAGTCAGCAAGGTGGAGCCCAAGTGGGAACACACTCCCTATCGGGTGGAGAAAAAGCTTTTCCCATTGACCCTTGTGTACGATGTGGTCTCAGAAGACCCTGAACCACTCAAAAAGTGGCTCCACCACAATCTGCTGAGACTCTGCATACTGAGTGGGGACTGTTCTGCCAAGCTTGCTGCAGACAGAAGGGACAACGATTTTAGAGGATGTTCCGCAAATTGCATATACAAAAAATTCCAAATATATGTAAGATAAATAATGTATCTAAATAACACAGTCCGTCTCACTACACTAAACCAAAATTAAAAACCATGCTGCAACATTGATGAATAAAACTGCAGAGTGTGCCTGCAGGCCATAAATGCATGCAATGTCCATTGAATCCAAAGAAAAAAAGTATAGCACCATACATTACTTGGGGTAAGCTACTGATGGGGTATCGAGTCTTATGTGGTCTAGTATTGACTGTGCATCAGATTGAGCAGTACTGAAAAGAAACTACATATATCCACATAGACAAGACCTTACATAGCTGAATTAGGTGGGGTTTTTTAACCCTGTGTTAGAAACAAATCATCCACAAGCAGCTACCAACCTCAGTGCACTAAATGTGTGTATGCACCAGTTGTTTGGAAATAGAAAGACCAGCGTTCATGTTACTAGGTATGTCCAGTGCACAAACACTATTTCTCCAAGCGTCTTCCAGGACAGCCCATGAGACCTTGGGCTCCTCCTACCAGGACAGGAAACACGTCACCCCCACCAGATAAAAGGGCGGTCCTCCAGGCCCATGTCAGTTATTTGTGTTTCCTCCGGACGGGGGGTAACATGTTCTTGGAACCTGCTCCCATAGGCCTTATAAGCAGGGGCTTTGTATGGCTTTTTTCTGGGGCATATCACTTACCTCTTCCTCTGCCAGAAGCAGCACACCGCTGGGGAGGTTGGCTGTGTTGCTGTTCTCTGTCCTCAGTGCCTGGAGAGGGTCAGGACCGGTGTGAGGTCGTGCCCCTAGCGCAGTGCATTGCACTCTAGCTCAGCTGAGCTTCGGTTGTCCTTCCCTGCCGACAGCCTGGCTGATCTGAGCAAGGAATGGAGGAAGCCGCAGCGTTCGAGGGGGCGGAGCTATTGCGCTCCAAGCTGGCCCACAGGAAGTGCCTGGAGAAGGTTACTTCCGGGGCATATGACATCATCATCGGGCGCCGGAGACGAGGTTCCAGTCTTCATAAACGGCGCGAACAGAGAACGCTGGCTGCTGGTGTTTCCTGGTGTTAAGCAGCCAGGCTGTGGATGACCAAGAGGGGCAGAATGGATCCTCCTGCAGTACCTGCACAGGCAGCGGATGCAGTTCCCAACACCAGCACCTCACAGGTAAGCCTGGGGTGTTCTGTCACCACGTTGCTATCCCTGTGAGTGTTCCCTCCCCCTCCCCCCTCTGTAGTAGTGGGTGTAAGGGGACACATTTCCTCCCTCCTGCACGTGGTGTTACGGAGTGATTGTGTGGCTTTAATTACATTGTGGGTCATTTATTTTGTCTTGCAGACCAGGACTCTGGACAAGGCCCAAGCGCAGCCACTTAAAAGGAAATGTGCGGTTTGCGCAAACAAATTGAGCTCCTCATGGAGCAAAGCAGTTTGTCGCACCTGTATAGAAGGCCTAGTAAAGGATGACCCGGTTGCCTCTTGCCAGAAGATGCTTACTTCTGTTAGGGATGAGCTTGCGTCCACCTTCAGTTCCTTTAGAACGCTTATTGACAAGCTCCAGACTCCAGCAGAGAGTCTGTCTTCACTGAAGGCATCAGTAAGCACTCCGCAGCAGGCAGAGAGTGAAGACTCTGAGGCTGAGGTCAGATCTACCCGTTCTTCTCTGGAAGGATCAGGGTCAGATACAGAGCCCAGAGATAGAGAATCCACTCGAGGCTCAAGATTTAAGTTATCTGTTTAGGATGTAGATGACTTATTAAAGGCTATCTATACTACCCTTGAATTAAAAGAGGAAGAGGCTCAGTTATCCAAACATGATCTTATGTATAAAGGATTACATAAGAGAAAATCAAGAGTGTTTCCAGTTCATAGTTGTTTGGTTGATACTATTAAACTGGAATGGGATAATCCTGAGAGAAAACCATTCTTCTCTAGTAACCTAAAAAGGAGGTTTCCTTTTGATGAGGACACTGCGCAGCCATGGAATAAGAATCCCAAGTTAGACGCACCTCTTTCAAAAGTTTCAAAAAACTCGGACCTGGCGTTTGATGATATGGGTACGCTTAAGGATCCGATGGACAAGAGGGGGGATATCCTTCTCCACAGAGCCTGGGACTCAGGAGTTGGAAACCTGAAACCAGCTTTGGCTTCCACTTGTGTGGCCAGAAATCTGGAGGTTTGGTTGACTCAGATTCAGTCACATCTGTCAGCAGGTACCTACAGAGAGCAAATTTTAAAGTCTTTTCCTCTCATATTTCAGGCAGTGGGTTTTTTGGCAGATTCTTCCGCTGAGTCGGTAAGAATGTCAGCCAGGACTTCGGCTCTAGTGAACTCGGCCAGGAGATTTATTTGGCCCAGGTCTACAAGAGGCACTGGAACGCACGGCTGATAAGAAAAAGGCGTTTCCAGAGAGAGTTCAGACAGCCAGAAAATTTTTTCCGTGGCCAAAACAGGCAACAGAGTCCTAGAGAAAAGGACAGCAGGCCAAAAAAGCATTGGACTGGGCACAAAGGCAGAGGCAAAGGGGGAGTGCTATTTAACCCTCCTCAACAGCCCGCCAAGCCGCAGTGACTTGTGTTCCCCGGTGGGAGGGAGATTGAGGGCCTTCATCCCACAGTGGGCAGCAGTCACTCTGAGCCCCTTCGTCCTGGACCTAGTGACCAACGGGTACAGGCTGGAGTTTGTTCACCAACCACCAGAACGTTTGTTGGTCACATTTCCTCCACAAGATCGGGAGAAAGCGAGGGCTCTGGGTCTCCAGATCGGAGACTTATTAGATCAAAAAGTCCTGATTCCTGTTCCTCGATCGGAGCGGGGCAAGGGATTCTATTCCCATGTATTTGTGGTAAGAAAGCCGGCAGGAAAGTTTCGACTTATCCTGAATCTCCGGACCTTAAACAAGTCCATCAGATACAAGCATTTCCGTATGGAGACGGTTTTTACAATCAAAAACCTACTATACCCAAACTGCTTTATGGCCACGTTGGACTTAAGGGATGCTTATCTTCACATCCCTATCCATCCAGCCTTCCAAAAGTTTTTGAGATTGGCAGTGAAGATGGGTATGGGGACCCTACATTTTCAATTTCAGGCCCTCCCCTTCGGTCTTTCCTCAGCCCCACGCATCTTTACGAAGGTGTTGGGGGAAGTGCTGGCTCCTCTAAGATTAAAGGCAATAACGGTTATCCCTTACTTAGACGACCTCCTGATAGTGGCAAAATCATACCAAAGGCTATTGGAAGATCTCCAGGCTGTACAGGACTTCTTACAGTCCCTAGGCTGGCTAATAAACAAAGAAAAATCGTCCTTGATTCCGCCCCAGAAAGTAACTTATCTGGGTTACGATTTTTGCTCCGTGAACCAAAGAGTTTTTCTTCCTCAGGAGAAGATTACCAAAGTGTTCCAGACTATGTCAACATTGCAGACCAACCAGTCGGTCGCTCTGAGACAGGTGTCGAGGGCAGTGGGTCTTATGACCTCATGTTTTCCCGCAGTACCATGGGCGAGACTCCGTCAGCGTCCGTTACAAAGGTTTCTTTTAAGAAACTGGGATGGGGACGTAAGGTCCCTGGAGTCAAGGATCTGGCTTCCCGACAGGATAAAAAGAAGCCTGTGGTGGTGGAGAGCTGGTCAGCACCTAGCAGGAGGTCTCCCATGGTCCTTTCCCATTTCCCGAAGGATTACCACGGATGCGAGTTCCTGGGGATGGGGGGCCCACCTCAGCAATGCAGTAGCACAAGGAGAGTGGTCCCCAGAGGAGGCAAGGGCCTCATCCAATCAAAGAGAGCTGCTTGCAGTCCAGAGAGCCCTCCAGTCTTTTCAGATGGAGATCAGGGGTCACAACCTCCAAATCCTGTCAGACAATATAGCGACAGTCGCGTATATCAACAAGCAGGGAGGCACGAGAAGCCGGAGGCTTCAGTCCATTGCCCAGGAGATCCTTTCATGGGCAGAGGGGAATCTAGCCTCCATTTCTGCTGTACACCTGAAGGGGAAAAACAATTGCCTGGCAGATTATCTCAGCCGTCACAGGATAGACCGAGACAACTGGTCCCTTCATCCCGAAGTCTTTGCAGACCTCACCAAGAGATGGGGTTATCCGGTAGCGGATTTGTTCGCAAACCGAAACAACCGCAAGACGGAGATATTCTTTTCCATGAACCCGGCAGACCAAGCCTTGGGGATCGATGCTCTGGTGAACCCGTGGCCTCCAGGCCTATGTTATGCCTTTCCGCCAATCAGGCTGATTCCAGAAGTCCTACGGAAGTTTCGGCTGGAAGAGACAGATCTGATTCTAATTGCCCCGTTTTGGCCCAAGAGGCCATGGTTTTCCCTGCTACAGTCTCTGGTTTCAGAGCCTCCGTGGAGTCTTCCGAAAAGGGAAGACCTATTATTGCAGGGTCCAGTATCACACCCTCAGGTGGTTTCCTTAAACTTGACGGCCTGGTATCTGAAGAAAAGATACTGAGCGCCCAAGGGTTCTCTGACAAAGTAGTCAGGACTCTCGTTAATTGCAGGAAGCCAGTTACTAGAGCCATATATTCCAAAGTTTGGAAAAGGTTTAACTCATGGTTATCTGAAAATGATAGATTAACTCATGATATTCCGTCTATTTTGGAATTTTTCCAAGAGGGTGTCGACAAAGGTCTTTCTGTTAGTACCTTTTAAAGGTACAGGCGGCAGCTATTAGTGTGTTCCAGTTTTCTCTCCTGGAAAATCCCACTATAGCCAGATTTTTCAAATCTATCTCTAGGGCCAGACCAGTAGTAGTGAGAAGTTGTCCAACGTGGGATCTGTCCCTAGTACTTCAAACTCTGGTAGAATTTCCGTTTGAACCTCTGGAAAGTATGTCAGTTAAGTTACTTACATTAAAAACTGTTCCTTTTATAGCTGTTACCTCAGCTCGTAGGGTAAGTGAGTTGCAGGCCCTATCAGTTAGGGAGCCCTTCCTCACGATTTTTGAGGATTGAGTTGTGTTACGAACCGATCCAGGTTTTTTGCCCAAGGTGGCAAGTACATTCCACCGATCTCAGAACATTGTATTGCCAACCTTTTGTAGTTCGCCACAGGGCGACTTAGAAAGAAAATTTTAGTTTTCTAGATGTAAGAAGGATTCTCTTGGTCTATCTGTCACGAAGACCTTTAGGAAAACTGATGCCTTGTTTGTCGTCTTTTCTGGAGTTCACAAGGGGAATAGTGCATCTAAAGCCACATTGGCTAGATGGATAAAGCAAGCCATCTTGGAAGCTTACAAAATTAGGGAGGTCCTTACACCTTTTGTTACTGCGCACTCAACTAGAGCCTTGTCTACGTCTTGGGCTGAGAGGGCTGGTGCCTCACCGGAACAAATTTGCAGGGCTGCCACTTGGTCCAGTTACTCGACCTTCATTAAACATTATCGCCTGGATCTCCTATCAGCTCAGGAGCAGGCGTTTGGTCGTAAGGTCCCTCAGGCAGTTGTCCCTCCCTAGACTGGTAAGTTCTGGCTCATCGTCTCATGGGCTGTCCTGGAAGACGCTTGGAGAAAAGCTGAGTTAGACTTACCGGTAACTCCTTTTCTGAGAGTCTTCCAGGACAGCCGGATTCCCACCCGGTATTGTCTGAAGTTATGTGTATTATGCATATGTTTTGCAGGGTCCTACGGTTCTTGTGAATACTGACATGGGCCTGGAGGACCGCCCTTTTATCTGGTGGGGGTGACGTGTTTCCTGTCCTGGTAGGAGGAGCCCAAGGTCTCATGGGCTGTCCTGGAAGACTCTCAGAAAAGGAGTTACCGGTAAGTCTAACTCAGCTTTTCCTCAATGCAGCATATAAGGAGCAAAGGACAGACCGCTCCAAAGAAAGGGCTTAGTCTCTTTTCCAATCTAGATCAGAATGATATTTTCACAGTTCATCAGTTTCAAGTGTGTCAATCCATGCAGGAGGGTGAATGGCAAACGGATGCAAAGACTATTGATAAGCAGATAAGGAGGGAAAAAGAAAGTGCCCTGCTGGGCTCTCACCACTTTCAATTGCTGGAGATGTCCTCAGACTCTGCTGTCTTGCTGTGTGGCATGGAGCGGCTCACAGTCAGTTCAGAGCAACACTCAGTGTGTAGTCACAGCACACCATTCTCCTCAATAGTGGACACTGCAGACTGTGTGATCACATGACCGGTCACATGGTTTGGAAAGACCAGGAACCAGGAACTCTGCATTCAATTGCTGATGCGGAAGTAGCTTGTGAAGTATGGTGCTGTATGCAAATCACAGGGAAACCCTTTTACATTGCTGGAAAGGGAAGCATGTTGAAGGCCTGCTGTCAAGCCCTGCAGGGGCTGCGTTAACGTTTCGTACACCTCCGTGTACTTCTTCAGAACAATTTGGCATTGAATAAGGGTTGATTTAAATAAGGAACACTGTCCAATCAGATCAAACCATGCCAAATAGCTATTTACTGCCATCTTGTGATCACATCAGGTAATGCAGTCAAAAAAAGAAAAAAGGTGCCAGTCAGTTGCTCAGAAGGAAAAAAAAATACTTATTTGCAAGGGGAGAGAGAAATACAATCTCACATATCACCAGTCAGCAAGTGAAGAGCGCAATAGACATTGTAACAAATTTCCTCATAAAGTGGAATGGCACCCATGGTCAGAATTAAATTATATCAAAGACAACCAAAGCAGATCCAGGAGAACCAAGAAAGCAATTGGGGAAACCTTATAAAACACTTCAAAACTAATGTTTATGGTTCAAGAAAGACACTCAGGCTTAGTTCGTGGTTCAAGCCTTTAGGTTGAAGAGTACCAAGCCTTAATATCCATTTTTTCTCTTTGCTTAGGAGTACCCTGTCAAAGTCACCCCTACGGTCTGTCAGAGAAAGGGCATAAAAGCCCTTTACCGTCAGACCTGTGGTTTTGCCCTGATGGAAATCCAAAAAATGTTGAGCCACTGAAGTTTCTTCCTTTAGCCTGATACTCTTCAAGTGTTCCCCGAATCTAACATGTAGCTGTCTCTTAGTTTTGCCTACATATAATTTATGACATGGGCATTCAAGGACATGGAGTATTCTAGTTGTGGCACAGTTAATGAAAGACCGGATCTCAAATTGTTGACTACCATCCGAATTTCTAAAGGTTTTTGAGCGGTCCACATACTTGCATGTGCCACAATGACCACACGGAAACATGCCGTTGACCCGAGGCATATCAGTGAGCCAACTTCTATTTGAGGGCCGTACAACTTAGACTGCACCAGAAAGTTCTTTCAGGCCTTGTCAGGCCTTGACAGATGTGTAATCCTTTTCCAACCTTCCTGCAGTCACACACTTGTCTGTCCAAATAGATTGCAGCACATTCTGCAGGGACTTTCCTTCACCTGAACACAGGGTGCTCGTACCCGAACGTTTTTCTGGGGACTGCAAGAAATTTTGGGCTAACTCCTGTGAACTATATTTCTCCCTTCTATTCCACACTTTTTCATTGGAAGTCACCAATGTGGGATTTATTATTAAGCTCCTCCAGAATGAAACCCAATCCTGGGTTCATCTCCTTCTGGAACAATGTGATCCCACCTTGGCTACCATGGACTCTTTCTTCTCAGCCATGTCCCAGGTACAAACTGACCCTTTCCAGCATCAGACTGCTGAAGCAATACTAAAGCCTGTTACATACATTCATTTTTTTTTTTTTCATTCAACCCAGCAGGCTAAATGAAAATAAAACTAAGGAGCTTGCAAGTAGCTCAATTCAGATCGATCATTGCTTATGGGAAAAACAATCCATCCATCCAATTGCTGTCAGACACACTGTACCCCAAATAAACCTATGTTGGCTACTCCTCTCCTTAGCTTCGGTCATGACTGTGAAGTAATGAAATGATTTCCTGCTGTCTATCATGAATATCCAAACGAGAAAAGGACCCTTAAAAAAACAACCCTTATATAATTGGGTACATTTTTTTTTTTTTCAACATTAAAACGTGATGCACACATTCCCACAATACAGACCAGTGGGTGCTAGAACTTTTACAAAGGGACTGAAATATAAACAGATTGGTACATATCAATAAACATAGCTAAATTAACCTAATTGGGCCCCATACAACATCCATCAAATTTTAGATACAGCATATAGTGCCCCTACTTGGGGTATAGATATAAAGCTCATTGGTGGACACGTCCTAAAGAAAAAAGGGCAGCTTAGGTCACCAAAAAATTATAATTGACGCTATAACTTAAAAAGGTTGATCTGCTGAGATCCAATAGAAAAGGAGTCCATCAACTTCTACTGATTCAGTCAAACTGAGGCTTTCCTCCTTTATAGCATAGCAGGAACCCCTTGCTTCCACTCAGTCAGAACGTAGGTGTAGGATGTATCTGGACTTGTCTTTAAGTCAAGAATAAACACCCAATGACTTGGGACCAGCATAACTAATGTCTGTTTTACTTGCTCTTCAGTCCAGGTTCCCCCTGGAATATTGAGCACCGAGGGGTGCATGGGCGGAGCTTAGCGGAGCAGACATGCATTGTTAGAGCTCCGCACCGCTGAGGAGAGAAGAGAAGGACAAAGCGAAGCCTGCAGGCTCAAAAGGTATCCATTTGAACCTTTATGCCCCAGGGAACAAACTGTGAAAGTTTGGGCAGGAAATATGGTACTGGGAGGAAGCCGTGGCAGAAATAAAAATCACCTCACAAAGAGCTCACAGGCACTCACTGCAACTAAAGCAGCTCCAGTCACCTCACAAGATACAGCATCAGGGCGCTCTCACAGACAGAAAATGTCACAGCAAGACTCTCCATTTGAGTCAGATACAGAACAAATCCTCTCACAAACTTCTCCACAAGCCTCCTCAGCATCCCCAGTAATATTATTACAATTTGAAAAGATGCTTCATAAGGCTTTAAAACAAACCTCAGACCAAATAACAAACAGCCTAACCAAAGAAATAAGAGAGCTGGGAAACCGCACAGCAGCCTTAGAAATAAAAATGGATGAAATTGAAATTACAACCCAAGAAAATATAACAGAATTGGAACAATTAAAAGAAGAGAATTGAATACTTCAAACTAAGCTCGAAGATTACGAAAATAGAGCCAGACGTTCAAACTTGCGCATAAGGGGAATAACTGAAACTGTGACAAACCTGCAATCTACTATTACTGCTCTATTACAAGAACTAAAGCCAGATATCCCTATTGAACGTTTAGAACTGGACAGAGTACACAGAGCCCTCACAGCCAAAAAGAAAGATGGACCCCCACGTGATATAATCACAAAATTTCATTATTACAGAATGAAAGAACAAATACTAATTGCTGCAAGAGAAAAAAAGGAACTTATTTTTCAAGGACACAATTATCAAATTTTTGCTGACCTATCCCAACTTACTATTACTAAAAGACGATCCATGAAACCCCAACTAATGGAACTGCAACGCCACAACATTATGTATCAATGGGGCTTCCCCTTTTCAGTCAGATTTAACTACCAAGGTACAATTTACAGAAGCAGATGAACTACAACAAACCCTTTTAAAATTAAATCTGACAGAACCCACAAGCAGTAACTCTCCCACACGCAGAAGAATGACATCATCTTCACCTTCAGGCAGCACCCAGAAAATTTCAGAACAAAATGGGAATCATCATTCTCACAAAAGAGGCCGTTATGCCACATCATCCATGGACCAAGAAGATTCAATGGACTGACATCCTAATCCCTGATATCTCTTCATTTATTATACTAAGAGATGGTTTTCTATAAAAAACCTGTATTTATAACTGAATGTAACTGCATTCTGATAGTCACACACTGTGTGGGATCATGTTACATTCCAGTTACCGTATTTATCGGCGTATAACACGCGCCGGCGTATAACACGCACCCCAAGTTTAGGAGGGAATTTTAAGGAAAAAAACTTTTAGGAGGGAAGTTTAAGGAAAAAAAACTTACATTTAAATGTTCATCTGCAGCCTTTCCCCAGTGTCCAGTGCAGCCTTGTCAGTGCAGCTTTGCCCCAGTGCAGCCTTGTCAGTGCAGCTTTGCCCCAGTGCAGCCTTGTCAGTGCAGCTTTGCCCCAGTGCAGCCTTGTCAGTGCAGCCTTGTCCCCAGTGCAGCTTTGCCCCAGTGCAGCCTTGTCCCCAATTCAGCTTTTCCCCAGTTCAGCCTTGTCCCCAGTGCAGCTTTGCCCCAGTGCAGCTTTGCCCCAGTGCAGCCTTGTCCCCAGTGCAGCTTTGCCCCAGTTCAGCTTTGCCCCAGTGCAGCCTTGTCCCCAGTGGTTCGTGCAGCCTTGTCGCCGCCGACATACAAACGTTTAGTTTGCATTTTTAAACATGGCGCCGCAGAGTTCGGAGGGACTCGGGGGCGCTCATTCAGCTGAACGAGCGCCGCCAAGGACATAGTAACTGGGCGGAGCCGAGATACACATATCCGAGGGTTCTCGGCTATTCTCGGCGCCGTTTGCAGTCACGCCCAGTCCCTATGATGGACATAACACAGGTCCAATGGCGGGACTAGGCGTGACTGTGAACGGCGCCGAGAAAAGCCGAGAACCCTCGGCTATGTGTATCTCGGCTCCGCCCAGTCACTGTGTCCTCGGCGGCACTCGTTCAGCTGAACGAGCGCCCCCAAGTCCCTCCGAACTCCGCGGCGCCATGTTTAAAAATACAAGCTATGTGAATGTCGGCGGCGATCGCTCCGACACATCACAAAATAGCGGGGATCTGCGTATAACACGCACCCACGATTTCCCCCTTATTTTAAGGGGAAAAAAGTGCGTGTTATAGCTGATAAATACGGTATATTTCTTATTACTTCTGATTCATATAGCCTTAGAATATATAAGTGAAATAAGGAAATTCTTGTTCAGTTATATATTTTCAGGTAATAACAATAGATTTATTACTTTTTAGGACAAATATGTTCAATAATCCAGAAGTAATGGAAGCTTTTTCTTTCTTTTCTTAAAACAAATATAATATTACCTAACTAGTTCCTAGAACTATGTTTTTGTTTATTCTAATCTGAAGCAATACAACCTCAATTTTATGAGTTAACATATCTAAACAGTTACCTATGAATAAAATATGTAATTGTTTACTCTAAAAGGGTTAAAATCCCAAAATAATTCAAACTATCTTCCTCAATACCAAAGTTATTAACAGTACCTTTCTAACTGAATTATTTAGCCTAGGGCAAGACTAACCATATACAACCACCCTGGAATAAATAATTTCAACAAAAACTATATTCTGCACTCCAATTAATGAATCATTATTTTGATGTCTTTTGACATAGCACTTCTCTCCTGTAAGCGGAAGATCCGTGTACCCCCATTAGCCCTCCTCATTCTCCCAACCATATTATGTGGGAGTGTGACGAAGGCACTTATTTCCCTGAGAGAGATATTTATTCTCTTTCACGGGTAGATTGTGATTACTTGCAAAAAATAATTTTATACAATGTATCATCTAATCTCATGTTTTTTGTTTACTCTTTACTCCAGAATTCACTGGTTTCTTTTCTATCTTTTTTCATCTCTTCAGTCCACGCAGGTTGATCTGCGCAGTCAGCTCTGCATAACAAAAAGTAAGTCAAAACTATTTGATCTGTTGCCATGGCACAACTGAATATACTTTCCCTGAATGTTCAGGGAATAAATGTCCCTCAAAGGACCAAAGCCTTCCGTACTTTCCATAACAAGAAGGCTCACATAGTATGCCTCCAAGAAACACACTTCACCAAAGATTCTACTCCAAAATATATTTCTCCTTTTTATCAACAAATTTACATGGCTTCTGCCTGTACCAAACAAAGGGGTACTCTAATTGCATTTCACCGATCCACACCATTCACCTTATCAGAAATTAAAGACCCAGAAGGTAGATACCTGATACTCATGGGTTATATAATGGATACAGCAATCACGGTGATTTCTTACTACGCTCCTAACAAACAACCTACACCATTCCTCTCACATATATTACAAGTGATTAATACACACAAAATAGGAACAGTGATAATGTGCGGGGATTCGAACCAGGTCCTCCTCCCATTTCTAGATCACCTTTTACACCATCCAAAATAACCTCTAGATTACCTTTTTCTCAACTTCTTTCCAAATACAATCTGGTAGATTCGTGGAGAGAAAGTAACCCAATGAAAAAGAAATTCACTTATTTCTCGCACCCTCATCAAACCTTCACCAGAATAGATCATATTTTTCTAACAATAGGAATGATACCAGAAATTATTGCATCAGATATAATTCCGATTCCGTGGTCTGACCATAATGCAGTATACACTACTATAGCCTCAGCCATACCAAAAGCGCATGACCCAACGTGGTACTTACCGGACATAATGCTCAAACACCCACTACATCAGATGGCCATTGAACAAGCTTTAAAGGAATACATATCAATTAATAATACAACAGACATTTCCCCAATAACACTGTGGGAAGCTCATAAGCCTGTCTTGCGTGGTACAATACAAAGACAAATGGCACTATTTAAACGGGAACGCAAAAATCTAGCAAAAAAACTAGAACTCAATTTTAATGCAGCCTACATATCATTCCAAGATAATCCATCTCAGAGTACAAAATCTCATCTGGAAAAATCTAGATTGGAATACGATCTATTTCTCACTGAGTCAGTTGATAAATCCCTCAAACGCTCCAAACACAATTTCTACATGAATACAAACAAACCAGGTACATATTTGGCTCGGGCATTAAATTCAACTAACAAATCTTTCAAACCAATACATTTGAAATTATCAAATGTTTATACTTGTATTCCAGTTAAAATAGTCCATAAATTTCACTCACATCTCGCAACTTTATACAAGACAAACAATGAATTTAATCCTACAGAGGCTGAATCCTTCTCAAAAATAACCTTACCTGAGTTGTCTCAGAATCAAAAAAGCAGTTTGGATGAGCCTATAACTATAGATGAAGTTGCTAACGCCATAAAAGACCTAAAACGTAACAAGACCAGGCCCAGACGGCTACTCGGCTTTATACTATAAAACATTCTCAGAAATACTCTCTCCCATTCTCACTGAAACTTTTAACAAACTTCTAGAAGGACATTCTTTTCGGCAAGAAACACTAATGGCAATTGTTTGTATGATCCCAAAACCCCTTACTGATGATACTTCCTGTGTGAATTATCGGCCTATCTCTCTGTTAAACCTTGATATTAAATTATTAGCAAAAATAATAGCAAAACGCCTCAATAGCATTATAGGAAAATTAATACATAGAGATCAAGTAGGCTTCATGCCAAATAGACAGGCAGGCGATAATATACGCAGGGCAGTGTTATTGGCACATATTGCTAAAAAAACAGAAAATCCCTTTTTATGTTTTCTATCTCTCGATATTAAGAGGGCATTTGACACAGTATCCTGGCAATATATGCAATATTCATTACAAAAATGGGGTTTTGGACCCCACTTTTTAACATGGATCAAAGCATTATATAATAAACCCAAAGCCTATATAAAATATGCTGGATACAAATCTGATGCCTTTAATATCGAAAAAGGTACCCGACAGGGTTGCCCATTATCTCCCTTATTATTTGCCCTTATACTCGAACCCATGGCCCAATACATCAGAACAAACCAAACTATAACTGGCATTGAAGTAGGAGGTATTACACACAAATTATGTATATTTGCAGACAATATATTACTTTTTCTATCCTCACCACAGGTCTCTGGTTCTAACTTAATACCAGCTCTTGATGGATTTGCAGCCCTATCCGGCCTTATGATTAATCCTAAGAAATGCCTAGTGCTTAATATTTCGCTCACAAACATGGAATTGATCCAGGCTAAGGCTGCACTCCCATTCACATGGGCAGAAAAATCAATCCCATATCTTGGAATTCATTTAACAGCTTCTCATTCTGACTTATTCTCAACCAATTATCCTCCTGTATTAAGACAGATCACAAATCTAATAAAACAATGGTCGCAACTTCCTTTATCCTGGATAGGGAAGATTAATGCGATCAAAATGACTATTCTACCCAAATTGCTTTATCTATTCAGAGTCCTCCCTATTCCAATTCCTTCCTATTTTTTGAGAATAGTACAAAAAAGAGCAACTTCGTTTATATGGGGCTCTTCTAAACCACGTATACCTATACACACACTACATCTTCCCAAAAATAAAGGAGGCCTGGGATACCCTAATTTTACTAACTACTACAGAGCAGCACATTTGGCCAGTCTGTTCAAATACCATGCAAAACAGGAAATCCCATTATGGGTATTTATAGAGGCTTCAGAAAATGACCCTCTATTAATATCAAATTTGTTATGGCTTGATCCTAAAGACCGCTTTAAAATTCATAATCCCATAACTAAACACTTCTTATCTCTCTGGGATAAACTAAAAACCAAATATCAGTTACAATCTCCACACAATCCTCTCCTTTCTTTTATCAGAAATCCGGCCTTTTATCCGGCATGGATCTACCCAAATTCTTTTAAAGCTTGGACAACATCAGGCATTCAGACACTAAATGACTTCATAGCATCTAAATCATTCCTTTCATTCCCATCGCTTAGAGAAAAATATGATCTACCAAACTCTGAGATATTTAGATATCTCCAAATCAAAAATTTCTATACACCATTCCTAAAGGGGGATACACCATTATCCCAATTATCCATTTTTTGAATCAATCTGTACAAAAGATCCATTTGCTAAAGGTACAATTTCATCACTTTTATAATCAATTATATGGAGTAGTAAATCTTAATAGACCCTCTTACGTTCAGAGGTGGGAGGAGGACCTGGGACGAACTTTAGAAGACACGGACTGGTCTAACATATGGCTCACATCTAAGTCATCTTCACCCAACATCTTAGCACTGGAGACAAATTATAAAGTCCTAACTCGCTGGTACCTTGTACCTGCTAGAGTGGCAAAATATTCACCTAATACCTCAGCTCTTTGTTTTCGAGGATGCCCAGAAATAGGCACACATTTACACATATGGTGGACGTGCCCAGTAATCCAAACCTTCTGGAAGGAAGTCTTCGTGATTTGCATCTAAAATATTTTAAAAAATAATACAACCAGATCCATATATAACTTTACTTAATCTAAAACCAGAATGGTTAACACTCTCTCAATTCAAACTTATGATCCAACTAATAACGGCTGCAAAACAAACAGTGGCCAAGGCATGGAAATCTCCTACATTGGTACTAGCAGAAACAATTCACAGAATGAATAATACAATGTCCCATGCTAAGATGGTAGCCATCCATCAAAATCAAATTCCAAAATTTGAAAAACTTTGGCATCCTTGGATAAACCAACAGTTCCTGTCAAATTTCAATGACTCTGTCCTGTTGCCATGGTAACAGATTAAATGACTTACAGAGGCACCCATTCTAAGGCTTCAAAGAGAACTAAAAAGAATAATAAACTGACGAGCGGGACAACCTTGTGGACCATACCTCAGCCTTTCTACCCTTTTTTCTTCTTTCTCTTTCCTTTTTCTCCACCTTACGATTAAAGCTCATTATCAGAATTTATTTGACCTATATACACTCTACCTGTAAACAATATGTATAGTAGGTATAAATCATTTAAATACCTACAAAAGTAACTAAGGAAATGATATATATCTTTAATTTAGGTTTACGTGAACCCAAGGTTTAATATTTGAAATTTCATGATATTTACCTATATAAACCCTACTGTAAAACAATGAGCTTACTTTATAGATCCTTGTAAACTTACTTTTTGTATCTTTATAATATTGTATACTCAATAAACTTCTTTTGACAAGGAATATTGAGCACCACACACAAGTCCAGGTGCCCATTTTATTCTCGGCACTGCTCAGCAACAGCTGTAGCTTCCATTTCGCCTTCTTGTAACTCACAGGCACGTTGAGCAGAGGAATCCAGGACAACCCCCACATGTAGTGCTACTCCTGCAGGAGCCGCTAGTAAGTTTGGGTCCTCTGCTCTCTCTAGTCCTAAGTGAGGCCTCGAGGCCTCACCCTTGCTGACAGGACCAGAATATATAGTGGGTAAGGTTGAATAAAGACACCAATCCATCCAGTTCAACCTGTGTAGATGTGCGTGATCTACTAGGTCTCCCAGATATTTCTCCATCCTGGATTCCTGCAGAGGTTTTCCTCCTAGCGAGTAATTCACGTTTTTAGCACCCAAGTGCATTACTTTACATTTTTCAACATTAAACCTCATTTGCCATGTAGTTGCCCACCCCCATTATTTTATTGAGGTCCTCTTGTAAAGTTTCTATATCTTGCTGTGAAGTTATTTCCCTACTTGGCTTTGTGTCATCAGCAAACACTGAGATTGAGAAATTTATACCAACCTCTATATCATTTCTGAAAAAATTAAACAGAATTGGTCCCAGGACAGAGCCTTGGGGTACCCCGCTTACAATTCCAGACCAATCTGAGTATTCGTTAAGTATCACCATCCTTTTGGACACGTCCCTGTAACCAGTTTTCTGTCCATGTACAAATCCTATGGTCCATGCCTACAGACCTCAGTTTGTGAATTAAGCGTTTATGTGTGACTGTACCGAATGCAATTGCAAAATTCAGATAAACCACATTAACCGGCCTTCTCTTATTTAGACGGCAGCTCACTTCCTCATAGAATGTTAACAGATTGGTTGGTTTGGCAAGAACGACCTTTAATGAACCCATGCTGATTACTACTAATATTGATACTGTTTTCATAAGCAAATTCTTGGAGATAGTCCCTTATCATCCCCTCAAATAGTTTACATACTATTGATGTTAAACTGACTGGTCTGTAGTTCCCAGGTATATGTTTCAGCCCTTTTTTTGAAAATTGGTACCGCGTTTTCCCTTCACCAATCAGCTGGTACCATTCCTGTCCATATGCTGTCCAAAAAAATTAAGGATAATGGTCTGGCTATAACCTGATTGAGTTCTTTGAGGACTCTCGTGTAAGCTATCTGGTCCTGGTGATTTACTTGTGTTAAGCTTTTCTAGTCTTTTCTGGACCCCGGCTTCTGTTAGCCAAGGTTACATCCTGTGACGTGTTACTAACAATACAGTCGTGTTTGTTATAGCCCTCCTTTTTCCTGTGTAAAAACTGAGGAGAAGAAAGCATTTAGTACAGTTGCCTTCTCCATCATTTGTAACCAACTTCTCATCGTTTTTTACTCTCCTCCACTATGTGCCTTTTGTGGTCTTTTTTTAGCTGCCCTGATTGCATTCTTACTGCATTCCTTTTCATGTTGGAATGCTGACTATGACCCCTCGGCCTTATATTTTTTGAATGCCATTTTTTTCTTTTGAATATGTATTTTTCTGTTAGTTTAGCCACCCAGGTTTAACCTTCACTCTTTTATATTTATTACCCATTGGATTACACTGGATGATACCTTTTATTTAATATGTTGCCCACACGCGTGTACCCGCACACCGGCGTGCACACCAGCATCCACCTGATGATGCGAACCAGTGCCCAAAGGGCACACCGGCACGCACACCAGGGCCAGCACACCAGGGCCAGCCAAGTTGCACACACCAGTGCCCGCAGGAGCACGACAGGACAAACAGGAACGCACGTGCCAGTGCACACACCACAGCGAGCAACACCATGTCCACCGAGGTAAGCTCTCTGACAGTGCCCCCTCCTCAAGGGCAGCCTCCGGATGCCCAGTTGGGCCAGTCTGGTTGCATGGGAATTTTTGGATGTTTGCAACAGTTCCTTAGCATGAAGGTTACTCTCAGGTTCCCAGGAGTTGTCCTCAGGTCCATACCCCTTCCATTTGATAAGGTATTGGATTTTATTGCGCCTTTTCCTGCAATCCCAGAATTGCTTCGATTTCAAATTCTTCCTCATTATTAATCATGATGGGTTTGGGTGGGCTGGTTCTATGGCCAGTAAAGGGATTAGGGGCAACCAGTTTCAGCAGAGACACATGGAAAACCGGGTGTACTTTAAAAGAGTCAGGCAAATCAAGTTCATATGCGACGTCGTTAACCTTCCTCCTCACCGGAAAAGGCCCCATGAATTTAGGCCCCAGTTTCCTAGAGGGGCAGGCCATCTTCAAATTAGTTGTGGACAACCACACTTGGTTGCCTGGTCCAAGATGAGTTCCCCACGTCTCTTCTTGTCAAACATCTTGTAATAGGCCTGGGATTTGGCCATAGTCTCGGAAACTGCAGGGATGGTGCATTCGGGTATTGAACTGGGTAAAAAGGATGGATGAAAACCATAGTTGGCGAAGAATGGCGTTTGAAGGTAGAATGCAGAGAGTTATTGTAAGAGAACTCCGCAACAGGTAACAGAGAGACCCAGTCATTCTGGGAGAAGGCAGAGAAACAGAGATATTGCTCCAAAGTCTGCTTGGTTCTCTCCGTTTGGCCGTTTGTCTTCGGATGGTAGGCCGAAGAGAATGCCAGTTCTATTTCAAGGGAACCACACAGGGCCTTCCAAAACCTGGAGGTAAACTGGACACCTCGATCAGAGACAATATTTGAAGGAACCCCATGCAATCTTACGATCTCCTTAATGAACATCTTCGCCGTTTCCATGGCTGGGGGAGTACCCCTCATTGGAAGAAAATGTGCCATCTTGGATAATCTGTCTATTACGACAAAGATGGTAGAGAAACCTTCTGATGGGGGGGAGTTCCACGATGAAATCCATCAAGATCATTTTCCACGGTCTGTCAGTAATGGGTAAGGGTTTCAATAGGCCCCATGCCCTTGTCCGGCTACTCTTACTTTGGGCACAAGTGTGACAGGAATCCACGTAACTTTTACAGTCATCGACCAGTTGTGGCCACCAGAAGGTACGCTGTACCAGCTCGGCTGTCTTCAGGGCCCCGAAATGACCCGCCAGTTTATGTTTGTGGCAAAGCTCCAGTACCGGCACCCTTAGATCCTTAGGAACCATAATCTTGCCTTTGTGCCACAGCAAACCGTCCTTCAGGTTGGTTTCAGCAGGCTGGGGTATTCCCATAGAGGCCAGTCTTATCCTAGAGATCAGGTCCCCCTGAAGGAGCGAAAAATTTCCAGCAGGCAGGATAGTGTCTGGAGAAACAGTCTTCTTGGAGTCATGAAACATGCGAGAAAGTGCATCCGGCTTGATGTTTTTAGAGCCGGGTCTGTAAGTAATGTGGAATTGAAAGCGAGAAAAGAAGAGTGCCCATCTAGCTTGTCGTGGTCTTAGTCTCGTGGCGGATCTCAGGTACTCCAAATTCTTGTGGTCGGCGTAAATTAGAATGGGATGTGCAGCACCCTCCAATAGATGGCGCAACTCCTCCAGAGCTGTTTTGATAGCCAGAAGCTCCCGGTCCCCTATGTCAAAGTTCCTTTCGGACACAGAGTTTGCGTGAGAAGAAAGTTATTGGAAATAGGAGAGCCTTGGCGTCTTGACGTTGGGAGAGCACTGCTCCTAATGCAATTTCTGCGGCATCAACCTCCAAAACGAATGGGAGGGCAGGTTTAGGGTGTTTCAGAATGGAGACCGAGGTAAATAATTCTTTAAGTTTCTCAAAGGCCGATTGTGCCCTGGGAGTCCAGCAGAATCTGGTTCCCTGCTTGGTTAATTCCGTAATAGGAGTGATGATTTTAGAGAAGTCCTTGATGAATTTCCGATAAAAATTGGAAAACCCGATGAAGCGCTGAATCCCCTTTTTTTTGTCTGTGGGTGCAGGCCAGTTCAGGATGGCAGACCCCTTTTTGAGGGTCCATCCTGATGCCCTCAACTGAAATGATAAGACCCAGGAATTGAATGCATTGGAGTTTGAACTCGCATTTGTCGAGTTTAGCATACAGTCCATGTTGCCTGAGCCGAGCAAGGACGTTCCGGACGTGCCTGCGGTGGTCGGTTAATGAAGAGGAGAAAATGAGAATATCGTCAAGGTAGACAATAACATATAGGTCCAGGTAATCACGAAAGATATATAATTGACAAAATGTTGGAATTGCAGAGACCGAAGGGCATAACGAGATACTCGAAATGCCCAAAACGAGTACGGAAAGCGGTCTTCCACTCGTCCCCTTCTTGGATACGGATTAAATTATAAGCTCCGTGAAGATCTAGATTTGTAAAGACTGTTGCGGTTCCCAACCTTTGAAATAGTTCAGGCACCAGAGGTAGCGGGTAACGGTTCTTAATCGTTATTTTATTCAGCTCCCGATAATCAATGCACGGGCGAAGGAAGTGATCCTTCTTCTCTACGAAGAATATGCCGGCACCGGCTGGGGAGGTGGATGGGTGGATGAATCCTTTTTTCAGATTTTCGTCAAGATATTTCTTTAATGTGTCTAACTCCTGCTCAGTTAATGGGAAGATCCTCCCGAAGGGTACCTCAGATCCAGGTAAAAGTTCTATTGGGCAATCGTAAGGCCTGTGCGGGGGAAGGATCTCTGCTCCCTTTTTGCTGAAGACATCCGAGAAGTCCTGGTAGGGTTCTGGGATAGATTGGCGTAATTCTGTGTCTGAATCTAAGCAGAGAAGTTGAGAAGTCTTATTGATGGTTCCTTGCAGACAATGCTATTGGCAATACTCCGAGAGGAACTCTATTTTTCCTGTAACCCAATTAATACGGAGATTGTGGGCTTGTAGCCACGGCATTCCCAGGATAATAGGAAAGAGAGGGGATGAGATGGCATCTAGGTGAAGGAGTTCTTGGTGCTGAGGATCCATAGTAACTAGTAAAGGGACAGTCTCCTGAATAACAGGACCAGAACTGAGGGTGGAACCATCTGCAAGGTGTACAGCAAGGCCTTGAGCTTTGGGTTGAAGTGGAATGCCGTGATCAGCTGCAAAAACCAGATCAATGAAGCAGCTGCATGCTCCGGAATCAATGACGACTGATGCTGGGATGATCCTTCCTGGAAGCTGCAATGTGATAGAGATAGCAAGGTGAGTACTAGGTTTTAAGCATGACAGTTGCACACATACGAGCAGTAGAACGGCACTTATGTGTCTTGTTGGGGCAGACGCTTGCGTAGTGTCCGGATTCCCTACAGTACAGACACAGATTGAGAGCACGTCTGTGTAACTTTTCCTCAGGGGTCAAGGAAGGACGAAGCAGGCCAAGCTGCATGGGTTCTGGAGCATCTAGAACTGGAGCAGCTGATGTAGCGGAAGGCCGGCTGGGGGGACTGAGAACTTGCGGGAGCATCCAGGTGGGGCGAAAAAGCACTGGTAGACCTTTTGGTGCGTCGCTCTCTCAGGCGACGGTCAATTTGGATAGAGAGATTGATAAGCTCATCCAGGGGCTGAGGCACTCCGACCCATGCCAGCTCGTCCTTAAGTGGGTCAGACAATCCCATCCGAAACTGGTGACGCAAGGCGGCGGCGTTCCAGTCCGTGTCAGCGCTCCAGCATCTGAACTTAACCGCATAATGTTCAGCCGCCCTGCGGCCTTGTCGGAGGGGGTACAATGCGGCTTCAGCAGTTGCAGTCAGCTGGGGGTCCTCATAGAGCTGAGACATCGCCAGAAAGAAAGCATCCAGTTTTTCCTAAAGAGGCTGACTTCTGCTCCATGAGACGGTGGGCCCAGGTTTGAGGCTCACCGGACAGCAGGGAAATGACAAAGCCCACTTTGGTTGCTTCCAATGAGAAGGTGCGGGGCTGCAAGGCAAAGTAGAGCTCACAGGCGTTTCGGACGCACAGTATGGGTACTCTAGGCTCTGGAGGGAGCATAACTACGGAGGGTGCAGAAGATGATCCGGCAGACTAGCCCTCTGGGGACTGGTGGGTGAGGACAGAGCCTGGACTTGTTCCTCCAATCTTGAATAGCCTTCCTGTAGGCTTTTTACCGCTTGGGCAGACCCGCCAGATGTCTGCAGAGTTTATCCATAGGGGAAGCCCCCTGCTCGGACTCGGTCATGGCTGCCTGATACTATCAGACTACTACGCACCTGACCGGCGAGTCCACTTGGGCAGAGGGTAGGCTCTCTTACGCGTCCGACTCGCGGCCCCTGGTAGAGTATACAGGAAGCACAGGAGTGCGGAGTGGTATGGGAGCCTGGTGATAGAGTCCAGATACTGGTGGATAGACAGTCCTTAGCAGCAAGGTGCAGGCTGGAACACAGGCAAACAGGAGCTGAGCAGGGAGGTCCGGATACAGGGTAGGTTCGGTACCAGGCAGGGAACGAGGTACAAGGGAGCAGGCAGAAGAGTAGTCAAACAGGCCAGAGGTCAGGTGCAGGCAGAGTTCAGAGGAGTCCAAGAAGCAAGCCGGGATTGTCGGGAGATCAGAGTATAGACGCAGGAAACGGGAACAAGGGCACGGACGAGCTGTTGATCAGGCAGCACTGAGCAGTGAGTGCAGCCAACCTAAATAGGCAGACTGGTGCCCAACGGTGCACGTGCGCACCAGCATCCACCAGATGATGCGAACCAGTGCCCAAAGGGACGCGCGTGCCAACACGCGCCCGCGTCTGAACACCGGCACGCACACCAGGGCCAGCCGAGTCGCACACACCAGTGCCCGCAGGAGCACGCACGACAGGCCGAACAGGAACGCGCGCGCCAGCGCACCTCGACGCACACCACAGCGAGCAACACCACGTCCACCGAGGTAAGCTATCTGACAGTGGGATTCCGGATAGCAAATGCCCAAATTCAAATCAGCTTTCAGTGCTGTTGCACTTTCAATGACAATTGTGTGGTCATGCAATACTGTACCCATATGAAGTTTTTATTTATTTCAGGCAAATAGAGCTTTCTTTTGGTGATATTTAATCACCACTGGGTTTTTTTATTTTTTGCTAAATAAAGGAAGAAAATCAAACATTTTGAAAAAGAAAAACAAGTTTTTCTTTGTTTCTGTTATAAAATGTTGCAAATAAATAATCTTTCTTCATAAATTTAGGCCAAACTGTATTCTGCTACGTTTCTTTGGTGAAAATAACCCATCAATAAATAATCAATGTTTACTATTTAGTCTGTACGAAAGTTATAGAGTACACAAACTGTGATATATTACACACAGTATCACACAAAAGTGAGTACACCCCTCACATTTTTGTAAATATTTCATTATATCTTTTCATGTGACAACACTGCAGAAATGACACTTTTCTACAATGTCAATGTAAAGTAGTGAGTGTACAGCTTGTATAACAGTGTAAATTTGCTCTGCCCTCAAAATAACTCAACACACATCCATTAATGTCTAAACCACTGGCAACAAAAGTGAGTATACCCCTAAGTGCAAATGTCCAAATTGGGCCCAATTAGCCATTTTCCCTCCCCAGTGTCATGTGACTCCTTAGTGTTACAAGCTCCCAGGTGTGAATGGGGAGCAGATGTGTTAAATTTGGTGTTATCGCTCTCACTCTCTCATACTGGTCACTGGAAGTTTAACATGGCACCTCATGAACTCCCTGAGGATCTGAAAAAAAGAATTGTTGCTCTACATCAGGGGCGTACCAAGCGGTAGTGGGGGGGGGGGGGTGGTCCCCCCCGGGTGCCACACATTGGGGGGGTGTCAGTGGCCAGGTGGCATTTCTATGGGGGTGCACTCTGCACCCAGGTCGGGTGACACTGTCTGACAGAATCCCGAGAGCATCCCTAGCTCTGGCTCCTCTGTTTAATAGTTTTTTTTGTCAGCTGGAACATCCCCAGCACCGTAGCCAAAATAGTATGGTCTGATTA
This sequence comes from Lithobates clamitans, assembly GCA_037952925.1. Taxonomy (NCBI): domain Eukaryota; kingdom Metazoa; phylum Chordata; class Amphibia; order Anura; family Ranidae; genus Lithobates; species Lithobates clamitans. Next base: position 504,696 of record JBBGZY010002273.1, on the reverse strand, counting down.
CTGTTTTCCCCTGTTAGCTCCACCCACCACTGCTGAGCAGCCAAGCTGAATGTGTCATCATTCAGCGCGGGGGCGGCTGCTGTTACACACTTTGTCCACACAGTCTTCCGGAGTCCAGACCTCCCCAGCTGAAGCTGAGAGCCCGAGGTGAGCTGGTGATAGGGGGTGTGTGTGGGTTGTGAGAAGAGGCTGGAGGAGTGATTGTGTCTGCCCTGCCATCCTGACTGTGCTGGTCTGACAGAGAAGGGGGGGGGGTGATTGCTCTGTCCACCACCACCCAGGCATAGAAAGCTGACCTGATAAGGGGGGGTTGCAGAATCCAGACATGTAATATGTACAGGTTGCAGAATCCAGACATGTAATATGTACAGGTTGCAGAATCCAGACATGTAATATGTACAGGTTGCAGAATCCAGACATGTAATATGTACAGGTTGCAGAATCCAGACATGTAATATGTACAGGTTGCAGAATCCACACATGTGCTATGTACAGGTTGCAGAATCCACACATGTGCTATGTACAGGTTGCAGAATCCACACGTGTGCTATGTACAGGTTGCAGAATCCAGGCGTGTGCTATGTACAGGTTGCAGAATCCAGGCGTGTGCTATGTACAGGTTGCAGAATCCAGGCGTGTGCTATGTACAGGTTGCAGAATCCAGGCGTGTGCTATGTACAGGTTGCAGAATCCAGGCGTGTGCTATGTACAGGGTGCAGAATCCAGGCGTGTGCTATACACAGGGTGCAGAATCCAGGCGTGTGCTATACACAGGGTGCAGAATCCAGGCGTGTGCTATACACAGGGTGCAGAATCCAGGCGTGTGCTATACACAGGGTGCAGAATCCAGGCGTGTGCTATACACAGGGTGCAGAATCCAGGCGTGTGCTATACACAGGGTGCAGAATCCAGGCGTGTGCTATACACAGGGTGCAGAATCCAGGCGTGTGCTATACACAGGGTGCAGAATCCAGGCGTGTGCTATACACAGGGTGCAGAATCCAGGCGTGTGCTATACACAGGGTGCAGAATCCAGGCGTGTGCTATACACAGGGTGCAGAATCCAGGCGTGTGCTATACACAGGGTGCAGAATCCAGGCGTGTGCTATGTACAGGGTGCAGAATCCAGGCGTGTGCTATGTACAGGGTGCAGAATCCAGACGTGTGCTATGTACAGGGTGCAGAATCCAGACATGTGCTATGTACAGGGTGCAGAATCCAGGTGTGTGCAGTATATTGCTGTGTGATCACCACCCACCTATAGTAGCTGAGCTGTGAGCTAACCTGATAAGGGGGGGTGTTGCTGTGTTCACCACCCAGGTATAGAGTAGATGAGCTGGTCTGATAAGGGGGGGTGTCTGCAGCCCAGGTGTAGACATACATTGACCTACACCCACATCTTGCAACCATCAGATCAATCTAGCAAGCAGCAGGTCACAGCAGCATCTTGCCATCTTCCCTGTGGCAATCAGATCCCGTCCATGGTCCAGCAAGCAACACGCCTTGTCAGCAGGTCAGTTCCAAAATCCGAATCAAATCATCAATGCCAATGATGCCATTGACTGCTGTCCCCAAGGACAGATCTGATCCAGAGATTGCCATACAGTGGGATCTCTGGATCGGATCTGTCCCTGAGGACAGCAAATAATGCAAAGTATTGGCCATACTTTGTATTGTCAGCTGTCTCCCCGTCTCACTCGGATGTCTCCCTCGGATGTCTCCCTCATAGCAGCTCCAGTCCAGCTCTCCACTTCCCTGACCGTGGCACGATCTTTCCAAAAAATGTGGGATCTGCTCACACCTGAGTGACTGACACCTCTGTCCTGTCCCATCTATTGTCACTGGCTGCCATGGATGAACAGCATCGGCTGTTATTACAAGAAGCGGGAGGAGATGTCCCCATCCTAGGTCTCCCATCCCACCTGGAGACCCGAGCCACCGGCCGGCTGGCCAAAGACCCAAACAAAGCCGGATTTTCCTTTGATCGTGTCTCTGATGTAAAAACCCGGAAGCGACAGCACAGTGTCACTTCCGGTTTACTCGGAATCCAACAGCGCCATTTTTTAAAAAGAATTTAGAATTCAAAAACGTCGATCTTGGCAGAGGATGGTGTTTTTTTTTGGTGTGTGTTTTTACATTTTACCGTTGGGGAGGTGCCACATATAGGATGGGCCCCAGGTGCCAAATGCTCTAGGTATGCCCCTGCTCTACATAAAGATGACCTAGGCTATAAGAAGATTGCCAAGACCCTGAAACTGAGCTGCAGCATGCTGGCCAAGACTATACAGTGGTTTAAAAGGACAGGTTCCACTCAGAACAGGTCGGCCAAAGAAGTTGAGTGCACATGCTTAGCGCCAGAGGTTGTCTTTTGGAAATAGACATATGAGTGCTGCCAGCATTGCTGCAGAGGTTGAAGGGGTGGGGGGTCAGCCTGTCAGTGCTCAGACCATACACTGCACACTGCATCAAATTGGTCTGCATGGCTGTCATCCCAGAAGGAAGCCACTTCTAAAGATGATGCACAAGAAAGCCTGCAAACAGTTTTGCTGAAGACAAGCAGACTAAGGACATGGATAGATGGATGGATGGATAGAGCCAGAGGCTCTAATAGGCTTCAAAAATAAGATGGGCTCGGGGAGTAGAACACTGCAAACTGAGCGCACCCAGTTGTGTGATATATTTTCACACTGATTGTCCTCCCGGCCAATCAGGAAGTGGGTCTGAGACCCGATTCACGATTGGCCGAAAGGAGAAGTGTTCCGATTGGCCAATGAGGAGGAGGGAGAAGTGATTAATCACCTATCATAGCCCGCTTTGTGTATTTTTGTAGAATTGAAATTGTGTGGTGTTAGTAAATTTGCATTGCTAATAAACTTGATTGTTTTTTCAGATAGTGTTTGGGTAATGTTTGCCCTCTTAGGAGAACCTTTCTCTTAGTTTTTTCTTTGTATGTGTTAGGGCAACCCAAACTGCATCCGATTATGTGGATGAATATCTAATTCTGTTACTATATATTCTTTTATTATTGGTGGTTGATCCAGGCAAAATCCATTTTATAGATGGGGTAAGTGCTCCGGATGACTCAGCCGACCAAACCAGGGTGGTGGTGCGGGCTACCCGACGGTTTGCCGCCCCCCCCCAAAAAAAAAAAAGTACCATCAGCCGCTACTGCTGTATCCCTATCTGATTCAAGTTTGTCTAACACACAGAGAGTGTGCTTTTGTTTCCATGTAACTATTATGCCCTGTACACACGGTCGGATTTTCCAATGGAAAATGTGTGATAGGACCTTGTCCGCAGTGGGCGGACCTCCGCTTTAAGGGCATACAGTATTTTACCCAATTTAATCTTGTGAAATTTTTAAATTTGAATGTTGGCAATGTTTCACTAGCCACGTAACACGTGTCAAGCTGTTTTCCACACTTGGTAATGAATGAGCCTTTATACTAGATGTTGTACTCTTGTTGTGCTGGCCATACACTATATGAAAAATCGGCCATTAAATTCAGTCATTTAGACAGTTGGTTAATTTTTCGGCTAGTTAATGGGCACAAATCTGTAATCGGTCGGGACGTTTTTGAGCCGAAAAAACGAAGGACAAGTTTGGAAATTTTCTGCTGAACAAACAATAAATTGAAAAGTTATTGTGGTTCCCATCCAAACTGCACTAGGTATATGTGAAAAAACTAACAAAAACTGATTCATTTATGTCCATTGAAGAATTTATTGGTCATTACATGATGGCACTATCGTTTTCTCTCACGGCAGTATGTTCGTTTTTCGAAAATGGGTTTGAATGATTTTTCGTATACTGTATGGCCAACATAAGGCTCACCACATGCATTACAATTTGATTCTAGAATCTCCTTTAGATCTACCAACAAATATCTAGTGCACAGATCTGCCTAATTGGATACAAATTGATTAGATAGTTTAGGTAGGTACTCATATTACATAGTTTTGGTAATAGTAAATTTATTGTTCATTGATTGTATGGTAATTGGTAAGGTTGTAATGTGTATGATAAGCCTTAAGAATGCATAAATTGATGTTATTTTGTTGCTCATTATCGCAAGGTGTGTCCGATTAACTGAAAGGTGCCTTAGAAGGCTGTGGCACAGTGGAGCCTGTAACTTAGGGTTGCCACCTCATCCCTTTAAACCCGAACACATAATAATTACACAGCTTCTGTGGCTGATTAAGGTGGTAAGTAAACTCACTTGGTGCCTTATCTGCATTAAATTAGCCTCAGAACCTGTGTAATTCATATGTGTTCGGGTTTAAAGGGATAAGATGGCAACTCTACTGTAACTGTGTACTTTAGTTAACCTAATGTATAAAGGAAAATACCCTGACATTATAACAAGAATCCTTGATAATTGGATAGTTACTTCAGCCTCCTAAAATTCAACTTATACAATAGCTAATTGAGTGTCAAAATGATTAACTAACAAAAGCTAACTTGTTAAAAAAAACATTCCTAAATGTGTCAACATTTTTCTACATAGGTAAGCACTCAGATTACTGGATTACCACTTCCTGTAAATGATTGATGTTTTGTGAGTAATGGAATGTTTTACAGCACTTTATTACTTGTGAACAGCAATTACTAGCAGGCACTTAGGTAAAATATATAGCAGTAGTTAAAGGCAAACTGTAATTAAGATCATTTAGTCTCACAAATTTGCATGAAGGTCCAGGTAAAGTAAAAATTTTTGTGTGAGTTACACAATACACCTGATCTTTATTACTTAAAAATTCTATGACATAAACCTCCTCATAATAAAGTAAATGTATAATGTTCCTCTTAGCTATGTACAATGCAAAATATGTGTGATAATAATCAGTAAATCAGTATTACTGCCACCTTTGGACTGTATGCTGTTGACAATTGCATTCAAATGACACTTATTTACTGGGCTTTGTTAGTTGAAAAAAAGAAGCGTGCAACAGGCTGAACATTGATAACTGATGGTCAGTAATTGTTTTTTAATTTTCAGGCAATATAAAAATCCAAATATTTGCTGGTGATTCTTCTGTATTATAACACCTGCTTCCTGTGGGACCAGTGGTGTAGCAGAACCTAGTTTATAAGGTTGAAAAAAGACACAGATTCAGTTCAACCTCTGTGTGTATGTGTGTGTGTGATTTTTATTATCTAACAATTCCCGGAGCTCATATATTCTGCTTCCTTAGAAAGACACCTAAGGCTACGTTCACATTTGTGTGTTGTGGGAACTTGCACAAAATAATGCACACATCTAATGTACACATGTGGCGGTGCCAATAATTCTTAATGTCACTCCCCACATCTTGCCAACGCGTGTGGCACAAACACCATGCGTTTTGGAGTGGTGGGATTTTTTTCTTTTTGCATTCTTTATTAAATTGTATACCTCCAAAAATTACAATAACGTGAATCCATTCAATTATCACAATCAGTGATGTGACATATATTGTATCAAATGCAAGCTGTGTAATTACATACTGTAGCTCACAAAATATGCCTTTAGAGCAGTACAGAAAAAACAACTTAACATTAAAATCAATGTTAGATGAAAACCGGTTTCATGAGATATGGTCCATTCATGTGTAAAACATTGAAATGTCTTACCATGTACACAGTGTATATAGACTATAATATCACATTAGCTATCTTCTATTTCACTGCTGTCAGTCCAGAAGCATTGGATTAGGAAATTTCTTGATATGGAGCAGAAGAAGTAGAGAGTGTAAAAAATAGTGTAATGTAACCTATGTTGAGATAAGGAGAGGATTTGGGGTTCAAGAAGGCTGTACATAGATAAGAAGGAAGGAAAAAAAGGAAGAGGCGCAAAGGAAGTAGGCAGTTTCATACAACCCATGGTGGGGAGACCCAAGGTCACTTGCACATGTTTTTAACTCAAAGAACTAGAGGACAGGCTACTGGTCTTGAGAGAGTATCCAGGGGATTAACTAGCTAACATTTGCTTAAATTCCAACGTGCAGAAATAAGTGATTCAATACTATGTCTTGTGAGGATTGTCATATGTATCTTTTCAGGGAACTTATCAGATTTTCCATTGATCTAATATCCTCTGTCCTATAGAACCTTTGTTTTAAGGATTGTGGAGTTGTAGAGTGTCAGAGTAGGGATGCACAAGCAAGCAGCATTTAGCAAATGGCACACTACCGATTACTTATATGCCTGCAGTGGCATAGTGTTATGGTGTAAAATTAAAAATGTGGGACTTTTTGGTACCTAGTGATCAGTAATCTTCTGTATTATAGTATGTACTCAGGACCAGAAGGTCTGAAGGACTGGTCTTCCAAGTAGGTGCAATAGTCGGCGGTGAGATTTTTAGAAATGGCTAGACACTTCTTATGTGAGCGGCTTCCACACTAAAACTATGTGTCACAGACATAGATGGGAGCAGCCGCACCTTTTTAAAGTGGGTACTTTTTTGCAGCCCCCCCTTTTGCAGACTTTGTCTCAGTGGGCCACTGCTGAGCCTGCGAGGTCTGGAACATTTGTGTTTTCTGTGCATGTTATCTTGAATCCTCTGGGCACACTTCTCCAGCTACATAGCGCTTTCAGCCCGCAATATATAACACTACAATCCTTGGCTACTATCCCTTACTGCTTTGCAGTGTAACTGTGAGTAAACCAGGTTGAATTTTTTTTCTCTGTTGTAGCCAGGTGTTTGGCTGGAGATAGAAAGCAATTTAGGACTCTGTACTGCAGTGCTTCACGTGTCTCTCAATGGACTTCAGCTGAATGGGTGAATGCTACCTCGCCTCTGTCCACCTACCACGGGAGCTGACAAGCAGAGAAGGAGCTCAAGAGACTTGATTCTAGAGTGTGTGCAAACATTGTACTTTGAGCACACTGTCCTTTTGGATAGTACAGTTCATAAACAGGCCAGCCAATGGAGGGGATCCTCTGGTGAGGGCAGCCTGGAGTTGGGCTTTAATGTTCGAAACATTCCCGCTGATTGACATTCTAGTGTACTGTATACCTAAAACTTGTCTGAGTGCAATCATAGACCCACATATAAAAGACAGAACTGACTCTTCTTTGGATATTGTAGTTTTTAAAAGAACAGAGCATTGGGAAAAAAAACTATTTACTTCCAATAGAAACATTTCCCTGACACCAAAAGAGCAGATGTTAAAAAAAAAACACACACACAGACACATACACACATACACACACATATACATACACACACACACACACACACACACACACACACACACACACACACACACCAAAACTCCCAATTTATGGATCACAAAATTAGAGCCAGGACCCAAGTCAAGACTTTTAAAAGTTTAAAAAAAGAAAGATTTACACAGGTCCTAAGTGCACTCGATATACATTTGTATCAAGAGATCTAAAACAAAGAGCAATATATATTTAATTGCTAATATCCTTATGAAAATGCTTTCTGTCATGCTGTTCAAACATCTTCAATAGTTTTGAAGGGCTCCTTAGGAATGGGGAAGGGCATGAGAAGACCAGCAGGAGCTTGTGTGGAGGATTTAGACCTCAGACATGACAAGCCTTAACGTAGTCCTTGACATGCGAGCGAACAGTAGGCCACCAGTAGTGGCAACTGATGAGCAGGAAGGATCTGAGGAACCCAGCATGACCTGCCATCTTAGGAATCATGTCCCCGGTGAAGGATCTTAGCTCCTAGCTCAGCGGGGACGAAGGTCTTGCCAGGAGGAATTTTTGACTCCAGGGTGGTAGAATGGGCAAGAATGCATGAGGTCAGAATGATCGGCTCAGGTTCAGGGGTGGACTCCTCATCTAAAGTGACAAATGACCTAGAGAGTTCATCAGCCCGACTGTTGCAGGAACCACGTTTTTGTAGGTAATGGTGAAGTTCAAACCGGAACAGAAAAGACTCCACCTGGCCTGTCTGGGATTGAAACGTTTGGCATTCTGTAAGTACTGCAGATGCTTATGATCAGTGAAAATCGTTATGGAATGAGGGGAACCCTCCAAGAGATGACGCCATTCCTCTAACACCAATTTAATTGCAAGAAGTTCCCGATCACCAACAGCATAATTTTTCTTTGCCTGAGAATTTTTTTTTGGAGCAGAATGCACTTGGTTGATGTTTCTTCTCAAAGGATTGAAGGAGCACAGCTCCCACCCCCATTGAAGAAGCGTCCACTTCAATAAAAAATGGATCCCCAGGATTAGGTCTCCTCAAGAGAGGTCCAGAAACAAAGGCCTGTTTCAAATCATGAAATGCAGAGACAGCTTCAGGCTTCAGCCATTCTTTGGCATTCGCACCCTTCTTGGTCAAAGCAATAATAGGCGCAGCAATGGAAGAGAAATTCCTTATTAACTGCCTATAATAATTTGTGAACCCAAGAAAGCACTGTCACTGGCCTTGAGGCTGTCCGGAAAAGGCCAGTTGGTAATGACCAAGACCTTTCCAGGATCCATACAAAGACCCAAACTCGAGACAAAGCATCCCGGAAACAGGATCTCAGAACATTCAAAAGAACATTTCTCCAACTTGGCATACAGATTATTCTCTCTAAGGCGCTGAAGTACAATCCGGACATGGTTTCTGTGGACAAGCAGATTTTCCAAAAATATGAGAATGTCATCCAGATGACAACAAATTGATACAGCAGATCCCTGAAGATTTTGTTGACACAGCTGGGGCATAACACAAACCGAAAGGCATAACCAACTATTTGTAATGCCCATCTCTAGTGTTAAACGCGGATTTCCATTCGTCACCTTCCTATATCCGGATCAGATTATATGCACCTCTGAGATCCAGCTTAGTATAAATGGAGGCACCTTTCAACCTGTCGAATATATATATATATATGTATGTATGTATGTATGTATGTGTGTGTAATATATATATATATATATATATATATATATATATATATATATATATCTATCTATCTCTCTCTATATATATATATATATATATATATATATATATAGATATATATATATATATATATAGATATATCTATATATATATATATCTATATTATAGATATATATTATAGATTTTTTTTTTTATTTTCTTAATAAACACATAGACAATACAGACGTAAAACAGCACAGACACCATCTGGCTATTAACAGGGAAGGGACCCACGCAGGAGTCACACGGTATACTTACATTACCAAAAACCATTGGAATATTTACGACTACCTTAGTATATCAACACCAATGGTCTGTCCTGGCTCTTGCTCCAAGTGTGGGCTAAAAATGTGCTAACTCACTTAAGTTATCCTTTCTATCAAGTAATGGTCTATTGGGATGTCAAGGAGAGCCATCATACATCAGAGAGGTCACCTAATCTGCTGCAGCAGTAGAGGGTTCCGTTAACCACTTACTCCAGTCTCTGTCATGTTTTTTTCAGACAGCCTCTACTGTATGTATATATGTGTCCCTGTAGAGGGGTATCACATTATTAACAAGTGTTTTCCATAGACCTATAGAGGGAGCAGTCTTTCGCTTCCAGCATAGGGCAATGGATTTCCTGGCATAGAACAGCAGGAGACCCAACAAGGTTCTCTCAGCCACCCTGGGCACCAATTATATAAGTACACAAACACCTCCAATACCAAACAGTGACAATAAACCCAACAGTGACATACAAATAACAAATAACTATATACAGTAGCTTGGGAATACCATAATCAAGAACGTAAGCCAGGTCAGGGTCATACACAGAGGATCAGCAGAATAAACAAAGGGCAGTTCCAGAATCACAAACGTAAGCCAGGCCAGGGTCATACACAGGGAATCGGTAGATGGGGAAAGGTGACTGGGACCAGGGTACAGGGCAAGGATGAAAGGGAACAGGAGCACAGGAGGGACAGGATCAGGGCAGGCTCGGAACAGGGTCATACACAGGGAATCGGTAGATGGGGAAAGGTGACTGGGATCAGGGTACAGGGCAAGGATGAAAGGGAACAGCACAGGAGGGACAGGATCAGGACGGGCTCGAGACAGGGATCAGGTACAGGCTCAGGATCGGCATCATGTACAGGTTCAGGTTACAGGCAAGCAGGTCAGGGCACAAGGATGATACCAAGGCGATGAGAGCAATCAGCCGGGTATTTATATGCATGCCTGTAATTAGCCTCAAGTGACACCTGAATGCAGGAGGTGTTGTCTGCTCCACACTGCTGGGAGACACCCGCTGGTGGACACCGGTACTACAGCCCAAGGATCTAGCAGTGCCACCAGCAGGTGAATTTCTCCACTACAGATCCTGAGTGTTCGAAGACACCCACTGGTGGACCCTGGTACTGTGATCCAAGGGAGTGACAGCGCTACCAATGGGTGAACCTTTTCCTGACAGTACCCCCCTCAAAGGAGCGACCTCCGGCCGCTCCAACTAGTTGTAATTGTCCATAGTCCAAGGTATCAAGCTGAACAATGGATGGGGGTACGTCAAGCTGGGCAACAGGCACTTCAGGCAGGGCATCAGGCACTTCAGGCTGGGCAACGGGTACGTCAAACTGGGCCTTGGCATCGGATCATCAGACAGCAGGTACTGGAATATCAGGCCGGGGAGCAGACTGGACAGCAGGTTCCGGGTTATCTGGTTGGACAGCAAGCTCTGGGTCATTGGGCTGGGCAGCAGGTTTCAGCACATGGAGCTGGGCAGCAGGCTCCGGGTCATCGGGCTGGGAAACAGGCTCTGGGTCATCGGGCTGGGAAACAGGCTCTGGGTCATCGGGCTGGGAAACAGGCTCTGGGTCATCGGGCTGGGAAACAGGCTCTGGGTCATCGGGCTGGGAAACAGGCTCTGGGTCATCGGGCTGGGCAACAGGCTCTGGGTCATCGGGCTGGGCAGCAGACACTGGGACATCAGGCCAAGCAGCGAGCACCGTAATGGCAGGCTGGGTAGCAGGCACTGGCTCAGCAAGCTGAGTACCGGCCCTGGCCCAGTGGGCTGGGTAACGGGCCTCGGATCAGCAAGCCAGACGCCGGGTACTGGTCCAGAAAGCCGGAAGATGGATACTGGCACAACAGGCCGGGTGATGGGCACCGGTTTACCAGGCTGGTTAACGGGCACCAGTTAAACAGGCTGAGACACGGGCACCGGTTTAACAGGCTGAGAAACGGGCACCGGTTTAACAGGCTGAGAAACGGGCACCGGTTTAACAGGCTGAGAAACGGGCACCGGTTTAACAGGCTGAGAAACGGGCACCGGTTTAACAGGCTGAGACACGGGCACCAGTTTAACAGGCTGAGACAGGGGCACCGAAACTTCAGGCTGAGACACCGGATCTTCAGGCTGAGACACCGGATCTTCAGGCTGAGACACCGGATCTTCAGGCTGAGACACCGGATCTTCAGGCTGGGACACCGGATCTTCAGGCTGGGACACCGGATCTTCAGGCTGGGACACCGGATCTTCAGGCTGGGACACCGGATCTTCAGGCTGGGACACCGGATCTTCAGGCTGGGACACCGGATCTTCAGGCTGGGACACCGGATCTTCAGGCTGGGACACCGGATCAGGAACATCATTCTGGAATACAGGCATCAGAACTTCAAGCGGAGACACAGGTACCAGAACTCCAGGCAGGGACACAGGCACTGGAATTTCAGACAGGAAAACAGGCACCGGAACATCGGACCGGGTAACAGGCACCGGAACATCGGACCGGGTAACAGGCACTGGGACGCCAGACTGGGCAGCAGGCCCTGGGACGCCAGACTGGGCAGCAGGCCCTGGGACGCCAGACTGGGCAGCAGGCCCTGGGACGCCAGACTGGGCAGCAGGCCCTGGGACGCCAGACTGGGCAGCAGGCCCTGGGACGCCAGACTGGGCAGCAGGCCCTGGGACATCAGACTGAGCAGCAGGCACATAAGACTGGTCAGCAGGTACTGGAACATCAGACTGGAACATGGATACAGGAACATCAGACTGGGGTACAGGAACTTCAGGCAGAGACACTGGCTGTATAGCAGACAGAGATTTGGCAGAATCAGGTGGGTCATCAGGTTCAGCTGGCATGAAGACTGGAGCCGGTTGGTTGGTGCGGAGGCAGGTTGGAGCAAATTGGCTGGTGTGGAGGCAGGTTGGGTTACTGGCAGGATCATGTGGGTTGGAAAGAACTTCCGTTTCTTCTTTGGCTTAACTGCTGGAGATCTGTAGGTGACTGCAGGGCTATAGGTAGGAGGTGAGGTATACTGAAGAGAAGGGCTGGGATATGGCAAGGAAGGGTAAACAGCAGCCAAAGGAATTTTTTGTGGGGAAGTTGTAGGTAAAAAAGAGGCAGGTGGATTAAAGGCAGGATAGGTGCAGGGAGTAGAAACAGGGTATTGATACTTGGTGGGAATCGGGGTATATTGGACTGTAGCGGAGGTTGCCATGGGTGATGGGAGAAAAGACGTTTGGGCAGGCAGATGTCTAATAGCTAGGGATGAGCTTCGTGTTCGAGTCGAACATCGTCTGTTCGCCCGTTCGCCGAATTGCGAACGATATGGGCCGTTCACGTCAAATTCGTGTGGCACGTCACGGCCCATAATTCACTGCGGCATCGCAGTGCATTGCTGGCTGATGATTGGCCAAGCATGCACTATGATCCGCATGCTTGGCCAATCACAGCGCCGTCTGAACAGAGAGTCGTAATTGGCCAAAGCCAAGGAGGCTTTGGCCAATTATGGTTTAGGGGATTTAGTACACGCCCCACACTATATAAGGCCGCCTGCACGGCGGCCCTGTGTAGTGTGTGTTCTGGCGTTGAGAGAGATAGATAAACAGAGAGACAGTGTAATTTGATTTAAGTTAGATAGATTAGGCAGGACAGTCAGTGAGTTAGCTGCACTTACAGTGTATTGTGTGTGTGTGTGTGTGTGTGTGTATGTATGTATATATATATATATATATATATATATATATATATATATATATATATATATATATATATATATATATATATATATATATATATACATCCTGTGTGTGTGTGTGTATGTGTGTATATATGTATATGTGTATATATATATATATATTGTATTCAGTTTAGCTAGATCCGTTCCTGTTATCTTGCTACTGACAGGCATGCTTGTGTTGTTACAGTATTTACAGCTACCTGAAGAAAATTGCTGGTGTTCTTTTGATCCTATTAGTACCACAGTCAGGCAGCTTGACTATTTACAGTTAGTGTAGTGCATCCTCCTCACAGTGTTCAGTTAAAGCTACAAGTTAGTTTAGTGAGACCTCTGCCCAGTGTTCAGTTAAAGCTACAAGTTAGTTTAGTGAGACCTCTGCACAGTGTTCAGCTAAAGCTACAAGTTAGTGTAGTGCGTCCTCTGAACAGTGTTCAGCTAAAGCTACAAGTTAGTGTAGTGCACAGTGTTCAGCTAAAGCTACAAGTTAGGGTAGTGTGACCTCTGCACAGTGTTCAGCTAAAGCTACAAGTTAGTGTAGTGCGTCCTCCTCACAGTGTTCAGGTAAAACTTCAAGTTAGTGTAGTGCGAGCTCTGCACAGTGTTCAGCTAAAGCTACCTGTAGAAGGTTGGTGGTGTTTTCCTGATCCTATCACTACCGCAGGCAGCTAAATAAGCTACAAGTTAGTTTTTTGCGACCTCTGCACAGTGTTCAGCTAAAGCTACCTGTAGAAGGTTGGTGGTGTTCTCATACTACAGGCAGGCAGTTGATTTTGCTAGCTGCAGTATCAGTGTGTGTATGTGTGTGTATATATGTATATATATGTATGTGTATCTATCTATCTATCTATCTATCTATCTATCTATCTATCTATCTATCTATCTATCTATCTATCTATCTATCTATCTATCTATCTATCTATCTATCTATCTATCTATCTATCTATCTATCCCAGCTTAATGCAGCTACAGGCCATTAGTATGTCTGGAAGGCCAACAAGGAGAGGCAGACAGTCACAAGCCAATAAAAGAGGGCAAGCAGGCTCTGTGTCTAGAGGCAACAGTGCTGGTCGTGGAGACGGTGCATTCCCATCAGCACGTGGCCGTGGGACACACTTGGCCTTTTTTTGGCAGCTGGCCGTGTTGAGCCGCAACATGCGGAAGACTTGGTCGAGTGGATGACCAAGCCGTCCTCATCCTCCTCATCATCTCTCACTAATGCTCAGGGTACTTTGTCTGGCAAAGCAGCTGCCAACGTGGCCTCTTCCCTCGGCTCAATGGCATCAGTGACTCCTTCCCTAGCCCCACCATGTCCTCCTGAGGAGTCCCTCGAACTGTTTGAACACAGTGTTGGATACATGCTCCAGGAGGATGCCCAGCGTTTAGAAGGCTCTGATGATGATACTGAGCTAGATGAAGGCAGTAACGTGAGCATGGACAGAGGGGGTGCCCAAGAAGGACAGCAATCTGGCAGTCATGCTCCCCCTGCTGCAGCATACTGCCAGGTTTGCTCCAGTGGTAAGGAGGGAGGGGATGATGAGGTCACTGACTTGATGTGGGTGCCTGATGGGAGAGAGGAGGAGGAGGCACATCACCGAGGCAGGATGCCCTTCAGGGGTCAGCCTAAGGGCAGCACACTGACTGCATCACACCCCAAAGCTCCGCATGTGCAGGGCGCTGCAGTCTCGGCGCGTTATTCAAAAAGTTCTTTGGTGTGGGCCTTTTTTGAGACGAGTGCATCAGATCGCACCGCATTTGCAAGATATGTCTCAAGCATATCTCGCGTGGCCAAAACATCTCCTGCTTGGGCACCACATGCTTGACCAGACATATGTTGACCTGCCATGCAGTTCGTTGGCAAGCGTATCTAAAAGACCCACACCAAAGAACAAAGAGGACCTCTCCTTGCTCCTCATCAGCTGAGATCTCCAACCCCACTATACCTTCAGTCCTCTCTGAGACCTGCACTGAGAGGAATGAAGGTGTAGAATTAGGTGTGTCACAGCCGAGTACTTGTGGGCAATCTGCTTTCAGTACACCAACGTCAGATTGTACCAGGCAAATTTCCCTGCCCCAGCTGCTGCACCGCCGGAAGAAGTTCACTCCCAGCCATCCACATGCCCAGCGGTTGAATGCTAGCTTGGCAAAATTGCTAGCACTTCAACTGCTGCCTTTTCAGTTGGTAGACTCTGCCCCCTTCCGTGAGTTTGTGGAATGTGCGGTTCCCCAGTGGCAGGTACCCAAACGCCACTTTTCCTTACAGAAGGTGATTCCGGCTCTCTACCGGCAAGTGGAAGGCAATGTCCATGCCACGCTGACTCATGGTCCAGCAGGCATGGACAGGGATGTTACCTAAGTTTCTCCGCGCATTGGGTGACTCTGCTGGCAGCTGGGAAGGATGCAGGACAAGGTGCAGTAGTGTTGGAGGTTGTTCCGCCACCACGCCTCCAAAATGCCACTACTAATGATTGTGACACACCTCTCTCCTCCACCCCCTCCTTTTCTTCTTCCTCCATGGCCTCTTCCTGTGATTTGTCCTCGGAACCAGCGGTGCTCCGTAGGCGTTCAAGGGGCTACGCAAGTACTCAGGCCAAAAGATGCCATGCGGTGCTTGAGCTGGTGTGCTTGGGGGATAGGAGCCACACTGGGGCAGAGGTTCTGTCAGCTCTGCAGGGGCAGGTTCAGAGGTGGTTGATGCCACGCCAACTTAAGGCAGGAATGGTGGTTTGCAACAGTGGCACCAACCTCCTCTCTGCCCTCCGACAGGGACAAATGACCCATGTGCCCTGTTTGGCTCATGTCCTTAGCTTGGTGGTGCAGCGGTTCTTGGGCAGGTACCCGGGCTGCCAGTGCTGCCAGTGCCAGTGCTCGGCTGGCGGACCTCCAAAAGGAGTTTAACCTGCCCAAGAACCGCCTAATCTGTGACTTGCCCACCAGGTGGAACTCAACGTTGGCCATGCAACAGCGACTGCACACGCAGCAGAGGGCCATCAATGAGTACCTGTGCGACTATGGCACCAGGACAGGGTAAGGGGAGCTTGATTTTTTTTCCCCACGCCAGTGGGCCATGATCAAGGATGCATGCACTGTCCTGTCACCATTTGAGGAGGCCACGAGGATGGTGAGCAGTGACAGTGCATGCATCAGTGACACTGTCCCCCTTGTCCACCTGTTGGAGCACACGCTGCGTGGAATAATGGACAGGGCACTTGAGGCAGAACAGAGGCAGAAAGAGGAGGACTTCCTTAGCTCTCAAGGCCCCCTTTATCCAGACAGTGTTCCTGCATGCCCGCCGATCACACAGGAAGAGGACGAGGAGGAGGAGGAGGATTGTGTCAGTATCGAGGTGGAGCCTGGCACTCTGCATCAGCAGCAGTCTTTAAGGGATCAGTCCCAAGAAACACATGGACTTGTACGTGGCTGGGAGGAGGTGGCTGCGGACCATGTCGTCCTTAGTGACCCAGAGGACTCCGGACCGAATGCCTCAGCAAACCTACGCTGCATGGCCTCCCTGATCCTGCAAATCCTGCGTAAGGATCCTCATATTCGTGGTATCAAGAAGAAGGACCAATACTGGCTGGCAACCCTCCTTGATCCACGTTACAAGGGTAAGGTTGCGGACCTTATCTTGCCGTCGCAGAGGGAGCAGAGGATGAAACCTCTTCGGGAGGCCTTGCAGAAAGGTCTGTTCAACGCGTTCCCAGAGGCTGGGAGGTTACAAACTTCTTTTTCTGGACAACGTGTTGCTGAGGCTTCGGTCAGTCCAAAGAAGGAGCGGTGCAGAAGGTGGCTGTCTGACCGATGCGTTCAGACAATTTTTTAGTCCGCAGCCCCAAGGTATGATCGCTTCCAGCAACCATCGCCAGCGTCTGTTTTACATGGTGCAAGAATACCTAGGGGCAAGATCTGACTTGGACACCTTTCCCACTGAAAATCCTTTGGGTTACTGGGTCTTGAGGATGGATCACTGGCCACTGGCATAGTATGCAATTGAGCTACTGGCCTGTCCTGCATCCAGCGTTCTTTCGGAACGCACATTCAGTGCTGCTGGAGGCTTTGTAACCGATCACAGGGTGCGTCTGTCCACCGACTCGGTCGATCGACTGACCTTCATAAAAATGAATCAGTCTTGGATCACCACCAGCTACCAAGCACCTGATGCTGATGTAACCGAATAATTTTTTTTAAATCTCAGATCCCTTCAAAGACTGCCTATGCTGATGCTGAGTGACTATCCTGAGTAATTATCCTCTTCCTCCTCAATGATCACGCTGATAGCTTGTAAGAACATTTTTGGTTCTGGGCGCCACCACCAGTGCCTAAGGCCCAATTTTTCAGCCCCTGTTAAACAGGGGCATGTAATTACAATTTTTGATGCAATACTTTGCAGCAGGGCTTGTTCCTGCGTTCCAACTAGAGTATCTGTGAGGGGTTGCAGTGTTGTGACACCAGCACCAGTGCCTAAGGCCCAATTTTTCAGCCCCTGTTCAACAGGGGTATGTAATTACAATTCTTGATCTAATATTTCACAGCAGGGCCCGTTTCTGCGCCCACCAAGAACAAGTGAGGACTTACAGTGTTGTGGCACCAGCACCACCGCCACCACCAAAGGCCCAATTTTTCAGCCCCTGTTCAACAGGGGCATGTAATTACAATTCTTGATCTAATATTTCACAGCAGGGCCCTGTGAAGGCTTACAGTGTTGTGGCCACAACAACACCTAAGGCCCAAATTTCTGCTGAGTATATAGGGCAGGCCCCTACTTTCAAACATCCAACTTACAAACGACTCCTACTTGCAAACGGAAGGAGACAACAGGAAGTGAGATGAAAGCTACCCCTAGGAAGGGAAATTCTCTCCTGTAAGAGTTAATATGGGAAAAACATTTCTCCTTTGCACTGATGCTTTATCACCAATCCTTGTTTTTTACAAAAACCCCAAATTTTCAAAAAACATTTGTCATTGGGACAAAAAGTGAGGTTCAATCTTCTGAAGAGGAGCACAGACAGCAAAACAAATGTCACAGGGGTGATGTTTTTCAAAAAGCTTAAAGATTTTTTGGCTGGAGCTACACTTTAAAACTGTACCAGTTCAAAATTACAAACAGATTCTACTTAACAACAAACCTACAGTCCCTGTCTTGTTTGCACCGCCTGTATACTGCTGTTCAGAGTATATAGGGCCTGGTGGCCCCACACCTTTCCTTTTTTTAATTTGGGTGCGGGGTTCCCCTTAATATCCATACAAGACCCAAAGGGCCTGGTAATGGACTGGGGGGTACCCATGCCGTTTGTCTCACTGATTTTCATCCATATTGCCAGGACCCGACATTACATTAAAGCCACAAGCAGTTTTAAATGACTTTTTTCCTTTTAAAAAGACATTTTGTGCAGGGACTGTTCTAAGCACGGGAAACACGCACCACTTTACAGGCATACTATAGACACCCCCTAGGTACGATATTTAAAGGAATATTTCATTTTTTTTATACTTTAAGCATCATTAAAATCACTGCTCCCGAAAAAACAGCCGTTTTTACAACTTTTTTTTGCATTGATACATGTCCCCTGGGGCAGGACCCGGTCCCCAAACCCTTTTTAGGACAAAACCATGAAAACTAGCCTTTAAAATGAGCACTTTTGATTTTGAACGTTCGAGTCCCATAGACGTCAATGGGGTTCTAACGTTCGTGAGAATTTTTGGTCCGTTCGCAGGTTCTGGTGTGAACCGAGCCGGGGGGTGTTCGGCTCATCCCTATTTCTGATCGAGGTGTTCAGTTCACTTCAGCTCTCTGTGGTTCGCTTGAGATTGAATTGGTGTTCTCGTCTGCCTACCATCCCCAGACGAATGGGCAGACGGAGAGAACAAATCAGACGCTAGAACAGTACCTCCGCTGCTTTTCTGCCATCTCACAGGACGATTGGGTCTCTCTTCTGCCTATTGCCGAGTTTGCATACAACAACTCTGTGCACTCTGCCATTAAACAAACGCCATTCTTTGCCAATTATGGCTTTAACCCGTCCTTCTTGACTGGTTCATTACCCGAATGTGCGATTCATGCAGTCTCCGAAACAATTAATTTTTTCATCACCAACAATAAGTTACTATGAGAAACCATGGCTAAATCTCAAGAACACAATAAAAGGATGTTTGACAGAAAGAAGCGAGGAGAACTCATGTTAGAACCTGGTAATCAGGTTTGGTTGTCTACCGTTAAGTTAAAAATGGCCTGCCCCTCAAGGAAGCTAGGTCCCAAATTCATGGGTCCTTTCTCAGTCCAGAGGAAAATCAATGATGTTACCTACGAGCTTGACTTGCCCAATACTTTGAAGATCCACCCAGTCTTCCACGTGTCCTTGCTTAAACCTGTTACTCTCAATTCCTTTTTGGACCGTAATACCGGCCCGCCTGAACCTGTAATCATCAACAATGAGGAAGAATTTGAGGTGGAAGCAATCCTAGACTGCAGGAAAAGACATAACCAAGTCCAATACTTCATCAAGTGGAGGGGGTATGGACCAGATGATAATTCCTGGGAACCGGAAAGCAACCTGCATGCTGAACAACTTCTAAGGGATTTTTGGAGTGCCCATGCTGATAGACTGGCCCGGATGGGCATCCTTAAGGGGGGGCACTGTCAGAAGATCCCAGAACAGAATTACTATCAGGCACTCTGGTGTGCGCCGGTTCGCGCTGGCGTGCGCGGGTGCGCGCCCATGGGTGTGCACGGGCGCATGCACATGCACGTCGGCACTTGTGCGCACGGTGTTTGGCGTCAACCGCCCTATTTAGTGTGCTGGTACCCTTTGCTCGGTGCTGTGCGATCTGCAGCTCCCAGTCCTGTGTTTCCTGTTACCTGTCTGAAAGTTGATCTCCTTGTTACCGGCTTGTCTATTGGATTCCTCTCTGCTATCTGCCTGCATCTGACCCCGGCTTGCCTTTGACCTTAAATCTGCCTGCTCCCTTGTACCACGCTGACCGCCTGCTGCCGACCCTGCCTGTGACCTGGACTTTGAACCTGCCTGCTCCTCTGTACTGTGCTGACCGCCTGTTGCCAACTCTGCCTGTGACCGGACCTGCCTACTCTGCTCCTGCTCTGCACCGGCTGACTGTGCTCCAGCTTACCAAGCACCTCCAGTCCGTTTGCACCAGGATCCTGGGCCTTAACTACACATGTCACCCGCCAGGCTCTTATACCATTCTGCGCTTCCGTGCCTTCTGTTTACACTACCAGGGGCCGGTAACCAGATACGTAAGGGAGGCCTTCCCCTGCTGTATCGGGTTCATCAGTCAGGTACATGAAAGTCTGACAGGTGGTCAGTGTAAATCCCCCTTACATTGTGTCAGGGCTGGGCTCAGCCCTTCCTTCTCAAAGCTGGCCACTCAGCTGTCGGCTAATTGCCAGCTCCTATCTCTCCACAGTGACTCACCTGTTGATGATATCCTGCTCATCAGTCCTGCCTACTTAAGCCATCCAGTCCAGATGATCTCTGCCTTCACCTTTGTCACATCTCTAGAGATGCTGTCCTGTGTTCCTGTTAAAGACTTGCTTGGCTGACATTCCTTCTGGCTCCATATCCTGCTTGCTGTTCTACTACGCTCCTCTGGCTCCCTGACCTTTTGACTTGTCTGACTATCCATTCCGGTTCCTGAACTCTGGCTATGTTTTGACTGTTTGCTCTGTTTACTTTTTTATTATTATTATTAAACAAGTGTGATTTAACTGTACTTCTGTCTGATACATGTTTTCTGATGGTAGGCGAAGGCCATGAATTCAAAAGATGCAGTCAATCCACTTGTTGGTAATATTTTTTACAGATTGGATGAGCAGGATCACCACATGGATCATGGCGTTTGCCATGGTGTTACAAACGCTCCTGAGCTGCATGGCTCACCTGGAATCTCCCACTGTGGCTGTTCCGGTACAACCTGTGTTGCAGGCCAACCCTGCTAATGCTCCAGTCTCTGTGCAGGCACCCGCCTCGAATATTACCTCTATAAGAGGTATTTCTGGTTCTGCTCCGCTTCCCCAGCATTTTGGGGGCGATCCAGCCCAATGCAGGGGGTTTCTCAGCTAGGTTGAGATTTACATTCCCACAGACAGAAGCAAAGTTGGTTTTGTGATATTTTTGCTTTCTGAGAGCCTTGGCCTGGGCAAACCCTCTATGGGAGACGCAAAAACCTGTTGTCTTGAGTAACCCTGAGTTTGTGGCTTCTTTTAAAAGGGTATTTGACGTTCCTGCACTCTCTGCTTCTGCTGCCCAGTGTCTCATGTCCATCAGAGTACGAGAACTGTTGCAGATTACGCCATTGAATTCTGTACTCTGGCAGCAGAGGTTGCTTGGAACAATGAGGCCCTCATGGCTGCTTTTTTCTCATGGTCTCTCGGATACCATCAAGGATGAGATAGCAGCCCGAGATATACTCACTGAGCTGGAGAAGTTGATCACGTTTGCCAACCTCATTGACTCCAGACTCCCTTGTAGTCCCACCCTTGCCTCCCTCACCTCCCATGCCTCCTGGTACCGAGTCAGTCTGTGAAGATGAACCCATGCACTTGGGCTTCACGCGTCTCTCAGTGGATGAGAGAACCCTTCGGAGGAGGAAGAGATTGTGCCTTTATTGTTGCCAGGCAGGTCACTTTTTGAAGTCTTGTCCTACCTGTACACCCGAACCTTGAGGTTCTGTCATGGACAGACCTTAGGTGGCGTTGTTTCATCCCCAATTATCCAGAAGGATAAGCCCCTAGTTTCGGTTACTCTTTCTTGGGCTGAATTGTCTGTCGAGATACAGGCTCTAATCGACTCTGGGGCTGCAGGCCTGTTTATTGATGCTGCCTTTGTATCGAAGCACTTGATTCGGCTGCAGCTGCGTGACACTCCACTTGCCATTAAATCTCTTGACAGGAGACCTCTACAGCCTGCCCATGTGACTCATGAGACTGTTTCATTGTCCATGGCTGTAGGGGCGCTTCACCATAAGATCCAATTCCAAGTTCTTTCCTCACCTAAGTTTCCGCTGGTTATTGGTTATCCTTGGTTACAGAGGCACAACCCCTCTTTTGATTGGCTCATGCTGAGGTTCTCTCCTGGTCACCACAATGCAGTAAGACATGCTTCCAGAAGGTAGCCAAGGTCCAGTGCACCTCTTCACTCTCCTCCCTTCCCGGAGGAGTACCGTGATTTTAGAGATGTCTTTGACAAAGGTCAAGCCAGTAGTTTGCCTCCACACCGGTCATATGATTGCGCAATTAACCTTCAACCTGATCCCATACCCCCTCGTGGCCGGGATTACCCTCTGTCAGTCTTGGAGGATAAGGCCATGGAGGAGTATGTTGCAGACGCTCTTTCTCAAGGTTTTATCCGCAAATCTACGTCTCCTGCTGGTGCTATTTTCTTCTTTGTGAAGAAGAGTGGTGAACTGAGACCTTGTATTGATTATAGGCGTCTCAATCATTTCATGATTAAGAATGCCTATCCGATGCCATTGATTATGGAGCCATTTGACCGCCTCAAGGGAGCAACGGTTTTCATGAAGCTTGATTTGAAAGGAGCATACAATCTCGTGAGGATTAAGGAGGGGGACGAGTGGAAAACTGCGTTTAATACCAGAACAGGCCATTAAAAGTACCTCATAATGCCTTTTGGCCTTTGTAAGGCCCCGGCAGTTTTCCAGGAATTTATTAACAATGTCCTCTGAGATTTGTTGCAGTTATGTGTGGTGGTTTATTTTGACGATATCCTCATATTTTCCAAGTCCCTGGAGAACCACCACACAGATGTCTGTTGTGTGCTTCAGAAACAAAGAAAGAACAATCTCTATTGTAAATAGGAGAAGTGCGAATTCCATCGTAAACAGGTTAAATTCCTGGGTTATGTCATTTCCACTGCTGGTTTTTCGATGGACCCAGAGAAACTTTCAGCAGTCCTACAGTGGCCCCAACCCATGGGTTTACGTCCTCTGCAGCGTTTTCTTGGCTTTGCCAACTATTATCAGCAGTTTATTTGTAACTTCTTGTCTCTGGCTAAGCCCCTGACTGATATGACCAGAAAGGACGGTAAACCACAGAGTTGGTCTCTGGAGTCCATTAAGGCCTTTGAGAGTCTCAAGGCGGCCTTTGTTTCTTCTCCCGTGTTGGCACATTCTGATCCTATGTTACCTTTTATCCTTGAGGTTGATGCTTCTGAGACTGGAGTTGGCGCCCTTCTGTCTCAACGTCCTACCTCTGAGAGCTCTATGCATCCTTGTGGCTACTTTTCCAAGAAATTGTCACCTGCGGAGTGCAATTACGAGATTGGTGACAGAGAGCTGTTAGCAATCATTTTAGCCCTGAAAGAATGGAGACATCTCCTCAAAAGGTACCCCTGTGCCGGTTCTCATTCTTACTGACCATAAGAATCTCACATTCTTGTCTGAGGCTAAATGCCTTTCTCCCAGAAGGGCGCGGTGGGTTATTTTCTTGTCTAGTTTCAATTACATCGTCTCATTCTTACCCGGTACGAAGAATGTAAGAGTTGACGCTTTGTCACAACAATTTTCCTCCTCTTCCAAGATGGAGTCAGTTCCGGTTCCTATGATTCCTCCTGATCGTATTCTGGCTACGGTTCACACTAGTCTCACTTCTCCTCCTTTGGGTGACAAAATTCTTGCTGTTCAGGTTCATGCTCCTCGTGACCGCTGCTTTGTCCCAGAGAGTCTCTGTACTGCCGTGCTCCAGACTTACCATTCTCCCAAAGCTGCTGGCCACCCTGGGAAGAATCAACTCTTTTGGGCCATTTCTCAACAATTCTGGTGGCCTAGTCTACGCCCTAAGGTAACTGCCTTCGTAGTTGCCTGTTCCCTGTGTGCTCAGAGTAAGACTCCACGACACTTTCCAGTGGGCCTCCTACAACCCATACCCAATGGAGAGAGGCCCTGGACCCACCTGTCTATGGTTTTTATTGTAGAGTTACCCAACTCCCAGGGCAACACAGTTATCCTTATGGTGGTTGACCGGTTCTCGAATATGTCCCATTGTATTCCACTTAAGAAGTTGCCCACTTCTAAGGAACTGGCTTCCATTTTTGCTCGGGAGATCTTTCGCTTACATGGGCTACCCAAGGTGATTGTCTCAGACAGGGGTAGTCAGTTTGTGTCCCAGTTTCGGTGAGCCTATTGTGTACAGTTGGGAATTCAGTTTGCTTTCTCCTCTGTGTATCACCCGCAGTCTAATGGGGCCACAGAATGAGCCAATCAGCCCTTGGAGCAATTCCTACATTGTGTTTTTTCTGACCATCATAACAACTGGTCAGACCTCTTACTGTGGGTGGAGTTTGCTCACAATATTGCCTTGAATTTTGCTTCCCGATTGTCCCCGTTTATGGCGAACTATGGTTTCCAACCTTCCATGTTGCCTGACTCATTTGTTAAGCAGAGTATTCCTGCGTTAGGGGAGCATCTCCATGGTCTTCATTCCACTTGGGCACAAGTCCAGGAGTCTTTGCGACATGCTAATGATAGGTACAGACTCCATGCTGACCGCAGACGCCTGCCTGCGCCTTCCTACCAGGTTGGGGACAGGGTCAGGCTGTCATCTCGCAAACCTCCAACTTAGTGTTCTCTCTCTGAAGTTCGCATCTCAGTTTATTGGGCCTTTCTGTATTCTTCACAGGATTAACCCAGTGGCTTACGAATTAGACCTTCCTTCTAATATGCGTATCTTGAATATATTTTTTTTGTCTTCTTATTAAAACCTTTGGTCTGCAACCGCTTTACCACCTTGGTGCCTCATCCTCACCTTGTACAGGTTGAGAACCATGAGGAGTATGAAGTACAGTCCATTGTTGACTCCCGTAGGTTCCGTGGGCACATACAGTACTTGGTGGATTGGAAAGGGTATGGTCCGGAGGAATTGCTCTTGGGTCTCATCCTTGGACGTACATGCCCCTGTCATCTCCGTGATTTCCATAGACGTTTTCCCCTCAAGCCTGGTGGTCCTCCGAGGGCCAGGGGTCATTGAGGAGCGGGTACTGTCAGGGCTGGGCTCAGCCTTTCCTTCTCAAAGCTGGCCCCATAGCTCTCGGCTAATTGCCAGCTCCTATCTCTCCACAGTGACTCACCTGTTGTTGATGATATCCTGCTCGTCAGTCCTGCCTACTTAAGCTGTCCAGTCCAGATGATCTCTGTTTTCGGCTTGGTCACATCTGTAGTGACGCTCTCCTGTGTTCCTGTTAAAGACTTGCTTGGCTGACATTCCTTCTGGCTCCATATCCTGCTTGCTGTTCTACTACGCTCCTCTCTGGCTCCCTGATGTATTGGCTTGTCTGACTATCTATTCCGGTTCCTGAACTCTAGCTATGTTTTGACTATATTTACTCTGTTTACCTTTTTAAATTATTAATAAACAAGTGTGATTTAAATGTACTTCTTTCTCAGTCTGATTTGTGGTCAGTGAAAATCCCCCTTACATTGGTGGTCAGTGTAAATGTCCCTAACATTGGTGATCGGTGTAGAAATGTCACCTTACTTGGTGGTCAGTACAAATCTCCTTGACAATGGTTGTGAGTGTAAATTCCCCTTACTTGGAGCTCATTAGTGTAAATGTTGCTATTACATTGGTGTCAGTGTAGTTATCCCTCTTTATATTGGTGGGTGGTGTAAAATCATGTATTACATGGTGTTCAGTGTAAATCCCCCTTTTACATTGGTGGTCAGTCAAGAATCCCCCACTGCATACCTGCCAAAGTTTTCCAGCTTTGCTCTACATGATTCAGAATTTGCCACAGTGTAATGCCTCCCAACTAATTTTATTACCCAGGATCGGCCATCACAACAGGTGTTGCAGTACTTCAAAGAAAGGTCAGTGGTCAAATAATGTTTTCTAAATATTTTACGCCAAATGTGTTTGCAGATCAATTCATGTTTATCTTTGTATTCTGTACAAGAACTGTTGGATCGCTGCACTTAAAATAGATTGTACGGACTAAGGCTAGCCATGCAGATGAACATTTCTCTTGTTCAGCCCAGAATGAGAGAAATCAATTACATGTGTGGATGGGAGAATCTCCTCTGGTGGCTATTATCTATTAGACAGCCGCAGCAGCCGTGGCTTTCTGAATACGCAAACAGTGACTGCATTTGTTTGGATGATACATTTTATAGGATGCAGTCACTGTTCAGCCGATAATTTTTCCTCCTGGCTCTTTTGATTTTTGAAGCTGGTCTTTGTTGAGTTGGGTGGTGCTGATAGGGTCATAAAAGGCTTAAATTTTGGCTGATTAAGCAGGGGCTGTGTATGGCCTGCTTAAAAGTTTTAGCTAGATAAACAAATAAATAATGTTTACTGATGAACAGTACCTTCTTGGCTATGTTTCTGCCTGTTTAGCACTGCCACTCATCCCATTCCCTCCATCACTGCCACTGATCCCATCAACTCCCCATTACTGCCACTGATCACACCCTCCCTCCCAGCACTACCACTGATCCCAGGAGTCCTAGGATCCCCTAGGAATTTTCTGACTATTGGTGGGTCCCCTCACCTCCCCAGTCCATGGCGTGCATGCACTGAGGAGATGATGTACTGTAACCTATAGCAATCGGTGAACCATAATGATATGCTGTAACCTCTAGCAACCAATCAGTGAGCAGAAATGCTGTGCAGTAATCTCTGGCAACCAATCACTGAGTGGTAATGATGTGCAGAAATCATGTCCTGTACCCTCTAGCAACCAATGGGTGAGCGGTATTGATGTGCAGTAACCTCTAGCAATCAATCACTAAGTGGTAATAATATGCAGTAATCTCTAGCTGTCACAAACCATGAACCAAACCGAGACAGAAGTACAGTAAAATCACACTTGTTTATTAATAAAAATAAAAAGGTAAATAGAGTAAGAGTAGTCAAAGCATAGCCAGAGTCCAGTAACTGGATCGGGTAGTCAGCCAAGCCAGAGTTCAGTAACCAGATCCGGCAATCAGCCAAGCCAGAGTTTAGTAACCAGATCGGGTAATCAGCCAGGTCAGGGATCCAAGTAAAGGAACAGCAAGCAGGATAAGGAGCCAGAAGTAATGTCAGCAAAGCCTTTAAACAGGAACGCAGGAGATGGTTTCTTGTGATGTGACTAAGGTGAAGGCAGGAATGAAGTGAACTGGAGATCTTTAAGTAGGCGGGACTGACAAGCAGATCCACAACAGCTGGTTAACTGTAGAGAGAGATGAGAGCTGGCAATAGCCGACAGCTGAGCGGCCAGCTCAGAGAAGGAAGGGCTGAGCCAGCCCTGATGGTACCCCCCTTCTCAATGACCCCTCCCCCTCGGAGGACCACCGGGCTTGAGGGGAAAACATCTATGAAAATCGCAGAGGAGGGCAGGAGCATATACATCCGAGGATGAGACAAAGGAGCGTTCCTCCGGACCGTACCCCTTCCAATGCACCAGGTACTGTATGCGCCCACGGAACTTACGAGAGTCAACAATGGATTGTACCTCATACTCCTCATGGTTCTCAACCTGTATAAAGTGAGGACGTGGAACTGAGGTGGTAAAGCGGTTGCAGACAAATGGTTTCAATAAGGAGAGATGAAACACATTTGAGATGCGCATACAAGGAGGAAGGTCCAAGCCACTGGGTTAATCCTGCGAAGGATACGGAAAGGCCCAATAAACCGAGGTGCGAACTTCAGTGAGGGAACACGAAGTCGGAGGTTGCGAGATGACAACCAGACCCTGTCCCCAACCTGGTAGGAAGGCGCAGGCAGGCGTCTGCGGTCAGCATGGAGTCTGTACCTATCATTAGCATGACACAAAGCCTCCTGGATTTGTGCCCAAGTGGAACGAAGACCGCAGAGATGCTCCTCTAATGCAGGAATACTCTGTGGAACAAACGAGACTGCGGGTGATACGCAGAGGAGAAAGCAAGCTGAATTCCCAGCTGTGCACAAAAGGCTCGCCAGAACTGGGACACAAACTGACTTCTCCTGTCCAAGACAATCACTTTGGGTAGCCCATGTAAGCGAAAGATCTCCCGAGCAAAAATGGAAGCCAGTTTCTTAGAAGTGGGCAACTTCTTAAGTGGAATACAATGACACATCTTTGAGAACCAGGCAACCACCATAAGGATAACTGTGTTGCCTTGGGAGTTGGGCAACTCCACAATGAAATCCATAGACAGGTGGGTCCAGGGCCTCTCTCCATTGGGTATGGGTTGTAGGAGGCCCACTGGAAGGTGTCGTGGAGTCTTACTCTGAGCACACACACGGAACAGGCAGCTATGAAGGCAGTTACATCAGCACGTAGACTAGGCCACCAGAATTGTTGGGAAATGGCCCAAACAAGTTGATTTTTACCAGGGTGGCCAGCTGCCTTGGGAGAATGGTAAGTCTGGAGCACGGCAGTACGGAGACACTCTGGGACAAAGCAGCGGTCACAAGGTTTCTCAGAAGGAGCGTCGACCTGGGCAGCAAGAATTTTGTCAACCAAAGTAAGACTGGTGCGAACCGTAGCAAGAATACGATCAGGTGGAATCATGGGAACCGGAACCGACTCCAACTTGGAAGTGGAGGAAAATTATTGTGACAAGGCGTCAGCCCTTACGTTCTTAGTACCAGGTAAGAATGAGACAATGTAATTGAAACTTGACAAGAAAAGAGCCCATCGTGCCCTTCTGGGAGAGAGGTGTCTAGCCTCAGACAAGAATGTGAGATTCCTATGGTCAGTAAGAATGAGAACCGGCACAGTGGTACCTTCGAGGAGATGTCTCCATTCTTTCAGGGCTAAAATGATTGCCAACAGCTCTCTGTCACCAATCTCGTAATCGCACTTGGTGACAATTTCTTGGAAAAGTAGCCACAAGGATGCATAGCACTCTCAGAGGTAGGACGTTGAGACAGAAGGGCACCAACACCAGTCTCAGAAGCATCAACCTCAAGGCTAAAAGGCAACCTAGGATCAGGATGTGCCAACACAGGAGCAGAAACAAAGGCAGCTTTCAAAGGCCTTAATGGACTCTGGAGACCAACTCTGTGGGTTACCGTTCTTCCTGGTCATATCGGTCAGGGGCTTGACCAGAGACGAGAAGTTACGAATAAACTTCCGATAATAGTTGGCAAAACCCAGGTGGTGCACATGTTGGGGACATTTTTAAAAAAAAACATTTTCTGCCAATTTTTCTTGTACTGTGCAGCACATATATACATTGATATGGGAATTCTATGAAGTAATATTGGCACATTGTATGATTTTAGTTTTCAGTTTATTTCTCACTTATATATATATACCTATATATTTTGTTAGCACTAGCACTTTACACAGTGGTTGGTAACACTATAATATATTTTACCTAGATACATTTTGATCAGAAATAATATATGGGAAAGATAAGTTTTTTGATATAAAAAAAAAAGTGAAAAATATCAATATACCAATATAGATGGCAGAGAAAAACACTTCATCATAGGATCAATATAGAAATATTTTTTATTTTGCACAATTTTGGTGGTTATTATACACAAGAGTTTGCGCAATCCACTTATTACTATAAAACCCAGGAAAAGCTGCAGAGGACGTAACCCCACGGGTCGAGGCCACTGTAGGACTGCCAAAAGATTCTCTGGATCCATCGAAAAACCAGCAGTGGAAATGACATAGCCCAGGAATTTAACCTGTTCCCGATGGCACTCACACTTCTCCAGTTTACAATAGAGATTGTCCTCTCTTAATTTCTCTCTCTACTCTGTTTGATGGACATGAGGCACTTGGCAGCAGAAGCGGAGCGTGTGGGAAATTCAAATACCCTTTTAAAGGAGGCCACAAACTCAGGGTAACTCAAGACAACAGGTTTTTGCATCTCCCATAGAGGGTTAGCCCAGGCCAAGGAAAGCAATGGTATCACGAACCCTATTTTGCTTCTGTCCGTGGGAAATGCCTGGGGCAGCATCTCAAAGTATATCTCAACTTGGTTGAGAAACCCTCTGCAGCCATAAGACCATACAATAGAAAAAAATATTACAGCGCACACATGCAAAAAAGACATTTACCTCCAGCAAGGCTAGTTTAAAAACACCTAAACATTTTCAAAAAACATTATCAAAAATATGGGAATTTGGTCACACCATATTGCTATATGGTGCTAAGCCCACTTACTGCGTCAAAGTACCCCATGATCAGTGGGTCCTACACTATCCATAGACTGGGAGATCCTGCATCTCTGAACCATGAGAGCAATAAACTCTTCTAAATGGGAGAATCTTGAGGTCTCCACCCATGACACAAGTGGACACTAATGAGAGGTACTTGATGAGGGAGTGGGGTGCTCCTTGTGACAGACCTAGCCGGGAAAGAGACTTTTGGAGGGGACTGTATGCTAGCCTCTTGCCGATCGATCGGGGGCCCTTGCATTTGGGGGAACGGTGCTCTTTGTGAGCTGTATGTCTGGGGACCCTGGATTTGCCATATTGGAATAGTGGCTGATTCATAATGCTGGGACAGATACTGTTAGGAGATGCTGATGTAAATTCCAACACCTCTCTGTCTACTGTTTGTTAAAATGTGTATTGTAAATAAGTCTACTATGGGATCTAAGAGTCATTAGATCCCCATTGTTATTTGTGTTAATTAACTCTGCTATTGTGTGAAGAAGGGTCTATGTTGATTGTGATAATGTTGATTGGATTTTCTGAACTACAAGACGGCCAGTCTGGCCTAACGGTCATGTCTGAGTCATCTAGGCTGTCTAAAGGGATTAGTTAATTAGCTCATGTTAATTAGGTTAATTAGGTTACAGCTGTAATGTTAGAGTAATATGAGCAGGAGATCTGCACCTCCACTTTGAGTGTATAAAAGCCTGTATTTTGTCAATAAAGATAGATTCCTGTTTGAACTTAAATACAGCCTGCCTGGTGTTTGTTCTGAGCTATCACAACTGGGTTAGAACGGCACAGAGCTGTAGTTCTAATCCCGGAGCATTGGATGACCAAACAATCAGATGTGATCTGCAGTCTGATTCTATTGCAGCAGAGGAGTGTCGGGAGAGTGGAACTGAGCGAGCAAGGGGCTCGTTACATTGGTTGGCAGCAGTGGGATTTGCTCTCCAGTTACTGGGACACTCCAAACCAGCCTGCAGGAGAGCCACGCTGAAAGACTTACTTAAGAGCCGTGGAGGGAATGGTGGGATCGTGCTTCCTTGCCGTGAACACATCCAAACCATCACCTGGATCCAAGGTAGCAGGATAGCAGGAGAGGAGAAATACCAGCCACCATGGATGAGGAATTCAGAAGGAGGTTGCGAGAGGAGATACAGCACAGAGGACCAGTATCAGAGCAGGTCCTGCTAGGATGGTTTGATTCTGTCCGCTGTGAGCTCTGGAAGGAAGCGCTAGCCCGTGAGCAGCGACACCAGGGAAAAGTTCTCCCCTCCGTCCATGTGAGGTACTGGTCGCAGTATGAAGTGCGAATGCTGTTTTTGGGGGAACAGCCGAACCAGAAATGCAGTTGGATGAGAGCTACAGAGCCCTCCAGTGGTTGTAGCCCAAGTGTGCCCATGGACAGCGGATGACAGCCCCAAGGAAGGCTTTGACTACGATGGCCTGGGATTGTTATACTGGAGGCTGTCCAGGGACCCTGACTTTGGAAGTGATCGGGAGTGGCGTTTGGAGGAAATAATGGAGCACAGAGAGCGGAGACTGAATGTCTCAAAAGTGCACTGGGCACTGGAAGATTTGGAGTTTCTGGCCATTCAGGAATGGGAGTTGGAGATCACCTACAAACAGCTGTTAGACTCTGCTCAGCAGCAGAGTGGTGCTCCCTTTGCCTGGGACTATCAGGAAATACCAGTTGACAACTCTGAAATCCTGGCTGAAGAGTTGACAATGTGGCAGAGTAACGGTGTGCTTTGCCAACCTGCACCCGCAGCTATGGAGGCGGAGGCCTTATGGCGGATGCAGCAAGTGCTGACTGACCTTGATGAACCTGTTTCTGCATTGGATGATCTTGGATGGAGGAATGTGCCTGTCCAGCAGAATGCCAGAGAATCGGCAGTGGAAAATCTGAAGTTTGCAGTCCCCAAACCTGAAGTGCTGTCGACAGGGCAGAGCTCTGCTAACCTCTGCCCAGCACTGATAGCATCTTCTGGGTTCCACGGAGAGGAGATGGTGAACCTTTTATCCCCAGACAGCAGTTGCAGAGACAGGGGATTTGATAGACTTTTCTGCTGAGGAAGAACAACCTGGTGAGCCTCCAGCAGAAGAAGAGCTGTTATTAGGGCCAAACTTTACTATGCTCTGCCCAGCACCAACAGAAGTATCTGTGAAGTCACAAGGAACTTCCCCAGCTGAAGCGCTGGCAACCGGACAGAGGGTCCAAGATCTCTGCCCTACACCTGCGGCTGTTCCGGAGGCTCAGGGTGAGAAGGAGGTGGTCACGTCCCAGCAGCAGATCAGGATACAGGGGGAGAAGGGAGAGGAGGTGTTCGTTATCCCTCCCCAACAGTTAGCCGGAGCAGATGGTGTGGGGTTTCCAGCAGAAGGGCTGGCAACAGGGCAGAGTACTGCTGGACTCTGCCCTCAACTAACAGAGGATGGATGTCCTGTGAAGGTGGATGGGACTTCAGTCTCCACCTGTATACCCCAGGGATGCTGGGCAGTCGGCCCAGATCCACAACAGCATGACGGAGTGAGCCCAGACACCCTGTCTTCTCTCCAGCGGCAGAAAGGACTCCAGGGAGAAGGGCCAGTCCAGGCCTCTCCCCAGCAGCAGATATGTTCTCTGAGAGAGGCAGAGGTTGGCTGGGTGAGTAATACTTTGGAACAATTTGTTTGGGGTACTGTGTGGGTACAGGCATTAGAGGACTGGAACTACTGACCAACTTCGGAGTCAACCCGTCTGGGGTCTCCTCCTGTGTTAGTCTCCTGCCGAAAGGGGAGAAATGTGACAGACCTAGCCGGGAAAGAGACTTTTGGAGGGGACTGTATGCTAGCCTCTTGCCAATCGATCGGGGGCCCTTGCATTTGGGGGAACGGTGCTCTTTGTGAGCTGTATGTCTGGTAGACATGTGCAGGATGAAAAAATTTGTTTAGTTTCGTTTCGATTCGTTATTTAACTAAATTCGTTTAGTTAAATTCGTTATATTCGTTTTCGGAATATATATCGTTATCGTTTCGGATATATATATTTTTTTTTATTCTATTCTAAACTTTTCTATTCGAATTTGAATTAATTCTATGCGAAATTCGAATTTCGGAAGATGGCTTCTAAAATTAGAATTTCGTATAGAATGAATTTGAATAGAAAATAATAGAAGTAGAATAGACTAGAAAAACAATAGAACAGAAGAGAATAAAATATAATATATATATTATATTGTTTTCTATTCTGTTTCATTGTTTTTCTATGATATATATATATATTTACATGTTTTTCTATTTCCTATTATATTCTGATCTTTTCTTTTTGAATTCAAATTCATTTTATACGAAATTCGAATTTCGGAAGATGGTTATATATATATATATATATATATATATATATTATTATATTATATTATATTATATTATATTATATATATATATTTTCTATTCCGTTCTATTGTTTTTCTATTGTTTCTATTGTTTCCTATTATATTCTGATCAAATTCTAATAGGATAGAATAGAAAAACAATAGAACAGAATAGAAAGAAATATTATATATATATA
Source organism: Lithobates clamitans (assembly GCA_037952925.1). Classification (NCBI taxonomy): domain Eukaryota; kingdom Metazoa; phylum Chordata; class Amphibia; order Anura; family Ranidae; genus Lithobates; species Lithobates clamitans. Next base: position 471,146 of record JBBGZY010002273.1, on the reverse strand, counting down.
TATATATATATATATATATATATATATATATATTGGAATGATGTGTGTATGTGTATATATATATATATATATATATATATATATATATATATATATATATATATATATATATATATACATACACGTGTGTGTGTGTATATATATATATATATATATATATATATACACACACACACACATCATTCCAATATATGTATATGTATGTGTATATTGGAATTTGGTACAGAATGAGTTTGCATAGAAAAGATTGGAATAGAATATTTTATATATTTTTTTTCTGTTCTATTGTTTTTCTGTTCTAGTCTTTTCTATTTGAATTCGATTTCATTCTGTTTCTGTATAACCATTTTCAGAAATTCAAATTTCGTATAGAATGATTTCGCATTCAAATAGAAAAGATTAGAATAAAATAGAAAATAATAGAAAAACAATAGACCAGCATAGAAAAAAAAAAATATATATATATATATATATATAACCATCTTCCGAAATTTTAATTTCTTATAAAATGAATTCGAATTGAAAAGATTAGAATAGAGTAGAAGAGAAAAGACTAGAATAAAATATATATATTATATTTTATTCTGTTCTATTGTTTGTCTAGTCTATTATTTTCTATTCTAATCTTTTCTATTCAAATTCGAATTCATTCTATACGAAATTTAAACTTCAGAAGCCATGTTCCGAAATTCGTATTTCGTATAGAATGAATTTGAATTGAAAAGACTATTATAGAATATAAAATAATAGAAAAGAAAAGCATAAAAAAACAATAGAAGAGAATAATAAAATTTTTATATATATATATATATATATATATATATATATATATATATATATATATATATATATATATATATATATATATATATATATATATATATACTATTGCTTTATTATTTTATATTCTATCTTATTGTTTTTTTTTTTTTTTTAGAAAAACGTTTTCTTTTTTTTTTCGAATTCGATTCGAATATGTTTTCGAATTTGATTTGATTCGAATATGTTTTCGAATTTGATTTGATTCGAATATGTTTTCGAATTTGATTTGATTCGAATATGTTTTCGAATTTGTTTGTTTTTTCGGATTCGTTTAAATTCTCTACTCTTGTAATTCGGAAATTCGGATGCATCCGAATTTCCGAATAATGAAAAATTCGTCTGAATTTCGATTCGGAACGAAACGATATGCACATGCCTAATGTCTGGGGACCCTGGATTTGCCATATTGTAATAGTGGCTGATTCATAATGCTGGGACAGATACTGTTAGGAGATGCTGATGTAAATTCCAACACCTGTCTGTCTACTGTCTGTTAAAATGTGTATTGTAAATAAGTCTACTATGGGATCTAAGAGTCATTAAATCCCCATTGTTGTTTGTGTTAATTAACTCTGCTATTGTGTGAAGAAGGGTCTATGTTGATTGTAATAATGTTGATTGGATTTTCTGAACTACAAGACGGCCAGCTCATGTTAATTAGGTTAATTAGGTTACAACTGTATTGTTAGAGTAATATGAGCAGGAGGTCTGCACCTCCACTTTGAGTGTATAAAAGCCTGTATTTTGTCAATAAAGATAGATTCCTGTTTGAACTTACATACAGCCTGCCTGGTGTTTGTTCTGAGCTATCATAACTGGGTTAGAACGGCACAGAGCTGTAGTTCTAATCCTGGAGCATTGGATGACCGAACCATCAGACGTTGCAATCTGATTCAATAGCTGCAGAGGAGTGTCGGGAGAGTGGAACCGAGCGAGCAAGGGGCTCGTTACAATCCTCACCCAAAGGGATTTGGTCAGAATCCATACAATATACAAACAATATATATGGGGGGCACACCCTAAAAGATGCATTAAAGATGGTGCAGCCATAAGACCATACAATAGAAAAAAATATTACAGCGCACACATGCAAAAAAGATATTTACCTCCAGCAAGGCTAGTTTAAAAACACCTAAACATTTTCAAAAAACATTATCAAAAATATGGGGATTTGATCACACCATATTGCTATATGGTGCTAAGCCCACTTACTGCGTCAAAGTACCCCATGATCAGTGGGTCCTAAACTATCCATAGACTGGGAGATCCTGCATCTCTGAACCATGAGAGCAATACACTCTTCTAAATGGGAGAATCTTGGAGTCTCCACCCATGACACAAGTGGACACTAATGAGAGGTACTTGATGAGGGAGTGGGGTGCTCCTCACCCAAAGGGATTTGGTCAGAATCCATACAATATACAAACAAGATATTTGGGGGGCACACCCCAAAAGATGCATTAAAGATGGTGCAGCCATAAGACCATACAATAGAAAAAAATATTACAGCGCACACATGCAAAAAAGACATTTACCTCCAGCAAGGCTAGTTTAAAAACACGTAAACATTTTCAAAAAACATTATCAAAAATATGGGGATTTGGTCACACCATATCGCTATATGGTGCTAAGCCCACTTACTGCGTCAAAGTACCCCATGATCAGTGGGTCCTACACTATCCATGGAGTGGGAGATCCTGCATCTCCGAACCATGAGAGCAATACAATCTTCTAAATGGGAGAATCTTGAGGTCTCCACCCATGACACAAGTGGACACTAGTGACCTGCACAGAGACTGGCGCAGCAGCAGGGACGACCTGCAACTCAGGTTGTACTGGAGCAGCCACAGTGGGGGATTCCAGGTTAGCTGTGTGACTCAGGAGCGTTTTTAATGCCATGGCAAACTGATCCATGCGGTGATCTTGCTCATCCAATCTGTAAAAAATATTACCAACAAGTGGACTGACTGTATCTTCTGAATTCAGTGCCTTCGCCTACTGTCAGAAACCATGAACCAGATTGAGACAGAAGTACAGTAAAATCACATTTGTTTATTAATAAAAATAAAAAGGTAAATAGAGTAAGCGTAGTCAAAGCATAGCCAGAGTCCAGTAACCAGATCAGGTAGTCAGCCAAACCAGAGTTCAGTAACCAGATCAGGTAATCAGCCAGGTCAGAAGTCAGGGATCCAAGTAGAGGAACAGCAAGCAGGATAAGGAGCCAGAAGGGATGTCAGCAAAGGCAGTCTTTAAATAGAAATGCAGGAGATGGTTGCTTGTGATGTGACCAAGGTGAAAGCAGGAATGAAGTGAGCTGGAGATCTTTAGGGAGGCAGGACTGACGAGCAGATCCACAACAGCTGGTTAACTGTGGAGAGAGATGAGAGCTGGCAATAGCCGACAGCTGAGCAGCCAGCTCAGAGAAGGAAGGGCTGAGCCAGCCCTGACACTAGCAACCAATCCGCAAGCAGAAATCATGTGCTGTAACCTCTAGCAACTATTTAGTGAGCAGTATTTATATGCTGTAACCTCTGGCAACCAATCGCAATCTGTCTAATCTGCTGCAGTAAACAGATTTTAAGTCTAGTTGCTATTCATTGTATGTCTCAGAGCAGGTGGAGAGCGAAGTTGCATGGGGGGGAGCAAAAAAATGTTTGCCCAGGGTCCAATCATTATTAAAGACAGCCTTAGTTATATATATATTTAGATTTTAGCTAATGTTTCATGTGAGATGCTTAACCACTTCCTGCCCGGCCTATAGCAAAATGACGGCCAGGTGGTGGTTTTGTTATCCTGATTGGAAGTCATATGACGCCTTTCAGGATAACGAGCTGGCGCGCAGCGTGGCGAGTCTGACACACCGCAACTCCGATCTAGGTAAAGAGCCTCTGACCTCTTTACCTCATGATCGGCTGTGTCCAATCACAGCTGATCACGGTGTAAACAGAAAAATCCATGACAGACGCAAGTAGAGGAGAGCCGATCGGCTGCTCTCCTGATGAGGATGCCCACCCAGGACCACCATGGATGCCACCAGGACCTCCAGGGATGCCCACCACTGATGACCACCAGGTATGCCACCCATGGCCACAAGGGATGCCAATCTGTGCTCACAAATGATGTCAATCAGTTCCCACAAATTATGCCAATCAGTGCTCATTGCTAATGCCTGCCAGTGCCTGCTTATCAATGATGCCCATCAGTGCCACCTATCAGTGCCCATCAGTGCCACCCATAAGTACCCATCAGTTCAGCCTTTCAGTGTCCATCAGTGCCACCTATGAGTGTCCATCAGTGCCCCCATAAGTACCCATCAGTTCAGCCTTTCAGTGCCCAGCAATGTCGCTTATCAGTGCCACCTATGAGTGCACATCAGTGCCGCATATCAGTGCCACCCATCAGCACTGCATATTAGTGCCCATCAGTGCCACCTTATTAGTGCCACCTCATTGGTGCCACCTCATCAGTGCCCATCAGTGCCGTCCTATTAGTGCAGCCTCATCAGTGCCCATCAGTGAGGGAGAAAACTTACTTATTTACAAAATTTTATAACAGAAACAAAGAAAACTTTTTTTTTGTTTAGAAAAAAATAAAAACCCCAGAGGTGATCAAATACCACAAAAAGAAAGCTCTATTTGTTTGGGTACAGTGTAGCATGACCACGCTATTGTCATTTAAAAAGCGACAACGCTGAAAGCTGAAAATTGGCTTGGGCAGGACGGGGGGGTAAGTGCCTGGTATTGAAGTGGTTAAAGGGTCACTAAATTATTTTTGTGCCATGCTCTAAACTCACACTCTGCTTATCTCTAGAGTCATTAGTCTCATACTTTCCTAGGAGTTTCTAACTTGTCAGTTTATTGTATACTCACATTACTACAGTAAACAATGAAAGGTCATTTACACTGTCATAAAATTCAATGTATTGCCTAATGCACTAAAAGCACAGCTATTCTTGTTTTATTGTATGTAATCTCAGTTTCTGTTCCTCTGTTTACGTTGTTTTGTTGTACCATAAAAGCAATAAGCCAGCAAATGACTACATATGTTTTGATACAACCTTGTGGCAGTGACCACTGAAAGATTCTTTGTAGGGGTTTCATTTCAAATAATTGCACAAACCTACAGTATATTCCTACAGAAATTGATTACTAAACAGAGAAAAATCAAAAGATCCAAGTGATATATCTAAATACAGTAAGAGGGTGTGTGTTTTGTTTGTAAAAATGTTATACATTTTTTTAAACGCCCTCGGTTGGCTGCCTGATGTGCTTGCTAGTTCACCTATTTCCCCCTCTCTTCTTTTCTCACACACAGTCTCTTTCTTTCTCTCACTCGCCCCTACCTTTTTCTCCATTTCTCTCCCTCCCTCTCTCACCTTCACTTTCTCTCCATCCTGCCTCCCCTCCACACCCTCTCCCTTTCTCTCCTTTCTTTTCTCACCCTCTCCCTTCCTCCCTGTCTTTTCTTCCCTTCGTCTCCCTCCTGCATTTGTCAGGAAAAAAAGGAGTTAAAACAGGCGGTGAGGAGGCGTTGCATCGCTTCCTCACTGTCTGTCGGTAGCCTAACACATCTGAATGACTTACTTTCATTAAAATGAACCAGCCCTAAATCAGCCCTGGTGACAAAAGTCCTACAGGTGATACTACCAATTACAATTTTCCTTGTAATCTAAATGTCAGTGTACACATTGCCAGCTCCTGACATTACTGTTGGCCTACAACCAATACGGGTTGTTGTTACATTTGCTGGCCTGCCAGTATAACCAGCCTCTACCATCATTACTATCTCCTCCCACCTTTGCTGGCCTGCAAACATTACCATCTCCTGCCACCGCTGCTGGTCTGCTACCATTGTCACCTCTGCTTGCCTACCATCATTATTAGTTCCTGCTACATGTCTTGGACCGTCAGCCAATCCTTACTCCTGCTGGTCTGCAACTATTACCAGCTCCTGTCATCACTGGTATCTTGTCGCTGTTACCAGTATTAGCTCCTGCCACCTCTGCTGGCCTGCCACCATTACCAGCTCCTGACATTACTATTGACCTGCCAATATTAAGAGCTATTGCCACCAACCAGCCTTTTGCTGCCTCTGTTACCTCTGCTGTTCTGCAACTATTCACAGCTCCTGACACCTGTGCTGGCCTGCAAATATTACCAGCCCTTGCCACCACTGCTGGCCTACCACCATCACCAGTTCCTGTCACCTCTGCTGGCCTGCCACTGTTACCAGCTCCTCCAACCTCTCCTGGCTGGTCAGTGCCACCATTACCAGATCCTGTCACCTCTGCTGTCCTAATAAAGAGCTTCAAATCAGTGCTTGTGATAGCAAAAAAAAAAAGTAAAAAAGTATCAGAAAATGATGAACAATGAAACTTTACAAAACCTAAACTATTGTGCAAATATAAATCCAAAATATAGTGAATCCAGTGCAAATTAAATTGTGCCAGTGATATATTGTTTTCATATAAATCCAATAGATCTTCCACCCTATGCTCTATATTTTCAGGACAGGTAAATCAACATAGGTTGATGTATTCTAGCAGGCAGGGGATGCAAAGTGTGCCTGTGATGTTCTGACACAAGATGAACACTGTAGCTGCTTGACTAGGTGTAAGTGTGGCACAGACTGAAAGAACTGCAGCTTCCTATACCTATGGTGGGCTGTGATGGTACTGCCCTTTATCAAGCTTTCAACCAATCTGCTCATGTCAGTATAGAAAGAAGCTGGCAGCATTCCCATGGCATGGGTGTCTGCCTCCTCCGAGACTGGACTTGCAGACCTGAGCTGGGTACATTCTTCATCTGGGTCTCCTGCTGGCAGTAATGAGATTATTTGTGCCTCCAATTCCTCAGCCAAACTCACCAGGCTCTTCTGAAACTTAGCTGGGATACTCCCCCGCCACTCCATCAGGATGTAGGTGCAATCTTCCTCGTGCTCAGACCTCATATCAATGACGTAGGCCCCTTGTTCTGGCATGGCCTTCCTCACTAAGTGACATATCTCTCTTTTGGCCCATCCGATTCCTGGCACCCTCAACACAGTAGTCAGGTCTGACCACTCTCCATGCTCTTGACCCCAGTCAGTGGCGGTGACCGAGTCCATTCTGTCTTCAGCCCTGGATTTGTCACATGACTTGCATGGGCATCCAATGAGGGGGATCCCAGACAAGCCCCCAAATGTAGTGCTACTCTTGTTGAATCAGTACCCCACTGGTTGCCCCAACCTTGCAAGTCCTCCAACACCTCTGACACCCTTGGTTAAGACATTTTTAGCAGTAACCAAGACAACCTCTTGGAAAGTACTGCTAATGACAGACAATAATAGCAGCAAATAATAACTGATGGCAGAATATAAAGAGCAATTAGATATAGTCAAAACCCTGTTTAGACAAATGAAACCTATGGGAACAGGCAGGAGGGCAGAGGAATGACCTTTAGCTATGTCAGACCACTTCCTTCTGTACCTCAACTCAAGGTCCAGACAAAATAGATAATCGTATACAAAAAAGATTTACAGCAACAGCATCATGGCATGCATGGAGGGGAGCATGGTTGACGCGTTTTACGAATTTCTTCACTTAAAGCGGAGTTCCACCCAAAAGTGATTTTTTTTTTTTATTTTGAAATTATATTTTGTTACCACGGTGTCAGAGCACTTTAGAATGGTTGCAGCTTAATCATCTGGTCATCCTTTATATTATTTACTGACTTTTTTATTGAAATATTTATATCAGCACTTTAGTATTACATTCTCCTCATCCGTGGCACATACGTTACATCTCGTTTTCTGTTTCTTAGTTTAACACGTTACCACTTACACCAGTAGCCTGACACGTTTTCAGGTTTCAAGGCCTGAGGTTATGTTTTTAATTTGCCTGTTGAGCCGCAGGTAACTCAGCCTGGTAATTTCTCAAGACTTGCATGTTTCGGTCCCGTTTCTCGTTTTGTTTTATTTTGGGGGGGGGGGACTCCGTTTGGCCGCAGGTAAGTCATGGGGTTGGTTGTTATGTCCTTGGTTATGTCAAGTTTATTTTTTCGGTTATGCAGGTCATGTCGCAGGCTGCAGATAATGGGGACTTTGCTTCCATTCCTCCCTCTCCGGCTAGGGGGTCGGAGCACGGTAGCTCACCATCTCTCAGAACCTGGACTGTCCCAAGGGTGATGGCAGAACTACAACGCAGGGGGATTGCTTTCCCGGCTTCGGCTTGGAAAGCCCAGCTATTTAGGTTGCTGTTCCCTAGTGCATCGGACGTAAGTGCGGAGCAAGTTACCCTGCGGACTGTGTTTTTTTTTCTCTGATCCACACTACCCTAAATTCCCTGGCTACGTCCTGTCAGGAGTTGCGTAATAGAGTGGAGGTGTTGGAAAGTCAGCCTAATGCAGCTCCAGGAGCTTCTACTGACCCAGGGGCTTTAGCGGATTCCGGAACCTCCTCAGTGCTCAGGTCGGTACCGGTAAGCCAAGGTAATAACGTGTGCTCCCAAAAACCAGATCAAAAAGGACATCTCAGAGGGCAAGGATGTTAACCTTGCGTCCCTGTTAATTGCTGCTCACGATGTGGCAGATAACAGGTCTTACGCCTGCGGGGATGTTTCGATTGTGGTTAAGACCAGGGATCACAGGCTCAATCGTAAGTTTCCTCTGTAAGTCCGCTTAGAAGGGAAGAGTTGGACCTTTACCTATATATGGTGGTCGAGTTAGGCCACAAGTATGGGGGGTCCAATTTTGATGACTACCACCTGTCTTTTTCCACCAAGGCTGCGGCTTGTTTTGCTCAATTCCAGGTGGTGACGGTTTGGAGCAACATAGATACCGAGTTGTTTTGCTGGCATTTCACTGGGCTCAGATCTCCGGTGTGCACGACTTGCCAGTCGTCCATGCACACAGCATGTTGCCCCAATTTGGAGGTTTCTGCTCTGCCTAGCACGTCCAGGGGGTCAGGTGCCTCTCTCCCATCCTCAGGCCATCCGGCACCATTTGATAAGTTAGGCCGGCCCATTAATTTTCTGGAAAAGTCCCAGATTTGTAACAATTACAACGTTGGGACATGCAATTATAGTCAATGCCGTCTGTTACACATTTGTACCGGGTGTTTCAGGGCTCACCCTAAGTCGGCCTGTTCACTAAAGCAGAACAAAGCCTCGTGACTTAGCCGCATCAACATGCCTTTTTTGCAGGAGTGTTTAGCTGCCCATCTGTCATCTTCTTTGAGCAACTTTTTGGTAAAGGGTTTCTTGGAGGGGTTCCATGCTGGGTTTTTCTCCTTGCCATCAGATAGTTTTGAATGCCCAAATCTCAGGTCTTCTTCCATAGACACGGAAGCGGTGGATCTGTTACTGCAATCAGAACTTGAGAAGGGCTTCATCATCGGGCCATTTACCGCACCACCTTTCCGGGTTTGGAGGGTCAACCCCCTGGGGCTTGTTAGAGGGAAGTTTTCCAATAAACTACGTTTAATCTATGACTTGTCTGCCCCTCATTGTTCACACACAGCTAGCCTCAATCCTGATCAGGCAATTCAGTCTATCATCAGGGTGGGCACAGGTGCCTGGTTGTCCAAAGCAGACATTGGGGAGGCTTTTAAGCTTCTGCCAGTTCTGCTGTAATTCTGGCAGTGGCATGGTATCAGGTGGAAGGGAGGTTACTATTTTGCCACCAAACTTACTTTTGGGTCGAAAAGTAGCCCTTGGTTGTTTCGACTCATTTGCCCAGGCCCTTAGCTGGATCCTCACTCACAGGGAAAATTGTCACAAGGTGATTCATTATTTAGATGATTTTCTCCTCATTGAAGGTTGTGATCAGGTCCCCACCAACCTTCAGAAGCTCACTTCAGTTTTATCAGCTCTGAACGTCCCGCTAGCAGTCAAAAAAAGAAAGGTCCTGTTACTAGACTCACGTTCCTGAGTATCACGCTTGATACTCAGTCCATGCAGGCCAGTCTTTCTACAGACAAGCTAATTAGGATCAGAGGTCGCAGGGCCGATCCTAGGGTCACAGACGCCTGGGTGCAGAAATATTTCTGGCGGCCCACGTGGGCGTGGTCATCTTTACCAACTCCTCCCCTTTACAAATGTTACTATGGCAACGACTCAAACACAGAGATGCTCTCCTAAGAAGTCTTCGTTACCCTAGGATCCTCCCATGATCTTTTAACAATAAAGAAAATACAGGAAGAGTGTAAACTAATGAGACCTGGAGGGGAGTCTCTCTGATGCAAACAGAGATGGCTTCTGTTAGAGAGTCTGTTAGAAAGAGCCCCCAGACATGGTACAGGAGATGGTCAGAGACTGCAATCATAGTACAGGAGATGGTCAGAGATTGTAGACATGGTACAGGAGATGGTCAGAGACTGCAGACATGGCAGACATGGTACAGGAGATGGTCAGAGACTGCAGACATGATACAAGAGATGGTCAGAGACTGCAGACATGATACAAGAGATGGTCAGAGACTGCAGACATGTTAGAAGAGATGGTCAGAGACTGCAGACATGTTAGAAGAGATGGTCAGAGACTGCAGACATAATACAAGAGATGGTCAGAGACTGCAGACATGATACAAGAGATGGTCAGAGACTGCAGACATGATAAAAGAGATGGTCAGAGACTGCAGACATGATAAAAGAGATGGTCAGAGACTGCAGACATGATAAAAGAGATGGTCAGAGACTGCAGACATGTTACAAGAGATGGCCAGAGACTGCAGACATGTTACAAGAGATGGCCAGAGACCGCAGACATGTTACAAGAGATGGTCAGACTGCAGACATAGTACAGGAGATGGTCAGAGAATGCAGACATGATGCAAGATATGGTCAGAGACTGGAGATATAATACAGGAGATGGTCAGAGACTGTAGACATAGTACATGAGATGCTCAGAGACTGCAGACATAGTACATGAGATGGCCAGAGACTGCAGACATAGTACATGAGACGGTCAGAGACTGCAGACATGATACAAGAGATGGTCAGAGACTGCAGACATGTTACAAGAGATGGTCAGAGACTGCAGTTCCATTGGACATTAGTAAATAATGGCCGATCGGCCCTCTCACCCGACCCAGTGATACAGCAACAACGGTTCCTCTGATCTGGAGTCAGCTCACTCTGAATTGCCCGTGGCGACTCCGCTGGGTAGCACCCAGATCTGTATTCTGGCAATGACTCCATTCCTTTCTCCGCCTGGGATGGCGCTAGGCTGTGTGGCTTTCCCTCTGGTGGCACAGGGCAGCGGGGTTCTCTCTCTGATGGTGTTCCCTCAGCACTGTCCTCTCCCTCTGGAGTCCTGGGTGTACTTCCCTGAAAGCATTCCCGGGCTCCTGGCTCTCTGTCTCTGTCTCTCTCTCTCTCTCTCTCTCTCTCTCTCTCTCTCTCTCTCTCTCTCTCTCTCTCTCTCTCTCTCTCTCTCTCTCTCTCCCCCATTCAGCTGAGCATGCTGTGTGGGCTGCAGTTTCCGTGTTACAGTGGGGCTGCCAGTCCTCGGGACTACATGTCCCACAATCCTCTTCTTTGCTCCATTTTTTTCCTTCCCTGGCCGATATGAAGGCGGGGGAAGAAACATAGTGTGCCGCTCACTAGTACAGCAGCGCGCGTGAAGAGGAAAAGGAGAGGGGTGTCACCTGGTGCGGTAAAACATGGTATCATCCCCCCTCCACCAACTATAGTCGTCCCTCAGTACAGACCCCCCTCCACTAAGTATAGACCCTCTTCCGTCAGTGCAAACCCCCCACTAAGTATAAACCCCTTCCTCAGTACAGACCCCCCAGGACAAAACACCCCCCTCTATCAGTATAGACCCCCCTCAGGACAAACCAACCCCTCTCCATTAGTACAGAACCACCCCCCTCCATTAGTACAGACCCCCGCAGAACAAACCACCCCCCTCCATTAGTACAGACCCCCCTCAGGGCAAACCACCACCCTCCATTAGTACAGACCCCCTCAGGACAAACCACCCCCCTCCATTAGCACAGAACCATCCCCCTCCATTAGTACAGAAACACCCAAATCAAACCACCCCCCCTCCATTAGTAAAGACCCCCAGAACAAACCACCCCCCATTAGTACAGACCCCCGGGACAAACCACTCCCTCTCTATTAGTACAGACCCCCCTGGGACAAACCACCCCCCTCATTAGTGCAGACCTCCAGGACAAACCACCCCCTTTCATTAGTACAGACCCCCAGAACAAACCACCCCCTCCATTAGTACAAACCCCCCCAGACAAACCACCCCCCCTACATTAGTACAGACCCCCCAGAACAAACCACCCCCCCACCATTAGTACAGACCCCCCCAGGACAAACCACACCCCTCCATTAGTACAGACCCCCCAGGACAAACCCACCCCTCCATTAGTATAGACCCCCCAAGGACAAACCACCCACCCCTTCATTAGTACCGACCCCCAAGGACTAACCACCCCCCCTCCATTAGTACAGACCACCCTGGGACAAACCACCCCCCTCATTAGTGCAGACCTCCAGGACAAACCACCCCCCTTCATTAGTACAGACCCCCAGAACAAACCACCCCCTCCATTAGTACAAACCCCCCCAGACAAACCACCCCCCCTACATTAGTACAGATCCCCCAGAACAAACCACCCCCCTCCATTAGTACAGACCCCCCAGGACAAACCACCCCCCCACCATTAGTACAGACCCCCCCAGGACAAACCACACCCCTCCATTAGTACAGACCCCCCAGGACAAACCCACCCCTCCATTAGTATAGACCCCCCCAAGGACAAACCACCCACCCCTTCATTAGTACCGACCCCCAAGGACTAACCACCCCCCCTCCATTAGTACAGACCACCCAGAACAAACCACCCCCCTCCATTATTACAGACCCCCCCAGGACAAACCACCCCCCTCCATTAGTACAGACCCCCGGGACAAACACCCCCTCTCCATTAGTACAGACCCCCCTGGGACAAACCACCCCCCTCATTAGTGCAGACCTCCAGGACAAACCACCCCCCTTCATTAGTACAGACCCCCCAGAACAAACCACCCCCCTCCATTATTACAGACCCCCCAGGACAAACCACCCCCTCTATTAGTACAGACCCCCAGAACAAACCACCCCCCATTAGTACAGACCCCCGGGACAAACCACCCCCTCTCCATTAGTACAGACCCCCCCGGGACAAACCTCCCCCCTCATTAGTGCAGACCCCCCAGGACAAACCACCCCCCTTCATTAGTACAGACCCCCCAGGACAAACCCCCCCATTAGTACAGACCCCCTCGGACAAACCACCCCCCTACATTAGTACAGACCCCCAGAACAAACCACCCCCCTCATTAGTACAGACCCCGCAGAACAAACCACCCCCCTCCATTATTACAGACCCCCCAGGACAAACCACCCCCTCTATTAGTACAGACCCCAGAACAAACCACCCCCCATTAGTACAGACCCCCGGGACAAACCACTCCCTCTCCATTAGTACAGACCCCCCCGGGACAAACCACCCCCCTCATTAGTGCAGACCCCCCAGGACAAACCACCCCCCTTCATTAGTACAGACCCCCCAGGACAAACCCCCCCCATTAGTACAGACCCCCCAGGACAAACCACCCCCCTACATTAGTACAGACCCCCAGAACAAACCACCCCCCCTCATTAGTACAGACCCCCCAGAACAAACCACCCCCCTCCATTAGTACAGATCCCCAGAACAAACCACCCCACCACCATTAGTACAGACCCCCCAGGACAAACCACCCCCCACCATTAGTACAGACCCCTCCAGGACAAACCACCCCCCTCCATTAGTACAGACCCCCCCAGGACAACCCCCCCCTCCATTAGTACAGACCCCCAAGGACAAACCACCCCCCTCCATTAGTACAGACCCCCCAGAACAAACCACCCCCCTCCATTATTACAGACCCCCCGGGACAAACCACCCCCTCTCCATTAGTACAGACCCTCCCGGGACAAACCACCCCCCTCATTAGTGCAGACCCCCAGGACAAACCACCCCCCTTCATTAGTACAGACCCCCCAGAACAAACCCCCCCATTAGTACAGACCCCCTCGGACAAACCACCCCCCTACATTAGTACAGACCCCCAGAACAAACCACCCCCCTCATTAGTACAGACCCCCCAGAACAAACCACCCCCCTTCATTAGTACAGACCCCCTGGACAAACCACCCTCCTCCATTAGTACAGACCCCCAGGACAAACCACCCCCCCTCCATTAGTATAGACCCACCCCCCTCCATTAGTACAGACCCCCCAGAACAAACCACCCCCCATTAGTACAGACCCCCTGGACAAACCACCCCCTCTCCATTAGTACAGACCCCCCCGGGACAAACTACCCCCCTCCATTAGTACAGACCCCGGTACAAACCCCCCCCTCCATTAGCACAGACCCCCCAGGACAAACCACCCCCCTCTATTAGTACAGACCCCCAAGGATAAACCACCCCCTCACCATTAGTACAGACCCCCCAGAACAAACCACCCCCCTCCATTAGTATAGACCCCAAGGACAAACCACCCACCCCTTCATTAGTACCGACCCCCAGAACAAACCACCCCCCCTCCATTAGTACAGACCCACCAGGACAAAGCACCCCCCTCCATTAGTACAGACACCCCCAGGACTAACCATCCACCTCCATTAGTACAGACCCCCCAGAACAAACCACCCCCCTCCATTAGTACACCCACCCCTGGACAAACCACCCCCCCTTCATTAGTACAGACCCCCCAGAACAAACCACCCCCCTTACATTAGTACAGACCCCCGGAACAAACCACCCCCCTCCGTTAGTACAGACCCCCCAGAACAAACCACCCCACCACCATTAGTACTGACCCCCCAGGACAAACCACCCCCCCACCATTAGTACAGACCCCTCCAGGACAAACCACACCCCTCCATTAGTACAGACCCCTCCATTAGTACAGACCCCTCCAGGACAACCCCCCTCCATTAGTACAGACCCCCAAGGATAAACCACCCCCTCACCATTAGTACAGACCCCCCCAGAACAAACCACCCCCCTCCATTAGTATAGACCCCAAGGACAAACCACCCACCCCTTCATTAGTACCGACCCCCCAGGACTAACCACCCCCCCTCCATTAGTACAGACCCCCCAGAACAAACCCTCCCCCCTCCATTAGTACAGACCCACCAGGACAAAGCACCCCCCTCCATTAGTACAGACACCCCCAGGACAAACCACCCCCCTCCATTAGCACAGACCCCCCAATACAAACCACCCCCCCTCCATTAGTACAGACCCCCCTAGGACAAACCACTCCCCCTCCATTATTACAGACCCCCCAGGACAAACCCCCCCCCCCTCCATTAGTATAGACCCGGAGCCACAATGTGTTTGAATCCCAACACGGAAAAAATAACAAAACAACAGATACAAGCTGTGCATTAAATCATATCTCCATAAAAAATAAAAAATGAAAGAATATGAAAAAATATTTGCAAAGAGGTGAAAGTTCTGAAGGTATGATTGATCACTCAATCATTTAAAAGACACCACATTCAGTCCATGAAAACAAGTTATCAAAAACCAAAATAAGTGAAAAAGAAAAAGGAAAAAAGGAGACGTTCCTCTGGTGTGTCACATCAAAAGCAAAAAAGTGAAAAGATGCGAAAACACTTCCAAGCCACCATTGATTGCAGGAGAGGAGTAATGGATGTGCCCTTACCCCATTCGTTGGACCTCCTCTATGGCGAGGTCATACGGGCTTGCAGATATAACCCTCTGCGGGGACAGATGGAATATTGGTGTCCGGGTCTTGTTAGCGTGCACCACCAACTCCGAGCTGATCCGACTGCTACAGCATCAGAGGGGAGACTCAGGATTCGGAGGATCCATAATGAAGAAAAGAAGGGGAAAACTCCAATGGTGTAGTAATAATATTAGGGATTTATTAGTTAAACAAAACCGAAGGTATGTATACAAAAAGTTCCAGTATGAAAATCATTAAATCTAAAAAGCCGGCATAAAAACAAAGGCTGAACGCCCGTGCAAACAAAGAACACATGATGGCAAGCACTGCAAGGAGAGGAGGTCCAACGAATGGGGTAAGGGCACATCCATTACTCCTCTCCTGCAATCAATGGTGGCTTGGAAGTGTTTTCGCATCTTTTCACTTTTTTGCTTTTGATGTGACACACCAGAGGAACGTCTCCTTTTTTTCTTTTTCACTTATTTTGGTTTTTGCTAACTTGTTTTCATGGACTGAATGTGGTGTCTTTTAAATGATTGAGTGATCAATCGTACCTTCAGAACTTTCACCTCTTTTCAAATATTTTTTCATATTCTTTCATTTTTTATTTTTTATGGAGATATGATTTAATGCACAGCTTGTATCTGTTGTTTTGTTATTTTTTCCGTGTTGGGATTCAAACACATTGTGGCTCCGGGTATTACCCCAAGGAGCTTCCTAATTGTACTACTTAATTATATATTTTGCTAGCGCACAAATTTTAATGTATATGCTTTTTACTTTATGGATATTTGGAGTATTTTGTTGCAGCTGCATTTTGTGAATTTAAGCAATTTTCATTTACTGTGTCTTGCTCATTAGCGCAGGTTTTTTCCACCATTTATTAGTATAGACCCCCCTGGACAAACCACCCACCCTACATTAGTACAGACCCCTCCACGACTACCCTCCTCTCCATTAGTATAGACCCCCCCCAGGACAACCCCCCCTCCTCCATTAGTATAGACCCCCCAGGACAACCCCCTCCTCCATTAGTACAGACCCCCCCAGGACAACCCCCTCCTCCATTAGTACAGACCCCCCAGGACAAACCACCCCCCCCTCCATTAGCACAGACCCCAAAGGACAACCCCCCTCCATTAGTATAGATCCACCCACCCCTTCATTAGCACCGACCCCCAAGGACTAACCACCCCCCTCTATTAGTACAGACCCCCAGAACAAACCACCCCCCATTAGTACAGACCCCTAGGACAAACCACCCCCTCTCCATTAGTACAGAACCCCCCGGGACAAACCACCCCCCTCATTAGTGCAGACCCCCCAGGACAAACCACCCCCCTTCATTAGTACAGACCCCCCAGAACAAACCCCCCCATTAGTACAGACCCCCTCGGACAAACCACCCCCCTACATTAGTACAGACCCCCAGAACAAACCACCCCCCTCATTAGTACAGACCCCCCAGAACAAACCACCCCCCTTCATTAGTACAAACCACCCTCCTCCATTAGTACAGACCCCCAGGACAAACCACCCCCCCTCCATTAGTATAGACCCACCCCCCTTCATTAGTACAGACCCCCCAGAACAAACCCCCCATTAGTACAGACCCCCCCGGACAAACCACCCCCCTACATTAGTACAGACCCCCAGAACAAACCACCCCCCCTCATTAGTACAGACCCCCCCAGAACAAACCACCCCCCTCCATTAGTACAGATCCCCAGAACAAACCACCCCACCACCATTAGTACAGACCCCCCAGGACAAACCACCCCCCACCATTAGTACAGACCCCTCCAGGAAAAACCACACCCCTCCATTAGTACAGACCCCCCCAGGACAAACCACCCCCCTCCATTAGTACAGACCCCCAAGGACAAACCACCCCCCCTCCATTAGTACAGACCCCCCAGAACAAACCACCCCCCTCCATTAGTACAGACCCCCCAGGACAAACCACCCCCCTCCATTATTACAGACCCCCCAGGACAAACCACCCCCCATTAGTACAGACCCCCGGGACAAACCACCCCCTCTCCATTAGTACAGACCCCCCCGGGACAAACCACCCCCCTCATTAGTGCAGACCCCCCAGGACAAACCACCCCCCTTCATTAGTACAGACCCCCCAGAACAAACCCCCCCCCCCCATTAGTACAGACCCCCTCGGACAAACCACCCCCCTACATTAGTACAGACCCCCAGAACAAACCACCCCCCTCATTAGTACAGACCCCCCAGAACAAACCACCCCCCTTCATTAGTACAGACCCCCTGGACAAACCACCCTCCTCCATTAGTACAGACCCCCAGGACAAACCACCCCCCCTCCATTAGTATAGACCCACCCCCCTCCATTAGTACAGACCCCCCAGAACAAACCACCCCCTCTCCATTAGCACAGACCCCCCCGGTACAAACCACCCCCCCTCCATTAGCACAGACCCCCCAGGACAAACCACCTCCCTCTATTAGTACAGACCCCCCCAGGACTAACCACCCACCTCCATTAGTACAGACCCCCCAGAACAAACCACCCCCTTCCATTAGTACACCCACCCCTGGACAAACCACCCCCCCTTACATTAATACAGACCCCCGGAACAAACCACCCCCCTCCGTTAGTACAGACCCCCCAGAACAAACCACCCCACCACCATTAGTATTGACCCCCCAGGACAAACCACCCCCCCACCATTAGTACAGACCCCCCAGAACAAACCACCCCCCTTACATTAATACAGACCCCCGGAACAAACCACCCCCCTCCGTTAGTACAGACCCCCCAGAACAAACCACCCCACCACCATTAGTATTGACCCCCCAGGACAAACCACCCCCCCACCATTAGTACAGACCCCTCCAGGACAAACCACACCCCTCCATTAGTACAGACCCCTCCAGGACAACCCCCCTCCATTAGTACAGACCCCCAAGGATAAACCACCCCCTCACCATTAGTACAGACCCCCCAGGACAAACCCACCCTTCCATTAGTATAGACCCCAAGGACACACCACCCACCCCTTCATTAGTACCGACCCCCAAGGACTAACCACCCCCCCTCCATTAGTACAGACCCCCCAGAACAAACCACCCCCCCTCCATTAGTACAGACCCACCAGGACAAAGCACCCCCCTCCATTAGTACAGACACCCCCAGGACAAACCACCCCCCTCCATTAGCACAGACCCCCCAATACAAACCACCCCCCCACCATTAGTACAGACCCCTCCAGGACAAACCACACCCCTCCATTAGTACAGACCCCTCCAGGACAACCCCCCTCCATTAGTACAGACCCCCAAGGATAAACCACCCCCTCACCATTAGTACAGACCCCCCAGGACAAACCCACCCTTCCATTAGTATAGACCCCAAGGACAAACCACCCACCCCTTCATTAGTACCGACCCCCAAGGACTAACCACCCCCCCTCCATTAGTACAGACCCCCCAGAACAAACCACCCCCCCTCCATTAGTACAGACCCACCAGGACAAAGCACCCCCCTCCATTAGTACAGACACCCCCAGGACAAACCACCCCCCTCCATTAGCACAGACCCCCCAATACAAACCACCCCCCCTCCATTAGTACAGACCCCCCCAGGACAAACCACTCCCCCTCCATTATTACAGACCCCCCAGGACAAACCACCCCCCCTCCATTAGTATAGACCCGGAGCCACAATGTGTTTGAATCCCAACACGGAAAAAATAATAAAACAACAGATACAAGCTGTGCATTAAATCATATCTCCATAAAAAATAAAAAATGAAAGAATATGAAAAAATATTTGAAAAGAGGTGAAAGTTCTGAAGGTACGATTGATCACTCAATCATTTAAAAGACACCACATTCAGTCCATGAAAACAAGTTAGCAAAAACCAAAATAAGTTAAAAAGAAAAAAAGGAGACGTTCCTCTGGTGTGTCACATCAAAAGCAAAAAAGTGAAAAGATGCGAAAACACTTCCAAGCCACCATTGATTGCAGGAGAGGAGTAATGGATGTGCCCTTACCCCATTCGTTGGACCTCCTCTATGGCGAGGTCATACGGGGTTGCAGATATAACCCTCTGCGGGGACAGATGGAATATTGGTGTCCGGGTCTTGTTAGCGTGCACCACCGACTCCGAGCTGATCTGACTGATCCGACTGCTACAGCATCAGAGGGGAGACTCAGGATTCGGAGGATCCATAATGAAGAAAAGAAGGGGAAAACTCCAACGGTGTAGTAATAATATTAGGGATTTATTAGTTAAATAAACCGAAGGTATGTATACTAAAAGTTCCAGTATGAAAATCATTAAATCTAAAAAGCCGGCATAAAAACAAAGGCTGAATGCCCGTGCAAACAAAGAACACGTGATGGCAAGCACTGCGAGGAGGTCCAACGAATGGGGTAAGGGCACATCCATTACTCCTCTCCTGCAATCAATGGTGGCTTGGAAGTGTTTTCGCATCTTTTCACTTTTTTGCTTTTGATGTGACACACCAGAGGAACGTCTCCTTTTTTTCTTTTTCACTTATTTTGGTTTTTGCTAACTTGTTTTCATGGACTGAATGTGGTGTCTTTTAAATGATTGAGTGATCAATCGTACCTTCAGAACTTTCACCTCTTTTCAAATATTTTTTCATATTCTTTCATTTTTTATTTTTTATGGAGATATGATTTAATGCACAGCTTGTATCTGTTGTTTTGTTATTTTTTCCGTGTTAGGATTCAAACACATTGTTGCTCCGGGTATTACCCCAAGGAGCTTCCTAATTGTACTACTTAAAGGGGTTGTAAAGGTAAAAATTTTTTCACCTTAATGCATTCTATGCATTAAGGTGAAAAAACTTTTGACAGTACCGCCGCCCCCAGGCCCCCCGTTTTACTTACCTGACGCCTCGAATCTTCGCTGCACGTCCTCGTCATCTTCATTGCAGCTCAGCCTGGTCGCTGATTGGCTGCAGTGGATGGATTGAAAGCAGCGCAGCCATTGGCTCGCGCTGCTGTCAATCACATCCGATGACGCGGCGCGCCGGGGGGCGGGGCCGAGTGATACAGCGAGCGGCTATAGCCGCCGGCTGTATCACGGGAGCGCGCCCGCAAGCACTCACCACCGTGCGAGGGAGCTCGCATTAAGGTGGTAAATGCTTGCGGGGAGGAGCTGAAACAGCCGCCGAGGGACCCCAGAAGACCAGGTTCGGGGCCACTCTGTGCAGAACGAGCTGCACAGTGAAGGTAAGTATAACATGTTTGTTATTTTAAAAAAAAAAAAAAATTAACTTTACAACCCCTTTAATTATATATTTTGCTAGCGCACAAATTTTAATTTATATGCTTTTTACTTTATGGATATTTGGAGTATTTTGTTGCAGCTGCATTTTGTGAATTTAAGCAATTTTCATTTACTGTGTCTTGCTCATTAGCGCAGGTTTTTTCCACCATTTATTAGTATAGACCCCCCTGGACAAACCACCCACCCTACATTAGTACAGAATTGCCCCATAACAGACCCCCCAGAACAAACCACCCCCCTCCATTAGTACAGACCCCTTCACGACTACCCTCCTCTCCATTAGTATAGACCCCCAGGACAAACCCCCCCTCCATTAGTATAGACCCCCCAGGACAACCCCCTCTCCTCCATTATTATAGACCCCCCCAGGACAACCCCCTCCTCCATTAGTACAGACCCCCCCAGGACAACCCCCTCCTCCATTAGTACAGACCCCCCAGGACAAACCACCCCCCCCTCCATTAGCACAGACCCCAAAGGACAACCCCCCTCCATTAGTATAGATCCCCCCCTGGACAAACCACCCACCCCTTCATTAGTACCGACCCCCAAGGACTAACCACCCCCCCTCCATTAGTACAGACCCCCCAGGACAAACCCCCCCTCCATTAGTACAGACCCCCAAGGACAAACCACCCCCCTCCATTATTACAGACCCCCCAGGACAAACCACCCCCTCCATTAGTATAGACCCCCCCTGGACAAACCACCCACCCTACATTAGTACAGACCCACCCCAGAACAGACCCCCCCAGAACAAACCCCCCTTCCATTAGTACAGACCCCCACGACAACCCTCCCCTCCATTAGTATAGACCCCCCAGGACAAACCCCCCCTCCATTAGTATAGACCCCCATAACAAACCCCCCCTCCATTAGTATAGACCCCCCAGGACAACCCCCCCTCCATTAGTATAGACCCCCACAGGACAACCCCCCCTCCTCCATTAGTATAGACCCCCCCAGGACAACCCCCCTCCTCCATTAGTACAGACCCCCCAGGACAAACCACCCCCCTCCATTAGTACAGACCTCCCCAGAACAAAGCCCCCCCTCCATTAGTATAGACCCCCCTGGACAAACCACCCACCCCTTCAATAGTACCGACCCCAAGGACTAACCACCCCCCCTGCATTAGTACAGACCCCCCAGAACAAACCACCCCCCTTTTTAGTACAGACCCCCCCAGGACAAACCACCCCCCTCCATTAGTACAGACCCCCCCAGGACAAACCAACCCCCCTTCATTAGTATAGAACCCCTGGACAAACCACCCACCCTACATTAGTACAGACCCGCCCCAGAACAGACCCCCCAAGAACACCCCCCCTCCATTAGTACAGACCCCCCCACGACAACCCTCCCCTCCATTAGTATAGACCCCCCAGGATAAACCCCCCTCCATTAGTATAGACCCCCTAGGACAACCCCCTCCTCCATTAGTATAGACCCCCCCAGGACAACCCCCCTCCTCCATTAGTATAGACCCCCGACAAACCCCCCTCCATTCCTCCATTGAGCTAATTAAAAAACACCCGGGTGGCAGCTGGAGAGGAGAGGACAGTGCGCCACCCAGGTGGAGAACAGAGCGTGTTAGGCTTGGGCAGCAGGCGGGAGTGAGACACAGGAGGAGGAGAACTGTCTGCAACAAGGGCACGGACCGCCCCCCGTGACGTCACTGCGCGGCTGGTCTCTCTGCACACAGAGACACAGCCGCTCCGATCTCCAGCTATCTCCGCTCTCCTCCCCTGACAGGAGGAGGTAGGGGGAATGGGCTTCGCTTCGGCAAAAAACAAAGCGGCGGCGGCGGCTGCGGTGACCAGCGGAGAGAGCCGCCTACGGACAAGGAGAGGAGGAGGAGGGAGGGGAGCACTCTGGCCCTGCAGCGCCCCCACCTCTGTGGCGCCCGGGTGCACTGCACCCCATGCACCCCGTCCAGGATCGGCCCTGAGAGGTCGCATTCATGCCTTTACGGTCTCCCGAGTCTATACCAGGGTGGAGTTACAGTCATTGCTGGACATGTTAAATTTTGCAATGAGGATCATTCCCCAGGGGAGGGCTTTCATTTCCAGGTTGTTATCATTATTGCCTTCAGCCCCTAGCTCGGATTCTCGGGTTATTCTGGATCCTTATCTATCCTATATCTGATCTTCTGATGTGGGATGAGTTCCTCCAGCATTGGAATGGGGTCACCATATTTATCCCTGCAGTGTCCAGTTTTTTCCCTCAAGTGTCCACAGATGCAGCGGCCACCAAAGGCTATGCAGTCATATTTCGCTCGCACTGGCTGGCAGGGTCTTGGTCTGATGAGGTCTTGGCAATTCCTCGATTTACAGAGACATTGGCAATGTTTGAAATTTATCCCATAGTCGCAGCGACACAGGTGTGTGGGCATTTATGGCCGGAACAGATGTGGTTTTTTCCACAGATAACCAGGCGACCTCTGAAATCATGAACAATGGCAGATCTAAGTCCTTGCTGATCGTGGGTTTTGTGTGTAGGCTTGTTTGGTTGTCCCTACATTTCAATTTTCACTTACATTGTAGGTTTGTCAATGGTGAAGATAATGTAGAGGCTGATGCTCTGTCCCGGTTTAATTTCCCACTGTTTTTCCAGCAGGTCCCGGACGCAGATGCCTGCGCCACGCCTTCTCCACGGTTCCAGCAATAAGTGATGGATTAGATTCCCATTGGGCTGACGCAGCAGCCTTGATCGATAAGTCTTTATCTTTGAACACTAGGAAGGCTTATGACACTGCTTGGAATGTTTGTCAGGCTTTCCGGTTGAGGTTTCCTAGTCCTGACCATTACGACATCCAGTACCTACTAGCTTTTATTGCTTTTTGCCACTCCCAACTTTAAATTGGCCCACAGCACCATCAGGACGTATATGGCTGGGATTCAGCATTTCATGTTTTTGGAAGACCCTAATAGGCCCCCTATTTTTTCTGCGCACCCTATTAAAGCCATCCTCAAAGGGATCCAGAAGAGGTCAGCAGACTTCCCATCACGGGTCGTATTTTTCATGACATGTCTGACATGCTCACAAGGTCTCCTTTTGAGTTGTTGCCCAGCTAGGTGCTCAAAGCAGCGATATATCTGGCCTTTTACAGTTTTTGAGGCCAGGGGAGTTTACGGTTTCTGGCCCAGGGTCTCACATACTTTTGATCAATCAACTGGTTAGACACCCCGGCCACTTCTGTTTACATCTGCATGCTTGCAAGATGCAGCAAATGGGAGTCGGCACGGACATCCGTTTTTTTGAGACTGGCAAGGCATGGTGCCCGGTGTTGGTTTTAGACCAGCTCGTCAGTGCTATGTCTGATAAGCCCAGGGGTGGTCCTCTGTTGCCTTTACCTAGTGCTCCCCTCTCCGCAGCTCAATTCATACTTCATTGCCGTATCCTATTGGCCAATCTGGGTCTGGACCCTAAAGCGTACTCTAGCCATTCATTCAGGATAGGAGCGGCTTCCGCAGCTCCGCGCCAAGGGGTCCAGGCTCATATTATTAAGAAATTGGGTAGGTGGAGGTCGTCTTGTTTTTCTAGATATATCACAGAGCCACTTTTTGAGATGTTACAAGCATTTGTCAATTTGGCGGATTGAATGTTAATTTAGTGTGTAATAAATCTTTTGTTAAGCTTTTCATCCTACTGAGTTTATTTTTGCCCCCTTTTAGGCATATTGACCACATGACCTCGGCACACCTCAGGTCAATGTTCTCTGTTTCTCTTTGTTCCTTTCTTTGTTTATTTTTGCCCCCTTTTAGGCATATTGACCACATGACCTCGGCACACCTCAGGTCAATGTTCTCTGTTTCTCTTTGTTCCTTTCCTATACTATCCACAGATTGACTCCAAGTACAAGTGTAAGGCTGACCACAGGTCAGCCTGTGTTTGTAGGAGGAGTCATGCCGCATAAAGCCTGCCCTCCTTTGCCTCCTCCGTTTGTGGTCTTAGGCTCTGGTATCCCACCCACCCATTCCCTTTTTTCTTTTTCTTTTACTTTTCATTTAATTTCATACTTGGGTATGCCCCCTTTTTAGGCATACTGACCACGTGACCTCTGCACACCTCAGGTCAATGTTCTCTGTTTCTCTGTTTCTCTTTGTTCCTTTCCTATACTATCCACAGATTGACTCCGAGTACAAACCAAAAACAAGGCATAAACTTTTTGGTTGCCGATCCTTGGAGGCACTACGTATCCAACTCTTTACCTTTATATGTGCTCAACCATTTATGGTCCCTGACGTTTTTCAACCGACTTGAGGACGAACCACCTTCAGCAGATAACTATAAACTCCCAGTTAACCACGTAACTGCCATTCACCAGGGATCCATACCTTTAGATGTGTCCCAAACCTTTAATTCCATCATTTTACTTCCAAATGCCTCCAAAGACCCAACCGCCACAGCGCAAAGTGTAAAGCCTCACACCTTTGTGCTCCGCCAACAATGAACTGCTTGCTTTATTCCCTCCTGTAAGCCTAAGGACCACAGATCCGTACCCACCTCATTGAGTTGAACTCTATCCCCACGGAGATATCTCCATGTGTCGAACTCAAGCTCCTTATATGCCTAACCACCAGACCCTCATTCCTAGCAATGAACCTCCCAACCTCTTTATTGGCCTTAACTCGGGCCCCGACACCAGGTGGTGCGGGCCTCCATCTCTGACCATGCCACTATCGTGTGTGGGAAAGCCACTTGCAGTCGCAGCACATCAAATTTTATGTCCCTTATCAGGACATCATTATTATGTCCATGACATCAGCTCTCTTTTCCCCCCTATGAGCAAAAGAATGGCCCAGGATCCAAACGAGGCAAGTATGATCTGAAAGAAAAGTGAAACATAGCACACACACCCATCACCATTTTACCACCACTACTACTCAACAGATCATGGAAATAAACAGAAAAAAAAGGGACACGTGACACCCCACCCATCCTTCCTTCTTTTTTTTTTTTTGTTTAACCAACCCATATTAAATCAAATGGGGGCGAATGTAAATTTTGAATCTGTCAGATTCCCACCTACCAAAACACTTAACTACCGCGCTGTCAAGACCCCACCGGGCAGCCTCAGTGGCTCCCCAATCCTAAACGAATGTGATGAAAAATTACTGGCCTCGACACCGGTAGCCGAAAGGCAGCACCGCAGTATCGAAATAAATTGAAACTTAGATAAAGCCAAACCATCTGAATTGACCAGAAAAGAACCAGCCTTTGATGGGCGGAGCCTTAAGTAAGCCATTACCGTCTTCACAGGGCATGTGAAGGAACCCTGCATTTGGCGCAAGTCAATGTGAGCCCCCCTGCCGGCTTGATCCATCTTTGAACGGCGGATGAAAAGCCTGACCACTGAGTCGTCACAGCGGACATCATCCACAGACAAACCACCATTTGCCACCTTGGAAGGGCTGACCAGTTCCCCCACCCTGAGGGCTCCATAAAATGCTAACGCAAATGCCGCCCGGCATAGTAACGTCTCAAACTTCGATGAACAAACTGTGGCCGTCTGTAGAAACAAAGCATGCAAAATATCAAAAGTGATAGGCTGTAGAACGCCCCTTCTATAACCTCTCAATGCCTGTTTTGCCAAAAAGTCTTTGGTAAAATCAGGCATGCCTCTCATTTGAACCAGAAAGCCATGCCAGCCAATTTTCTTTGCATGGCTGAAATGGATATGCTTTCTGCAAAAGCATATAAAATATATAAGTAACTGGCTCGTCTCTCCACTATCACCCCTACAGCCTGACTGCTGAGTTAAAGCCTCCCATTCCCTCCAGACCTCAGAATAGAACGACCATGTCGACTCACTCAAGGAGTTTCGAATCAGACTGGAAGCGATTCCAACGCAACCCGCCATAGAAAAGGAGGACAAGGTGTTCCATGCTGCTCCCCACCCGGCGCCAAACCTGCAGGTCATCCCTGTGCTCCCTATTTAGTCTCATAAAATGCCTGGGTGAAGTGACCCCAGCCGTGGCGGCCAACAGCCATCTACAAAAAATTCTGCCCATGGGCATAATACGGCATGCAAAATTGAGCTTGCCGAGTAAAGACTGCAGGTCCCGCAGTTGGATCTTGCGTTTCCCTGCCACTAACGGAACCTCTTCCTGTAAGGCATGCAACTTATCGTCAGGCAGACGACATTACATAGCCCTAGAATCAATCTCAATCCCCAGAAATTTGATCACCTCCGCAGGGCCTTCCTTCTTATCAGTCACAAGGGGTACACCAAAAAGCTCCACTATGTGCTGCACTGTAGCCAGCAGTACTCCACATAACCTAGAAGATGGGGGGCCTATGCAGAGAAGGTCATACAGGTAATGAATGACAGAATTGACACCCGCCACATCCCATACTACGCACTCCAAAAGGAACTAAAAGTTTCAAAGAATGCGCATGAGATGGAACAACCCATAGGCAGGCAGAGATCCATAGGCCCTGTGGGTCT
This sequence comes from Lithobates clamitans, assembly GCA_037952925.1. Taxonomy (NCBI): domain Eukaryota; kingdom Metazoa; phylum Chordata; class Amphibia; order Anura; family Ranidae; genus Lithobates; species Lithobates clamitans. Next base: position 443,844 of record JBBGZY010002273.1, on the reverse strand, counting down.
GGTATGGATATTAAGGGGAACCCCACACCAAAATTTAAAAAAAAGGCATGGGGCCCCCAGGCCCTATATACTCTGAAATGCAGTATACAGGCGGTCCCCGGGTTACAAACAATATAGAGACTGTAGGTTTGTTCTTAAATTGAATCTGTTTGTAATTTGGAACAGGTACATTTTTTAAATGTAGCTCCAGCCAAAAAATCTATTTTCAAGCTTTTCGGATAACATAGGTAAGGGTTATCACCCCTGTAACATTTGTTTTGCTGTCTGTGTCCCTGTTCAGAAGATTTCACCTCACTTTCTGTCCCAATGATAATTGGATTTTGAAAATTTTGGATTATAAGGGAAACAAGGATTGGTGATAAAGCATCAGTGGAGACACCTTTTTCCCATATTAACTCTTACAGGAGAGAATTTCCCTTCCTAGGGGTAGATTTCCTCTCACTTCCTGTTGTCTCCCTCCATTTGTAAGTAGGAGTCATTTGTAAGATGGATGTTTGAAAAAAGGGGACCGCCTGTATATACTATATGGCCTGCCCTATACACTCTGCTGAAAATTGGGCCTTAGGTGTTGGTGGTACCAGAACACTATAAGCCCTCACAGTTACTCTTGGTGGGCACTGGAACGGGCCCTGCTGTAAAATATTATATCAAGAATTGTAATTACATGCCCCTGTTAAACAGGGACAGAAAAATTGGGCCTTAGGCGGTGGTGGTGATGGTGGCACAACACTGTAAAGCCTCACAGATACTCTTGTTGAGCGCAGGAATGGGCCCTGCTGTGAAATATTAGATCAAAAATTGTAACTAAGTGCCCCTTTTAAACAGGGGGCAGAAAAATTTAGCCTTAGGCAGTGGTGGTGGTGCCACAGCACTGCAACCCCTCACAGATACTCTTGTTGAGTGCAGGAACGAACCCTGATGTTAAATATTTGATCGAAAATTGTAATTATGAGCCCCTGTTAAACAGCGTCAAGAAATTGGGCCTTAGGCAGTGGTGGTGGTGCTCTGAACCAAAAATATTCTTAGAAGCTATCATCATGAAGATTGAGGAGGAATAGGATAGTCACTCATGTATGCAGTGTTCAAGGGATCCCACATCCATAGACAAATTAATTGGTTACATCATCAGGTGCTTGGTAGCTGGTGATCCAAGACTGTTGATCAGCTCACATTCATAAAAATGAATCAGAGTCTGTGGACAGGCGCACTCTGTGATCGGTTACAAAGCCTCCAGCAGCACTAAATGTGCGTTCAGAAAGAACGCTGGATGCAGGACAGGCCAGTAGCTCAATTGCATATTTAGCTAGCTCTGGCCAGTGGTCTATCCTCAAGACCCAGTAACCCAGTGGATGTTCTGTTGGAAAGGTCTCCAAGTCTGATCTTGCCCCTAGATATTCCTGTACCATGTAATTCAGACGCTGGCGATGGTTGCTGGAACTGATCAGACCTTGGCGCTGAGGACTGAAGAATTGTCTGAAGGCTTCGGTCAGCCAGCCACCTTCTCCACCGCTCTTTCTGTGACTGAACGAAGCCTCAGCAATACGTTGTCCAGCACCAGGAAGTTGTAACCTCCCAGACTCTGGAAACGCATTGTACAAACCTTTCTGCAAGGCCTCCCGAAGATGTTTCATCCTTTGCTCCCTCTGTGAAGGCTGGATAAGTTCTGCAACCTTACCCTTGTAATGTGGATCAAGAAGGGTTGCCAACCAGTAATGATCCCTCTCCTTGATACCACGAATCCTAGGGTCCTTTCGCAGGATTTGCAGGATCAGGGAGGCCATGCAGTGTAAGTTTACAGAGGCATTGGATCCTGAGTCCTCTGGGTCAATAAATATCAAATGATCCTCAACCACCTCGTCCCAGCCACGTACAACTCCATGGGTTTCTGGGGATTGAAAACAATCCCTTGAAGACTGCTGCTGATTCAGAGTGTTATCCTCCACCTCCATGCTGACACAATCCTCCTCCTCCTCTTCTTCTTCCTGTGTGATTGGCGGGCCCGCAGGAATACTATCTGGATAAAGGGGGCCTTGAGAGGTAAGGAAGTCCTCCTCTTACTCCTGCTGTTTTGCCTCAAGTGCCCTGTCCAATGTTCCACGAAGCGTGTGCTCCAACAGGAAGACAAGAGGGACAGTATCACTGATGCCTGCACTGTCACTGCTCACCATCCTCGTGGCCTCTTCAAATGGTAACAGGACAGTGCATGCATCCTTGATCAGTAGCCACTGGCGTGGCGAAAAAAAGCCAAGCTCCCCTGACCCTGTCCTGGTGCCATACTCACACAGGTACTCATTGATGGCCCTCTGCTGTGTGTGCAGCCGCTGCAGCATTGCCAACGTTGAGTTCCACCTGGTGGGCATGTCACAAATGAGGCGGTTCTTGGGCAGGTTGCATTCCCTTTTGAAGGTCAGCCAACCGAGCGCTGGCATTATAGGACCAGCGGAAATTACCACAGACTTTCCTGGCCTGCCTCAGTAGATCCTGTAAGCCCGGGTACCTTCTCAAGAACCGCTGCACCACCAAATTTAGGATGTGAGCCAAACAGGGAACATGGATCAAGTGTTCCTGTCAGAGGGCGGAAAGGAGGTTGGTGCCATGGTCGCATACAACCATTCCTGGCTGAAGCTGGCGTGGTGTCAACAACCTCTGAGCCTGCCCCTGCAGAGCTGACAGAATCTCTGCCCCAGTGTGGCTCCTGTCCCCTAAGCAGACCAACTAAAGCACCGCATGGCATCTTTTTGCATGAGTGCTTGCGTAGCCCCTTGAACGCCTACGGAGCACCACTGGTTCAGAGGACAAATCTGCAGAGGAAGAGGCCATAGAGGAAGAAGAAGAGGAGGGAATGGAGGAGAGAGCTGTGGCAGAATCACCACTAGCAAGCTCCAACAATACTGAACCCTGTCCTGCATCCTTCCCAGCTGCCAGCAGAGTTACCCAGTGCATCATGAAAGAAAGGTAACGTCCCTGTCCATGCTTGCTGGACCATGAGTCAGCGGTAATATACACCTTACTGCTGGCCGCCCTGTCCAACGAGGCCAAGACATTGCCTTCCACATGCTGGTAGAGAGCCGGAATGGCCTTCCATGAAAAGAAATGGTGTTTGGGAACCTGCCACTGAGGTACCGCACATTCCACAAATTTACAAAAGGGGGCAGAGTCTACCAGCTGAAATGGCAGCAGTTGCAGTGCTAGCAATTGGCCAAGCTAGCATTCAGACGCTGAGCATGTGGATGGCTGGAACCAAATTTCTTTAGACAGTTTAGCAACTAGGGTAGGGAAAATTGCCTGCTAAAATCTGATGTTTCTGTACTGCTAGCTGATTGGCCGCAAGTACTTGGGACACCTATTTTTATACCTTTAGTCCTCTCAGTGCAGGTTTCTGTGAGGACTGGAGATATATTGGGGTTGGAGAGCCCAGCTGATGAGGAGCAAGGAGAGGTCCGCCTTATTCTTTGATGTGGGTCTTTTAAGTGCTGTTGCCAACGGACTGCATGAGAGGTCGTTTCCTCTGAATGAATGCCTAGAAGTACAATTATGGCTGGTGGCTTATAGTTGAAAATGAACTGTGAGGGTGCTGGTGATCAATCTCATAGTCCATTGATTCTTCCTGTCCTTTCGGTACGAGCTACAGGCAGGATACAGGCATTGCACCTGCGATCTTCTGATCATGAGTGCAATGCCTTGCAGGCTGCAGTGCAAAAAAAAATAATAAATACACATTTTCTTACCTCCAAAAAGATGTACATTTATTATATTTTTATGTAAAAGGTGAACTTATTCTTTAGGCCCCATTCACACTTTAAAGGCTTTAGACATTAAAGGTGCTTTGGTGATTTTGTTTTTGTTTGCTTGACATCACTAACATTTTCCTACAGGCCCTTCCTACGAGGTTCTAATGTACACATATGTACACGTTCTAATGTATGTAAAAAAAATGGTGTTATTTCCAAGTGTGTCAGTTATATTGCCAGGTGCTTTTTTTTCATTATTTCACTTTGGACACTCCAAGTTAGTGGCACAGAGGTGCTCAGTGTAGTTCCCCAAATTGGCCAATAGATGTCACCACAGTTAGGGTTGGGAACCCCTAAAGTGAAGAACAGACACTCTAATTACCTAGGTAGCTGCTAGGGATGAGCCGAACACCCCCTGGTTCGGTTCGCACCACAACATGCGAACAGGCAAAAATTTTGTGCGAACACCTATAGGACACGAACAACAACAATCAAAAGTGTTCATTTTAAAGGCTTATATGTAAGTTATTGCCATAAAAAGTGTATGGGGACCCAGGTACTGCCCCAGGGGACATGTATTAGTGCAAAAAAAGTTTTTTTTAAAAAAAGTTTTTTTTTTAGGAGCAGTGATTTTAATAATGCTTAAAGTGAAACAATAAAAGTGAACTATTCCTTTAAATTTCGTACCTGGGGGGTGTCTATAGTATGCCTGTAAAGTGGTGCATGTTTCCCATGTTTAAAACAGTCCGAGAGCAAAATTACATTTCTAAAGGAAAAAAAGTCATTTAAAAGTACTCGCGGCTATAATGAATTGTCGGTCCTGGCAATACACATAAAAGTTCATTGATAAAAACGGCATGGGATTCCCCCGCAGGGGAACCCCGAACCAAAATAAAAAAAAAAAGCGTGGGGGTCCCCCCAAATTCCATACCAGGCCCTTCAGGTCTGGTATAGATATTAAGGGGAACCCCGTGCCAAATTTTTTTTTAAAAATGACGTGGGGTCCCCTCAGAAATCCATACCAGACCCTTATCCGAGCATGCAACCTGGCAGGCTGCAGGAAAAGAGGGGGGGGGGTGAGAGAGCGCCCCCCCTCCTGAACCGTACCAGGCCACATGCCCTCAACAGGGGGAGGGTGCTTTGGGATAGCCCCCCAAAGCACCTTGTCCCCCCCCAGAAGGGCCTCATCCCCACAACCCTTGCCCGGTGGTTGTGGGGGTCTGCGGGCGGGGGGCTTATCGGAATCTGGAAGCCCCCTTTAACAAGGGGACCCCCAGATCCCGGCCCCCCCCTGTATGAAATGGTAACGGGGTACAAATGTACCCCTACCATTTCACAAAAAATGTGTGAAAATGGTAAAAAAAAAAAACACAAGACACGGCTTGGGACAAGTCCCAAAAAAAATAATACTGTCCCACAAAGTCTTCTTCTTCTTCTCTCGTTCCGACGGACCGAAAAAAAAAGCCACACGCCACCTACGATCTACCTCCATGGGAGGCACCCGCCGTAATGACCGGCCTCTCGGGTGACAGCTCTTTTATAACTGAGGGCGGGGCCACACAATGACATTGCTGGGTGACCCTGCCCCCCTCTGACACACGGGACATCCCTATGGCTTTCCAGTAGCATCAGAGGGGGCGGGGTTACATGGTTCTGTAACCGGGTGGCCCTGCCCCATCTGATGCTATGGGAAACCCATAGGGATGTCCCCGTGTGTCAGAGGGGGGCGGGGTCACCCGGCGAAGTCATCAGATCAGATGGTCTGCAAGGCTGTCGTCCCAGAAGGACGCCTCTTCTAAAGATGATGCACAAGAAAGCCCACAAACAGTTTGCTGAAGACAAGCAGACCAGGGGCGTAACTACCACCATAGCAACTTATGCGGGCGCTATGGGGCCCGCAGCCGAGTGGGGCCCAGTGAGGATAAGAGCACCGCCGGCACAGTCTCCCAGCCAGGGGAAGAGAGAGGAAAGGAAGAGGCGAGCTGTCCATATCAGCAGAGAGCTGAATTGCCCAATGTAAGAGCTTTTATTAGAACTTCCAGTGTTCCCGGGGCTCACGTCACATAGCTCCACCTTTTGGCCCGGTGCCTTTGATAGACAGAACGCCGATCCAATGCGGGACATGTGACATCATCAAAGGCGTCGGGCCAAGTGGTGGGGCTATGTAACGATGAGCCCCGGGAAGACAGGAAATTCAAATGAAAGCTATTACAGCAGGCAATCCCGCTCTCTGCTGATCCAGGTGGCTTTAATCTTCCTCTGCATAGGTGGGGCTGTATGGGGCACAGGCAGACCAGGCTGTATTGGGCACAGGTCATGCTGCATTGGGCACAGGTCATGCTGCATTGGGCACAGGTCACGCTGTATGTGGCACAGGTCACGCTGCATTGACACTAGGGCAGCTGTGGGAGGGGGGCTGTTTGCAGGGGGGCCCCATACAACATTTTGCTATGGGGCCCTGCTATTTCTAGTTACGCCCTGAAGCAGACTAAGGACATGGATTACTGGAACCATGTCCTGTGATCTGATGTGACCAAGATAAACTTATTTGATTCCGATGGTGTCAAGCATGTCTGGTGGCAACCAGGTGAGGAGTACAAAGACAAGTGTGTCTTGCCTACAGTCAAGCATGGTGGTGGGAGTGTCATGGTCTGGGGCTGCATGACTGGGGAGCTACAGTTCATTGAGGGAACCATGAATGCCAACATGTTCTGTGACATACTGAAGCAGAGCATGATCCCCTACTTTCAGAGACTAGGCTGCAGGGCAGTATTCCAACATGAAAACGACCCCAAACACACCTCCAAGACGACCACTGCCTTTCTAAAGAAACTGAGGGTAAAGGTGATGGACTGGCCAAGCATGTCTCCAGACCTAAACCCTATTGAGCATCTGTTGGGCATCCTCAAACGGAAAATGGGGGAGCGCAAGGTCTCTAATATCCACCAGCTCCGTGATGTCTTCATGGAGGAGTGGAAGAGGACTCCACTGGCAACCTGTGAAGCTCTGGTGAACTCCATGCCCAAGAGGGTTAAGGCAGTGCTGGAAAATAATGGTGGCCACACAAAATATTGACACTTTGGGCCCAATTTGGACAATTTCATTTAGGGGTGTACTCACTTTTGTTGCCAGCGGTTTAGAGATTAATGGCTGTGTGTTGAGTTATTTTGAGGGGACAGCAAAGTTACACTGTTATACAAACTGTACACTCACTACTTTACATTGTAGCAAAGTGTCATTTCTTCAGTGTTGTTACATGAAAAGATATAATAAAATATTTACAAAAATGTGAGGGGTGTAATCACTTTTGTGAGATACTATATATATCTTTTGTGAGATACTATATATGTATATGTATATGTACTCTAAAATAAATGAGTATGTTGCATGTGTGAAAATCAAGATAATAATAAAAAGAAAAAAGGCTAAGAAAAAGGTGCATAGCTTACGTCTGTGTATCCAGTGAATGAGCTGTGTGCGCTACTTCCCTGGTGTAAAACACACAGTGAAATGGTAAGGAAATCAAGCTCACCTGCTTATGTAATCCAGGTGTGGGGCGGGTTCCTGATCAACGTCATGCACAACATCGAATGAGAATAGGAGTTGAAAGCGAGATCCACCACCGACGCAAGCGCCAAAGTGAAGCCACGCCAACCCCATCTCCGGCGTGAGATGGACAAATGACGTCCCTGCATTGCAGCGTCAAAAAACGCCACAAACAGGTCATGGCATAACGCAGATGCGTAGGAGGGTACCCCATCAATATCTTGAGAGAGACACAGAAGGGAAACACTGCCATGCATTGCAGCTCCGGAATCAGGACAAGAAAAAGGCACCCCCCATCCCCAACCCAGACCAGCCTCAGTGTGAATAAAATCATATAGTACAACAGAGGCCCAGCAGAAAAAATATTTAAGTATGTAGGTAAATTTTATTTTTTATTGTTATGGGTTTTAAGGGGAATCCCGCAACAAAATTTTTTTTAAAATGGCGTGGGAGTCCCCCCAAAAATCCATACCAGACCCTTATCCGACCATGCAACCTGGCAGGCCACAGGAAAAGGGGGAGGGACAAGAGAGTGCCCCTCTCCTGAACCATACAAGGCCACATGCCCTCAACATGGGGAGGGTGCTTTGGGGTCCCCCTCAAAGCACCTTGTCCCCATGTTGATGGGGACAAGGGCCTCATCCCCACAACCCTAGCCATTGGTTGTGAGGGTCTGTGGGCAGGGGGGCTTATTATTAACAAAGGAGCCATTGTACCCCTACCCATTCACCAAAAAAGTGTCAAAAAAGTAAAAACGACAGGAGTCAGGTTTGGCAATTCCTCCATTAAAAAAAAAGTGTCCTGCAATGTGAATTCATTATCAATCACGGCGATGGTCCAGCAAAAAAAAACAAAAAGGAAAAACACCGCCTCCATGGGAGGCGTCCCGCCAACTGCCGTCTTCTTGCTTTGACAGCTGTTATAAAGATAAGGGCATCTGGTGACGTAAACAGGTGACCCTGCCCCCCTCTACGTCACCGGATGGCCCCGCCCTTGGCTATAAAAATTAAAAAATATATATTTTTCAGGTCCATCAGCGCCGTGATTGAAGAAGGATCGACATCGCGGGACAAATTTTTTTTTTAATAAAGGAATTATCAAACTGTCTAATGTCGTTTTTACTTTTTTGACACTTTTTTGGTGAATGGGTCTCCCCCCCTTTTCCTGCCAGGTTGCATGCTTGGATAAGGGTCTGGTATGTATTTTGGAAGCCCCCACGCCATTTTTTTTATTTCACTGCGGAGTTCCCCTTAAAATCCATACCAGACCTAAAGGGTCTGGTGTGGATTTTGGGGGGACCCCCACACCATTTTTTTTAACTTTGGCACAGGGTTCCACTTAACCACTTCAATACACTGTGTTATATAAAGTACACTGCCTGCATCGACTGAATATAGAGTCTACACTGAATATATAGGTTACACTGAATGCATAGTATACACACATATATATATATATATATATATATATATATATATAACACATTTATTTATATACTAGACTGTGTGTGTATATGTCAAATACACTGCCTGCTCTGACTGAATGTAGAGTCTACACTGAATATCTATTCTACGCTAAATGCAGAATATATATATATATATACACACACACACACATTGCCCCCAGCTACATCACCAACCTCATCTGCAGATATCGCTCAAATCGTCCCCTCCGCTCCTCCCAGGACCTCTCCCATCCTGGAAGCCTCCTGGCAGGGGAAGTTACCTGCAACAAAACCCAAGGACTGTTTAACTGCGATAGCAGTTCTGGACTCTGCAAGTTGGTGAGACTGAAATCTCTTTCTTTTGTTTTGCTGCTGTGAAACTATTTAAGTTTAATAAACCTCCTTTTGACTGAAAAGCCTGTGTCCTGCGATCTATCTGGTTCCCCGAACTTTACAATATATATATATATATATATATATATATATATATATATATATATGTATATATATATATATACACATACACTATGTATACATACACTACATACACAGTGGAGACGGAAAGTATTCAGATCCCCTTACATTTTTCACTCTTTGTTATATTGCAGCCGTTTGCTAAAATCATTTAAGTTCATTTTTTCCCTCATTAACCACTTGCCGACCGCCTAACGACGATATACGTCAACAGAATGGCACGGGCAGGCAAAATCACTTGGTACGTGATTGCCTTCCCGCGGGCGGGGGGTCCGATCGGACCCCCCCCGTGCCAGCGGCGGTCGGCTTTGGTCTGGGAGCGTTCAGAGATGAGGGGGAGGCCATCCGATCGTGGCCCCCCCCTCGCGATAGCTCCCAGCCAATGAGAATCCTCCCCTGCCTGTGTGTAGTACACACAGGCAGAGGATGTGATGTCATCTCTCATCGGCTCAGCAGTTTCCGTTCCGGCGCCGAGGAGAGAAGACATCTGAGTGAGTGTAAAACACAAACACACACAGTAGAACATGCCAGGCACACTTTACACCCCCGATCCCCCCCTGATCGCCCCCCGATCACTCCCCAATCCCCCCCCCCCCCCGTCACACTGACACCAAGCAGTTGTTTTTTTTTTGTTTTTTTTTCTGATTACTGCATGGTGTCAGTTTGTGACAGTTAGAAGTGGTAGGGCAGTTAGTGTTAGCCCCCTTTAGGTCTAGGATACCCCCCTAACCCCCCAATAAAGTTTTAATCCCTTGATCACCCCGTCACCATTTTTCTGATCGCTGTATTAGTGTCGCTGGTGACCATAGTTAGGGAGGTAAATATTTAGGTTCGCCGTCAGCGTTTTATAGCGACAGGGACCCCCATACACTACCTAATAGATGTTTTAACCCCTTGATTGCCCCCTACTTAACCCTTTCACCACTGATCACCGTATAAGTGTTACGGGTGACGCTGGTTAGTTCGTTTATTTTTTAGTGTCAGGGCACCCGCTGTTTATTACCGAATAAAGGTTTAGCCCCCTGATCGCCCGGTGGTGATATGCGTCGCCCCAGGCAGCATCAGATTAGCGCCAGTACCGCTAACATCCACGCACGCAGCATACGCCTCCCTTAGTGGTATAGTATCTTAACACATCAATATCTGATCCGATCAGATCTATACTAGCGTCCCCAGCAGTTTAGGGTTCCCAAAAACGCAGTGTTAGCGGGATCAGCCCAGATACCTGCTAGCACCTGCATTTTGCCCCTCCGCCCCGGCCCAGCCCAGCCCACCCAAGTGCAGTATCGATCAATCACTGTCACTTACAAAACACTAAACGCATAACTGCAGCGTTCGCAGAGTCAGGCCTGATCCCTGCGATCGCTAACAGTTTTTTTGGTACCGTTTTGGTGAACTGGCAAGCACCAGCCCCAGGCAGCGTCAGGTTAGCGCCAGTACAGCTAACACCCACGCACGCAGCATACGCCTCCCTTAGTGGTATAGTATCTGAACGGATCAATATCTGATCTGATCAGATCTATACTGGCATCCCCAGCAGTTTAGGGTTCCCAAAAACGCAGTGTTATCGAGATCAGCCCAGATACCTGCTAGCACCTGCGTTTTGCCCCTCCGCCCGGCCCGGCCCAGCCCAGCCCAGCCCACCCAAGTGCAGTATCGATCGATCACTGACACTTACAAAACACTAAACGCATAAGGCGTCAGGATAAGGAGTCAGGCCTGATCCCTACGATCGTTAACAGTTTTTTTGGTAGCGTTTTGGTGAACTGGCAAGCATCAGCGGCCTAGTACACCCCGGTCGTAGTCAAACCAGCACTGCAGTAAGACTTGGTGACGTGGCGCATCCCATAAGTGCAGTTCAAGCTGGTGAGGTGGCAAGCACAAGTAGTGTCCCGCTGCCACCAAAAAGACAAACACAGGCCCGTCGTGCCCATAATGCCCTTCCTGCTGCATTCGCCAATCCTAATTGGGAACTCACCGCTTCTGCAGCACCCGTACTTCCCCCATTCACATTCCCAACCAAATGCAGTCGGCTGCATGAGAGGCATTTTCTTTATGTCCTCCCGAGTTCCCCTACCCAACGAACCCCCCAAAAAAGATGTTGTGTCTGCAGCAAGCGCGGATATAGACATTACACCCGCTATTATTTTCCCTCCTGTCCTGACAATCCTGGTCTTTGCATTGGTGAATGTTTTGAGCGCTACCATACACTAGTTGAGTATTAGCGTAGGGTACAGCATAACACAGACTAGGCGCCATTTCACAGGGTCTCCCAAGATGCCATCGCATTTTGAGAGACCCGAACCTGGAACCGGTTACAGTTATAAAAGTTACAGTTACAAAAAAAAGTGTAAAAAAAAAAACACAAACAAAAATATAAAATAAAAAAAAATAGTTGTCGTTTTATTGTTCTCTCTCTCTCTATTCTCTCTCTATTGTTCTGCTCTTTTTTACTGTATTCTATTCTGCAATGTTTTATTGTTATTATGTTTTATCATGTTTGCTTTTCAGGTATGCAATTTTTTATACTTTACCGTTTACTGTGCTTTATTGTTAACCATTTTTTTGTCTTCAGGTACGCCATTCACGACTTTGAGTGGTTATACCAGAATGATGCCTGCAGGTTTAGGTATCATCTTGGTATCATTCTTTTCAGCCAGCGGTCGGCTTTCATGTAAAAGCAATCCTAGCGGCTAATTAGCCTCTAGACTGCTTTTACAAGCAGTGGGAGGGAATGCCCCCCCCCACCGTCTTCCGTGTTTTTCTCTGGCTCTCCTGTCTCAACAGGGAACCTGAGAATGCAGCCGGTGATTCAGCCAGCTGACCATAGAGCTGATCAGAGACCAGAGTAGCTCCAAACATCTCTATGGCCTAAGAAACCGGAAGCTACGAGCATTTTATGACTTAGATTTCGCCGGATGTAAACAGCGCCATTGGGAAATTGGAGAAGCATTTTGCCTATCACAGTTTCGGAGGCCATGGAATGCCCAGGTGGCAAACCCCCCCCCCCCCCCAAATGACCCCATTTTGGAAAGTAGGCACCCCAAGCTATTTGCTGAGAGGTATAGTGAGTATTTTGCAGACCTCACTTGTCACAAAGTTTTGAAAATTGAAAAAAGAAAAAAAAAATTTTTTTCTTGTCTTTCTTCATTTTCAAAAACAAATGAGAGCTGCAAAATACTCACCATGCCTCTCAGCAAATAGATTGGGGTGTCTACTTTCCAAAATGGGGTCATTTGGGGGGGTTTGTGCCACCTGGGCATTCCATGGCCTCCAAAACTGTGATAGGCAGTGAAGAGCGAAATAAAAAATTTACACCCTTAGAAATCCTGAAGGCGGTGATTGGTTTTCTTGGCCCCGTACGCGGCTAGGCTCCCAAAAAGTTCCACACATGTGGTATCCCCATACTCAGGAGAAGCAGCTAAATGTATTTTGGGGTGCAATTCCACATATGCCGATGGCCTGTGTGAGCAATATATCATTTAGTGACAACTTTGTGCAAAAAAAAAAAAATTGTCACTTTCCCGCAACTTGTGTCAAAAATATAAAATATTCCATGGACTCAACATGCCTCAAAGCAAATAGCTTGGGGTGTCTACTTTCCAAAATGTTGACCAATAATACACTTAAGTGAAAATACCACTAAGTGCTTAAAATATAAAGTGCACAGTGCTAACATTAAACACACAGTGTGAGTATATAACATAAATACTAAATCAAATAGAATATAAAGGGAAAATATCTTCTTGTGAATATAATAAAGTCCAAATCAGCGTATATCCGGAGATATAAAAGTGCCCAAAAAACATAGTCCGTGAATCAGTGAAGCTCGCACATCTTTCCCTCCAAAGGTGTGTCACCAAGAAACGTGCTATAGTGTCTTCCAGTCACCCCCACAGGCATATATGCTCACCTTCCTGTGTGTGACACAGTGATTAAACTATGTCAAACAAAGCTTTGGAGCCACTCCTGTGCTCTAATGGAACCAGCTGTGCAGACCTTCAATGCTCTCAATCGAGATTATATATGCAAAAGAAAAGAAACTCCATAGCGCAACATTGCAAGATATAATAAAAGGAATTTAATTTTAAAAGGTTCTCTCCCCTTGCGGGTGTACTCACATACTGTGGGTGCGTAAGTGCACCATCCTAAACAAACAAAGAACGGCCAATCTCGCAGTGTGGCATGCGGTGCGGTGTGTGTCTCAAACTCTCCTTCTCCCTCTCTGCTGACAGCTCCGTCCAGGCCCCTCCCCTAAGCGTGTTCGGCACCGGGATCACGTGCCTTCATCAGGGGGAATCTCACACTGTGTGTTTAATGTTAGCACTGTGCACTTTATATTTTAAGCACTTAGTGGTATTTTCACTTAAGTGTATTATTGGTCAACATTCACGCTTTTATATGTATTATTGCTGCACTTATGATTGATGTGACCATTTTTTAGCTAGCGCAGACACATTTTTTTCTATTTTTGCCACTTACACGATTATGAAACGTGACTGAGTGTTTGCAGCTGGTCTCAACTCAGGATTGATTACACATTATTTCTTAGGCATTTATCCGTAAGTGGCTCGCAGGGTTTTTTTATTATCTTTGATTACTTTCCAAAATGGGGTCATTTGGGGGGGGGGGTTTGTGCCATATGGGCATTTTATGGCCTTCAAAACTGTGATAGGTAATAAGGAGTAAAATCAAAAATTTACGCCCTTAGAAATCCTGAAGGCGGTGATTGGTTTTCGAGCCCTGTACGCGGCTAGGCTCCCAAAAAGTCCCACACATGTGGTATCACCGTACTCAGGAGAAGCAGCTGAATATATTTTGGGGTGCAATTCCACATATGCCCATGGCCTGTGTGAGCAATATATCATTTAGTGTCAACTTTTTGTAATTTTTTTTTTTTTGTCATTATTCAATCAGTTGGGACAAAAAAATTAATATTCAATGGGCTCAACATGCCTCTCAGCAATTTCCTTGGGGTGTCTACTTTCCAAAATGGGGTCATTTGGGGGGGTTTGTACCGCCCTGCCATTTTAGCACCTCAAGAAATGACATAGGCAGTCATAAACTAAAAGCTGTGTAAATTCCAGAAGATGTACCCTAGTTTGTAGACGCTATAACTTTTGCGCAAACCAATAAATATACGCTTATTGACATTTTTTTTACCAAAGACATGTGGCCGAATACATTTTGGCCTAAATGTATGACTAAAATTGAGTTTATTGGATTTTTTAAATAACAAAAAGTAGAAAATATCATTTTTGTTCAAAATTTTTGGTCTTTTTCAGTTTATAGCGCAAAAAATAAAAACCGCAGAGGTGATCAAATACCATCAAAAGAAAACTCTATTTGTGGGAAGAAAAGGACGCAAATTTTGTTTGGGTACAGCATTGCATGACCGCACAATTAGCAGTTAAAGCGACACAGTGCCAAATTGTAAAAAGTGCTCTAGTCCTTCCGCGGCTGAAGTGGTTAAACAGGTGCCCAGCAGGCAGTTGATTATTTTCAAGGGCGTTACTTAACAAAGAATACCCCTTCCTATTTCAGCAATGGCAGAGAAATGTTACAAGGAGTGAGAAAAAGAAAATAATTTCTTTACACAAGAAAGGTGAAGGCTACAAGAAGACCAGCAAAGCTTTACTTATCAGTGAGAATTATGTAGCAAAAGTGATACAAGAATTTAACAAAGATGGAATTTCAACCATCTTACAGAGATGTCCAGGACGTCCATGGAAGTTAACACTTTGACAGGAGCGTCTTCTGATGAGAAGGGTTGAAGAAAATCGCCATGCAAGTTCACTGCAGTTAGCTAAAGAAGTAGAAAGCCAACCTGGGGTGATTGTTTCCCATGATACAGTATGGCATACACTGCAGAGGAATGGCATGCATGGGTGTCGTCCATGAAGGAAGCCTCTCCTATAGCCCATGCACAAAAAAGCCCACCTAGAATTTGCCAGGGCCCATGCTGAAAAAGAAGACTACTGGGACTCTGTACACTGGACTGAGGAGACCAATATAAAGTTTTTTTGGAATTGATGGCTTCAAACTGTATGGTGTTGCAAAGATGAGGAGTACAAAGAAAAATGCATGGTGCCTACAGTGAAACATGGTGGTGGTGTCCTTCTGTGGGGCTGCATGAGTGCTGCTGGTGTTGGGGAGCTGCATTTCATTGATGGTATCATGAATTCACAGATGTACTGCTCTGTATTGAAAGAGAAGATGCTACCATCACTATGTGCCCTTGGTCGTTGTGCACTTTTCCAACATGAAAATGATCCAAACACATATCTAAGGCCACTGTTGCTTTTCTAAAGAAGAACAGGGATAAAGTTATTCAGACTATTCAGACAAGTATGTCTCCTGATCTGAACCCAAACACCTATGGGGAATTCTGAAGAGACAAGTTGAGCATCACCCTCCATCCAGCATCCAGGCTCTAAAAGAGGTCGTTCTTGAAGAATGGAAAAAGATAGCTGTTGCAATATGTCGCCAACTTGTTCATTCCATGCCTAGAAGACTTGGTACTGTCCTTACAAATCATGGAGGTCATACAAAACACTAGATGTAGTAGTTTTTGTTGTGGGGTGTATTCATTTTTACATCAAATAATTTAAGTAAAATGGAAGATTTTGTAATCTAAGTTACTGTATATTATTAACTTTACTTTCATGTAATGAGCTAAACAAATGTTCTAAAAAAACTCAGTTTTGTCAAAATTTTGGAAATTGTTCTGGTGTTCATTGGGATACTGATTAACCACTTGCTTACTGGTACTTATACCCACTTCCTGCCCAGGCCAATTTTCAGCTTTCAGCACTGTCACTCTTTAAATAACAATTGTGCAGTCATGCAACACTCTACCCATATGACATTTTTATCTTTTTTTTTCACACACATAGAGCTTTCATTTGGTGGTATTTTACCACTTCAATACCAGGCACTTTCGCCCCTTTCTGCCCAGGACAATTTTCAGCTTTCAGTGCTGTCACACTTTGAATTGCGCGGTCACTGTACCCAAACACAATTTTTATAATTTTCTTCCCACAAATAGAGCTTTCTTTTGGTGGTATCTGATCACCTCTGCGGTTTTTATTTTTTGATAAACTAAAAAAGACCAAAAAAATAAAGTTTTTCTTAGTTTTTGTCAAAAAAAAATTCTCCTTCACTGACGGGCACTAATTAGGTGGCACTGATGGGCACTGAGGTGGCACTGATGGGCACTGATGAGTTGGCAGTGATAAGGTGGCACTGATGGGCACTGATGAGGAGGCACTGATATGTAGAATTGATGGGCACTGATATGAAGCACTGATGGGCACCAATAGGCGGCACTGATATGCAGCACTGATGGGCACTGATTGGTGGCACTGATGGGCACTGACAGGCGGCACTGATGGACACTGACAGGTGGCACTGATGGGTACTGACAGGTGGCTGTGATGGGCACTGACAAGCGTGTGTGATGGGCACTGACAGGCAGCATTGATTGGTACTGATAGGTGGTACTGATTGGCACTGACAGGTGGCACTGATGGGCAGCACTGATGAAGTACTGATGTGTTACTTACAGATGTTACTGCTGGGCACTGATTGGCACTGTGGTGGGTTCTAATTGGCACTGTGGTGGGCACTGATTGGCACTGTGGTGGACACTTGAAGGGTTTTTTATTGGGGGAATGCTGGGTACTGATTGGTATTTTTTTTGTACATCTGAGGGGGCTGTGCTGATAATCAATGTGCTGATTATCAGCACACACCCCCCCCCCCCTCTGACAGGGAGAGCCGCCGATTGGCTCTCCCTGTCAGCGCGAACCAAGGAATGCCTGGTTCACGCTGTGATCAGCTGATAGCGTGGTAAGAAGCCTCTGACAGAGGCTTCATATTATGATTGGAGATGCAGGGTGTCAGACTGACATGCCACACTCGCGATCGCCGCGAGTGGGCACTGGTAGCTGGCACTGATGGGCAGCACTGATAGGTGGCACTGATGATGAGGCATGGGTGGGCACTAATAGGTGGCACTGGTAGGTGGCACTGGATAGTAGTACTAATGAGCACTGATAGGTGTCACTGGTGGATACTGGTTAGCAGCAGTGGCTGCCACTGTGTGGGACCGGTGTCCCATTTACAGAAGTCGGTAATCTGCTTTTTTTCCCTCCTCATGCTATCGGTGTGAAGGGAAAAAAAAGCAGATTACCAGCTTCTGTTTACATCATGTGATCAACTGTCATTGGCTGACAGCTGATCACATGGTGAAGAGCCGGGATCGGCTCTTTACTCCAATCTGTGATCAGCTGAGTCCCAAGGACTCAGAGATCATAGAGTGCACTGCCCGTGCACTGCAGGGGGCGCGCGGGCAGCGCAAGCACAGGAGGATGTTCATGTATGCCCTCCCGGCAATCTTTCAGCTATAGCGTGGACATCAAGTGGTTAAAATCATACTTTTCAAAAGGGGTGTACTCATTTATGCTGAGCACTGTAAATCTCTGTCACAGCCATTTTAGAGCTAAAATTGTTTATTTTATTGTTGTATTTTATTGTAACACAATTTAACCACTCTTTACTTTGTGTTTCCCCCTACTGCCACCTTTTTAATGTATCAAACAGCTAACTGATGTACTGGAAACAAAAGGTTTAGATGTCAGTCTGCTATCTATGCTGCGGAAAAGGCTGCAGAAAGGGACACAGACCAGATTGAAAACCCCCACATCTGTCACGCTTATCCCTAGTGCAGGTGGTTATCACTATAGCTGGTTTCTGTGTTCTTCACATACAGCAGCCCCCTTTCCCATAAGGCAAGCAGGCCTACAGGTACTCGGTTGCCCCCAGGTCTTATACACAATTCTATAGTGCTTGGCCACTAAGCTGGGGCAGGCACGAACTAAGCACAGCAAACAGGTACTTGCAGTTGGCAGACAGGCAAGTGTGGCAAGAGTGGTTTAATGACAGTCTAGGTACATGGCAGGCAAGGTTCAGAGAATCGTCTGTGTTCCAATCCGAGGTCAATAAACAAGGGAATCCAAACTTGGGGCGTGGAGCATGTGTTACAATGTTATCACAAGCATGAGACTGCAGGCCTGGCTGGCCAAATTTAGGTTCGGTCTCCACCCAAAGACTCACTACATCAATCACTTTGCAGTTGGACAGACAGACAAGAAGAAT
The DNA here is from genome assembly GCA_037952925.1 of Lithobates clamitans. Classification (NCBI taxonomy): domain Eukaryota; kingdom Metazoa; phylum Chordata; class Amphibia; order Anura; family Ranidae; genus Lithobates; species Lithobates clamitans. The sequence goes on along the minus strand of JBBGZY010002273.1, from coordinate 425,490 downwards.
GCACCACAGCCAAACCCATTAGCAAAATATCTCTCAAGTCAACAGTCACTAATAGCATTGTTAACCACCATTAGCAGAGGATTTATGTCATATCATACATTTTGTTATTAGAGCAGTGAAAAGCAATCCATGTTTCTGCCTGTTTTTTTGAACTGCCAGAACCAAAATCTACATATAATTTATAAAACATGATATGATAAATTGAGGGCAACAGAATGTATAAGAAAACACATGTTACTTAGAGACCAAACACTCTTATATTATAAAGGTACAGGAAATTAATTGGTAAATTTGATGTATATCATATTTAGTCTCTTTTAAATAGTAGTTTAATCCTCTTCAATAATAAGTTGGTTGATGGATTTTAAAACCGCATCACCTGGACATATTGATAGAGTTTGAAAAATTACATTAAAGTAGGGTCTGCTGAATGTCATTAAATACTTTTAATTCCCCTACTTCCTACCCTCAGATCCATCGGTAATGTCATGTTTGGCACTGTCACGGTCAGGAGTCAGGCATTGGAGACCAGTACCTATAGCAGTAGGCTATAAGTTCACATTGACCAGCAGGACAAGTAAACAAGCAGACCCCTGCGAGGCACAGGGTCTAAGCACTAACTGGTCTTCACCAGACCTCCTGATGATGGATGCCAGTGCCAGTCTGTGGTAAGCAAGCCAGAGTCCAGTGGCAGATGGAGCAGATAGGGATCAAGCAGAAGTGTAGTCAGTAAACAAGCCAAAGGCAGATAATAAGTGGTTGCAGGTTGGGATCAAGTGAAAGAGTAGTCAAGAAACATGCCAAAGGTCAGTAACAAATGGTTGTGAAGATATGCATGGCAACAGGAGAGAAAGTAGCAAGATATTGTCTGGTGAGGAGCACAATATCTTGGCAAACAGGAAGTGCAGAGACATGGCCTATCAGTAACAAGACACAAAGCAACGTTGTTCAAGGAATCGGGCAGCGAGCTGTCCAGCATCTTGGGTGGCACAGCGAGAAGAAGCACAGCCAGACACCACAGGGGTTCCAGGTCCATCCGGATCCTTACAGGCACGCACGCTGTAGAGGGTCTACAAAAGATGGCTACATCTGCAGCTTGACAGCTCTCAATGTTCCTTTGAAACATCGTTGAATGCTAAGAGTCTTATCAGGGGCCCAATGACTCTGATATACCAGACTTACTGTGCAGTGATCAGATCTCTGCCAGGACCACAGATAAGGCAAATAGGCAAATACTTGTTAAATACTTTTCCCTTTAAATTTCATTAATTTTACTGTTGCTATTAGTCACATACCTGATAGGAGACTGAAATGATGAGGTTGGCCGCTCTTGTATCTCCAGCGCAGGCCCCATGGAGAGTGAAACAGATAATATCAAGGGACAGGAGGAACACGAGTACTGGTGGAAGTTGATAGCGAAGAAATAAAAAGAGAGAGGGGCGCACCAGCCATGTGCATTCCCCATCCTTGAGGGCAGCAAGGCCTGTGTCATTTTTTCATCTATCTGGTTGACCAATTGTGCGCAGGAGTCATTTTCTTTTTCTGGAAGTTGATAGCACCTGGAGAAAGTGATGTAGACCTGGAAGATCTAGCAGAACATCAGAGCTAGAACGGCAGAGCTGCAGGATGAACCAACCGTGGTTAAAGAGGATCTCCAATTGTACTGCAGGTTCATGAGGCATGACTTGTCAGAGCTTTCAGTGAGCATGTTGCAGGAACACACAGCTGTGGCTAAAGCAGATGCTGGGGACAGCTAGGGAAGGCCTTCAAGAATAGTGTTGAGTTGAATAGGAGGCAGAAAAGTGGTCACAGCCATAGCCGAGGTTAGCAGCAGGCGGGCAGCAAGGTACAGAAGTAAAAACAGGATCCGAATTGTGAATGAAGCCTAGGTCTGGAACGTTTTAGCAGAAGTGTGAGCAGAATCCAAGATCAGGTCAGAGGCAAGCCAGGTTGATAACAGAAGTCAAACACAGAACACAAACAGGGCACAGGATACAGCTGAAGACCAGTCAGCACTGATACTGGAACATGGCATCCTTTAAATAGGCCATTTGGTTCCAACATTTTATTGTGTACATGCTTGTGCATCTGCAAGCATTCCTTCACACATGCCTGATCACAGTTTTCTGTGTGATACTATGCACATATGCATGTCCCCAAGCCAGGCTGCTCACAGGAATTCTCTGACACTATTGTTTGTCTATTTTTGTTATGTGTTTTCTGTAAACATTTTGTTTTCATCATTTTTCTTTTCAATAAACAGTATTTAAAAATCATTAAGCGTTATCTCCCGATGCTCTAATAAATAACCTAAACCTAACCATCTTTTAATCTCTGTCATATTCCTGTATGACGGTGTTACAGTGTGTATTACAGATTTTACTTGAAAGTAAAAATTGCTACAGCAGATACTGTGAAGGGTGCGTGTTTTTGTGAAAGCATGTGGTGGAAGCTATTGTGGTGTGTGTAGTGTGTTAACTGTACAGTTAACCAACCCAAGTGGCAATGACGCTCAGATGGCACTTCGATTGTTCCCCTGTGAGATAGAAAATCTCTGTGCAGGGGAGGCAAGAGTGCCCTTGTTGCACATGTATATTTATATGCACGTAAGGTAGCATATTTCAATAAGATAAAACAAAAAAAAACAATGCTTGGGAAAATTGTTATTTTAATGACAAACCGTAAATGGGGTGAACCAGCAAATCCCATTGTTGGAACAACAACTTTAAATATTTATGTGCAAATAAGTTTTAACCACTTTCTTGCATGGCCTTCTTTTTCCTTTAGACTTTAAAAAAGGACATTTTCAGGGTTTTCATAGGTGTTCCTTTACTGTACCACTTGGTAAAGTGTATATATTTCCATCAACTATACCTGATGTATTATGTAGCTTGTTTGTTATCTTAAGGGCAGCACAGTGGTGCAGTGGTTAGCACTCTCGCCTAGCAGTAAAAAGGGTCACTGGTTCGAATCCCAACCACGACACTACCTGCCTGGAGTTTGCATGTTCTCCCTGTGCCTGCGTGGGTTTCCTCCGGGTACTCCGGTTTCCTCCCACACTCCAAAGACATGCTGGTAGGTTAATTGGCTTCTGTCCAAAATTGGCCCTAGTATATGAATGGGGACCTTGGATTGAGGGTAGGGACTGATGTGAGTGTGCGATGTACAGGGTTAGGGACAAGAGTCAGGGTTGTAGACACACACTCACTCAGGTTGAACTGGATGGACTGGTGTCTTTATTCAACCTTACTAACTATGTAACTATGTAAGTGTAGCCAAGGCATTTTTTTTTTGATTATGGTTTTTACTGTTATCATTTTTTAAAGCATTTTTTATTTAAATATGTAACGCATAATAGAACATTGTGACAGACTGCCTGGCACCCAGCCTGGGTGCCTCCACCAAGTTACGGCTTCTTCCACTCTGGAACCAGGAACCGGGTGTTATAGCTGAGAATTGCACCCAAGAACTAGACAACACTAGCTTAGGTGGAAACTGGAACTGACTCCTTATTGTAAATTTACACAGAATTTATACCACAAAAATCAGATAAGAGCTTGATCACGTTATCCTAAACAATGCAAACTTTAAACAGTAATATCATTAGTACATCTAAGGAACAGCCAACAGCTAACAGTGATCTAATTAACAGTAAGCTAATCAACAGCTAGCACCTGACCAAGCTTTGATTATTTAGCGAGTTCACCCCCCAGACAGTCTAGCACTAGTATTTAAGAAGACCCGGGGCTTTCCAAATCTCATTAACCAGCTTTCTTTTCACATCCATCTTCTCACTGAGTTTCAAGTTGGCAAAGACCATCATGGCTTGCTTGACTGTTAAATGTGGTAATAATATGTCATCTTGCATTATATAACAGGACATCTTCCTAAATGCTCTCGGCTACCTCAAATGCCAGGGTCCAAAGTCAGTAGGGAAAAGGCTACCCTACATTCCCGCTAAAAAAAACCTGTCCCGGTTGGGTCTGTCACAGACATGTAGCATTACAAGCAGTTTTTTACAGTTCCAGATGTGAACCGACACAGTTTCAACAGACAATAAGTTAATAGCTCATAAAAGGAAAGTATAAAGTAACAATAAATTGACAATGTGGAACATTCAAATCGGACTTGTACATATTGAACTTGTAGTATATAACAATCCAAGAAGGGGTCAAAGTAGAGTGTTACATCTGCACAAAAAATGTGAGAGGAGCAAATGAAAGACAACCTCTTAGGTTCTGTAAGTAGAGTCATAATTATATGGTATTAAAGATATGGAAAAAAAGCGTTAGGAAATTGAGAGAAAGAGGGAAGGGGGACAAAGTGAAGAGGTGGAAGGGATGGGGATGGGAGACTGGGGAAGAGGGGGGGCAGGGAAGAGGGCATGCCAGGCAGGGGGATGCCTACCGAGACATATCTAGGCGGTGCAACAATAAAAAGGGCCAGTTTTCAATCAGACAGTGATCGGGTAAAGTCATCTATACAGGAAAATTACCATGTAGCAGTGTGTTTGGAATTTGTATCTTTAAGCAAGCTTGTGAGAATCTCCATTTATTAACCTGTTTATCCATTGATGATTGTAGTGGATGAGGGGGATTTCCACCATGTCGGAATATACAATCGTACCACATTAACTAGGTGCCTCTGTACAGAAGTTTTATATACCTTGGTGGGTAAGGAGTTGTAATTTAGTAGGTAGAACACTGGTGACTTTTGAATGTGTCTGTCTACAGACCATACATTTTTGAGTTATTTTGTACACTTTGGACCAAAAGGAGTCCAGTGCAGGATATGACCAGAAGACATGTAACATATCCCCGGGGGACTGTCCACACCGCCAGCAAGTAGCAGGTAAGTTCAGGTACATAGTATGGAGTCTGGCTGGGATAGGATACCAGCAGGTGATAATTTTATAGCCAATCTCCTGGTAGTAAGAATAAATCTTTTTAACAGTGCTCAGATAGTAGTAAATCTGTGACATGGGTTGTCATCCTTCCACACTCTCTTCAAAATGAAAAAAAAAGTTTTAGTTAGACATACACTTATGAAAACAATACATATGCAGTAATGTGGACTATACTTGTAATATTGTGTGCGTTCCCTGTCATTACTCACCTATAGGATACTAGACATGTGCATTCGTTTTCGTCCGAATGCATTTTCGTTCAAATTTCAGGTATTTTCGTTATCGTTTTAATAAACGATAACGAAAGTGCAGAATCCGAAAAACGAAAGATCCGACATAAACAAATGCTTTATTTTTGTTTTCGTTGCTTCAACAGTTCGATATAGATAGGAGATTCGACATGATGATGACAATAACAATCTGTGTCCATCAAACTTGTGGTCGAATGTGCCTAACCTTTACTCTATTAGTCCAAGATTTTTCTACATAGAGAGGAAAGATTCGACGTAGGGGAGAAAAGATACGACGTAGGGGAGAAAAGATTCGAGGTAGGGGAGAAAAGATTCAACGTAGGGGAGAAAAGATAAATAAAAATAATGATGATGATGAATGTTATTGGCTGATTGTAACCAAAGAGGAGGAGCAGTAAAATAGCTAGAACTAAGTACACATGTACTTTGGCTTATGGTGTCTGTTGAAAGTTCTAAGAAGATTCGACGGAGCAGGTAAACTATACGGCGTCGTACAGTTTAGCTGCTCCGTCGAATCTTCTTTGAACATTCGACAGACACCATAAGCCTTCAATGACAGATTCGACCTTAATTTGGATTTTCGGACGAATGCAATTTTTAACGAAAAACTAAATAAATAAAAACGACTTTCGGGAGTAACTAAATAAATGTATTTTTCGGACGAAAACGAAATTCCGAAAGGAAATATTTCAGTGTGCACATGTCTATAGGATATCCCTTTAATGCTGGGCACCAGTGACTGTCATCATATTTGTGAGCCCAGCCCAAAGGATTGTGGGAATAGTAGCCTTTCTGACCAGCACTTCCATTGCATAACCATACACCGAGACTACACATCCCAGAAATCCTTGCCACCATCCAGGGGACTTTTGGGAGAGACTAAAAAAGAGGCCTAAGATCCGTTCCACGCTCTATGCTTCCTGGGCCTGGAGTTGTGCGCACCTCTCTGTGACAGGGAGAGAGAGGTTGCGGCCTACCCTGCGGTGTTCAAGTAATTCCAGCCCGGCCTCAGAGGGCCTAACCCTGCTTGCTGTTTGTCAGACATCTACACAGCACTAACTCAGAAGTTTGACAACACGTTCGTCCACGCTCCACACCTGTGGGTCATCACTGGAGGCTTCATTGACGGATGTCTCGTCCCGGGTCACTGTCTGCAAGGCATCTAGTTCGGTCCCGTCGTTGGTGAAAGGGCAATTGCCCATCTACTGCAATCTTGCCCTGGTTACTTTATTGGAACACTGTGTACAGACACCCTTACCTTGGGAACACTTTCCTGCACTTCTATTTGAACACTGTACATAGACACCTCCACCTACAACCATTTCAAGGAGTACCATTAGCCTGTTTAAGCTAGTCAGTCTGTTAATACATCACTGTACCTTATTGGATACAATCTAATGAGCTCCAACTGCTGGTGAAGAGCATCAGGCCTGCACCTCAGACATTGCTGTTGTTACTATTTAAAGGGCCCTACACTCCCTTTATTTTGTCTGATCTCTCATTAGAATCGAAAGGTTGAATAGGCTGGGGTTCCCCTTTAGAGTGTGACTACCTGCATTAAACATTTAACCCTTATTGTCCTACAGGTCTTGCTACAGGTGGTATCCCATTGTACATAAATGTGTATTGTACTCTCATACTGTTAAACTGTTCTTAATCCTAAGCTGTCTTTTGGGGAATTCCTCTACCGAGTCTGGGCAGTTATTCCGAACTCGGTGGATCTATTGCCCTCTTTTGTATATTATTACTACCTTGCTTACTTCAGTAAAAGCTGAGATAATAAAAACATTTGACTCGTGTGACGGGTCATTTAAAGGTGCTTGTGGAAGTCTGAACCCAGAGCGTCAGGTGGGTTGGAAGGTTCACAGAGTCATGGTAAAGCAGATGAGAAGGTAAATCCAAGCAGTCCTCAAGGGGGCTGTGCTACACTAGGGATGGGCTGAACGGACCCCTGTTCGGTTCGCACCCGAACTTTCGAAAACCGCGAAAGTTCGGACCCGAATAACGAACCCCATTAAAGTCAATGGGACCCAAACATCAAAAATCCAAAGTGCCCATTTTGAAGGCTTATATGCAAGTAATTGGGCCTACAATGGTTATAGGGGTCTGTCCTGCCCTGGGGGACATGTATTAATAAAAAAAAAGTTTGTTAAAAACGTCATTTTTAAATGAGCAGTGATTTTTTGATTTTTAAAGTGAAAGCATAAAAATTAAAAATTCCTTCCAATATAGTGCCTGGGGGGTCCCCTTAGTCTACCTCTAAAGTGGCAGATCTGTACCATGTTTAGAATCTGCTGCAGCAATAATTGCATTTATAAAGCCAAAAAAAATCTGAGACACAGAACACAGCAGGGACCTGAGAGGACATGCAGCACGACTCGCGCATGCGCAGTAGGGAATCAGGAAGTGAAGCCACATGGCTTCACTTCCTTATTTCCTTACTGAGGATAGCGGCGGCAGGAGCCGAGAGCCGAAGGACGGATCAGCTTCGGCTGCCGTCATCGAGGGCTCCCTGGACAGGTAAGTGTCCATATATTAAAAGTCAGCAGCTGCAGTATTTGTAGCTGCTGGCTTTTTTTTTTTTTTAGCAGACCTCCACTTTAAATTGTCCTAAGAGTCTGTGGACAGACGCGTTCTATGATCGGTAAAGAAATCTCCTGCAGCACTAAATGCCCGTTCTGAAAGCACACTCGAAGCTGGGCAGCCCAACAATTCAATAGCATACTGGGCAAGTTCTGGCCAGTGGTCTATTCTCATGACTCAGTAAGTAAGTGGATCGTCTTCTGAAAAGCTCTCCATCTCTGTTTTGGCCCAGAGGTAATCCTCCAGCATGTGATGCAGATGCTGCCGATGTGGGATGTGGAAGCTGACAGCCCTGGGCGGTGAGGACTAAAACTCTGAAATGCCTCACTTAGGCGCACGCGCAACAGAAGACTCAAAACTACGTTTTCCACCACACTGTAACCTACTGGAGTCAGGAAAAATGTCCAATAAAATCCTCTTTAACGTGTCCTCAAGAGATTTTATTTTCTGCACTCTCTGTGGGGATGGGATGAGTTATGAGACCTTTCCCTTATAATGGTGGTCAAGTAGGGTTGCCAACCAGTAATCATCCTTCTCCTTTATGTCACATATTCTTGGGTCCTTTCGCAGGTTTTGAAGCATGAGGTTGCCCATGCACCTCAAATTTGACAAGGTTTGAGAAGCAGACTCCTCTGGGTCACTCAGGATGACAGCATCTGGAACTTCCTCCTCCCAGCCACATACTACTCCCAAGGGTCCTGGGGTTGGAAAGGCATGGCTTACAGATTGATGCATGTCTTCCTCTTCTATGAAGCCTATGAAAGTGCCAGAATCCTCCTCCTCATCCGCCTCCCCTCTCTCCTCCTGTGTGTTCTGTGACATAGGAATGATGGTGTCTGGATAAAGTGGGCCTTGAGAGGAAAGGAAGTCCTCCTCTTCCTCCTGCTACTCTGCCTGCAGTGCCCTGTCCATAATGCCACGCAGAGTTTGCTCCAGCAGGAACACAACAGGGATTATGTCACTGATGCATGCACTGTCACTGCTCACCATCCTTGTGGCCTCCTCAAATCGTGACAATACAGTGCATGCATCCTTAATGATCAGCCATTGGCGTGGGGAAAAAAAGCTGAGGCGCCCTGAGCCTTTCGTAGTGCCATACTGGCACAGGTACTCGTTGACGGCCCTCTGCTGCATGTATAGATGCTGCAGCATTCCCAAAGTTGAGTTCCACCTGGTGGGCATGTCACAAATCAGGTGGTTTATAGGCAGGTGGAATTTCCCCTGAATTTCAGCCAACCAAGCACTGGCTGTGTATGACCGCCTGAAATGGCTACAGACTCTTCTGGCCTGCTTTAGTACATCTTGCAACCCTGGGTACGTACTTAGGAAAGGCTGCACCACCAAATTGAGGACATGTGCCAGGCATGTGTCAACTTTCCCAGTCTAAGGGCGGACAGGAGGTTTGAGCCATTATCGGACACCACCATTCCGGGCTCCAGCTGGCATGGTGTGAACCACCTCTGGGCCTGTCCCTGCAGAGCTGCAAGAATCTCTGCTCTGGTGTGGTTCCTGTCCCCTAAACACACCAGCTTTTAGCCTGACTCTGGGAATAGCCCTGTGAACGCTTAGGGGGTACCTGATGTTCATAGGACAATTCTGCAGAGGAGGGCAATGAGGTGGTGGAGGAGGAGGGGGTAGAGCTCACAGGTCTGGCATCACCACCACCAGCTGTATGGAGATGTGGGGGCACAACAAGCTGTAGCACCGAGCCCTGTCCTGCATCCTTTCGAGTTGCAAGCAGCGTTACCCAGTGTGCTGTGAACTAAATAAATCATCCTTGCCCATGCTTGCTGGACCACGTGTCAGCAGTAAGGTGGATTTTACGGCTGACTGCCTTGCCCAACGATGCCAGAACATTCCCTTCTACGTGATGGTAGAGAGATGAAACAGCCTTACGTGAAAAGTAGTAGCGACTGGGAACCTGCCATTCTGGTACAGCACATTGTGCAAATTCAGGGAAGGGGGCAGAATCAACCAGGCTGAAAGGCAGAAGTTGGAGAGCCAACAGCTTTGACAGGCTTGCATTCAGATGCTGGGCATGTGGGTGGCAGGGACTGTATTTTTTTTCCCACTGCAGCAGATGGGGCAAAGAAATTTGCCGGCTACAGTCTACAGCTGATGGTGTGCTGCTGGCAGATGTGCAGCTAGGACCTGGGACACCCTGTGCTATACCATCATCCCTGTCAGTGGAGGCTGCTGAAAGGTAATGACTCGGTATCGCAGGGGCAGACTGAAGTGGGTAAGGAGGAGGAGGAGGGACAGATATGTACCCCTTTTGTGTGGCTTTTAGGTGCTCTTGCCAACGGGCTGAGTGGTTGGACGTTAAATGCCTTGTTAGGCATGTGGTACCCAAATGGTTGGTGTTTTTGCCACGTTTGATGTGCCTGATCTGCTGCAGATGTGCTAAAAAAAACCCAGACAGCTGAGCATTGGGGAGTGGGCTGGGAGATAACAGCTGCAGAATGTGATGGAATAGGGTGGCTGCTCTCTACTCTTTCTTGATGTCGGCCTCCTTGGGGTTGTGCCGCCTCACCTTCAGTTTCCTCCTCTGCTCTATCTGGCACCCAAGTCGCATCAGTGACCTCATCATCATCATCATCATCATCATCCTGTCATCCTCAACCTCAGAACCAACATCTGAATCCAGTAATGGCTGGGCATCATCAAGGAGCAAGTGGCTGACGCTGTTGTCAAATAACTCAGCTGACTCAATGGCTGATGTTGGAGCTATGGCAGGAATAGATGTGGACAAGGAGGCAGGTTTATCCACTCTGGCAACTGCAGGGGACTGCACACTTGTCTCTGCTTGCGTGACAGAGGATGAGGAGGATGAGGAAGGTTTAGTAAGCCAGTCCACCACCTCCTCTGCATATTGTGGCTGCATAGCACGGGCAAACTCACTAAACAGAGGAAATTATGCCCTTCCTGAGGACTGACCACCTCGTCCACCCTTGCCTGTGGACACATACGTTGCTGGCCCCCTTACAGTGCCAAGGGAACGTCTGCCTTTCCTTGTTGTCCTCCTAGACATTTTTTTGGGAGGGGGGGCGGTGCTTATAAGCAAACGTAAAGAAGAAGTTGAAATCTGTATGTAGATGCACTTTAATCAATGTAATGAGGTGTTTGGTGTACTTTAATTTGAGTACTAACACTACACAGACACTCCACAGATACACTATAATATACTACAATATAATGCGCCAAACGTACAGTGACACACAGAACTATATGGCATTAAACTGGCAGTAATGCACACAGAACTATATGTGTTAAACTGGCAGTAACGCACGCAAAACTATATGGCGTTAAACTGGCAGTAACGCACGCAAAACTATATGGCGTTAAACTGGCAGTAACGCACGCAAAACTATATGGCGTTAAACTGGCAGTAACGCACACAGAAGTAAATGCCGTTAAGCTGGCAGTAACGCACACAGAACTATATGGTGTTAAACTGGCAGTAATGCATGCAAAACTATATGGCGTTAAACTGGCAGTAACGCACACAAAACTATATGGCGTTAAACTGGCAGTAACGCACACAGAAGTAAATGGTGTTAAACTGGCAGCTGACTGTTGATGGGACGAACACCATATCCTCACTGCAATCTCTGATCAGACGCTAGATTTAGAATGGTGCACTGATGCACCTTGATATTGTGAGTACCCCATTTGGGGGAGTGTTTTTATCTATTTTGGAATAAAAAGTTTTTAAACTATATCACACCATATAGTTTTTTTCTCATCCATTTATCTATCCTGCATTGGAGCCTGGGATAATGCAATCTGCGCAGAGCCCTGGGTGGCTCAAAAGCGTTTTTGACTTTGTTTAGCGACTTAGTTACAGGCTCTGAGGTGAGCGCATTACCTTGGGGGGTCACCGTTTTGCACCATCGTATGATCTGTGCCACTTGGAGAATTATGAGCATGTTTGAATACATCACCATTGAATATCACGCATAAGCACTTTCAATATTTATGTGCAGGACTTTATAATTTATATGCTTTTCTGGTTCAACTAAGGACTATTATTCACATGAACTGTGTGACACTAAGCACCTTTGAAGTTTGTTTGGCACATAGCACTTTTTGATATTTGTTTGCACTTATGTTTATTTATGTATATGAGTATCATGTGGTTTAGATATGCTTGTTGGCACGTGCACTTTGATGCGTTTACCCCAATTTATATGTGACTATTTGTTTATCCAGTTTATATTTGTTATTTTCTTTGTAGAGGTGTATTTATTTTTACAAACTTCAGATGCGTTTTGTATACGCATATTATTTTCATCACGTCACAATCTAGTGGCACATTTTGCACACTCTAGCGCAGGGTAATCCTCTGTTACATTCACTATCTACACGCTTATGAGACGTGTTTAATGTACGCAGCTAAGAAGTGTTTTTACTTAGCATCAGGTTCATTGTGGCTCGTAGGATTTTCCTCTTTAAACTGGCAGTAACGCACACAGAACTATATGGTGTTAAACTGGCAGTAACACACACAGAACTATATGGCATTAAACTGGCAGTAACGCACACAGAAGTAAATGGTGTTAAACTGGCAGTAACTCACACAGAACTATATGGCGTTAAACTGGTAGTAACGCACGCAAAACTATATGGCGTTAGACTGGCAGTAACGCACACAAAACTATATGGCGTTAACCACTTGCCGACTGCCTCGTGACGATGTACGTCAGCAGAATGGCACGGGCAGGTAGCGTAATGTATGGGTACGTTACTCCCCTTCCGTGGACGGGGGGTGCGATCACGCTCCCCCGGTGCCTGAGGCGGTCGGCATCATTGCAGGAGCGAACCCTCCTGAGGGGGAGGCCACTGATTCATGGCCTCTCCCCCATGATCACTCCTGATGAATGGGAAGCTTCCTCTGCTTCTGAAACTGTAAACAGAAGCAGAGGAAGTGATGTCATCTCTCCTCGTGGAGCCTTTTCGTTCTGGCTCCCAAGGAGAGAAGACAACAGCACACTAACACCAGTACACATAGGCACACAAATCACTACCAATCACCCCTGACCCCCCCCGATCACCCCCCCTGTCACAGTGACACCAATAGCAGTTTTGATTTTTTTTACTGATCACTGCATTGGTGTCATTTTGTGACTGTTATAAGTGTTAGGGCAATTAGTGGTAGGCCCCTTTAGGTCTAGGGTACCCCCCTAAACCCCCTAATAAAGGTTTAACCCCTTGATCACCCCCCCAGTCAACCCTTTCACCCCCTGTCGCCAGTGTCACTAATCGATCATTTTTCTGATCGCTGTATAAGTGTCACGGGTGCACTAGTTAGCCTGTTAGTTATTTAGGTTCAGCGTCAGCTTTTTATAGCGTCAGGTACCCCAATATACTACCTAATAAAGGTTTTAACCCTCTTATTGCCTCCTAGTTAACCCTTTCACCACCTGTCACCAGTGATCACCTTATAAGTGTCACAGGTGACGCTAGGTAGCCAGTTAGTTATTTAGCTTCACTGTCAGCTTTTTATAGCGTCAGGTACCCCCATATACTACCTAATAAAGGTTTTAACACCCTAATTGCCCCCTAGTTAACCCTTTCACCTGTGATCACCATATAAGTGTTACGGGTGACGCTGGTTAGTTTGTTTTTTATACCCGCCGCTTATTACCCAATAAAGGTTTAACCCCCTGATCGCCCGGTGGGTGATATCAGTTAGGTTTTAGTGTCAGTCAGGGTCTGCATCACCCCAGGCAGCGTCAGATTAGTGCCAGTACCGCTAACACCCGCGCACTCAGCATACACCTCCCTTAGTGGTATAGTATCTGAATGGATCAATATCTGATCTGATCAGATCTATACTAGCTTCCCCAGCAGTTTAGGGTTCCCGCAGTGTTAGCGGGATCAGCCCAGATACCTGCTAGCACCTGCATTTTTCTCCTCCACCCAGCCCAGCCCACCCAAGTGCAGTATCGATCGATCACTGTCACTTACAAAACACTAAACACATAATTGCAGTTTTCGCAGAGTCAGGCCTGCGAGTCTCACTACTGTACCAGTAACTTTAGAGCCCAAAATGGCAAATCAAAGGTACAGTAGTGAAGAGGCCTACACATTTCTGAGCATGACAGACAGTGAAGAGGAAGTCACTCATCTGTCAGATTCAGGCTCAGAATACGATCCTGTAGACCACAGCGGCTCCATGACAGATAGCTCTGACGACGGAGTTGTGGTCCCTGCCAAGGTCAGGCGTACCAGACCCCGATCTCCTTCTGCTGTTGTTGAGGTGCAAGAACCGCAGGGCTCTCGTATGGAGCAGAGAAGTACTGGTTCCGCTCATCCTTCTGGTGAACTGGCAAGCACCAGCGGCCTAGTACACCCTGGTCGTACATCCAGCACTGCAGTATCACGTGGTGATGTGGCTAGTCCCATAAGTGCAGTTCAAGCTGGTGAGGTGGCAAGCACAAGTAGTGTCCTGCTGCCACCAAGAAGACAAAGACAGGCCCGTCGTGCCCATAGTGTCCTTCCTGCAGAATTTGCCAATCCTAATTGGGAGCCCACCACTTCTGCAGCACCCGTACTTCCCCCATTCACTGGCCAACCCGGAATTCAGGTGGAAACAGTTGATTTTACATCACTTGATTTTTATTCACTGTTTTTCACGGAAGATCTCTATAGACCTATTGTGGACCAAAGTATTTTGTATGCTGGTCAATTCATCGCTGCTAATCCCCAGTCCTTCCTTGCCAGAGATTGGAAACCAATTACGGTTTCCGAATGTAAGACCTTTCTGGGCCTATCCTTCGACATGGGCATAGTTAAAATGAGTATGTTTCAGTAATATTGGTCCACTGACCCAATTTACCATATGCCCGTGTTCTCTGCATCCATGACCAGGGCACGATACGAGCAGATCTTGCAGTTTATGCACTTCAACAACAATGAACTCTGTCGTCCTTTGTGGAGACCCTGGATACGATCGGCTCTACAAAATTCAGCTCCTCGTAAACCACTTCAACGAATGTTTTGCAGCCTTGTTTACTCCCCATCAAGTTGTCTGCGTTGATGAGTCCCTGATTAAGTTTTCTGGCCGCTTGTCTTTCAAACAGTATCTTCCCAGCAAGCGTGCCAGATACAGGGTCAAGATGTATAAGCTCTGTGACAGGGCCACAGGCTATACATATAGTTTTATGGTTTACGAGGGAAGAGATAGTCACGTAGAGCCGCCAAACTGCCCAGATTACATAGGGAGCGCTGGCAAGATTGTGTGGGACTTAGTGTCACCCTTATTCGGAAAGGGGTACCATTTGTATGTGGACAATTATTACACGAGCGTTCCACTTTTTAGTCACTTGTCTGATCATCAGATTGGCGCATGTGGCACCGTGCCATCTAATCGCCAGGGCTAACCCCAGAGTCTTGTAGATTCCTGTCTTAGGCTGGGGGAGAGAGCCTGCTTGAAGTGTAATAACTTGCTTGCTGTGAAGTGGAGGGATAATAAGAATGTTTTCGTTCTGTCCTCCCTGCATGCAGACACGACGGTCCAAATTCCTACGCCGACTGGTGTTGTGGAGGAACCCCTCTGTGTCCACGAATATAACCAAAATATGGGAGGGGTGGACCTCAACGACCAGTTGTTGGTGCCGTACCAAGTTGCCCGTAAGGCCAGATGCTGGTATAAAAAAGTGTCTGTATACTTATTTCAATAGGCTTTGCTGAACGCTCATGTGCTATACAGAGCTTCAGGATAGACTGAATCCTTGCTTAAATTTCAGGAAGAGATCGCCAGAACCCTTCTGTTTCCAGACGGCTGCATGAGAGGCATTTTCCGTATGTCCTCCCGAGTACCCCTACCCAACGAGCCCCCCAAAGAAGATGTCGTGTCTGTAGCAAGCGCGGATATAGGCGTGGCACCTGCTAGTAATGTCCCTCCTGTCCTGACAATCCTGGTTTTTGCATTGTTTTGAACACTACCATACACTAGTGGAGTTTTAGCGTAGGGTACAGCACTGCACAGATTAGGACACACTTTCAGAGGGTCTCCCAAGATGTCATTGCATTTTGAGAGACCCGAACCTGGAACCGAACCGTTACAGTTACAAATAAAAGTGTAAAAACAAAAAAAAAAGTAAAAAAACAAAAAAACCACAAAAAAATATAAAATAACACCAAATATAGTTGTCGTTTTATTGTTCTCTCTCTCTCTATTCTCTCTCTATTGTTCTGCTCTTTTTTACTGTATTCTATTCTGCAATGTTTTATTGTTATTATGTTTTATCATGTTTGCTTTTCAGGTATGTAATTTTTTATACTTTACTGTTTACTGTGTTTTATTAATAAGCGGTACTTCTAGGTATAATATCCACCCTATACTTAGTTGACCACCACTGCGCCTCGGAGAATCAACCTAGATGATGGTTATCATCGGTTGGTATAGCCTAACTATAGCTGCCACTTGGTGAAAATCAACTGTGCAAAAAAATATTCAAATCTTGTGACGTGACAATGGTGCACTACACCCCACGTGAAGAATTTAAAACGTGGCGCTATCTCCAAAAAAATATATTTGTATTCCCACTATTTATAGTGAAATTCCTAATCTAGTGAACACACTTTTACGGGTGTATATTGAATAAAATAATAATAAACCAAATGAAATAAAAAACACCAAATAAATACAGTACATAAAGTGACTCAGTGTTAACCCTGCTTAAAATCATATGTGTCAATCCTTATACAATTATTGAATATATATCATTAAACCAATAGCACAATGTACATATCACACATTGACTCAGTGGTTAGAATTCAATAAATAAAATCTGTGAAAAAAACACACACATATGTGTAAA
Organism: Lithobates clamitans; assembly: GCA_037952925.1. Classification (NCBI taxonomy): domain Eukaryota; kingdom Metazoa; phylum Chordata; class Amphibia; order Anura; family Ranidae; genus Lithobates; species Lithobates clamitans. Next base: position 408,922 of record JBBGZY010002273.1, on the reverse strand, counting down.
AAGTCCGTGATCGTGGTTAAATAAACATCAACTGTGCCACAGCAAGTCCTTTGTATTCCTGAAGTGTAATTAATCCTTCCACCACACCTATGTGTTCAGTGCTCCCTCTCCCAATAGACAGTCTCTCACCAGCTCCTTATGCCTCCACTTTCGTATGAGGGTATAAAGCATAGGAGTTTCCAAGCTACCGGTAGGGGCTAAGTGTATTCCATCCAGAAATTCGTGGGGATAGCGCCACGTTTTAAATTCTTCACGTGGGGTGTAGTGCACCATTGTCACGTCACAAGATTTGAATATTTTTTTGTACTGTGTTTTATTGTTAACCATTTTTTTGTTTTCAGGTACGCCATTCAGCTGCAGTGCGGATTTATTTATCTTGACAGCAACAGCGTTTGCTCCCTCGATACATAAAGCCGTGACTCCAGCGATGTAGGAGGTTATTTCACCACCACAGTTAAAAAAAAAAAAGAGCATATATACTGAAGCATGGGGGCAGCAGGGGTGGAGGAGCGATTTGCTCCTAACTTTTGGGACGGATGCCCCCATGCTTCGGCATATATTTTTTAGGCCATTCAGCTGCAGCACTGATTTATCCATCTTGACAGCAACAGCGTTTGCTGCCACGATACATAAAGCAGTGACTCCAGCGCTGTAGGAGGTGATTTCACCACCACAGGTAAAAACAAAATGGTGCATGTATGCCCATCATTAGAAGTGGGTGGATGAAGGGAGGTATTCTAATAGTGGGCATACCCACCAATCAATCTCTTTTTTCCGTTCAGCCCACAGGCTGCATGAAAAAAAAGATTACAATATATGCCCAACAAGGACCATCAACGTACTGGTATGTTGCTGGACTTTGAGTGGTTATACCAGAATGATGCCTGCCGGTTTAGGTATCACCTTGGTATCATACTTTTCAGCCAGCGGTCAGCTTTCATGTAAAAGCAATCCTAGCAGCTAATTAGCCTCTAGACTGCTTTTACAAGCAGTGGTGGGGAATGTCGCCCCCCCACCGTCTTCCATGGTTTTCTCTAGCTCTCCTGTCTCAATAGGGAACCTGAGAATGCAGCTGGTGGTTCCGCCAGCTGACCATACAGCTGATCAGAGACCAGAATGGCTCCAATCATCTCTATGGCCTAAGAAACCGAAGCTACAAGCATTTCATGACTTGGATTTCGCCAAATGTAAACAGCGCCATTGGGAAATTGGGAAATCATTTTATCACACCCCTCTTGGTGTGGTCAGATGCTTTGAGGACAGAGGAGAGATCTAGGCTCTAACAAACCCCAATTTTTTTATTAAAAAAAAAAGAGTACCTGTCACTACCTATTGCTATCATAGGGGATACATACATTTCTTGAGATAACAATAAAAATGATTTAAAAAAATGAAAGGAACAGTTTAAAAATAAAAAAGCAAAATAAATAATTAAAAGAAAAAAAAAGCACCCCTGTCCCCCCCTGCTCTCGCACAAAGGCGAATGCAAGCGTCGGTCTGGCATCATATGTAAATAGAAATTGCGCCATGCATGTGAGGTATCACCACGAAGGTCAGATCGAGGGCAGTAATTGTATCAGTAGACCTCCTCTGTAAATCTAAAGTGGTAACCTATAAAGGCTTTTAAAAATGTATGTAGTTTGTCGCCGCTGCACGTTTGTGCGCAATTTTTAAGCAGGTCGTGTTTGGTATCCATGTACTCAGCCTAAGATCATCTTTTTTATTTCATCAAATATTTGGGCAATATAGTGTGTTTTTAGTGCATTAAAATTAAAAGTGCGTTTTTTCCAAAAAAAATGCGTTTGAAAAAATCGCTGCGCAAATACTGTGTAAAAAAAAAAAAATGTAACACCCACCATTTTAATCTGTAGGGCCTTTGCTTTAAACAAATATGTTTGGGGGTTCAAAGTAATTTTATTGCAAAAAAAAAAAAATTCATGTAAACAAAAAGTGTCAGAAAGGGCTTTGTCTTCAAGTGGTTAGAAGAGTGGGTGATGTGTGACATAAGCTTCTAAAGGTTGTGCATAAAATGCTAGGACAGTTCAACACTCCTCCAAATAACCCCATTTTTGGAAAGTAGACACCCCAAGCTATTTGCTGAGAGGCATGTCGAGTCCATGGAATATTTTATATTTTGACACAAGTTGCGGGAAAAAGACAAACATGCCATGGGCATATGTGAAATTACACAAAATACATTCCGTTGCTTCTCCTGAGTACGGGGATACCACACGTGTGAGATTTTTTGGGAGCCTAGCCGCGTACGGGACCCCGAAAACCAAGCACCGCCTTCAGGCTTTCTAAGGGTGTAAATTTTTTTTTTTAATTGTTTATTTAACAAGTTTTACATACAATACAAGATAACACGTAATTATCACAGTCGTTCACAGGTAATGCAAATATACACTGTCATTGAAATTGAAATGTAAACAAAGTTAGAATGGGATATATAGAGCCAATGTAAATACAGAGATATTGAAAAATCCATCCAGGTAAGAGAAATGATTTTCTTATGTACGATTTGGTGTCATTGGTATATACTATCAATGTCTGTATGGGGTACAGAAGCAGCGCAAGACATCAATAGTAAGAGGGCATAGTCAATTTTAAATGAAGTCAGCAACAACCTAAGGATAAATTGACTATACAAATCAACTATTACTTAACTAGGACTGTATGTTTCAGAGCTATAATGAGATTCGTCCCATGACTTCCATATTTGTGAAAATTTATGTGATGAACCCTCAACTACGGCTGTTAGGTGTTCCATTCTCCGTATGTCCGATAAGATGGAGAGGACTTGCATAAGAGTGGGAGAGGTAGTAGAGAGCCATAGTTTGGGAATAGTTCTCTTAGCTGCTAATAGTATGAAAGACATCAGTCTTCTTTTAGATTTGTGGATACCAGATACAGGAAGGCCTAATATGTAGTGCATAGGTTTTAGGGGGACAGGGACCCCCATAAACCTCTCCAGGACCATTTGTATTTGAGTCCAAAATTGGGTGACTAGAGGACATTCCCAGAAAATATGAAAGTGTGAGCCCACAGCTTTATTACATCTCCAGCACATTTTTGAGGTTGTCAGGTTGTATGTGTGTAGGCGTTCTGGGTTTTTTTACCAGAATAGTAGAATTTTATAAGCAGATTCTTTGTGTGCGACAGAGCGGGAGATTTTGGAGGTGGATTCCCAGAAACTCTCCCAAACTAACAGAGAGATGTCATGTTGGAGTATCTGAGACCATCTCTTTATGTATTTATGACTGTCTACCTTCAAAGGGTTGGCTTTGCGTAGAATTCTATATATGGTGGAGATTAATTGGGGCTCATAAGGGCCTTCGGCACATAACATTTCAAAGTCTGTTGGCTTGTCCAGGGAGAGGGTGGGGGATTTGGAGGCGAAAAAATGTCTGAATTGTAAGTAGGAGTAGAAACATGTTTTAGAAATCTGGTATTGTTTTTGTAGGTCAGTAAATGATAATAGATGTCTCGTAGCTGGATTAACAAGATATCTCAGCCGAAAGATCCCGGCCCCAGTCCAGTGTAACATACGATCATATGACAAGCTATCAGGGATGTCCGGGTTGAAGAGAAGGTGAGCATGGAGAAGATAATGAGTAACGATCAGAGCATCTTTTCCATGTTGCTAAGGTGAACAGCATTGGAGCCAGGCATAAACCTCTCAGCTGGGACATGTGTCTGTCACTAGACGGCCAGAGCAGGTAACATGGATGTACCGGTGAGGTAACGCTCATTTCGATCTCGGCCCGTCTGTTTGGGGCTTTCCTTTCCTTTCACGACCACTGATCCTGCCACCCGATGGGACACGTTATTCCATATAAAACGGAGACTCCTCATTTGAAGGGCTTTCAGCTGTGACATAGGAATTGCCACTAGGAGCGTCTCGAATAGATACAACAGTTTGGGAAGTATCGACATTTTGAGAATGTTTACACGTCCCAGAAGGGAGAAGGGAAGAGCGGTCCATTGAGTCAAAAGGCGATTGATCTCTTTGAATAGTGGGGGAAAATTAGCTTGGTATAACGAAGAGTATGATGCTGTAAGCTGTACTCCTAAATATTTCAGCGAGAAGGCACACCAATGGTAGTTATAGTTTTGTTGAAGTATAGCTAGTTGAGGAGCAGTGATATTAATGGGGAGGGCTTTCGTCTTGGTAGCATTCATTTTATAACCTGAGATAGCGCTAAAAGCTGTTAGAATATTGTGGAGCGGTGGCAGGGATGTGTGTGGATGTGTAAGCGTCAAGAGGACGTCATCTGCGAAAAGAGATATTTTGTATTCTCTATGTCGCAAGTATACTCCAGTAACATTGGAGCTATCGCATATGGCAGCAGCCAGGGGTTCTAAGCTGAGGACAAACAGTAAGGGTGACAGGGGACACCCCTGCCTGGTACCGTTACTGAGAGGGAATGTAGGGGATATGTGAGATGATAATTGTACCTGGGAGGTGATGGGAATATAGGATATATATCGAAAAGCTTGTGTCACGTACCTTGAAGGTGAGCCTGACGTGCAGAGGGAGACCTCTCGTACGGCTCTGGTTCCGGAATCACTGGAGTGGAAACAGTGACCCTCGGAGCACAGCAGGGTAGGAGAGTCTGCAGGTTCCGCTTGACTGAAGATGGAGTCCGCTTGGCGGAGACAGGAACAGACTTGATTGCTGTGGATGCAGAAACACTGAGAAGTAGCAGGCAGGTGCGCACAGATGCAGGACTTGTAGGCAGATGCACACGGATGCAGGACTTGTAGGCAGATGCACACGGATGCAGGACTTGTAGGCAGATACACATGGATGCAGGACTTGTAGGCAGATGCACACGGATGCAGGACTTGTAGGCAGATGCACACAGATGCAGGTCTGCAGGCAGATGCACACAGATGCAGGGCTGCAGGCAGGAGCAGAGTCAGACAAGCCAGGTCACAGCAGCGGATCAATCAGACAGAAGCAGCAGGCAGAGAATGGTCAAAGTCCAGGCAGGATCGGCAACAGGAGATCAAACAAACAGGAACACAGAACAGGTCAAAGGCAAGCCAAGAGGTCAGGACTGGAGACAGTAGCGAGGTCAGGAGAAGCCGAGTAACACTGGAGCAGATGCAGGTTCAGGATCGGGTACAGGATGAGCTGCAGATCAGACAGCAAGGATGCATTCTAAAGAGGCCCCTTTTAAGGATCGCTGGGTGCCAAAGCTGTGTTACTGTGCGTGCGTCCGCGATGTGCGCATGCACATGTGCACTGGCGCACGTCTATTCACTGCTGAATGCCTATGGACTGGAACAGATCCCAATGGACCCATGCGCCCCCAGCCAGTTGCAGAGCCATGCGCAGTACGTCCATGACATTGCCCCCCCCTTAAAGGCAACCTCCGGGTGCCCAACAGAACTCTTTTCTGGGGGTGACTGTGAAAAAACCCCCGGATCAATCTTGGAGCGTGAACATCCTGCTGAGGTTCCCACGAGTTCTCTTCCAGGCCATACCCCTTCCACTTAATGAGGTACTGTAGTTGATTACCCCTTCTTCTGCAATCAAGGATAGCCTCCACCTCAAATTCCTTGTCCCAGTCGATTATTTCCGGTTCTGGAGGGCCGGAACCCCTGTCCAGAAAGGGGTCTGGTATTGTGGGCTTAAGTAAGGATACATGGAAAACTGGGTGAACCTTGAGTGAATCTGGTAAGGTAAGTTCATAGGAAACTTCGTTTAGTTTTCTCTTACTCGGAAAAGGGCCAATGAATTTAGGTGCCAGTTTTTTTGAGGGGCAGGCCATTCTGAGGTTGGTAGTTGACAATCATACTTGGTCACCTGGCTGGAGAGATAATTCACCTCTTCTTTTCCGGTCGTAAGTTTTCCTTTTGGTTGCTTGTGCCTTGACTATAGTTTCTTGCAGAAGTTTGTTGTTTTGTTTCAAGAAGTCAACAGTAGTCTGTAATAAAAGATAAAGAGATTTCGCGCATAAAATCTATCATAAAAATACACAATAATTGGTGGATATAAACTGTGAAGAATCAATAATAATAACAGGTACTGGATAAAAATGAATAATGTGATAAAACCTGTGCTATAAAATCCACAAATTCAAATAAATGGATAAACACCAAATCGCAAAAAAGTGCAAAGTGCAAAAAGCTGAACAGCAGCTATAGATAGCGTGATAAAAGATGCTGTCAAATATGTGACTATAAACCAGAGTTCACATAGGAAACAATAGAGTCCATAACTTGTAATGGTAGTGATGGTAGTGTTAATCTTCATAAAACAACTGACAGCTTAACCAGGCTCTCTAGACTCTCACCTCAAAGCAAGGTAAAACAGGCATCAATGCAGATCTTTCCTTGTTGTGACAACAGAAGTCACCGGATGTCTGTGTTCCCCTCTGCTTGCTGTTAGGGACCTGCCAAAATAAACTGGGAGTATCTCCACTTAGGCTTGTGACAGCCCGGTGAAAGAAGGGGGAGGAGGAGAGAGGAGGCCTCTGATGGTGTAGTATTTCAAAGAATATTTATTGGATAAAAACAAATTGGTCTCTTACTTAAAAACAATAATAAAATCACAAAAGCAGGAAGGAGCGGCGTCCGAGGCGCCTCCTTACGTGACTTCCGGTGTAGTCAGCTCTCTGCCACGCCCTACGCGTTACGTCACCGCTCGTGACTTCAACTGGGGAACCGGATTGGCCTGAGAGGAATGATACTTATATCGTAGAACCGGAAGTAATCGAGCAGCCATTTTTATTATGGTAATGTGTATCTATCGGACATCGGCCATCTTGGAGGTGGCAATCGAAATAGATTGCAGGCCGTAGCCCTGGGGAGTCGAAATGAGATTTCGAATAACAATATAGATATATCGAATCTCCGTTTGCATTAGAAATTAAGCAGTTAAAACTAGGGCAACATAAATGAATAATCTGAGTCGGGACAAATACGCCATTTTCTTGTAGCAAATGAAGGTCTATGGCGGTAGCCATCTTTATGGTGGTTATCTCACTGTAATCGACGGCCATTTTTGGATGGGATAAAAACTAAATGTTTGACAGAGTACCGGGAATGGTTATGTAAAAATGGTAAAAAGAATTTGAAATGGACCCATTAACTATAAACCTCAGTCACCAAGGAGGAGCCTCTTACTGGATAATACAACAAATCTAGTGGGCCCAAAACAATATCATCAGCGTCACAGTATGAAAGATATAAATATCATAGTTCATAAACCAGGACAAAGACAAAAAACAGTATGATATAAATATTAGTAAAATATGAATAACAATAGCCATGATTAGAAGCTTCAATAAAAGTGCATATGTAAATTTCTGAAATCTAAAAATTACTTAAAAAACAATTTAAATCAAACTCTACGTTCATACCTCTAGGGGTTAATGTACGCAGAGTATGAATCCAATATGATTCTTTTTGGCTAATACTTCTAATTTTATGGGTACCTCTCCATGAATTTTTAAATCTTTCTATTCCCCAAAATTGCAAATGTATGGGATCCCTGTTATGTACTGCTGCAAAGTGTTTGGACACGTTGTGTTTGGGGTTTCCTTTTTTGATATTTTGTATGTGTTCCTTCACTCTAACTTTGAGGGCCCTCTTTGTACGTCCTACATATTGCAATTTACAACTACACTGAAGTACATATACAACTCCCTCAGTATGGCATCCAATAAAATCTTTAATTCCATATGTTTCGTTTGTAGTAGTAGCTGTGAATTCTGTTCTTTTTCCTTGAAACTTTTGGGCGTGTTTACATGCAAAACAGTTTCTACATGGATGGAATCCTTTTCCTGTGAAGAATGAGTATGGTACTTGTTGGGGGGGTTCAATCACTGTTTTCACTAACATGTTTCTGATGGTCGGTGCCCTTTTATATATGATATTAGGTAATTCTGGTAATACTTTAGTCAAATCTTTGTCATTTTTCAGGATATGCCAGTGTCTTTGGATAATTTTAGATATTTGTTTATGTTGGACACTGTAGTCCAGAATTAAAGTAGGTGTTTCCTGTACTGGCACTTTCTTTGGGTGGATTTCTAACATTTTAGTTCTATCCATACTCCTTACTTCTTCAATTTGTTTCTCTATGAGTAAATGCTCATACCCCTTTTCTAAAAACCTAGAACCAATTAGCTTAGCCTGTTCTTTAAAATCCTCTTCTTTTGTGCAGTTTCTCCTAATACGAACAAATTGTCCTTTCGGTATATTATAAAGCCATAATTTGTGATGGCAGCTGTTAATGGGAAGGTAGCTGTTCGCATCTACGTTCTTGAAAAACGTTTTAGTTGTTATTCTATCGCCTTCAAGGCTTATTTTGAGGTCCAGGAACTCCACTGTCTTTTCACTAATGTTCCATGATAAACGAATATTTTTTTCATTTACATTCAGTTTCTCCAGGAATTGTTCGAGCGCTTCTCGTTTGCCATTCCAGACAATGATAACATCATCGATATACCTTTTATACAAAGTCAGTTCTGCTGGGGTGTTTTCATAAATAGATTGTTCCTCCCATTGCGCCATAAAGGCATTGGCCACACTCGGTGCAAATTTAGCACCCATTGCGATCCCAATGGCCTGTTTATAATATGTATTGTTGTGCCAAAAATAGTTACACTTTAAACAAAGGTCTAGGCACTTAATCAAATATTTTCGCTGTGTACATATGAGATTGCTATATTTTCTGAGGAGCCATTTAGTAGCAGAACAGGCATCATGATGCTGAACTATAGTATATAGTGAATTCACATCTGCCGTGGCTAATAGTGTTCTTCCTTCGAGTACTGGTACTGTATCTAGAAGTTGTAATACGTGTTTAGTGTCTTTCAAATAGGCTGATGTTTGTTGCACTGCAGGTTGAATAAAATGGTCTAGGTATTGTCCTACTCGGGATGTAAGGGACTCTATTCCATTAACAATTGGTCTGCCCGGTGGGTTTTCCAATGATTTGTGAATTTTCGGTAGGGTGTAGATAACTGGTATCCGGCATGTTTCTGGGATGAGGTATTTTGACTCCCTCTTGTTCAATATCTCTTTTCTTGTGCCCAAATCTATCAAGCGTTCCAGCTCTTTTCTATATTTATTTGTCGGATTGCTCAACAATCTAGTGTATGTTTTATCATCTTCTAGTTGTCTCTGCAATTCATTCAGGTATTGCTCCTTTGATTGTATCACAATCGCTCCTCCCTTGTCCGCTGGACGAATAATGATGTCCTTTCTTTCTTTAAGCAGTTTTATGCCTTTTTTAATATGTATGGGGTCTGATACTTTTTTTATTTCCAGAGATTCTAGATCTTTAAGGACAAGTTTCTTAAACACTTCCACATGATGATTGTCTGATACTTGGGGGTTGAAAGTTGAGTTATTTCTTAATGTACTGTGTAATATTGTTGGAGAGGTATTCCTTATCGTGTTAATCGTTCTGTATGGGTTCGAGAGGTAGTATTTCTTCACATTGACCTTTCTTACATATTTAAGTATGCCAATATATGTATTAAATTTGTTTAAATTGTTAACTGGAGCGTATTTTAATCCTTTGTCTAAGACGGAGAGTTCATCGGTAGAGATGGGTTGACCGCTTAGGTTAACCACATTACTTCCTACTGTTCTCTTTTTCGCTTGAGATCTCTTTCCCGCTCTCCGTCCTCTCTTCGCTCCAGACTGTTTCTTGTTCTGTCTTCCTGCATCCTTCTTCTCGGAGAGGGGTAATAATTTTGTGGCTCTCTTCGTGGAGTATAATCCCTTCTCTCCCTCTCTAAAAAATGACGCTGACGATCATACTCATAATCATTTTGTTGTTGATGTCTTGTATCATAGTAGTGATGGTCTTCATGGTCTCTTAGAGGTTCAAACCTATTATAGGTCGGGACTGGAGTTCTCTCTCTTTCTCTATACGTGTCTTGAGGGTAAGCGTATCTGTTATGATCTCTCTGATGCCTTTCATTATTCGATCGTTGGTTATAATGTTTTTTAAAATGTTTCTTGAAAGGTTTCTTCCAATATTGTCTGGGGGTCCGTTGAGTGTAATTATTGTATTGGCGCTGATCGTATTGGGGTGTTCTCATTCCCTGTTGTGCTCTGTTGTCCATATAGACTTCTCTGTCGTCCCATCTTGGTGGATTAATGGCATGGGTTGTAGTCGGATCTTGTATTCTCACTTCTCTTTCCGGAGTGGAATAAGCTGAGCTGGGTGGACTGGGATCCACTTTTTTCTGCCATTTAAAAACTTGTGCCCCTCTGTAATCTTCTATATCTCGATTATACTTCTTCATTTTGCGTTGTTGCACTTCTAGATCTTTACTAATCAGATCTTTATTCATCTGTGTAGTCAGTCTCTTAAAATCTGGGGATTCTTTATATGGTTCTAGTTTCTGCTTTATCTCCTCTATTTGTTGCTCTAATATTCTAGTTTTTTTGTATTTCCTTCCTAGTAAAAATTTAAGACCTTCTATACTTTTGTTATTAAAAAATTCAAACCATTCGTCCATTGATTCTTTATCTAATAAGCCGTCATTAGGTGGTAATTCCCATCGTAGCCTCCTTGGTACAATATTCTCTCTAATGTACCTCTCAAAGGTAATAGTATCCCACCACAGGGAGACTTTCTTCTCCATATGGTGGCCTAGTTTCCTAAGTGTACTTTCTAAGTCTGTGTTCGGTGTATTAGTTTGTGATTTAAAAATGTCATCCAAGTTGACATTCCTATTCTCCATGAAATGAAATATATCCATGTTAGCAGCAAGGGTAAGGTGAATGTGTGGTGATAAAGTATAATTGCTATGATCCCTCGCGCTAAAGTGAGATAAAAGTGAATGTGGTGACAAACAAAATATGATCAAATAAACAAATCCTAAAAGGACAATTTGTTCGTATTAGGAGAAACTGCACAAAAGAAGAGGATTTTAAAGAACAGGCTAAGCTAATTGGTTCTAGGTTTTTAGAAAAGGGGTATGAGCATTTACTCATAGAGAAACAAATTGAAGAAGTAAGGAGTATGGATAGAACTAAAATGTTAGAAATCCACCCAAAGAAAGTGCCAGTACAGGAAACACCTACTTTAATTCTGGACTACAGTGTCCAACATAAACAAATATCTAAAATTATCCAAAGACACTGGCATATCCTGAAAAATGACAAAGATTTGACTAAAGTATTACCAGAATTACCTAATATCATATATAAAAGGGCACCGACCATCAGAAACATGTTAGTGAAAACAGTGATTGAACCCCCCCAACAAGTACCATACTCATTCTTCACAGGAAAAGGATTCCATCCATGTAGAAACTGTTTTGCATGTAAACACGCCCAAAAGTTTCAAGGAAAAAGAACAGAATTCACAGCTACTACTACAAACGAAACATATGGAATTAAAGATTTTATTGGATGCCATACTGAGGGAGTTGTATATGTACTTCAGTGTAGTTGTAAATTGCAATATGTAGGACGTACAAAGAGGGCCCTCAAAGTTAGAGTGAAGGAACACATACAAAATATCAAAAAAGGAAACCCCAAACACAACGTGTCCAAACACTTTGCAGCAGTACATAACAGGGATCCCATACATTTGCAATTTTGGGGAATAGAAAGATTTAAAAATTCATGGAGAGGTACCCATAAAATTAGAAGTATTAGCCAAAAAGAATCATATTGGATTCATACTCTGCGTACATTAACCCCTAGAGGTATGAACGTAGAGTTTGATTTAAATTGTTTTTTAAGTAATTTTTAGATTTCAGAAATTTACATATGCACTTTTATTGAAGCTTCTAATCATGGCTATTGTTATTCATATTTTACTAATATTTATATCATACTGTTTTTTGTCTTTGTCCTGGTTTATGAACTATGATATTTATATCTTTCATACTGTGACGCTGATGATATTGTTTTGGGCCCACTAGATTTGTTGTATTATCCAGTAAGAGGCTCCTCCTTGGTGACTGAGGTTTATAGTTAATGGGTCCATTTCAAATTCTTTTTACCATTTTTACATAACCATTCCCGGTACTCTGTCAAACATTTAGTTTTTATCCCATCCAAAAATGGCCGTCGATTACAGTGAGATAACCACCATAAAGATGGCTACCGCCATAGACCTTCATTTGCTACAAGAAAATGGCGTATTTGTCCCGACTCAGATTATTCATTTATGTTGCCCTAGTTTTAACTGCTTAATTTCTAATGCAAACGGAGATTCGATATATCTATATTGTTATTCGAAATCTCATTTCGACTCCCCAGGGCTACGGCCTGCAATCTATTTCGATTGCCACCTCCAAGATGGCCGATGTCCGATAGATACACATTACCATAATAAAAATGGCTGCTCGATTACTTCCGGTTCTACGATATAAGTATCATTCCTCTCAGGCCAATCCGGTTCCCCAGTTGAAGTCACGAGCGGTGACGTAACGCGTAGGGCGTGGCAGAGAGCTGACTACACCGGAAGTCACGTAAGGAGGCGCCTCGGACGCCGCTCCTTCCTGCTTTTGTGATTTTATTATTGTTTTTAAGTAAGAGACCAATTTGTTTTTATCCAATAAATATTCTTTGAAATACTACACCATCAGAGGCCTCCTCTCTCCTCCTCCCCCTTCTTTCACCGGGCTGTCACAAGCCTAAGTGGAGATACTCCCAGTTTATTTTGGCAGGTCCCTAACAGCAAGCAGAGGGGAACACAGACATCCGGTGACTTCTGTTGTCACAACAAGGAAAGATCTGCATTGATGCCTGTTTTACCTTGCTTTGAGGTGAGAGTCTAGAGAGCCTGGTTAAGCTGTCAGTTGTTTTATGAAGATCAACACTACCATCACTACCATTACAAGTTATGGACTCTATTGTTTCCTATGTGAACTCTGGTTTATAGTCACATATTTGACAGCATCTTTTATCACGCTATCTATAGCTGCTGTTCAGCTTTTTGCACTTTGCACTTTTTTGCGATTTGGTGTTTATCCATTTATTTGAATTTGTGGATTTTATAGCACAGGTTTTATCACATTATTCATTTTTATCCAGTACCTGTTATTATTATTGATTCTTCACAGTTTATATCCACCAATTATTGTGTATTTTTATGATAGATTTTATGCGCGAAATCTCTTTATCTTTTATTACATGTGCCAAGTGCTATGTGTACACTTGTCGATTTCGCTGCAGTCTTTTTTGATATCACCATAAAAATCACCCACTTTTAAGATTTGTTTATTTGATCATATTTTGTTTGTCACCACATTCACTTTTATCTCACTTTAGCGCGAGGGATCATAGCAATTAAACAGTAGTCTGTACCGCTGAGACCGGAGACTCCGGAACAATGTCAGGTAAGAAGACTGGGTGAAACCCATAATTAGCAAAAAACAGGGACTGACCTGTAGCAGAATGGCTGGCGTTGTTAAAAGCGAACTCCGCTAGGGGTAACAGTCCTACCCAATCATCTTGAACAAATGTTATGTGTGTGTTTTGGAAAAATCTGGACAGCCGCACTCCGGATTGGAAAAGTGAAAAATAAAATCCTCTTTATTGAAAAAGTAATAACATGATTAAAATCCGTACATGGCTTTGTTGGGATAATGCAGCATAACCGCTAACGGTTATGCTGCATTATCCCAACAAAGCCATGTACGGATTTTAATCATGTTATTACTTTTTCAATAAAGAGGATTTTATTTTTCACTTTTCCAATCCGGAGTGCGGCTGTCCAGATTTTTCCAAAACACACACATACCATTGGAATAGCAATTGCCGGCACCTGGGGCTCTCACAATCATCCACACAGCAGAGGACGGGAAGCTTGAACCCGGTCACCTAGAGCGGTGGTAACTATCTTGTTCATCTTGAACAAATGTAGTGAAGCACCGGATATATTGTTCGAGGGTCTGTTTAGTCAGTTTATACTCTCGGTCTGGCTGTTAGTCTGCGGGTGGTAAGCAGAAGACATAGATAGATCAATCTTCAAGACTTTACATAATGCTCTCCAGAAACGAGAAGTGAACTGGACTCCCCTGTAAATGTCAGGGACATGTCGGTGGCAATCTGGCTAACTTGCGTGCACGTAGGTGCACAAGGAGCATTTCTAGAATTGCTGGGCTGAATTCCCCACTGGGGGGCGCTGGCGCGCTCCCGCGCGCGTTCGCGCATTCGCGGGTGCGCGCGCGCGCCCGTGCGCGTGCCCGTTCGCGCTAGCGCTGTTTGGCGCCAAAGCCCCTTTAAAAGGGTGTCAGTTACTTCCATTAGGTGCTGTTCGTCTTCAGCTCTGCACCTGAATTCCTGTAACCTGCTTGTTGTTATCCTTACTATTGACCCGGCTCCGTCTGACTACTCTGCTATCTCCAATCCGACCCGGCTTGCCTGACCTTGTTGATATCCTGCTACCTGTTACCGAATACCTGCCTGCCTGACCATTCTGTGATTATTCCTTCTGCCTTATACCTGCCTGATCTCCTGCCAACCCGGACTGTCTGACGCTGCTTTGCTTGTGCCCTGTGACCCTGTTCACCACCTGCTCTTCCAAGATTCAGGTTCTGCTGCTGCTATACCAACCCCCTGTTTGCTAACGGATCCACTCCTGCTGGCCTGCATCCGCTATACAGTCATTCCGGAGAAGTCTCCTCAGCTCCTGTGTTGGTCGTCGCCAGGAATCGCATCAGACACTCCTACCCACTGTGCTCAGGAGACCACTGTTCCCACTCCAGTGGCTCCTGAACCAGCGCATAAGAGAGGTCTCCTTCTACCAGTCGGGCTCATCTACCAGGTACCTAACAGTACGAACAGCCATGTCTGAGCCCGCAGGAGAGGCCTCTCCTATCCAGGAGATCTGCACGCACTTAGCGGCACTCACACAAGCCGTAAAGACTCTGCAAGATAGTTATAATAGACTGGAAGGTCAAGTCCTGAACCTTAGTGGGCCAGGAGGCGCATCCCCTGCTTCAGCAGCAGCCCCAGTACAAGCTGCTGCACCTCCCTCTGTGGTCATGCTTCCACCCGAACCCAGGGTTCCCGTCCCTGAGAGGTTCTCCGGGGATCGCACAAAATTCGTGGCCTTCCGCAGTGCCTGCCAGTTATACTTTGCTCTACAGCCACGGACTTTTTCTTTGGAGGCTACTAAAGTAGGATTTGTGATATCCCTACTGCAAGGAGAGCCGCAGACCTGGGCTCACCGCCTGCGGGAATCTAACTCGATACAGGTCCAGACTTTGCCCTCTTTCTTTGAGGCCATGGCTCAGTTGTATGAAGATCCTCAGCGGACCGCCACTGCCGAGTCAGCTTTGTTCGCGCTCCAGCAAGGCCGTAGACCGGCCGAGGACTATGTCATGGACCTTCGACGCTGGAGCGCGGACACACAATGGAACAATGCAGCGTTACGTCATCAGTTTCGCATGGGGCTATCGGAGAATCTCAAGGATGAGCTTGCACGGGTAGGAATGCCAAATACCCTTGAAGAACTTATTGCTTTAACAATCCAGATCGACCGACGCCTTCGTGAACGTCGGTCTGAACGATCCTCCCAGCAAACACGCCCCTTGTGGATGACTGCAAAAGTTCCAATGCCTGCTTCCCGATATCTACCGTCAACCAGCTCTAACCTGGCCACTTCAGCACTTGATGTCCCTGAACCAATGCAGTTGGGACTACTGCGTTCTACTTTATCCCCAGAAGAGCGGGCACGCAGACGCCAGCTAAACCTCTACCTCTACTGCGGCGGGTCAGGCCACTACGTAAACAACTGTCCGGTCAAGTTCCGTAAGTGTGTTTCCTATACTTCAGCCAGTCTTTCCGCATTAACCGCCAATGCCACTCAACTTGCTCTCCCTCTCTCGTTGCAGCTCCAGGGAAGAACAATCCGGATCAACGCCATCATTGATTCTGGGGCTTGCAGCTGCTTTATTGACTCTGCCTTTGCTGCTCAACAAAATTTTCCTCTGAAAAACAAAACACACAAACTTTCAGTTTTCTTGGCCGATGGGTCCCACATAAAATCAGGACAAGTTTCTCAGGAGACCCTCCCATTGTCTGCCACCTGTTCATCTCAGCATAAAGAAATCCTGATCCTGGACGTCATCTCCTCTCCTCTGTTCCTGATCATTTTGGGCATGCCCTGGCTCCAGGCCCATAATCCTCACGTTAATTGGACTACCGGTGAAATCAAGTTTTTGTCACCCTATTGTCAGAAACATTGTTTTCCCGAAATTCCCAAACCAGCTGCCACCTTACTCTGCATGGATACGGATCCAGACCATCTCCAAGCCATACCAGAGGTTTACCATGAATTTGCGGATGTCTTCAGCAAGAAGGGAGCGGATTCCCTACCACCCCACCGCCCGTATGATTGCCCAATTGAGCTGCTCCCTGGGGCCGAGATTCCTTTCGGGCGCATCTTTCCACTATCTGAAAAGGAACAAGAGGCACTTAAACTATATGTTAATGAAAACCTCGAAAAGGGCTTTATTCGACCCTCTACCTCCCCAGCTGGGGCCGGAATATTCTTTGTTTCTAAAAAAGATCAAACTCTTCGTCCATGTGTGGACTATCGGGACTTAAATAAGATCACAGTTAAAAACCGCTACCCGCTGCCCCTGATACCTGAACTATTTCAGAAATTGAGATCTGCCATTATTTTCACTAAACTGGATCTAAGAGGGGCCTACAACCTGGTTCGCATTCGGGCCGGGGATGAATGGAAAACGGCTTTCCGGACCCGTTTCGGGCATTATGAGTACTTGGTCATGCCCTTTGGCCTGTGCAATGCCCCTGCAACTTTTCAGCATCTGGTCAATGATGTATTCAGAGATTTCCTGGACATCTTTGTGATAGTTTACTTGGATGACATCTTAATTTTTTCTAATTCCCTTGAACAACATCGGGAACATGTTCGCAAGGTCTTGGGCCGTCTTCGCTTACATGGACTGTACGCCAAAGCAGAAAAATGCGAATTCGAACAAAGTGACATTCAGTTTTTGGGGCTAGTGATCTCCCCTACCGGCATTAAGATGGATCCTCAAAAAGTGTCCGCTGTGCTAGATTGGCCAGCTCCTCTGGACAAGAAGGGCGTGCAGCGTTTCATCGGATTCGCAAATTTCTATAGAAAGTTTATTAAAGGATTCTCTGCCATCATTTCACCCATCACGCAACTAACCAAGCAGAACTGCCGCTTTCATTGGAGCTCAGAGGCTCAGGAGGCCTTTGAAGAATTGAAAAGGCGTTTCACTTCAGCCCCAATTCTCAGCCATCCTGACCCGTCCCTACCTTTTATTCTAGAGGTGGATGCTTCTGAAGTGGCCGTGGGTGCAGTCATCTCTCAGCGACAAGGTAACAAGGATCTCATGCATCCTGTGGGGTTTTTCTCCAGGAAACTCTCGCCGGCTGAGCGAAATTACGATGTGGGTGACCGGGAATTACTGGCCATCAAGGCGGCGCTAGAAGAGTGGAGGTATCTGCTAGAGGGTGCAGTCCATCCGGTTTTATTATATACCGATCACAAGAACCTCGAGTATTTAAGATCTGCTAAGAGACTGAAACCTCGTCAAGCCCGATGGGCCCTATTTTTCACACGTTTCTGCTTTCATATCACTTACCGGCCAGGAACCAAGAACGTAAAACCAGAAGCGCTCTCGCGCATGTTTGATCACCCCAAGGAACCTTCTGTACCTGACACCATCTTGCCAGCAAACAGTTTTTTACTCCTCCAGACGGACATCCTGTCCTTGATCAGAGAAGCATCACCAGAACCCTCAAATCTTCAGGGACTCGCTTTAACTTCCCGAGATGGGTTGCTATGGAAAGGAAGTCAGATATTCGTGCCAGAAGATGTCCGAGTCAAAGTGCTGACCTTGTTGCATGATCACCCACTTGCAGGACATTTTGGGGTTTGTAAGACCCTTGAACTCGTGCAACGCACGTTCTGGTGGCCCAACATGAAGGAATTTTGCAGGAAGTACGTCAGCTCTTGTTCTGTCTGCATTCAAAATAAAACCTCCAGGAACCGAGCTTGGGGACTGTTGAGGCCGTTGCCCGTACCAGATAGGCCCTGGAGGATGATAGCCATGGACTTTATTGTAGAGTTACCATGCTCAGAAGGATGTTCGGCGATCTTTGTGGTCGTCGATCGTCTGTCTAAAATGGCCCACTTCTTGCCCTTAAAGGGGACACCCTCTGCTGTAGAAACGGCCCGTGTGTTCATAAAAGAGATCGTCAGGCTGCACGGAGTCCCTGCAAATATAGTATCTGATAGGGGGGTACAATTTACCTCGCGTTTCTGGAAAGCTCTATGTGGAATACTGAAAATTGAATTAGCCCTGTCTTCAGCGTATCACCCCCAAACTAATGGGCAAACTGAACGGACAAATCAAACGCTAGAGCAATATATTAGGTGTTTTACCTCATTTGTGCAAGACGATTGGGTGTCCCTACTGCCTTTAGCGGAGTTTGCTTATAATAACGCTAGCCATTCTGCCACGGGTCAGTCCCCGTTTTTTGCCAATTATGGTTTTCACGTATCTTTCTTGCCAGATTGTCTTCCAGAATCTCCAGTTCCAGCAGTCCAGGACACAGTACAGTTCCTCAGTCGCAACAACCGGATGCTACAGGAAGCGGTATCCAAGGCACAAGCAGACAGTAAAAGGATCTTCGATCAAAAAAGAAGAGGAGATCTAAATCTGCAGATTGGTGATAAGGTATGGCTGTCTACCAGTAATATTAAACTAGCTTGTCCTTCCAAAAAGCTTGCTCCTAAGTTTATTGGGCCCTTTCCGGTGAAAAAGAAGATTAATGAGGTATCTTTTGAATTATGTTTACCTGACTGACTTAAAATCCATCCTGTCTTCCATGTCTCATTATTGAAGCCTGCTGTAACCGATCCCTTCCCTAATAGGGGCACCAGGGTCCCCGAACCTGTCTTGGTGGACGGAAACGAGGAATACGAGGTGGAGGCCATCCTCGATTGTAGAAAGAGGTTGGGACAGGTACAGTTTTTGATCAAATGGAAGGGGTACGGTCCGGAGAATAATTCTTGGGAACCCAATAGCAATATTCACGCTAAACGTTTAATCCATGCTTATTTTGCTGCCCATCCTGAGAAGAAAAGTTATCTGGGCATCCGGAGGCTGCCCGTTGGGAGGGGGCAATGTCAGGGACATGTCGGTGGCAATCTGGCTAACTTGCGTGCACGTAGGTGCACAAGGAGCATTTCTAGAATTGCTGGGCTGAATTCCCCACTGGGGGGCGCTGGCGCGCGCGCGCGTTTGCGCATTCGCGGGTGCGCGCGCGCGCCCGTTCGCGCTAGCGCTGTTTGGCGCCAAAGCCCCTTTAAAAGGGTGTCAGTTACTTCCATTAGGTGCTGTTCGTCTTCAGCTCTGCACCTGAATTCCTGTAACCTGCTTGTTGTTATCCTTACTATTGACCCGGCTCCGTCTGACTACTCTGCTATCTCCAATCCGACCCGGCTTGCCTGACCTTGTTGATATCCTGCTACCTGTTACCGAATACCTGCCTGCCTGACCATTCTGTGATTATTCCTTCTGCCTTATACCTGCCTGATCTCCTGCCAACCCGGACTGTCTGACGCTGCTTTGCTTGTGCCCTGTGACCCTGTTCACCACCTGCTCTTCCAAGATCCAGGTTCTGCTGCTGCTATACCAACCACCTGTCTGCTAACGGATCCGCTCCTGCTGGCCTGCATCCGCTATACAGTCATTCCGGAGAAGTCTCCTCAGCTCCTGTGTTGGTCGTCGCCTGGAATCGCATCAGACACTCCTACCCACTGTGCTCAGGAGACCACTGTTCCCACTCCAGTGGCTCCTGAACCAGCGCTTAAGAGAGGTCTCCTTCTACCAGTCGGGCTCATCTACCAGGTACCTAACAGTACGAAACTATATTCGTTGGAATTCCGTGTAACCGGACAATTTCCCTGATGAAAACCCGGGCAGTCTCCATGGCGGAGGGTGTGTTTTTCAATGGTATAAAGTGGGCCATCTTCGACAAACGATCAACGACTACAAAGATAGCCATGCATCCTTCAGACAGGGGTAGTTCTACTATGAAGTCCATAGCAATCATGCTCGATGGTCGGTCAGGGATGGGTAGTGGTCTGAAAAGCCCCCAAGACTTAGTTCTAGTGGACTTGTTCTGAATACAGACAGTACAAGACTTGACATACTCTTTGCAGTGTTTCTCAAGGTTCGGCCACCAGAACATGCGCTGAATCAGCTCCAGAGTCTTGTGGACCCCAAAATGGCCAGCCAGAAGATTATCATGGCAAAGACTGAGTACCTTTGTCCTGAAAGTCTCTGGTATGAAAATGTTATTGTCTTTCCAAAGTAACCCGTCCCTGGGCAACAGAGTGACTCCTGAAGGACTGGATATTCCTGCTGAGGCTTGTCTTAGGCTGGGCATCAAATCAGACTGAAGGAGAAGGAAGTTTTCATAAGATGGTATCAGGAACTGAAGTCTCTTTAGGATCATCGAACATACAGGAGAGGGCATCTGGTTTGACGTTCTTTGACCCTGGCCGGTAGGTGATATGGAACAAGAATCTGGAGAAAAATAGCGCCCATCGCGCTTGACGCGGCTTCAGGCACTTGGCAGTTCTTAGATACTCCAGGTTCTTGTGATCGGTGTATATGAGTATGGGATATGCTGCCCCTTCCAGCAGGTACCTCCACTCTTCGAGCGCAGCCTTGATAGCCAGGTGTTCCCAATCACCCACATCATAATTTCTCTCGGCAGGAGAAAGTTTACGGGAGAAAAAGGCTATGGGATGCATCAAATCCTTCAAACCCTGGCGCTGGGAGATGACTGCTCCTACTGCCACTTCTGAGGCGTCCACCTCGAGTAGATAAGGTAAGGAGGGATCTGGATAACTCAAGATGGGGGCAGAGGTGAAAAGTCCTTTCAAGGTGGTAAAGGCCCTCTGGGCCTCGGAATTCCAATGGAACCGGACATTTTGCTTAGTCAGCTGTGTGATTGGGGAAATGATGTTGGAGAACCCCTTGATGAACCTGCAGTAAAAGTTTGCGAATCTGACAAACCGCTGTACCCTTTCCTGTCTGATGGTGCAGTCCAGGACAGCTGTGACTTTCTGCAGATCCATTTTGAACCCCTCAGTGGAGATCACCAGACCTAGGAACTGAATACTCTGCCGCTCAAATTCACACTTTTCAGGTTTAGCATATAGTCCGTGTTGGCGGAGTCGGCAGAGTACAGTCTTAATGTGCTTTCGGTGCTGATCCAGGGATGAGGAGAAAATCAAGATATCATCCAGATAGATGATCACAAAAATGTCTAGGCAGTCTGTGAAAATATTATTCACAAAGTGCTGAATGGTTGCAGGGGCGTTACACAGACTGAAGGGCATCACTAAGTACTCATAGTGGCCGAATCTAGTACGGAAAGCAGTCTTCCACTCATCCCCTGCACAAATTCGTACCAAGCTGTAGGCCCCTCGCAGGTCTAGCTTGGTGAAGACAGCTGTGGTACGTAGTCTTTGGAGGAGCTCAGGCACCAGAGGCAAAGGATACCGGTTCTTTACCGTAACTTTATTCAACTCCTGGTAGTCCACACAGGGCCGTAAGGTATGATCTTTCTTTTCAACAAAAAAGATTCCTGCTCCTGCCGGGGAAGTAGATGGTCTGATGAATCCTCTTTTCAGGTTCTCATCCACATATTTTTTCAGTACCTCCAACTCCCGCTCAGACAGAAGAAAGATTCGTCCGAAGGGAATCTCTGCCCCTGGCAGTAACTCAATCGGGCAGTCATAGGAGTGGTGTGGAGGGAGAGTCTCAGCCCCCCGTTTACTGAAAACGTCCAGAAAACTCATGGTATGGTTCAGGCACTAATGAACGTACCTCCGGATGAGGTTGCATTCATAATAGGGGGCCAGAAGCTCTGGGAGGAGTGGGCAGGCAGTGTTCCCGGCAGTAGAGAGATTGGAACTTGATACTTCCAGAACCCCAGTCAATTTGCGGGTTATGGGCCTGAAGCCAAGGTAGTCCTAGAATGACTGGGAATAGTAGGGACGCAATTGCATCCAAAATTAACAGTTCCTTGTGGTTAGTGGCAGAAATCACAGGGAATGGAGGGGTCTGCTGGGTGACCAGACCTGACTTGATGCAGGACCCGTCTGCTAGGAAAATGGGAAGTCCTTGAGCCCTGGGTTGGAGGGGAATGAGCTGTTGGCGAGCAAAGTTTAGGTCGATGAAACAACTGCAAGCCCCAGAGTCAATAATTGCCTTGTCCGGAACAGTCCTTCCTGGAAGTTGGAAAATGATGGGGAGAGCCAATTGTGTAGTGCTGGCAACAGGTGCGGGGTAACTGGGCGAGGATATGGATAGACATCTCCGGAGCTTTACTGGACAGGCGTATACATAATACATGCCATACATAATGGCTTTGTCAGTACAGACAAAGGTTATTCTGCTGCCGGCGTAACCGTTCCTCAGGGGAAAGAGCGGGCCTTATTAACCCCAGCTGCTTAAGTCCGAGGGGTTCTGAAGTCCGTTTGTTAGGTGCAGCATGTACTGGAGCAGAGTGAGAGGAAGCAGGACAAGTGGAAGCAGGCACTCGGGGTAGTATTCTGGTGGAATGGGTCTGCTGGGCTGCTCTCTCTGCCTTACACTCACGAAAGCATCGATCCATCTGTATAGTCAGAGAAAACAAGGCTTCCAGGGAGCTTGGTATACTGACCCAGGCAAGTTCGTCTTTTACTTCCTCGGACAGGCCGAGACAAAACTGATGCCGCAGGGCTGCACTGTTCCACTGGGTATCTGCGCTCCAGCGTCTGAAGTCCATAATGTAGTCCTCGACCGCTCGGCGGCCTTGCTGGAGCGCATGAAGGGTAGCCTCTGCAGTGGAAGACCTCTGCGGATCGTCATACAGTAAGGACATGGCGTTGCTCGACTCTTTGCAAAGAAAGTTTGCAAAGAGTCCAGTACAACATGGTGACCTCAAACAGATGATCAGCCCAGGACTGAGGTGCTCCTTGTAACAGAGAAATAACGAACCCCACCTTGGTAGTCTCTTGGGTGAATGTCCGGGGCTGTAGTGAGAAATACAGTTCGCAGGCATTGCGGAATGCCCTAAATTTATTCCGGTCCCCAGAGAACTTCTCCGGGATAGGGACCCTTGGTTCTGGAGAACACATCATTGCTGCAGGCGTGATGAAAGTCTCTGAAGGTGACCGGTCAATAGCAGGGTTAGCAGGGGTACCCAGGAGTTGCACTCGCTCTTCCAGATGCTTGTAACTGTCCCGGAGAGATTCCACCACTCGAGCAAGAGCGGAGAGGTGCTGACACATTTCATCTGTGGAAGAGGTCCCTCTTGCAGGCTCAGGCATCGCTGTCTGATACTGTCACGTACCTTGAAGGTGAGCCTGATGTGCAGAGGGAGACCTCTCGTATGGCTCTGGTTCTGGGATCACTGGAGTGGAAACAGTGACCCTCGGAGCACAGCGGGGTAGGAGAGCCTGCAGGTTCCGCTTGACTGAAGATGGAGTCCGCTTGGCGGAGACAGGAACAGACTTGATTGCTGCGGATGCAGGAGCACTGAGAAGTAGCAGGCAGGTGCGCACAGATGCAGGACTTGCAAGCAGATGCACACAGATGCAGGACTTGTAGGCAGATGCACACGGATGCAGGACTTGTAGGCAGATGCACACGGATGCAGGACTTGTAGGCAGATACACATGGATGCAGGACTTGTAGGCAGATGCACACGGATGCAGGACTTGTAGGCAGATGCACACAGATGCAGGTCTGCAGGCAGATGCACACAGATGCAGGGCTGCAGGCAGGAGCAGAGTCAGACAAGCCAGGTCACAGCAGCGGATCAATCAGACAGAAGCAGCAGGCAGAGAATGGTCAAAGTCCAGGCAGGATCGGCAACAGGAGATCAAACAAACAGGAACACAGAACAGGTCAAAGGCAAGCCAAGGGGTCAGGACTGGAGACAGCAGCGAGGTCAGGAGAAGCCGGGTAACACTGGAGCAGATGCAGGTTCAGGATCGGGTACAGGATGAGCTGCAGATCAGACAGCAAGGATGCATTCTAAAGAGGCCCCTTTTAAGGATCACTGGGCGCCAAAGCTGTGTTACTGTGCGCGCGTCCGCGATGTGCGCATGCGCATGCACACTGGCGCACGTCTATTCACTGCTGAATGCCTATGGACTGGAACAGATCCCAATGGACCCATGCGGCCGCAGCCAGTTGCAGAGCCATGCACAGTACGTCCATGACAGCGTGTATAAAGGGTCCAGAGAAACCGTATTTCGCTAGAATTGCGAACATAAAGGGCCAACTGAGTCGGTCCAATGCTTTCTGGGCATCTAGACTTAGAACCAGAGCAGGGGTTTTTGTTCTAGTTAATAGATCAATAAGGTCTATCGTGTGCCTAGTGTTGTCTCTGGCATGTCTTGTAGGGACAAAACCCACCTGATCTTTATGTATTAGTGAAGGTAATATTTTCGAGAGTCTATTGGCCAATATTTTTGTGAAGATTTTATAATCCAAATTTAATAGGGCATTAGGGCGATAATTATCAGGGATAGATGGGTCTTTGCCTGGTTTGGGTATTACTGTGATATGTGCATGCAAAAACTGAGATTGGGGCAAAGTACCTTTGATTAAGGAGAAAAATAAATTCAACATGTGTTGGGCTAATATTGGGAGGAAGGTTTTATAATATGAATAGGGGAGTCCATCAGGGCCTGGGGCTTTGTGTGAGGAGAGTAGTCTAATCACGTCCGCCAATTCCTCAGCGGTAATTGGTTTATTAAGTGAGGATAGCTGCTCTGGAGAGATTAGCAGAAGTTGTAAGGAAGATACGAAGGCGTCAAACTTCTCTTGTGTAAACTGGGTCGACGGGTCTGAGCCTAGACAATTGTAAAGTTTGTTATAGAAATCTCCAAAGACCTTTGACGTGTCCTGGGGGGAGTAAGTAGGCATACCATCAGGCTGCATTATACAGTCAGGGATAGATAGGGATGGTCGTGGTTTTAACTTTTGAACTAGCATCCTATGTGGCTTATCTGCAAACTCATAAAACCTCTGTCTTGACCACAACATGGCCCTAGAGATTCTACCCATATCCATAGCCTTAATTTGGTTTCGGATAGATACCACTGTACGTAGGCGGGTTGTCGTAGAAGATTGAAGCAAATACATTTCCGCTGAGCGTAGTCGGGTTAGAAGATCCAATTTTTGTTGAGTAGATTCCCGTTTCTTGCCTGAACCAGCAGAAATGCATTCGCCTCAAAAGAAGGCCTTATGGGCCTCCCATAGGGTAGATAAGCTTGAGACAGAGCCCACGTTTAGCTGAAAATATTCTGTGAGTTTCGATTGGAGTAGGTTATTAGTATCAGTGTTCCGCAGAAGGGACTCGTTCAGTCTCCAGTGGCATGTCTTAGGTAGTGCAGAGTGTATGGCTAAATCCAGTGTAATAGGGGCATGGTCGGACCATGTAATGGGGCCTGTTTCGGAGGCAACCAGATAAGGTAATAGGGGTGCGGTTATAAGAAAGTGGTCTATGCGGTAGTAATGTTTGTGCGGGGGGGAGTAAAAGGTATATTGCCTATGTGTGGGGTGTTTCACCCTCCATGCATCAAATAAGTTGTATGAGCATGTTAGTCAACTATTGCAAAAAGGTTGTGGGGAGGTGTGTAACCTTTAGAGGATCTTTGTGAGGAATCCAATCTGCCCCGAATTAGGGGCGTATACATTGACCAGTGTGAGGGGTGTTGTGTGGTGGACACAGTTCAGGAGGACATACCTACTGTGGGGATCCAATGTTGAGGAAGTGATTTTTAATGGACAGGAGAGTTTGATCAAAATGGCTACACCCGCCCTTCCCGAGGGGTCGGAGGCCATAATTGCAGTAGGAAAAATTTTGAAAGCAAATTTGAAGGAACCGCCCGGACAGAAATGCGTCTCCTGAACCATGACCACATCAGCCCCTGAGGCCTTGAATTCTTTCAGAGCCAACCAGCGCTCGTGAATGGAATTCAAGCCCTTTACATTATGTGAGAAAATTTTTAAGGCCATGTGATATTCCTAAATTGAGTAGCAAGCATTCTCTTAACCTGGCATAAGAGTATAATCAACCATATTATAAATGATCTGCAAGGAAACATATGTGAACATTTCTCATATAATAAGAAAACAGTGAATAAACATTTGTTGACAATGTAATAGAACCATAACAAACTCAAAAAATATAGGCAGGTCAAAAAGAGACCTGATAAAAGAAGAAAAAAAATAAAAAAACATAAAAATTTGAAACAGGAATTTTGTAAACCTGAAGGAGAAAAGTAGGACATTTAACAAGAAGCAACGTTCAAAATAGAGCACCACTTACTGGAGCTACAATGAAGGCTTAAAGGAGAATAGAACTCTTCCAAAATGGAAAAACATATGTGTGAAAAAAAAAATAGACCAACAATTAGAAACTGGGCTTACTGATCATTTCAGAAAAGGGAAGGGATTTAGGGGAGAACTCTCCCCGCAGATACCTGAGGAAATCAGCCAAGATCTCGGGAATCTGGGGAACAAGAACAAAGAGGTGCAAGTCGGGAAGTCCTTGGAGCCTCAGGTGGGGGGTCTAGGTGGATTGGAGCGTTGCGGTATAGAGAAAGCCTTCTGTTGTCTTCGACGGACTGGAGTCCAGATGGCTGCTGGAGCTTGAAGTGGCTTGGAGGTCAGTGGAGGCGGGGGGGAGCTAAAGCGCTTCTTCTGGAACCGGTGGCAGTCCCAAGTTTCCAGTGAGGGCCTCACATTTATGAAGATCCCTGATGGAGTATTGTGTGCCATCTTTGGATGCTGAGAGCCGGAATGGGAAACCCCATCTGTAGGGGATTTGGTGCAGTTGGAGGTGGGCCGTGATTGGACGGAGATTGCGTCTTTTCGCTAGGGTGATGGGGGAGAGGTCACTGAAGATTTGGATTTTGGATCCTTTGAAGTCGATGCAATTTTTGTTGCGTGTGGCTGCTGTTAGAGCTTCCTTACTGTCATAGTAGTGAAAACGAACTATTATGTCTCTCGGGTTGGAACCAGGAGGAGGTTTGGGAGCCAAGGATCTGTGGGCCCTATCTAGGCACCAGTCAATATCAGGTATATGTGGGGGTAGCGTGACAAAAAGATTAAGTAGATATGTCCGTAGCTCTTTGTCATTAACTGCTTCAGGGACTCCACAGATCCGCACATTCGAACGACGTTCTCTATTCTCCAAATCTTCTTGTTGCAGTTGTATTTGGGAAACAGTGTGTTTGAGAAATGCATTTTCTTCCTCAAGTGCATGCATATATTGTACAGTCTCGTCAAATTTAGTTTCCAGGGTGGCAGTACGCTCTCCCAGCTGATCAATCTCCCCCCTGAGCTCTTGAGTAATCTTCCCAACCTCTTTAGCTATATTGCGTGTCAAATCTCGTAGACGTGTCTGCAGTTTCAGGTCTGAGACTGCTACCGTGACTGCTTCGGCGAAATTCACCTGCTGGTTAGTATTTCCTGTGTGAAATATACTCGGTGCATAGGCTAATAGGTCTGCAGCATCAGTCGGCTCTGTGGGTGTATTTGAGGCCGGGGATTGCGACCTGTATAGGAATCGCTCCATGTTTTGTGCTGACTTTGGTGTTGGTACAAAATCTTGATATGTACTTCTGAAATCCTATTTTGCCCATGTAGTGCCCAGAGGTGTCCAAAAAAAATCAGATATGATCCTGTGATTGTGAAAGCTTTGGTAGCGGTAAAGGATCCCTTAATTAAGGAGCGGGGACCCGAGAGGATCTACAGCATATTCACCATTGGTGTTAATCGCCCCTGCACCCCCCTATTGTACGCTTTAGGGGTGTAATTGAACTATCTGAAGTCTTGGAGGGGGGAGGGGTGTGGGGAGCCCCTGGGAGATCCTGCTGGAATTACATTAGAGGGTATGCTGCAGGGATGGGAGAAGAGTTAGTGCTGCTGGTGTGTTGATAAGCTTCTCCTTTCTTGGGGCCTGATATGTCCACTCAAGCTGTAGGGATGTTTATTGTGGAGTACAGTACCTGGGTGAAGAGGGTGAATCTTACTCCCAAGGCCTCAGGATGGGTGTGGGTCGTTGGTATATGATGCTGGCCAGCAGGGGACCCCAGGCAGGCCTCCGTTTATACCCCGTTCCTCTGTCTCCTTCAGTGGATGCTGCCACTACCTGAGGAGGGCGGGTGGATATCCGACCGGCGGGCCGCTGAACCTTAAGCCGGGGGATCCTGGAGGATCCACGGGCCTACAGGCCGCAAGATGGCGGCAAGCCACCTTTCCATGTATGTGGCCGTTAGGGATGTACCGGCGGATGTGCTAACTGTATATGGTAAACGTTCCGCGCTACCCCCAACTGTGATAAACCAATGTGAAATTTAATTTAGTGAAAATCTATTTTAAAGTGCATAAAAAACACCCAAAATTGCAAATATATGAAACATAAATAATCCTGAGTGATGCAACTAAAAAACCTTGAACATGAGGTTTTATACAGTATAAAGAAAAAAGTTCAGTGCGCTACTCAAATAATAATGTGAATATAAAGAAATGAAAAAATTATAGTTCATATGGAAAATTATGGTATCATAAACCGGAGGTGTGATTCCTCTTTAAATCTTCAGCAAATCTTCTATGGATCTTCTAAGACAGTGCAGAAATAGGAAAAGCGGGCTGCTTACCAGATTTGATGGATCCCCACCACAGAGATCATACGAGCCTGAACAAACTCCTTTCGGGGTCAGGAACAGCTGGTCTTTGAGTAGAGACAGACTTCCCTCCACGCCTGGTAGTTGAAATTTCAGAGGCGGCAATCAAGAACGCTCTCCTCCATTAGCTGCTCCAGCAAGACCACTCATAGCAGGAAATAGTATATTTTAAAAGAAAAAGAGGCGCTTCATTGTGCAGTAGTTTAAAATGCTTTAATCCATAAATGGACAACTGACATCAAAGCATTGGCAGGGTAAAACACCGTAGCAATTAAAAAACACAGCCGACGCCGAAGCCGATCAGCTGAGAGTGTGGTGACGTCAGGTCCTCTGGCTCCACCCAACGTACGTTTCTCCTAAACAGGCATCAACTGGGAGAGGAGGCTATGGCCAGACGTCACCCACCACACCTTTAAATACCTCAGTGCATCGTTGACACAGAAAATGGATTTGGGATCACATCCTGCACAGCCCACTATGTGCATGGACATGAAACCAACCATCCTCTATGTCAGCCAAAAAATTAGTATGTACTAGCTAAAGCACATCACAAATAGTGTATATAATTTCATAAACCATAATATGTTACAACCAAAGCGATATATTCAGAATCCTATTGCTAAAACATAGCGAATATAGCATCTTCCAGTGAAGCATTCACTATAGCATTCGCCCCACTGGAAAATATATCACCATATATAAATCTGACATTTATCATGGAAACAAGCTGATAGAAATAAATAGGTAAAAATATAAAAATATAAAAATTATTATTTACTTTATTCTAAAACCAACAAAACAGGAAAATTACAGTATTTATAAATTCCTTAACCCATGTCTATGAGCCAAAGTCATCCAAAGGAATTTACTATAAAATAGGGACAACATCTGAATATGTGTTAAAATTAATTGTCCCAAAAATCCAACAATGCAACAGTGGCGTAGCGTGGGGGGTGCGGGAGGGGCCGTGGCCCCGGGCGCAATATCTAGAGGGGCGCAGAAGTCCCGACTCCCGCTATCCCAATTCCAGACTACTGTCATTCCGACTTCCAACTCGGCACTCCACACCTGGGAGTACCAAGTGTGCCACTGTCTGCGCCCCGCCTCTGCCGCTCTCCATGTTTCTGTGCTAGTGCTGCCAGAGCTTCCCCAGCTGTCCGGCCTCAGCAATGGACACTCTCTGCGATTGGCTGCTCCAGTCATGTGTAGGCACAGCGGCAAGCAGAGCTGGCTTCGGCGGTTGATCGCGGTTCACTGTCCAGGTCTCATCTCTGGCTATGCTTCCACCACACTCCGCAGTCCACATATCAGAGACAAGAAGAGCCCAGGTGAGTGGTGGCTTTGTACTGCCGTGCTGGGGCCGGGCTGGCTGGAGACTAGCAGGCTCAGCAGTGAATAGGAAAAAGATCAGGTAGGATGGGGATGGCTGGGGTGACACCTTCTCTGCCAGGCTGAAATGAGATGGAGGGAGGAAGTTTATCTGAAGTGCCGCTCTTCTACCACTTCTGGGACACTTCACATCCTGGGAAGGGGGCACATTCCCACAGACTGGGAAACCAGAATTGCCAACATGTACCCATAGCTTTCTGCTCTGTGCTTCATACATGGGGTTCTGTGTATATATAGTGCATGGTATGATGGGGGGAGGGGGCAGTATATATATAAAACACATGGAGGGGGGCAGTGTGTATATATATATATAAAATACATGAGGGGGGGGCAGTCTACATATCATACATAGGGGGGTCAGTGTATGTTTAACACATGGGGGGGGTCAGTATATATTATACATGGGGACCAGTGTATATATAATATATGGGGAGTCAGTGTACATATATAAAATTCAGTGTATATAAAATATATGGGGTAATGGGTGGGGTTAGTCTATATAATTTATGGGGGTTAGTGTATATATAATATATGGGTGTTAGTGTGTGTATATTTAGTATATGGGGGTTAGTGTATATATAATATATGGGGGTTAGTGTGAGTATATATAATATATGGGGTTAGTGTATATATAATATATGGGGGTTAGTGTGTATATATAATATATGGGGGTCAGTGTATATATAATATATGGGGGTTAGTGTGTGTATATATAATATATGGGGGTCAGTGTATATATAATATATGGGGGTTAGTGTGTGTATATATAATATATGGGGGTTAGTGTGTGTATATATAATATATGGGGGTAAGTGTGTGTATATATATTATATATGGGGTTAGTGTGTGTATGTATAATATATGGGGGTTAGTGTATATATAATATATGGGGGTTAGTGTATATATAATATATGGGGGTTAGTGTGTGTGTATATATAACATATGGGGGTTAGTGTGTGTATATATAATATATGGGGGTTAGTGTATATATAATATATGGGTTCCTTTGCGCACGCGTGTGGCGTCGTGACGTCACGCAATTGCGTCGGAGGTGACGGCGGCTGCCGGGGCTTCCGCCTTCCGGAACGCCGAGGGGGCCACACAGACGCCGCCAATCGGCGCCATGGACATGTGGGGGTTGGCGTGTTGGGGAGGAGTTCATCACCTGCAAGTCATAGGTTAGCCCCCTGTGATTATATAATTGGCAGTTCTTGGATGATTTGTAGTTGTATCCTTGTAAAGCTGCCACTATACTGAGAAGTATCTAGCACTAGGTAAGTGCTATGTTTAGTATACTTACTATAGTTGACATCGATTCTAATATCATTAATAATACCATCACTAAATCATTATTTTTTGGATATACTCACTTAGTATAATTGTTTTTTCACCTTTAGCCATCACCACTCACACACATGCTCACCATTCCAACTTTTACATTCACCCCATACACTCTCAACAATTGGCTTTTCTTGTTCACTGGCACCCATACCCTTTTTTAGTTCTCATCACAGTTTGGTTTGGTTTAGTTTTCTTCTTTTCACACTTTGGTTTTCAACCTATCCTTCACAGCGCATTCCCACACGATCACCTCACATCCATTACCATCACCATGGCACCACCAGCACATTCACTTTTCCATCCATGCTCAAATTGGATTTAATATTCCTAATATATTTATATCACTCATTATGCCTCATTTAGACACACTTTCTCATTGATCTGTATCCCATAATTATTACATTATCAGTTAAATACATACTCCCAAGTAATAGGTTGATTAACATTAATATACATATATACAAGCAATCACCTCAGTGAGGGCTAATTAGCTATTGCCCTACGGCACTAGATACTTTTAGAACAATATTATTATTAAGGTTCCTAACCAAGTCCTTTTATATACAATGGCAGGTGCCTCGCCCCCGTCCTTTCCCCCGTCCAAGTGTGTGACCCCTTGTAAGTCCAATGGATTGCGGATGTGCCTGTGGGGCACGGAGGGATATGTGTGGTCTCTGGGATCTCTGGGCCTTCATGTTTTTAAACAATCTGGTTCGTGTGGTGTATCTCCACCATATCATCCACTCAATGGTAAATATACCTCCATAGATACAATGTAATACAATTATTTATCAGCGCTTAATGCTGTGTAAATGTCTTACATATTGACTAAAGTTACAAGTTTAAACTCTAACTGTGACATATTTCCCTAGAATAAACCCCCCCCTGAAGAAGACCAATGGGTCGAAATGCATCGGGGTATTCATATGGATATTATTGATGATACGCTTTTTAACCATGGGTGATGTTATATGTCGATTTTTGTTACATGTGAACCAGAGTCTGTATTTTTTAATAAATTTGTTGCATATTCTAAATACTTCATGAACTTGATCTACTTTATTATTACAATAATATTCAATGTATTGCTGCCTAAAACCCCCCCCTGGGGAATCCTTGTCTTGTCTTTTCTGTATACATTTGGGTTGTGCAGCCTGGGTGCTCTCGCATATGTGTTTTTTCCATTGTTTTTCTTCCATTTGGGTGGTTAAACACCCGTTTCCCCCTCTAGCACATGAAAGACCCTACATGAGCCAGGGCATATTCCAACGGTTTGAAGATGTTGCTTGGTACGATTGCACTCACCAGCAATTGGCATAGGAGAACATTACTCCTGGGATGGGGGTAAACAATTACTTTTCCCCCTCCCCATCCTTGCTCCAATTGGCTTTTCGTTCCAATGGTTTAAGAATGTTGCCTGGTGTAGAACATATCTACCATGTAAGCATGGGAGAATATTGCTCCTGGGATGTAGGAAAACACTTTTTTTTCCCTCCCCATCTTTTGACCTTTTTGGTTTTTTATATGTTCCTGGCTTTTTTCAATGAATTGTTTAACATCTAGACATATATTATTAGATATACATTACTACCTCTAAATTTATGAACTATTACATTACATGTGGCCACAACACTTTGTTTTGGCATGTAGGGCTCACTGCCCATGGACTGCTGTGTCCGCTGTGTATCCCAGGGTAGCATTCCCATCTCCATTTGACTTCCCGGCACGGGGGGGGGGGAGACGCATTATGCCTTTGCGATCCTCCCCCTTGTGATCTCCACGACAAGACTCTTGTCTAAGGGCAGTCGTGGGGAGCTTCTCCCGTGCCGGCGGCGTCCCGTGATCACCGCCGGACTGTCAGTGACGTCACGTGTGTGCGGGTTCCTTTGCGCACGCGCATGGCGTCGTAATGTCACGCAATTGCGTCGGAGGTGACGGCGGCTGCCGGGGCTTCCGCCTTCCGGAACGCCGAGGGGGCCACACAGACGCCGCCAATCGGCGCCATGGACATGTGGGGGTTGGCGTGTTGGGGAGGAGTTCATCACCTGCAAGTCGTAGGTTAGCCCCCTGTGATTATATAATTGGCAGTTCTTGGATGATTTGTAGTTGTATCCTTGTAAAGCTGCTACTATACTGAGAAGTATCTAGCACTAGGTAAGTGCTATGTTTAGTATACTTACTATAGTTGACATCGATTCTAATATCATTAATAATACCATCAATAACTCATTATTTTTTGGATATACTCACTTAGTATAATTGTTTTTTCACCTTTAGCCATCACCACTCACACACATGCTCACCATTCCAACTTTTACATTCACCCCATACACTCTCAACAATTGGCTTTTCTTGTTCACTGGCACCCATACACTTTTTTAGTTCTCATCACAGTTTGGTTTGGTTTAGTTTTCTTCTTTTCACACTTTGGTTTTCAACCTATCCTTCACAGCGCATTCCCACATGATCACCTCACATCCATTACCATCACCATGGCACCACCAGCACATTCACTTTTCCATCCATGCTCAAATTGGATTTATTATTCCTAATATATTTATATCACTCATTATGCCTCATTTAGACACACTTTCTCATTGATCTGTATCCCATAATTATTACATTATCAATTAAATACATACTCCCAAGTAATAGGTTTGATTAACATTAATATACATATATACAAGCAATCACCTCAGTGAGGGCTAATTAGCTATTGCCCTACGGCACTAGATACTTTTAGAACAATATTATTATTAAGGTTCCTAACCAAGTCCTTTTATATACAATGGCAGGTGCCTCGCCCCCGTCCTTTCCCCCGTCCAAGTGTGTGACCCCTTGTAAGTCCAATGGATTGCGGATGTGCCTGTGGGGCACGGAGGGATATGTGTGGTCTCTGGGATCTCTGGGCCTTCATGTTTTTAAACAATCTGGTTCGTGTGGTGTATCTCCACCATATCATCCACTCAATGGTAAATATACCTCCATAGATACAATGTAATACAATTATTTATCAACGCTTAATGCTGTGTAAATGTCTTACATATTGACTAAAGTTACAAGTTTAAACTCTAACTGTGACATATTTCCCTAGAATAAAAACCCCCCTGAAGAAGACCAATGGGTCGAAATGCATCGGGGTATTCATATGGATATTATTTATGATACGCTTTTTAACCATGGGTGATGTTATATGTCGATTTTTGTTACATGTGAACCAGAGTCTGTATTTTTTAATAAATTTGTTGCATATTCTAAATACTTCATGAACTTGATCTACTTTATTATTACAATAATATTCAATGTATTGCTGCCTAAAAAACCCCCCTGGGGAATCCTTGTCTTGTCTTTTCAGTGTGAGTATATATAATATATGGGGTTAGTGTATATATAATATATGGGGGTTAGTGTGTATATATAATATATGGGGGTCAGTGTATATATAATATATGGGGGTTAGTGTGTGTATATAATATATGGGGGTTAGTGTGTGTATATATAATATATGGGGGTAAGTGTGTGTATATATATTATATATGGGGGTTAGTGTGTGTATGTATAATATATGGGGGTTAGTGTATATATAATATATGGGGGTTAGTGTGTGTGTATATATAACATATGGGGGTTAGTGTGTGTATATATAATATATGGGGGTTAGTGTATATATAATATATGGGGGTTAGTGTATATATAATATATGGGGGTTAGTGTGTGTATATATAATATATGGGGGTTAGTGTATATATAATATATGGGGGTTAGTGTGTGTATATATAATATATGGGGGTTAGTGTGTGTATATATAATATATGGGGGCTAGTGTGTGTATGTATAACATATGGGGGTTAGTGTGTGTGTATATATAATATATGGGGGTTAGTGTGTCTATATATAATATATGGGGGTTAGGGTGTGTATATATAATGTATGGGGGTTAGTGTGTATATATATAATATATGGGGGTTAGTGTAAATATAATATATAGGGTTAGTGAATATATAATATATGAAAGGTAGTGTATATATAAAACATGTGAGGGAGGGCAGTGTGTAATACATGGGATGATGGAGGGGATCAGTGTATACATAATACATGGAGGGGCAGTGTGTAATTCATGGGGTGATGAGGGGTCAGTGTATATATAATACATGGGGTGATGGGGGGGGGGGGCAGTGACACAGATGCATTTTTTTAATTACATGCATGTGCTTATGGGGTAAGGGGTTTAATACTGTACTAGTGGAAGGGAGTACTAAAAGTTAGGGGGGCGCAAATTACTTGACTTGCCCCGGGTGCTGACAACTCACGCTACGCCACTGCAATGCAACCAAAAATTACTAATAGAATTCATTTGTTACAGGAAAGGAAAGAGACAATGGTTCCCTGACACATGATTATGTGCTATAGCCGCTCACAGGAACATATTATAGGCAGGTGCAGCACACAGACATATGTCCAACCAATTCTGTCCAAGGAAGGTGGGATGCTGAAACTTTGATTGACAATATTGTACTGGAGGATAGTGGCAATGTTAGCAGCCCCATTAGGATTGTCCCGAAAATTCAACAATCCCCACGCAACCAAAAGACTACTAATATACTACTAATGACTACTAATGTGCTAACTGGTAAGTACCTCTGTGGGCGCAGGCCCAGAAGTGTCCGGGTGTTCTGCCTGCAGTCCCGCGGTCCGCATCATTTCAGACCGGGGATGATGCAGGCCGCGCGGGTCATACGATGGCAGTGACTCCTTTTGTTGTTGATCTGGCCGCCTGTCGAATGGGAGGACGGACCCCCGATCGGGCACCCCACCGCAGGCCCTGACAGGGAGAGTCTGCCACTCGATGAGTCAGCGGGGGAGGCTCTGTAGGCCTCTAGATGGCGGCCGGCCCAGGCTGTGTGGAGCGGGCCGGGGGAAGCCACTAGCAGCCGGCTTGGCCTCTCAATATTGGCTGGAAAAAGGGCAGCAGTTGTCTGGGGGCCACTAGGCAGAAGTTGGTGGCGCACCCGGGATGTTGTCAGCCAGGATGTCATTGGATTGTAGCTGGAACTGTGGAGCTCTATGTCTACACGTCCTTCTCAGTGCGCTGCCGGGCACGCCCCCCGGGTGTAAATTTTTTATTTCACTCCTTACCGCCTATCACAGTTTCGGAGGCCATGGAATGCCCAGATGGCACAAACCCCCCTAAATGACCCCATTTTGGAAAGTAGACACCCCAAGCTATTTGCTGAGAGGTATGGTGAGTATTTTGCAGATCTCACTTTTTGTCACAAAGTTTTGAAAATTGAAAAAAGAAACAAAAAATACATTTTTCTTTACTTTCTTCATTTTCAAAAACATATGAGAGCTGCAAAATACTCACCATGCCTCTCCGCAAATAGCTTGGGCTGTCTACTTTCCAAAATGGAGTCGTTTGGGTGAGGTTTTGTGCCATCTTGGCATTTTATGGCCTTCAAAACTGTGATAGGTAGTGAGGAGTGAAATAAAAAATTTACGCCCTTAGAAATCCTGAAGGCAGTGCTTAGTTTTCTCGGCCCAGAACACGGCTAGGCTCCCAAAAACTCCCACACATGTGGTATCCTCGTACTTAGGAGAAGCAGCAGAATGTATTTTGGGGTGCAATTCCACATATGCCCTTGGCATGTTTGATCAATATATCATTTAGTGACAACTTTGTGCAAAAAAAAAAAGTTTGTCATTTTCCCACAACTTGTGGCAAAATATAAAATATTCCATGGACTCAACGTGCCTCTCAGCAAATAGCTTGGGGTGTCTACTTTCCAAAATGGGGTTATTTGGGGGGGGGGGGGGGTTTGTGCCATCTTGGCATTTTATGACCTTCAAAACTGTGATAGGTAGTGAGGAGTGAAATCAAAAATTTACGCCCTTAAAAATCCTGAAGGCGGTGCTTGGTTTTTGGGGCCCCGTACGCGGCTAGCCTCCCAAAAAGTAGCACACATGTGGTATCCCCGTACTCAGGAGAAGCAGCGAAATATATTTTGGGGTGCAATTCCACATATGCCCATGGCATGTGTGAGCAATATATCATTTAGTGACAACTTTATGTAAAATATATATATATTTTTTTTGTCATTATTCAATCACTTGGGACAAAAATATTAAGTATTCAATGGGCTCAACATGCCTCTCAGCAATTTCCTTGGGGTGTCTACAAAATAGGGTCACTTGGGGGGGGGGGGGGTTGTACTGCCCTGCCATTTTAGCACCTCAAGAAATTAGATAGGCAGTCAAAAATTAAAAGCTGTGTAAATTCCATAAAATTTACCCCAGTTTGTACAGGCTATAACTTTTGCGCAAACCAATAAATATGCGCTTGTTGACATTTTTTTTTACCAAAGACATGTGGCTGAATACATTTTGGCCTAAATGTATGACTGAGTTTATTGGATTTTTCTTATAACAAAAAGTAGAAAATATCATTATTTTTCAAAATTTTCGGTCTTTTTACGTTTATATTGCAAAAAACAAAAATTGCAGAGGCCATCAAATACCATAAAAAAAACCTCTATTTGTGGGGAAAAAGGCGCAAATTTATTTTGGGTACAACATTGCATGACCGCGCAATTACCAGTTAAAGCAGCGCAGTGCCAAATTGTAAAAAGTCTTCTGGTCTTTAGGCAGCCAAATGGTCCGGGGCTTAAGTGGTTTAACTGGCAGTAACGCACGCAAAACTATATGGCGTTAAACTGGCAGTAACGCACACAGAAGTAAATGGCGTTAAACTAGCAGTAACGCAACCACGGTGTTCAACCGACACTACACTGATACTATCTGAACTGTCCCTACTCTAGCTATACACTAATGAAAGATTACTGACGCGGTCTCACTATACTACACTGAAACTATATGAGCGGTCCCTACTCTACAATATTGTATGTATGAATGACACGGTCTCATTACACTACAGTAAAACTATCTGAGCTGTCCCTACTCTAGCTGCACACTATGCAAAGCTGAATGATGGTCCTTCTCACTACACTCACACTATCCCTAGACTGACACTAAACTAATATTCTACACTGACAATTGAAGCAAAAAAAACAGGATAGCACACTAACAGATAGCACTGAACAGAGCCCTGTTCTATCTCTCTCCACACCAAAATCACACCGAAAATGGCTGCCATTGAAAGAATACTTTTATACTGTGGGGCGGGAATGAGCCATGATTGGATAAAGTCATGATGACAGTGTCCAATCATGACTCTGACAGTGCTCTGTGCCCTGATTCGCTGAAGCTTTCACTGCTTCAGCCAACCAGGGCTTGCAATGCACTGTTCAGCTCCGCAAGCATTGTGGTCAGTTCGGGGGGGCAAACAAACAGTCAAACAATCCATTTGTTCGGCTATTCGCCGAACGACGAAAGTTTGGCCCGAACTTATGCTCGGGCCGAACCGTTCGACCAGCCCTATGCTACACATGCCTAAAAAAATATTTAGTCCTTACAACCATGTGCAGGTGAGTGCACAGAACTGTCGAAAACTCAGTGTGTCAGTCGTTACTTTCACTCTGAGAAAAAAAAAACACTAAATGACATTCAGTGTAATACTAAACCACACAGGCAATCCTTGTATGTGCAAATCGATTACCTGTCCAGCTTGTACTTTTTATTTTGTACTGGACCAAAATCACTGACTATTTTATTCTGAGAAGAAATGCCAGTGGAATAGATTATAATAATACACCATTAGTATTACCAGATTTATCTATACCCAAAAACATAACTGTAATATATCTCAGCAGTCCTTACATGTAGTGGCTGCATTTTTTTCTTTTTCAGACTTTTTAAATCTTATTTTCACCCAGTAATCCTACAAATAACACATTTCTTGTCCTTTAATTTCTGCAATTATTTCTCAGCTCTGTCTATGCTGGATTTAAAACATGTCTGTCGTTGTTTATCACTTTTACATGGTGAATTGATGGGATTTGTAGTTTATGCAATAAAAAGGTAAGTTTCTTTGTGATTTATTTTAAGTTCTCAGAAAGTGACAATGACAGTACAGTTCTGGCAAGATCAACATGTATTCAAAATCTACTGCTGCAGAATGATATGCAGAAAAGGCCTCTGTATGCAAGTACCTAACATAAAGATGTGCAGCAAGTATCTACCCTACACCCAGAACCCCAAGCCCCAATGCCAAGCAAAATAAATATAAGTTATTTTCATGAAAAGCCCATAATCTAGAAAAGCCCGGAGCGAGAACAAAGGGGTAGTGTAGGGCTGGCATGACAGGGGAAACAGTGGGGTAAGAAAATGAGAGAGATGAAGGGATTGGTGGTGACGTTGAGGGTGAGGGGTTTCAGGGGGTTATAAGAACCTGGCCCCTCCCCAGCATCACCAGCGGCGCAGGAGGAAAAGATTCCACACATCTGCTGGGTGAGAACGCTTAGCTGGGAGCCGGTAACAGTCTCAGATCGGGCCAACTTTACTTACACAGCAGCGCCAGTGTCTTACTATCTGAGGGCTAGTAGAGCGGGAGACGACATGGGGGGACGAGGGAGGACACAGCATGGCGGACATGAAGTGTCTACTTCAGCACCTGAGAGAGGAGGCGGGCACAAGAGGGGCTGACTGGCTCCAGGAGCAACTAGCACTGGTGCTGGGGACCCAGCATTAGGTGGAAGGTGCGGGGGGGGGGGGGCAGGAATCCATGTGGGTGCAGAGATCCAGGCCCCCTGAGCATTTTTCGCCTAACCTCCCCCAGGCCACAACAGCGGCAGCCAGGGAGTCCCATCAGGGTCTCTTCAGGCCCCCCAGAGAAGCGGCAGGCTTCGCTTGCGGGTGGGGGTGCTGGGAGGTATTCCCTCATAGGTTAGAAGGACTGTAGGCCTGGGTACAGGGACCAGCAGGGAGAATCACGGTCCTTCCAGACAACAGGGTGAGGACAGTGGCAGCTCCGCACCTGGTGGGGCTGTGGGGGCGGAGCTCCAGCGGGGGAGTAAAGCAGCTGCGGCTGCCGGGCCATCCAAAACTGCAGCGGGCGGCCATGATGAGGCTAGAGGAGGGTCAGGCCAGACGGCAACAGGAATGGAGATGGCGGTGGGGTCTGCAGTGAGCCCAGCAAGATGCGGCAAGGTGACGCAGAAATCAGTGAATGGATCCGGCACGCGGGGGCGGAGTCCAAGGCAGCGCGGATCCACAGCATCCAGAGTGACATCACCTGGAGGGCTTTTGGCAGATGGTGAACTTGTAGCGGGACACAGATCCGAGGGTGAGCTGTCAGTATTCGAAGATGAGGTGAAGCCATGTGGACGATCGGCAGCGATGGAGGCAGGACCGTCGGCTGGTGGGATCCTTCCTAGGCAGCCTGGTAAGTCCAATTCTAATTCTTTTAATGTGGGTCAACATGTAGGGGCTGCAGATATGGCGGGTACAGGGGCCACGGGGGGTGGGGTCGGCGACCATACCGGAGGGGCCCCCCTGGCGAGTTTGGCCCGTGGACACAATGCTGCCGGGTTGATAACGGCTTACAGGGTGTCATAAACCAGATGTGACCAGAACTGTGTGACTGCGACGGAGTGAACCAGACATAAAAAGGTGAAAGTAAGTTTATTTAAGGAAAATGCATATGTGAACACACCACAAATACAAGTGAACAACCAAACAATCAGTGATATAAAACCAACCAGCATATGTAGCAAGAGGGAGTACCAGAATCGTAGTCAAGCCAGGCCGGGGTCATAAACACAGAATCAGTAGCTGGGAAGGGAGATAAACAGGACCAGAGAGGATGGATGGATGACAGGAGGGACGGGTCAAGTACAAGGCTCAGAGTCCAGAGTCCAGGGTTCAGGTAACGGACAGGAAACAGGATCAACAGGTTCCAGGTAACAGCTTCCAGGTTCCAGGTTCCAGGAGTCAGGCTTCAGGACAGGGACAGGTACAGGTACAGGGTAACAGGATGCAGATCAGGGCTCCAGGACAATACCAGGGCAACATAAGTGTGCAATTGCCGGGTATTTATACTGCAGCTCTGCTAATTAACGTCAGGTGACACCTGTCTGCAGAGGGGAATACCTGCTCCATACTGCCAGGATCCATCCGCTGGTGGACGCCAGTACTGCGGCCCAAAGATGACATAACATTAACAGGGAAAAGCTCTCCTGACAGTTCCAAACTGCCAGGAGACACCTGCTGGTGGACCTCAGTACTGCATGCCAAATAACAGATATTACCAGCGGATGGAACATTTCCTGACAGTACCCCCCCCTCAAAGGAGCGGCCTCCGGACGCTCCAACTGGTTGTAATTGTCCATAGTCTATGGCATCAAGCAGAATAACAAATGGGGGTATGTCAGGCTGGGCCACAGGCACTTCAGGCTGGGCATCAGGTACCTCAGGGCAGACAGCGGGCTCCGGGTCCTCGATCTGGGCAGCAGGCTCATCGGACTGGACAGCGGGTACCGAAACATCAGACCAGGCAGCAGGTACTGGACCTTCAGACTGGACAGCGGACACAGGCATTGGTACAACAGGCTGGGCAGCAGACGGTGGCACCTCAGGCTGGGCAGCAGACGGTGGCACCTCAGGCTGGGCAGCAGACGTGGACACCTCAAGCTCGGCAGCAGGCGTGGACACCTCAAGCTGGGCAGCAGGCGTGGGCACCTCAAGCTGGGCAGCAGGCGTGGGCACTTCAAGCTCGGCAGCAGGCGTGGGCACTTCAAGCTCGGCAGCAGGCGTGGGCACTTCAAGCTCGGCAGCAGGCGTGGGCACTTCAAGCTCGGCAGCAGGCGTGGGCACCTCAAGCTCGGCAGCAGGCGTGGGCACCTCAAGCTGGGCAGCAGGCATGGGCACCTCAAGCTGGGCAGCAGGCATGGGCACCTCAAGCTGGGCAGCAGGCATGGGCACTTCAAGCTGGGCAGCAGGCATGGGCACTTCAAGCTGGGCAGCAGGCATGGGCACTTCAAGCTGG
The DNA here is from genome assembly GCA_037952925.1 of Lithobates clamitans. Taxonomy (NCBI): domain Eukaryota; kingdom Metazoa; phylum Chordata; class Amphibia; order Anura; family Ranidae; genus Lithobates; species Lithobates clamitans. Next base: position 366,545 of record JBBGZY010002273.1, on the reverse strand, counting down.
GCAGCAGGCATGGGCACATCAGGCTGGAGGGCACACACCCGGACATCAGGCTGGAGGGCAGACACCCGGACATCAGGCTGGAGGGCAGACACCCGGACATCAGGCTGGAGGGCTGGCACCCGGACATCAGGCTGGAGGGCTGGCACCCGGACATCAGGCTGGAGGGCTGGCACCCGGACATCAGGCTGGAGGGCAGACACCCGGACATCAGGCTGGAGGGCAGACACCCGGACATCAGGCTGGAGGGCAGACACCCGGACATCAGGCTGGAGGGCAGACACCCGGACATCAGGCTGGAGGGCAGACATCCGGACATCAGGCTGGAGGGCAGACACCCGGACATCAGGCTGGAGGGCAGACACCCGGACATAAGGCTGGAGGGCAGACACCCGGACATCAGGCTGGAGGGCAGACACCCGGACATCAGGCTGGAGGGCAGACACCCGGACATCAGGCTGGAGGGCAGACACCCGGACATCAGGCTGGAGGGCAGGCACCCGGACATCAGGTTGGAGGGCAGGCACCCGGACATCAGGCTGAAGGGCAGGCACCCGGACATCAGGCTGGAGGGCAGGCACCCGGACATCAGGCTGGAGGGCAGGCACCCGGACATCAGGCTGGAGGGCTGGCACCCGGACATCAGGCTGGATGGCTGGCACCCGGACATCAGGCTGGATGGCTGGCACCCGGACATCAGGCTGGAGGGCTGGCACCCGGACATCAGGCTGGAGGGCTGGCACCCGGACATCAGGCTGGAACAGATCAGCTGGCGGGGAGGCAGGACTGGACACTGGCATGATGGTATGGGTTGGATTAGCTGGTGCGGAGGCAGGTTGGGTTACTGGCAGGATCGTTTTGGTTGGAAAAAACTTTCATTTTTTCTTTGGCTTAGCCACTGAAGATCTGTAGGTGAGGGGTGCAGCAGACTGGAGAGGAGGATTGGGACATGGCAGAGAAGAGGCAACAGCAGCCGGAGGAAGTTCCCGTGGGTTTGCAGGCAGCAGGGAAGAGACAGGTAGGTTGAATGCAGGATAGGTACAGGGAGCAGAGACCGGATATGAGTATTTGGTTGGGAGCAGCGTATACTGAGCTGCAACTGCGGTTGACATGGGCGATGGGGAAACATACACCTGGGTAGGCTGATGTTTGGTGGCAGAGGTGGTTTGTTTGGCTGGAGCTGATTGCACCATGTCAGACCATGCTGAAAGTATAGGTTGTACAAACTGTGCCTTTAACTCTCCCTGTCTAACAAAAGACTGAGCAGACACAATGCACTCCGCAATCACCTGTGGGGAACAGGCTGAATAGTGCTCACAAAAATCGGCTGGATCATCTTCAAAAAGCCACATTAGGGATACAACCTGATTCAAATCAAAAGGAGGAGTGAAATCATCACGGCCCTCTGGAATACAGGGCAGGGCCAGCTCAGTACAGATCTTGATCAAAGGCTGCACCTCCCCAAACAATATATAACCCTGATCGACCAGGGAGTGAGCCAATCGTATAGTGGCAAACAACTGGTCACTAGACCATCCTTTCAGAGCCTGGCGGCAATAATCACCACTTTCAGATGCCAGCAGAGAAAAATAAATAACCTCATCGGCATTCATGTTTGCAACCAACTGAATCAAAATGGTTCCCCTGTGCAGCCACTTCTGGTCAGGGATGGCCCTGGTATTCTGTCATAAACCAGATGTGACCAGAACTGTGTGACTGCGACGGAGTGAACCAGACATAAAAAGGTGAAAGTAAGTTTATTTAAGGAAAATGCATATGTGAACACACCACAAATACAAGTGAACAACCAAACAATCAGTGATATAAAACCAACCAGCATATGTAGCAAGAGGGAGTACCAGAATCGTAGTCAAGCCAGGCCGGGGTCATAAACACAGAATCAGTAGCTGGGAAGGGAGATAAACAGGACAAGAGAGGATGGATGGATGACAGGAGGGACGGGTCAGGTACAAGGCTCAGAGTCCAGAGTCCAGGGTTCAGGGTTCAGGTGACGGACAGGAAACAGGATCAACAGGTTCCAGGTAACAGCTTCCAGGTTCCAGGTTCCAGGAATCAGGCTTCAGGACAGGGACAGGTACAGGTGCAGGGACAGGTACAGGGTAACAGGATGCAGATCAGGGCTCCAGGACAATACCAGGGCAACATAAGTGTGCAATTGCCGGGTATTTATACTGCAGCTCTGCTAACTAACGTCAGGTGACACCTGTCTGCAGAGGGGAATACCTGCTCCATACTGCCAGGATCCATCCGCTGGTGGACGCCAGTACTGCGGCCCAAAGATGACATAACATTAACAGGGAAAAGCTCTCCTGACAGTTCCAAACTGCCAGGAGACACCTGCTGGTGGACCTCAGTACTGCATGCCAAATAACAGATATTACCAGCGGATGGAACATTTCCTGACACAGGGGTTTTTGCTGGGGTTGAAGGAATTGCTTTCTTTTTTTGAGACGGGGCGGGAAGCCAAGCCGGCCCGGCGGTGGCTTGTGTAACTCACCTGAAGGAAAGGGGATAGTGGGGCATGGGGGTGCCCCAGTTCCCGGGGTGGTGGTTTTCACGGCATCGGGGACTGGGCAAGCACAGGTGGCACCTGCGTACAAGTCCGCTGGTGGGGAAAATGTGGGGGAGGCCGCTAGCAAACAGGAGGCAGTCCGCTTGACTGATTCGGCTAAGTGCGAAGTCTATGTGTGTTTTGAGGGCCCACTAGGAGCGCATTTAAAGCCAGAGGTAAGGGAATGGATCTGGAAAGGTGAGTACGTGGAATTCTTTTCACTACTGGCACTAGAGGAGTTCAACCTGGATAGGGTGAAGCCTGATGAGTCCAAGAAGGAGGACGAACAGAAGAGGCGATACAGGTTGATACCTAGGACATTCCCAAACTGGTTGCAGGCATTTGCCATTATGGCCAGTGTGATTGGGGAAAAAGAACCCAGAACACTGCTCGGAACTGTTCTGTTACTTGGACGACGTGGGTGAAGCCTATAGAGTCTACGGGGGCACTGCATGGCTGCTGTATGACGAGCAGTTCCGGCAACGTAGAGCGATACAGACAGCTGTCTGCGAGTACGGCGGGGATCAAGGTTCCTACCCATTATGTGCGATTAGGAACACCGTGCAGACCTGAGAGTGTGCCACTCGTTTTTAGAATCTTTCAACGGACGGGCCTTGTGGATGTCTGGGCCAGTAAGTAATTTTGACCTGGAACTTTATACAGATGTAGCGGGGGCATCAGGATTCGGGGCATTTTTTCAAGCAAATGGAGTGCTGGCCCATGGCCGAACACTTGGAGGGAGGCTGGTTTCACTCGCAACCTAGTGTTACTGGAATTGTTTCCAGTGGTTCTGGCTGTGGAGTTGTGGGGGGAGTATTTCAGGGACTGGAAAGTGCATTTTCATGGGGATAATCTCGTGGTGGTGCAGGTGATCAATAAGGTGTCCGCCTTGTCACCACCAGTTGTGCTGCGGTTACAGCACTTGGTGTTGCGGTGTTTGCAACTTAATTTTTTTATCTATACGGTGCACCTTCCGGGAGTAGAGAACGTCATAGCTGACACCTTGTCTCACTTTAAATGGGACAGGTTCCAGGAGTTGGTGCCGGGGGCGGAACAACACGGGATTCCTTGTCCCAAATGGCTTTGGAAGATAGCTTTGGAGTCTTCTCCGGATGGATTAGACGGTCAGTGACTGAGGTGACGTGGGCGACCTACAGCAAGGTGTGGCATGAATGGATGACCCTGCTGCAGCAATCGGAGGTGGATCAGAACGGGCCAGGAGTTCGCCTTCAGGTTCTTTATTTTGTGTCCCGAAACCTGGAAAACGGGGTGTCAGTTTCGGTGCTGGATAAGAAATTAGCTGGATTGGCATTCTTATTTAAATTGAAGGGGTATCAACACTTCACAAAAGATTTCTGGGTAAAGCAAGTGTTGAAGGGTTACAGGCGCTGTCAAAAACATAGGGACACCAGGCGCCCGGTGTCGTTTGAGCTTTTACAGAAGTTAATGGTTCATTTGGGGAGTTTATGTTCATCAGTCTATGTGGCAGTGATATTTAGGGCGGCCTTTACTTTGGCATCTTTTGGGGCGTTCAGGATTGGGGAGCTGGTTAGCCCATCTAAAGTAGTACATGGGGGCATGTTGGATCGGCAGATATTTCTTATACACTCCGATGGGTCCCCCTTGTTGCTATTCCAATTCATTGCGGTGTTCCGGAAAGGTTAAGGAGCGTTGGGATTGGATAAAAAGAATTCTCATCCCATTCCTTTAAATAGGGGTGGCTACGGAGGCTGCGAGGAGTGGATTAATGGATGATGAAGTCAAACGCAACAGCAGGTGGGAATCACAGAAGTTCCAGATTTATGTCAGGCCCCACCTGTTGGTAGATTGAGCCTGGAGGGGGGGGGGGGGCATTGGGGATTTGTAATAGTGTGATGATGAGTTTGTGGTCATTTGGAGTTTGTTTTCTTCTCTTTCAGATGGAAGGCAGAGATTCGTCTGGATAATGGGCCATTTGTTTTTGTTTTGGGGGCGAAAACGGGGTGATGTTAGGCTGGAAGGGAGGCAGTTTGGGCATTTCCAGACAGGAATCATGTATAAGGTGGTTGGGAGTACCAGAAATGCTATGGAGTAGAGTTGTTCCAGAGGTGCACAAATTTGCGCGCTGGGACAGGCCACCGGACGTATTAGTTTTGCATGTAGGTGGCAATGATTTAGGGGTAAGGTCAATGCTGGACATATTGAGAGGCATCAGATTTGATCTCTTGCGGCTCCGCATGGCCTTCCCCGATATGGTGATCTTTTAGTCAGACATGATTGCTCGGATTAATTGGCGGCTAGCTAGGTCGGTTGACAGACTTAACAAGGCTCGGAAAAAAGTTAATTGGGGAAATCATTTGTTGTTAGCAATGGGGGCTTGGCTATTAGGCATTGGGAATTGGAGGTGGATACATGGAGGTACCTGAGAGGGGATGGGGTACACCTGAATGATGTGGGGATAGATATGTGGGCTCTTGGGCTGCAGGATGGCATCCAGAGAGTGTTGAGGGTATGGAGGGGCACCCAAGGGTAAGGTTTTGCCCGTTGGGTGCTATGCCGGGTGTTGGTCTTTGCGGGAGAAGGAAGACACCTCAGAAGGATGAGTCCGGGACCCATCGCTGGTATGGGTCCTGATGGTGGTATTACAGTTAACAGGGGTTTAACTGGAAGTGATTAATGGGTGCACTGCTGTCAGTGGGTTGTCTCAGTGGGTTGTCTCAGAGCCAGCATGTCGACGAGAGGCCTATTAACACATGTAAAGATACTGCAGTGGAATCTGAAAATAGGTGGAGGTGTCCGGCAAAGACCAAACGCTAGGCAAGGGATATGCTTTATGACAGATGTTTTTTACGGTTATGTTAAAAGTTAAAATATTATTGGTTAATAAAGGAGGCTGCTACGGCCATGTTTTACTCCAAAGATTGGCGTGGTCTCATGTTAATGGGGTGATTAAAGATACGGGTTGGTGGAGTAATAATTGGGTCAGGTAGTCTGGTATACTACATCTGTTATACAATGTCATGGTTATTATACAAACATAAGCCTGTGTTATTCTCTGGGCTGCAAATTTGAAACTGACGTGTATTTTTTACAGTGCAGCACTTAAAAAAATACCTCTACCTCCCTTTCCCTGTGGGGTACTTGAACAATAGTGTATTCAGTTCAGCTACATTGGCAACTAACTGCTGGGCTGCCTATCAGTTTGGCAAACACCTTATGCATTAGCTCAATGACCAACTAACTTAAACCCCCAAAAAAGAAATGCACAGATATTTGTGTTCTTTTTCCAACAACAGGCAACTACCTTTTAACTGCAGATATAAATAGCAGCATGCAAACTTGGGAGGAGCAGGCCCTGTGGCACCAAGCAGGCAGCAGAACAAACATTGGGGGAATAAGGACAAATAAGTGTATATCTTGTCAGGTGTGATCATGGATTGATTATTGGAGCGAACTTTTAAGTCCATTAGTTGTGGAGTTAATTACATTGGATATATTTAAAGGCCATGGGAAATACCCTAAAGCCTCGTACATACGATCGGACTTTCCGACGGGAAATGTTCGATGACAGACTGTTGGCGGAAAATCAGACCGTGTGCATGCTCCATCGGACAATTGTTGCTGGATTTTCCGTGGACAAATGTTGGCTAGCAGGTTTTCAAATTTTCCGCAAACAAATGTGTGTTGTCGGATTCTCCGAGCGTGTGTACACAAGTCAGTCGGACAAAAGTCCAAAGTACAAACACGCATGCTCGGAAGCAAGGACGAGCCGGAAGCAGTGGGTCTTGTAAAACTAGCGTTTGTAATGGAGATATCACATTCGTGACGTGGCAAATTATGAAATCTCTCAATGCAGCGCACATTCTCTTCTTCTTTATAATGGGATAATAATGAAGCTGCTTTGCTGCTGATGTTGACAGAGTTCTGCCAAACGTATTTCAAAAGGCTTTTTTTTCTAGTGATATCCAGAATAATATTTGTTTTATTTTTTTATTTTGGGTCAAGTTAACACAACACCATTATTATCTCCTAGTTTTGAAGCTCAAAGACACAACTATGTTGCTGCCCCTTGTTAATTTGACATTGTGTTTTTGAAATGTACCTGCCTACTCACAAACAAACTGTCCTTTTTTAAGTAAAACACACAGCCAAGTATTTTTCAAACTAAATATTTTTTATTTAATAGGGAGCACAAGGTCATATAAAAATAAAGAGGAAGGCAGCGGTGGAGAAACAGTTGGAATTGGTGAAACGTAGGAAATGATATACATATTTAATTTAGGTTTACGTGAACCCAATGTTTAATATTTGAAATTTCATGATATTTACCTATATAAACCCTACTGTAAAACAATGAGCTTACTTTATAGATCCTTGTAAACTTACTTTATGTATCTTTATAATATTGTATACTCAATAAACTTCTTTTGACAAGGGAATTGGTGAAACGTTTGTACCCCAGGGCAGACATCAATTATGTGAAGTGCAAAATTGGTAACCTGAGGAGTCCATTTAATAGGGAACACAATACGGTCCTGGACTCCGAGAGATCAGGAGCAGCAGCAGATGACATATATGTCCCCAGGCTATAGTCTTACAACAGCCTGCGTTTTTTGCCAGACCAGACCGAACCCAGGCCATCACATTCAACACTTCATTCCACACAAATAAACTAAAATAAAAAATGCATTCTCTGCACAAAAAAAGTAGAATAACTCAAATCATAATTTTCAAAATAAACAAAAAGAAAATTACAAATTGTATAGGGGTGAAAATCCCCAGCCCAGCGGGCTTGTTGGGGGTGTTGGGGCTGCATTTGCCATGGTCCGCCATGCTGCTTTGGTGGGTGGGGTGGCTGTGGAGGTGGTGGAGGATTGTCCTCTAAATCGCAGATGTTGGTTTTCTGGGTAATTTGGCCCCTCCTCCCCTTGTTGAGGAGCTGCAGGATCAGCTCCTCGCACATACTGCGTTGGTCCTCCTCCATATACTTCAGCTTATTTGCGGTCATGCAGCCAAATGCCTCCTGTGCATCTGGTGCTGTACTAATGGCACTTTTTGCATGCCTGAGGAAGGCAGCCGCAGCATCATCAAGGTTTCTGGTCTTCCTGGCCCTTTTAGTAGGAGGGCATAGGGGAGGAATCTGGGACTTAGTCTGGCTGCTGGGCACAGGCTCCTCCTGACTGAGACTTTCCTGTGTATGAAAATGGGACATATTTTTAGGTTTCTGGTCATCAATCACACACAATTTTGAGCTCATGACTGTTGCAAATTGAATGTTAACAAATTGGAAAAACTATCATTCTGACCCCAGCATTTTTCATTCTTTTACCAATAATTTTTGGCCACTACTGCCTATTGCTATGTAAACCACTTTGTTAAGGCAGAAATTTGGGATCAATAATGTCTAATTAACATCATTCAATTTTTGTCTACAAATATGTTCAACAATGCTATACCTGGGTCAAGCTGGGCTCCTCCACATCTTTTTCCTGTGTAGAAGGACCAGGGTGGACCTCAGGAGCTGTGGCCTCAGCCAATGTGGAAGGAAGCGTTGAGAGTAATGGGCATGGTTCTGTTTGGTCTGATAAAAAACGCAGACTGTTTGTCAGAGAGCACACCTTGCTGGTCATGGGATTGGCCACCAGAGGGCGTGCCTGTGAGCAAGCCGGCCTATTTAAGTTTGTCAGTCACTCTGTTCAGTGCTGCCTGCTCATCAGCTTCCTGTGCCATAGTTCCTGTTTCCTGTCTTGTCTTCCTGTTTACCTGATCTCCTGAAGACCCGGATAGCCCTTGGATTCTCCTGTTTGCTGCCTGTACCTGACCTTGGCCTGTTTGACTCCGCTGCTGCCTGCTTCTATTGTACCTTGCTGCCAGTCTGTTGCCGAACCCTGCTTGTGTCCCGATCTGCCTGTCTTGCTCCTGCTCAGCACCTGTTACCAGTGTTACGGACTACTGACCTGTTGTCTGAAGATCATCTCTCATTCTGTACCTGGATCTCTTCAGCAGGCTCTCATACCATTCCGCACTCTCGTGCCTCCTGTCTGCTCTACCAGGGGCCGTGAGTCGGATAAGTAAGGGAGTCTACCCTGTGCCCAAGCGGACTCATCAGTCTGGTAAGTAAAAGTCTGACAGTATCAGGCAGCCATGACTTAGTCCGGGCAGGGGGCCTCCCCCATGGATGAACTATGTAGACACCTGGCAGGACTTACCCAGGCCGTGAAAAGCCTTCAGGAAGATTACTCAAGATTGGAGGAACAAGTCCAGGCCTTATCTTCCTCTTCCAACCCCCAGGGGGCGTCTTCTGCTGGATTCCAATCTGCACCCTCCGTAGTAATGCTTCCTCCAGAGCCCAGAGTACCCACTCCCGAGAAATTTGCTGGTGAACGCAGCAAGTATCGTGCCTTCCGCAATTCCTGTGAACTCTACTTTGCTCTGCAACCCCGCACGTTTTCACTGTAAGCGACCAAAGTAGGCTTTGTTATTTCCCTGCTGACAGGTGAGCCACAAACCTGGGCTCACCGCCTTCTGGAGCAAAAATCTATCTCCCTAGATAGCCTAGATGATTTCTTCATGGCCATGTCCCAATTATATGAAGATCCCCAACTGACAACGACTGCTGAAGCTGCACTGCACTCTCTGAAACAGGGTCGCAGAGTGGCCGAAGATTATGCAGTCGACTTCAGACGTTGGAGAGCCGATACGGACTGGAACGACGCTGCCCTGCGTCATCAGTTCAGAATGGGACTATCTGACCCACTCAAGGACGAGTTGGCTCGAGTGGGGGTACCTCAGTCTCTGAAAGACCTCATCGATCTCTCCATCCAGATTGACCGTCGCCTAAGAGAGCGTGGGTCAGAAAGGTCTACCAGCCACCTTATTCCCACCTGGATGTTACCCAAGGTTCCCAGTCCGGTCAGTCAGTTTCCTCCGGCTTCATCTGTCTCGACTCCAGAACCCCCTGAATCCATGCAACTTGGTCTGCTCCGGCCTACGCTTACTCCAGAGGAAAAGATGCGCAGACGAACCCACAACCTGTGCCTATACTGCGGTGAATCCGGGCACTACGTGAGAGCCTGCCCCAACAAGATGCGTAAGTGTCGTTCTGCCTCTTCAATGTGTGCATCCTTCACTCTGCAGCTTCCAGGAGGGAGTATTCCAGTGTCAGTAATTATTGATTCCGGTGCATGCAGCTGTTTTATCGATTTGACCTTTGCTGCCAACCATCGTATTCCGCTTCAACCTAAGGCTCAGGGGCTTGCTGTCCATCTAGCGGATGGATCCATCCTTAGTTCAGGCCCGGTCACTCAAGAGACCATCCCCTTGCTGGCCACCATGGGTACCCACCATCAGGAACTTCTGCGTCTGGATGCCATCTCTTCTCCTCTCTTCCCTATTATCCTAGGGATGCCCTGGCTGCAGGCCCACAATCCCAGTATCAACTGGGCCACAGGAGAAGTCAAATTTCTCTCTGAGTATTGCCAACAGCATTGTTTACAGCAATCTTCTGACATGACCTCCCAACTCCTGTGCTTGGACTCAGATGCTGAACTACGTCAGTCCGTCCCTGAAGCTTATCTGGACTTCCTGGATGTATTTAGTAAAAAAGGAGCAGAAACCTTGCCCCCTCATAGGCCGTATGACTGTCCTTAGGAACTGTTACCTGGTACTGAAGTTCCATTTGGGAGAATCTTCCCGTTAACTGAGCAGGAGTTAGACACATTAAAGACTTACATAGATGAAAACTTGGAAAAAGGGTTCATTTGTCCTTCTACCTCCCCAGCCGGTGCCGGCATCTTCTTTATCGAGAAGAAGGACCACTCGTTACGTCCCTGCATCGATTACCGGGAGTTGAATAAGATCACCATTAAGAATCGTTATCCCTTGCCTTTAGTACCTGAACTTTTTCAAAGGTTAGGAACCACAGTCATATTCACGAAACTAGATCTCCGCGGAGCTTATAACTTGATCCGTATCAGAAAAGGGGACGAATGGAAGACGGCCTTCCGTACTCGATTCGGGTACTTCAAGTACCTTGTCATGCCATTTGGATTATGCAACGCTCCCGCAACCTTCCAACATTTCGTCAACAATATTTTCCGTGATTACCTGGATCTGTATGTAATAGTATACCTTGACGACATCTTGATCTTCTCCTCTTCACTAACCGATCACCGTAGACATGTCTGCAATGTCCTAACCCGGCTTAGGCAACACGGCCTCTATGCAAAACTCGAGAAATGCGAGTTTGAACGTCAATGTATTCAATTCTTGGGCCTAGTCATCTCAGTGGAGGGTATCAGGATGGACCCCCAAAAGGTGTCTGCTATTCTGGATTGGCCCACTCCGATAGATAAAAAAGGGGTACAACGCTTTATTGGCTTTGCCAATTTTTACCGGAAGTTTATTAAAGGTTTTTCTGCAATCATCGCTCCAATCACCGAATTGACCAAACAGGGAACCCGATTCTCTTGGACTGACAAAGCCCAGTTGGCTTTTGAAAGACTAAAAAAGCTATTTACTTCAGCCACCATTTTGAAACACCCTAACCCTGTCCTACCATTTGTCTTGGAGGTCGACGCTTCGGAGATCGCAGTGGGAGCGGTGCTCTCTCAACGACAGGGCGCCAAGGCCCTCCTCTATCCAGTAGCGTTCTTTTCACGCAAACTTTCAAAAGAAATTATGATGTGGGGGATCGAGAACTTCTGGCCATCAAGGCGGCTCTGGAGGAATGGCGTTACCTATTGGAGGGTGCTGCACATCCCATTCTGGTCTACACCGACCACAAGAATCTGGAATACCTGAGAACAGCCAAAAGATTAAGACCTCGTCAGGCCAGATGGGCACTTTTTTTCTCACGATTCCAGTTTCACAAAACTTACAGGCCCGGTTCCAAGAATATAAAGTCAGATGCTCTTTACCGCATGTTTTACGATTCAGAGAAGACCGTATCTCCCGATACAATTCTTCCTTCGGGGAACTTACCTGTTCCAGAGAGGCCATGGAAGATGATATCAATAGACTTCATCGTGGAATTGCCCCCCTCTGAGGGTTTCTCTACTATTTTTGTTGTGGTAGACAGGCTGTCGAAGATGGCACATTTCCTCCCCATGAAGGGTACACCTTCGGCTATGGATACGGCAAAGATTTTTGTCAAAGAAGTGGTTAGGTTACATGGAGTCCCAGCAAGCATTGTGTCCGATCGGGGTGTTCAATTCACTTCAAGGTTCTGGAAGGCCCTCTGTGGTTCCCTCGAAATTGAATTGGCCTTTTCATCCGCCTATCATCCCCAGACGAACGGGCAAACTGAGAGAACCAACCAGACCTCGGAGCAATACCTCAGGTGCTTCTCTGCCTTCTCTCAGGGTGACTGGGTTTCCTTATTACCCGTTGCAGAATTCTCCTATAACAACTCCTTGCACTCTGCCATCAATCAAACACCATTTTACGCTAATTACGGGTTCCATCCATCTTTTCTACCAATCTCAGTACCTGAATGCTCCGTTACGGCCGTCTCAGAGACTATGAATTTCTTTTCCACCAACAATAAGATCCTACAAGAGACTATGGCCAAATCCCAGGATTACAATAAAAAAATGTTTGATAAGAAGAGGCGTGGAGAATTGATCTTGGAGCCCAGCAACCAAGTGTGGTTGTCCACAACTAACCTGAAAATGTCTTGTCCCTCTAGGAAATTAGGCCCTAAGTTTATGGGTCCGTTCCCAGTGAAGAGGAAAATAAATGATGTGACCTATGAACTTGATTTGCCAGACTCTCTAAAAGTACACCCGGTCTTCCATGTGACGCTGCTGAAACCTGCTACCTCTAATCCTTTTGCTGGTCGCACTGTCGGCCCACCCAAACCTGTCATAATTGACAACGAAGAGGAATTCGAGGTAGAGGCAATCCTTGACTGTAGGAAAAGGAGGAATGGAATTCAGTATCTTAATAAATGGAAGGGGTATGGTCCGGAGGACAATTCCTGGGAACCAGAAAACAATTTACATGCCCCGGAACTTTTACAGACTTTCAGAAATGTTCATGCCTCCAAGTTGGCCCAGCTGGGCATCCGGAGGCTGCCCTTAGGGAGGGGGCACTGTCAGAGAGCTCACCTTGCTGGTCATGGGATTGGCCACCAGAGGGCGTGCCTGTGAGCAAGCCGGCCTATTTAAGTTTGTCAGGCACTCTGTTCAGTGCTGCCTGCTCATCAGCTTCCTGTGCCATAGTTCCTGTTTCCTGTCTTGTCTTCCTGTTTACCTGATCTCCTGACGACCCGGATAGCCCTTGGATTCTCCTGTTTGCTGCCTGTACCTGACCTTGGCCTGTTTGACTCCGCTTCTGCCTGCTCCTATTGTACCTTGCTGCCAGTCTGTTGCCAAACCCTGCTTGTGTCCCAATCTGCCTGTCTTGCTCCTGCTCAGCACCTGTTACCAGTGTTACGGACTACTGTCCTGTTGTCTGAAGATCATCTCTCATCCTGTACCTGGATCTCTTCAGCAGGCTCTCATACCATTCCGCACTCTCGTGCCTCCTGTCTGCTCTACCAGGGGCCGTGAGTCGGATAAGTAAGGGAGTCTACCCTCTGCCCAAGCGGACTCATCAGTCTGGTGAGTAAAAGTCTGACACTGTTGTAGTACCACAGCCTGGGGACATATATTTAATCTGCTGCTGCTCCTGATCTTTGGGATTCCATGACCTTCTTGCGCTCCCTATTATATGTACTAAGCAGGCTACCAATTTTGGCCTTCAAATAATTTATGTCTGCCGTGGGATACAGAGGCTTCATCAATTCCAAAAGTTTCTCCATCTCTGCCTTCCTCTTGATTTTATTGGAGAAATCCCTACTTTTGACTTGCCATAAACACGGCAGCTCCCGGTACTGCTGGATAAAATCTTGCAAAAAAATCTGGCGCTGTGAATTTATCCACCATTGTGCCTGCAAGACACAAATCAAGACAAATCCTAACGTCAGGCTAAACTCATAAATAATCTGGTCCCAATCTAGGCCTCAGTCTATAAGCAGTATAGGCCACTAACCACTGATGCCCCAATTTACAATTGTACCTTCGTTTTATCTTTCCTTTTGGCGATATCGATCGTTCGTCCTCCACTCCCAGATCGTTCCTACGGCCGTTACAACGACCGAGTGTTATGGCTTCATATACACTGCGCATGCATGAAACTCTGCTCTCGGTGCATCATGACGCTGGGGCGTGACCATATCTCTTCTGCATGCGACACACACGGCAGAACGTTCGGGAGTGTGACAGCATGGCGGATTCCGAGGATTCCAGGCATCCCTGCGGTGGTGTATCTTATAGGAGGCACAAAGCCACTCCCATGAGCAAGGCTGAGATGATGCATAACCTTGAGAAGCACGACTACGATTCTAAGCTGCGCAACTATGAAAGGCCCAACAGCTGAAAAGACTTCATTTTGGAGAAGGTCCTCACCGTTTTGGAGGTCGACCAAATCCAAAAGCGATGGTCAGATTTAAAGCACCGCGAGCAAGAGAAGATGGAGTCGATCTATCACATCATCAAAAAAGTAAGTAATATTTGTATCTAAACAATATGTATATGTGTAAATTCTGCTTTCTGTATATGTGCTTTCTCCAAGTAGGTTTTTAAAATTCTAATAATGATATGATTATCTAATGATAATGTTTTCTCTAATCTTTGTCTGAATTAGTTTTTTTAACATGAAGTTAAATATAAAGCACATATGAACATTTAAATGTGTTATTTTTTGCCATTTTTTGTTTAAAAAATATTTTTTTTAATATTCTTTCAACAGAGAAGCACAAAAAAAGGACGCTACAGACAAACCACCAGAGGGGACAAAGGGAGGCTACCATCACCCGGGCCCCAACAGGGGAGACTTCAAGGCCATCTTCCCCCCCAAAATCATAAGTGACAACTTCAAACACAGTCATTTAGCCACTGACAGGGGTGATTCTAGGTGGGCCAAAGGCCCTGGGCTTAGGGCGGAACTTAAAGGGTAAAGAACACTTTCTGGTTAATGCCTGGCTCATCAGTGCCCATTAATGCAGCCTTGCCAGGGTAGACATGGATAGAGGAGAGGATCACAGTCACACAGAGTCACGCCTGCTAGAATGAGTCTCATATATCCCCTATCCCATAGGAGACAAGAGGGGTGGGGGGCAACTGCATGAATTTTTCAATGTTGGCACTTGTCCAGTGTTTCCCCACTGTAAAATGACAAATTCCCTTTTCGATGCATTTTTAAGGAGAAAAAAACCACGGTGCAGCATGGTGTAGTCCACTAGTCATGAGCAAACATTGTCCCCAGTGCAAGGTTGGTCAACTAATGCAGCAAAATGGATGCTAGAAACATATGTGACTTGGGGGGATTAATGAATTCTGTATTATTTCTTTTTAGAGGAAAGTGAGTGCGTTCAGCTGAACTAGGATGTTAGTTTGGAGGTTTGGGTTATGACACCTGGACCCAGCACAGATCTTCCTATTGTGGATGTAACATCCACTGACGCAAGTCAAACAGAGGGCCAAAGAGACTCAGAAGTGGAAGAAAATATTTGTGAGCCTCTTGTTTGCGCAAGTATGTATTTTTGGAATCTGTCTTCAAATGTGTATACATGTCAAATGTTTAGATGTCCAAAAGAAACACCCACTCCACACATTATCAAAGTATGTAGTGCCTTAACATTAGCATGGAGAAGGAAGAGGTGGAAGGAGCTGGCAGTGTTGCTATGTACCCGAGTTTTGTAGACCCAGGCACCAGGGCCAATATTACAGAGTATTTGCAATGTGTACATTCCTAGTAGTGTAGGTGTCTGAAGGGCAAGAAGGTTGCAAGCAACAATAAACTGGGTAGGTAAGTATTTCCCCAATTTGACTAGTAACTTGATCATAATTCACTATGTAGGGCCTCAGCCACTTGGCCATCGTTCCCTTAATGCTTTTTCCTTTTCTTAAAGAGACACGAACTTCCAAGATGCACAATTGGCCATATGAGTGCAAATATGATGCAGGCTTTGATTGAGCTCGAGAAAATAAGGGAGGCTGCCACTGCTTTATAGAGAAGAATACGTGATTATGTCGACATGCTTGCCAAATTTTAAGTTCATCTGGCCTAAAGTTTTCTTCCACTTGTTGGCTCCTGTTTGCAGTTTTAAAATTTCTCGTGGTTTTATTACTTTTAAGCCCTGGTTCACATTACAGCTACATTGAAATCGCACTACTTCACTTGAAGTAGCGCGATTTTGAATTAGCAAGGTCAGTGCAATTTCAGGTGCACCTTGATAGACATTTGTGTGTCTTCATCCGCAGATGTCTATTGAAGTGGCACCTGAAATTGCAAAAAGTAGTGCAGGAACTACTTTTGCAAATTGTTGTGGCGTCGCTAAATCAGTGTTGCACCGATTAGAACAGTGCCATTGCCTCAAATAGGCTGCGACTTGTCATGCGATTTTATCTATCAAATCGCATGACAAATCGCTACAATGTGAACCTAGGCTTTATAGTGTCTGAGGTCAGTGTTTAGCCACTCCACTTCTCTAGGTGCACCACCAGGTCCTGTTTTCTTTTTTTTAGGCAGGCTAAAAATGACATCATCACCTGTGCCAATAACAAAATATGTAGAAAACATGACCTAGAAATGCACCTGGAGAAGGAGAGTTGTGAAACACTGCCCTAAGTAATGTTTTAATGTTTCTTTATGTGTTTTTAAGAAGCGTAAAGTCAAAAATTGAAGATGTACACAAATTGGGACACAAAATTCGGAATTCCCTCATGATCCCATGCCTAAAATGTGTGTCTTTCCCTACATCTAGTTTGCTAAAGCCCCAAAACACAGTGTGTCAACATGTGCTATCTGCCATCACGGGATAACAATGTACGCCTTTTGGGGGTGCAACCCCTTCCTCAAAACTAAAGTAGGGGAGAGAAAGGGGTTGCACCCCCGAAACAAGTCCATTGATCCCCATGATGGGAGCTAGCACATGTTGACACACTGGGGGTTATTTCTGAAAGGCAAGTGCAATGCAATGGACATGTTTCAGGGGTGCAATCCCTTCCTCTCACCTACTTTAGTTTTGAGGAAGGGGTTGCACCTCCAAAACGCGTACATTGATATCCCGTGATGGCAGATAGCACATGTTGACACACTGTGTTTTTTGGGGCTTTAGGAAATAACCTGTTTGTACCTACACACATTTTAGGCAAGGGATCATAAGGGACACTTAACAGTTATGCCTCTATGTGTATGTGGCTTCAAATTTTGGCTTTTAGAGGGGTGAGATCACCCCATCTGAGGAAGGCAACAACAACACAGTTTCGGGATACTAATGTCTCATATGGCCTTCACTTTAGCAAAGTCGAACTTTTTAAGTTCCTGAGTTGGGGATATGTATGTCATGTTTTTAAACATGCCTGTTTAGCTACAAAAAAGGCAAAATAATGTCAAACATACATGTTGGATTGTTCAAAAACCTTTTAAAACACACATGTACAGTAAATGTGCTTGGAGTAAAATGTTTTATACTAAACAATGTGTGGCTTCTTTTTTCAATGCTCAATACCAGTGTATTTGTTAAGTGTAGTTACAGTGACAATGTGCTCTAAAATGTGGCAAACTCAGGCAATTTTAGGGCCCCAAAGAAATTAAAGGAGTTGAAAAGGCTGAATCTTTTTTATCATTAATGCATTACATACATTAACAACAATAACATTGTGTGTGTGTAACAGCACAACATAATAGTTAGCTGAAGAAGAGATTGTCACCTCATGGTGCAAATAAGTTACATTTGCACTATTGTAGAAACTGGCCAAAATTAAGGCCATTTGAGAACCTAGGAGACAGATAAGAAACACAGTCATTCAAATGAAATAGGAGTTTAGTATCAAATCAAAAATGTATTCAGGATCAGCAACATTTTGCTGCAAAGCCACTGCCCCTCTACATACAAAGTACTCCATATACTGTTGCCAGACATTTAGGGCAGTTTGGGAGGGCAACCCAGCACGGCCACTTTCCAGAGCCGTCATCACAGCAGGATCAGCTGGGCCAGACACAGAAAAGTCAACCTCACTTGGAAGTGAGGCAAGGTAGCTGCTTGCATTCCTGTTTAAGTAATTGTGCATGATGCAGCAGCACCACACCACAGCAATACTACATGGTTTGGCTTGTATTCGGCCAGTTTAATTGCTGTTAGAAAAATTCTGAACTGACTTGACAGTATTCCAAATGCGTTCTCCACAACCCTTCAGGCACGAGACAGCCTATAGTTGTATATCCTCTGCTCTGGGGTGAGGTTCCTCATGGGAAAGGGCCTCATAAGATGTGCCCCCAGAGCAAAAGGCCTCATCTGCAACAAATACAAAATTGAGGCCCTCAACATTTTCCTCAGGAGGTGGCAAATTTAAGGTGCCATTCTGTAGCCGATGGTAGAATTCGGTCTGTGCAATCACTCTTCTGTCCAAGTTGCGGCCGTTCTTCCCAACATCAAGGTACAGGAACTCATAATTTGCAGACACCACCTCTAGCATCACTATACTGCAAAAGCCCTTAAAATTATAATAATAAGAGCCCGAGTTGGGTGGTGGGACAATACGCACATGCTTCCCATCAATCGCCACACCACAGTTGGGAAAATCCCACTGATGGTGGAATTGAGAAGCAACATCCTGCCATTCCTGTGGGTTGGAAGGAAACTGTGGAGTCAAACGATAAAAAAAATTACTACTTTTGCACATAACATTGCAAGCAAATTTGACACAAACATTCTTGGCCAATAAAGGTATAACATTTTTTAAAATGAGTATTTAAAGACAAAAAGTATAAGGTCAACTTATCAGATTTCTCAACCCCTCTGGTGGCCCATTCTTAAAATGTTATGGTGGGGGGAATGGGTAGATATTTTAGACAGGTAACCCTCTCCACTTCTATGAGAGCTGAATGCCTAAATAATGTGTGATACTTTGGCCAGTTTCTCCTTTCTTTACACTATTGGCAGCCCAGTTGACAGGTAAGAAGTGTCATATTTCAAAAATATGGATACACACTGTCCAAATTAAAGCACATTTTTACATTCAGAAATTACCTATCAAGATAATAGGAGATAAAAACTTTCAACAGTACCATTTGAGGGTATTCAGGTAGGCCCTTGCACTACATGCTTTGGTGAATTCATTAAGAAATATGACCACAAAAGAGGTATAGTGTGTATGGGTTTTGCAAAGTCAGCAGATAGAGTATTGGTATCGGTTGACTTAGCATTGGGCGGGGGGGTTCCAAATAAGTTTGGGCCCCAAAAAATTGGCCTCTTGCACTCTGCCTGAATTTGAGGACAACAATAACATTTGTTCACATTTTAGGGGGCGTTTAGGGTAAGCACATAAATGAAGATGACAAAATACATTGTTAAGTTACTAGGCTAGGTGTGTATGGGCCCAGGATAGCATGCTGGGGAGGTTAGTGAAGGCAAATATGCAAGAAGGACAAAAAGGTCCTCAGCATGCATGAGGACAAAGAGGACATCCAAAGTATATTACAATAATGGTAATTATGGAATGAAGAAATGAATACAATACATTAGCAAACATTAAATACATAGAATGTGATGTTAAAGGCTAAAACTTACCAGAATATAGTCCTTCTGCAGGACTTGAATGATGGCAGAACAGGTCTCTGGAATAATGATTCCCAGAGCCTGAGTGGAGATCCCAGTTGTGATCTTCAAATCCTGGAGACTTCTCCCCATCGCCAAGTACTGCAAGGTGGCGACGAGCCTTTGCTCGGGAGTAATGGCTTGCCGCATGCATGTGCCCTGTTTACTAATATAGGGGGTAAGCAAAGCCAATAAACAGTGAAAGCAGGGGTCCGTCATCCAGAGATAATTCCTGAAACCATCAGGATTATTCTCCTGGAGCTCCTGCAACAAAGGCATATGACAGAATTGATCATGATTAAGCAACCAATTCTTGGTCCAAGAACTCCTCCATCCCCTGTTCGTGGACTGGACTTGGGTCAAAACAATAACTCCAAGCCCAATAATAGTATGATCTCTCCGACGAGAATGCCACATGGCTAGTAGACGAATGGCCGTTCAGAAACGCACTGACAATCAGAAAGGACCCAACAAGCATGACCTGAAAATCAGAAACGACCTGACAAGCACGCACTGAAAAACAGAAACGACCTGACAAGCATGCACTGAAAAACAGAAACAAACTGACAAGCACAACCTGAAAAACATTAATGAACTGACAAGCAAGACCTGAAAAACAGAAACAAACTGACAAGCACGAGGCTGAAATGCGCAAATCGACACTCACCAAACTTCTACTAACACGAGATTAGCAGAAAGAGCCCAAAGGGTGGCGCATGAGTAGTGAACTTCATTTTTATCGGCTCGTAGTACATCTAGTACATCACTACATTCGTAATTGTTGGCCAACATTTGTGTGCCCGTGTGTATGCAAGACAAGTTTGGGCCAACACCCTTCGGACAAAATTCCACGGTTTTGTTGGTGAACAATCCGATCATGTGTATGAGGCTTAACACTTCATGAAACATGGCTAGTAAGCTATTCACGTATTGATAAAAAGGCAAGTTCCAAAAATCATTTACAAGTAACATTCTCAAAAAAAATAAGCTTTATTCACTAAAGTCATTAAACTGGCCTTTTCTCTCCAGTGTCCAGACCTGACTAAGGAAGTAAACTAAACAATAAACTGTTCGTAATTTTTACAAACAGAGGAAAGAGACGTTGTCACTTTACCCTCTCTGTGCAAAATGACAGGTTCCATTGCAAGGAAAACCCGGCACCCTCTGATAATCAACTTCCCTGTGCTTTAATCTGTTCCATTCCCCTGTCCGATCTAGGACTTAAAACCCTGTGTAAGCTTGGGGTCAAATGGTGTTGGAGCTAAAAGAGGGTTAACCTTTTACTCCTCCTCTTCAGTTAATGGTGTTACAGCTGTAAAGTCGAAGCACTATCAAATGAGATGGTAAATACTTAGGTTTTCCGGATGCTGCCTCAGGGTTTTAGCAAACAAAGCTAGATAAAAGACATTTCCATTCTTACAACACAACTGGAAACTGGCCAGAGCTGTAAACCATTAAAACTCATGACTACATAAGATAAGGAGTATGAGGTAAGCAATGCGTCCTCTGAAATGGTCAATCACCTGGCAAAATTCACTTCATATCGTTAAGATTTTTTTTTACCTCCTAGTTGAATGTAAAAGCTCATCATTAATACTACAGCATTAAAATAATAGAAAATGTAGCAATAACTCTCGGTGGAGCTGCTGGTTTAAAGCGGGCTTGTTACCTTTTCTCTCCTTCCCTCTGTTTCACTGGCACCGGGTCTAGGGTTCCGTTGAGTCTACCTCCGGATGATACAAGCACCAACACTTGAGTACGTTTTCAATGCTTTATTGAACAATTAACAAAGGAATTAGCAGGAAAGAGGCAGAAGGGAAACTGCAGGGAAAGCTCAAACACCTTTCTGTAGGATTCTTGACAAATGTCCTTTAAAGTTGAATATTACAGTAGAATGCGCTCCCCTCGTGGGGCATACTCTTTGCTCGCCTGGATAGGCTTCTCTCACTTGCCTAGCAGCCAGTACGTAGCACGAACAAAAGTCTCTGCCACAGACTTGTTTGGGATGAACCCGTACGATCCTCTGCCACAGGATGTATTGGTTTTGTGTTGAATGTCAGTCACAGTGCTTGAACCTTTAAGCCAAACCCGGCAACACTATGCTGTGAAGTTATTTTAGGATACGTCCTCCAACCGAGTCACCAGGCCCCTCTCCAGACCAGCACTCTGCGTGATCCTTCCATGACGGGTCCTCCCCTGGAATCTCCTCGGTTGTCCAGCTTCTTCACTCTGGATAGAGAGCTCAGGACCATTCCTCGGCTGCTGTGGTAGGCACCAGACAAGCTTCTGGGTCCACCCATGTGCCGCATCGACGCGGGCCTCCGGAACGGAGGACCTTGAGGTAGCACTCTAACGCTTACCTGTCGGCCAGGAGGGCCAGCAGGTGGCTGTAAAATGAACCCCAAAATATGGCGTCTGTCCCATAAATACCCTCTCCCAGATTGCAACTCGGAGGACCACCTCCACCGAGTCGTCTCCGGGACAGAGGAGCACCCATACGCTTTGACACATTGCCTTTCCAACACTAGCCAGTGGTAACAGCGACACCCACCGGCTCAGTATGGAAATACCCGCAACGTCAGCCAAGCTGGAACAGAGGCAAATCTAACTTCTAACGAACAAGTTACTTAGTTTACCTATCAGATGGTAGATCACAAATCTACCAGCGCTACAAAAACATCAAATCATGTTTCTGCCTCCAATACTGTTCTCCTACACAAAGGAAAACCAGTCAACCAAGCCATTAAATATAAGAGCTTTTTTGTCAGAGAATAGGTGCAGGCACTTACACCCCTTTACCTTGGGCCCTGGAGAAAAGTAGTAAAGCAACATGTAGTGCACCTTGCATGGCACCAAATGACGTGTGTGGCCAGTTGGAGGGCCTTAAAGGGACATGATTAATTACAATTTGAATCTATTTGCTGTATTCACAACATGCATATTCCACAGTCAATATACCCAAACAATATGCTTTAACTATTGTGTCACAAGCGGGAGTCAGACAGACATTTACAATACTCAGCATAATCATTGTAAAAACACAGACAAAGGCTGACAAATGACAAGAGACCATAAGCAAGTTGGCACTATATATTAGTTTCCACCTTATTTTTTAAATGTTCTAAAAACTTTAGGTGTGGTAAATGGTTCGGTTTGTAATTTTTATTTTTACTCAACATTTATACAACTTTTGTGCAATATTTACCCATTTTTCTCTTTAAATGCTTTGTGAAAATATGTGAATCTTGGGTAAAAGTTGCGAGCCTCTAGATTGAAAACATTGATAAATAGACCCCATTGTTTGTTACTGTACTAATACAGTTCAAATTTAAGCAGTTTATATAATAGGTAAAACAAAATTTAAAAATTTACACAGTTGATTATTTTTTGTACTGCCCAGCACATTTTTAATGCAAATAAACAAAATTTAAAAGTTCAAAGCAAATCCAAAAATCTCCCTTACAAAATCAGCATGTACCGTAAGTTTTGTAAGTAAGCCCTGATGCAATAAACATATTTAACTGGGTGTTTTCTGTTTTTTGTCCTCATAATCATCTCAGGAATGTGCTAAATCTTTTAGTTGACCTATTCTGTGAGCGTGTTGGTTCCACAGTATGGTTCACAGATTTGACTACAATGACTGGGTGAGTTACTTCAATTCTAAAATCTATGGGATTTTTTAATATTGTTTTGGGTCATTTTAATAGTTTAAACTTAATGACATAAATGACTGAAACTAAAACAAATGAATGCAGTTGGGTTATATAGCTGTTGCATAAAATCTTTAACATGTCTCGCATGCGCCATCATAAAAATCATGTAATATGAAGATGCAAATTAATTGCAAACTACAGTCTTGTATGTTTCTGTACATTTTTCAAATTGATGCTTTAACACATTTAAGATATAAAATGAAGAACACAGTTTTCAGTGCGATATAATGCTATTTCAATATCTTTCCTGCTTTTTGTATACTATAATGGTATGGCAAATGTTTGTTTTACGCATTTAAATGTTTAATTGGAGGAGCAAGGCATTCATTTAACCAGGTGATTTATTCTAAAAGTTTCAGATTAGGCAAATAAATTGATTGGTGAACACTGCTTGCTGTTTTCAAAGAAATAACAATCAAGCATGTATTTATTCCTAATGAGAAAAAAGATCAGCACTATGGTTTAGTGTTATAGCTCTGGGCATATTGCTACCACAGTTATCTTCATGAAGTTTTTTAAGTTCTCTTTCATGTAGATCCTTCTAGAGAAACTAGAAGCTGTCAGTCACTGTAAAAGTCAGTGGTACTGTGGGATCTCTAGTGTCAAAGTGGTATTGTATCTCAGCTAAGGGAAGGTCCAGTAAAAAATGTGTGTCCATACTGATGCCGGCAAGCTGCATTATATCTGAAGTTAGGTAGAAAAATGTTAGCTCTACTATATCATGCGTTTTCATGTTTTTTAAAGTAGTGGGATATTGCCTGATTTAATTGTTAGCATGAATCTTTTCTTGTTTCTAACCTTACCTGTGCTGCCTTGTGACTGTTTGACCTTAAATTTACACCTAGTGAAATTTCAGTGACTCCAAAGTAAACTATAGCTTGGACACATGGGAACATCCTTGACTGTAAAAGTTTAAATTTATTTATTTCAGGTTTTATATAGCACCGTCAATTTACGCAGCACTTTACATACACATTGCACATTCACATCAGTCCCTACCCTAAGGTCCCTAACACACATTCATACATATACTAGGGCCAATTTAGACAGGATCCAATTAACCTACCAGCATGTCTTTAGAGTGTGGGAGCCTGAGAGGAAACCCAAGCAGGCACAGAGAGAACATGCAAACTCCAAGCAGATGGTGGCATGGTCAGGATTTGAACCAGTGATCCTTTTTGCTGCTAGGTGAAAGTGCTAACCACTATACCACTGAACCCTCTCAGATTTATAAGGAAGCTGCTGTCCATTGCAAGCAATCTCTCATACAATTCAGAGTACAAGGCAGTGCCTGCAATACTCACGCCTTTGTGCATTGAGGCACTTTGTGGCACATTGCGTTAGGCAGCCCATTCAAAAATGAATGGGCTGTAATGCACCTTGACAGATTAAATGATAGTGCAGCATGCATTTTCTTGTTGTGAACAACCATGCACCAAATAAAGCGCTGTGTGTTGTAACGTTTTGCAGGGCACATGCATTTAGTACTACAGTGCTGCAAGTTCTGTGAATAAATCCTTATGGCTTATTTCCACCAGATGAATTAAAAAAAAAAAAGTCCTGCATGCTACATTTCAATGTCTTGACCCCTAGATTGGATAGTGTAAAGGGGGGGGGGGGGACTCAGTGATATAAAATATAATGCAAAATAACGTTGCCCAATATGAACACAATGGGTAAATTCTAAACAAGTGTGTGGTCTAGATTGACCTGTAAAACATGTGGATAAGCAAAATTTCTTAAAACTGTATGTGCATAATCCAAAAATATAAATAATGCAATTCAAACACAACGTGGATATAATCTTAAAAGGAAGAACATTTTTTTTTAAAAACTGACAAGAGACTAAATATATAATCAACAGTCTCTCAGGTTCCAAATAGTCTATGTGAAAGCAAATCAAATTCATCAGAGTGAATAGGCTGAATTGAAAACACATCCAATTATCTTGTGATTCCCAAATCAAACAAATGCTGATCCCAAGGTGTGTGGATTCTTTAGTATGAAGACACCACCGTGCTCAAAAGTAATAAAATTGGCTGATTACCAGACCCACATAGGTCAAAAGTGTGTGTGTGTGTGTGTGTGTGTGTGTGTGTGTGTGTGTGTGTGTGTGTGTGTGTGTGTGTGTGTGTGTGTGTGTGTGTGTGTGTGTGTGTGTGTGTGTGTGTGTGTGTGTGTGTGTGTGTGTTGATCGACAGCTTAGGGATGCATTCCTCTGTCTGCCAAATCTCAGTGATTCACAATGGACAACAGCTCCCAGCAGACCTGGATGGATGAGTAAGCATGGACGCTCATCTGCAGCTGATAAAATGGATTCCTCTACACCTTCCTTGAAGGGCTCAAGTGGATCCCCGGTTAACAGCTCATGATGGATGATAAAAAAAAATCGGAGAAAGACTAATAGTGCATTATCTTTTGATAAAAATATCTATTTATTTTAAAAGGCATTTAAAAAATGTTACAGCAAAAAATTGTGGCACGGCTGCCTGCAGTGCGGTCTGTGCTCTCCGATGTCACAACTGGTTCCTTCCAGGAGCTATCCCTTAGCTGTGGATCACCACACACGCTTGTGACCTATTTGGGTCTGGTAAGCAGCCAATTGTATACCTTTGAGCACAGTGGTGTCTTCATACTAGAGTCCACACACCTTGGGATAGGCATCTGTTCGATTTGGGACTCACAAGATAATTGGATGTGTTTTCAATTCAGCCTATTCACTCTGCTGAATTAGATTTGCTTTAACATAGACTATTTGGAACCTGAGAGAGACTGTTGATATATATTTACTCTCTTGACAGCTTTTTTTTTTTTTCTTCCTTTTTAGATTATATCCACATTGTGTTTGAATTGCATTGTTTTTTATATTTTTGGATTATGCACATACAGTTTTAAGAAATTGTGCTTATCCACATGTGTTACAGGTCAATCTAGACCACACACTCGTTTCCAATTTACCCATTGTGTTCACATTGGGCAACATTATTGTGCATAATTTTTTATATCACTGTGGGTTTTCCCACCCTTTACATAGAATCAGCGCACCTTTACACTATCAATCACTTTTCATTCCTGGTATTCGGGGTTTTTCAGGTGCAGCAGACTTAATTAAATGAATTGTCAGCGCTTCACTTCACCTACACACATTGACCCCTAGATTGTCAATAAAGTTTATTCTTGCACAATTTCAATGCATGGTAGCATCAATGCAATGAGCATTAACAAGTTCAAGTGAAAGCAAGCCCATAAAGGTTGAGGAAATGGATAAGTATAATTGACTTTCTAAAGCATTAGCTCAAAATGTGGTTTATAAAAATAATTCTTGCTTGCAGGATATACGTATATTATTAAGATCCATCACCTTGTATGACTGTTGGTAAATAAAACAACGAAGGCTTAACCGCTTCCCAACCGGCACGTGCCGATGTACGTCGGCAGAATGGCACGGCTGGGCAAATGGGCGTACCCATACGTCCCTTAGAATTTGCCGCCATGCCATTGCGGCGTGCCGCCCGGGAGCTCAGTGAGTCGGGTCGCGTGTCCCGTGGACTCGATCGCCATGGGGATACCCGCGATAGCCTCACGTAGAGGACAAACGGGAAGATGCTAATGTAAACAAGCATCTCCCCATTCTGCCTAGTGACAGTGTCACTGATCTCTGCTCCCTGTGATTGGGAGCAGAGATCAGTGACGTGTCACATATAGCCACGCCCCCCCCCCACAGTTAGTAACACTCCCCAGGACATACTTAACCCCTCCCTAGCCCCCTAGTGGTTAACCCCTTCACTGCCAGTGTCATTTACACAGGAATCAGTGCATTTGTATAGCACTGATTGCTGTATAAATAACAATGGTCCCAAAAATGTGTCAAAAATGTCCGATGTGTCCGCCATAATGTCGCAGTCACAATAAAAATCGCTGATCGCTACCATTACTAGTAAAAAAAATAAATAAATAAAAATGCCATAAAACTATCCCCTATTTTGTAAATGCTATAACTTTTGCGCAAACCAATCAATAAACGGTTATTGCGATTTTTTTTTTTTTACCAAAAATATGTAGAAGAATATGTATCGGCCTAAACTGAGGAAAAAAAATTTTTTTTAAATATTTTTGGGGGATTTTTATTATAGCAAAAAGTAAAAAATAATGCTCTTTTTCAAAATTGTCGCTATTTTTTTGTTTATAGCGCCAAAAAAAAAACGCAGAGGTGATCAAAAACCAAAAGAAAGCTCTATTTGTGGGAAAAAAGGACGTCAATTTTGTTTGGGAGCCACATCGCACGACCACGCAGTTGTCAGTTAAAGGGACACAGTGCCAAATCGCAAAAAACGCACTGGTCAGGAAGGGGGTAAATTCTTCCGGGGCTGAAGTGGTTAAATAGTAAATAAACCCCCAAATCTAAAAATATAAAATATTGACGCTTACTAGTGCTTAGATGTGATTGTTGGTTTGTTTTTCCATTTTAAATGTTTTTTCCTTTATTTTCATGTGCTGATTTTGCCTGTATGAGGGCAAAAACACTTGCTTACCCTACTGCATCAGAACTACAGAAATAGGACAGGACTACAGAAACCTCTCCTCTCCTCATATCTTTATCATATTTAGGGTGTAATATGTATCATGCACAAGCTCCTGCCCCCTGCAACCCCTGATTGCCCCCCCATGACAGCAGGAAGAGCATGCTCTCTCCACACTCGCTGTCACATTTCAAAATTGGTCCGTCATTCATTCACAGAAATCTCTGTGAATGAATGTCGCAATGATGCAAAATTAATGCTGATGAGGGCCCTCGCACTTCAGTCACACTTCCTTCAACTTTCTAACCAAAAGCCGGTACGGAATTACAGACACAAAGCTGGACATGTCTGAAAAAAATAATAAATGCACATATTCCTGACCTGCCATTTATTGCATGCTTGGATAAGGGTCTGGTATGGGTTTGGGTGGGGGGGGTCACACCATTTTTTCTTCTTTTGGGGTGAAGTTGCCCTTAAAATTCCATACCAGACCCGAAGGGCCTGGTATGGATTTGGGGGGGCCTAACTCCATTTTTTTCTTTTTTTTCCCAGCAATTCTTCTTATTACATACAGCTGTCAGCGGGGAACCCTGCTGACAGCTAAAGACTCATCAGTTGTTAGGAATGCGGCGGCGGGCTTCCTGGCCTGCTCCTTAGCAACCAGCATAATGCATAAAAAAATGCATGCAAATCGTGGGTTTAAAAATGCAAAATGCACCGCAAAACATGCCTGAAAACCGCATTAAGCGCAACCGCATTGAAGTGAACCTAGACTTAAGGTGCTGTTATGTAATCATTATGTTCAGACCCTCCCAAGTATATACTTACTGACAGTACATTATATTGATTACATTTGTTACATGCTTAATTATTCCATTTCAAACATGTTCTTATGTCTGTTACACACCTTTCAGGTTCATTATATTTATTCTATCACTCTACTGTGGATTAATAAATCACACAACACACTCCTGGAGCCGGTCATGAAAAGTTAGACTCCTCTTAATTGGATGCAGAAATGCATCCCTTTGATCAAAAGAATAACAAGCTCATCATTCTGTCCCCAGGGAAAGTTTTAGGTTGGGCTTGAGCAGGCAGGAAGGTTTTGATGTTGGCTGGTCAGATGTCCAGTGTGAGGTCCAAAGTATAATGATTAATGTTAGTATAATTATAACTTTGAACTATAGGGCTGTCCAATCACAGAACCAACACAAAGTCTACTTGTTTATTCATTAAATAAAGGGTTACATTCATTATCTATTTAGATACTCAGAAACACACATGTAAGTTTTAATTAACAACTAGGACACTCCTCTCTAGTATATGTTTATAACAAATATGTGTGAACAAATGCAGCAATGGCACACATTTACTTATACCTACCAAAATTCAACTCTGTTGGCATGAAGCATTAGATACATTCATACTTCAATTCAAGAATTTCTATATTGCTTTTACAGGTTGTGCATAGATCTATTCAGGTTGAAAAGTTCATACTATTTGTTAAACTATAACAAAATATGCGTTCAGCTAGCAATTACCAGCACTTTTGTTACAATTACATGATAACATTTATTGAATCTTATCACTGAAGAATACATATAAATGATATGTTCAAAGGTTGTATTTTATGACATGATGTACTAGGGGTGCTAAGGAGAGTTATTTTAACATCATGTTTCTTTTAACAAGTCTGTCACAATATGTGTGTACATTAAATAGAAAGGATGATGCTATTTTTATTGGATAGATAGATAAAGCAGGACCTTGGTACTTGAGTCCAAAACCCGCAACAAATATCATGTAGAATAAACCTTTGTACAAGTGTATTCCCTGTTAGAGATTTCTGTTTATCTGATAAGAAATACATGAGTTACAAAACCCCTAAATTGTACAGTAAGTTCACCTTTTCAGAAAAAATGACAACACTGTACACCCTCCCTACCACCCCTGTCCCCCACCTACCTCCGTGGGTGATGAGCTGCAGAAAGAAGAGGCAGAAGAGTGGGGGTTTCATATCCATGGACTGCTGCACCAGCTGTGTGGGCAGGCACTGACAGCTCATCAGGGTGATGGGGAAGGGTGTAGGGTCTTTTTATCTGAAAAGGTGATCTAACCCTTTAGGCTGGGTTCACACATTTACAAAAATGGATGCAGGTTTTCTCGCATCCAATTTGCATGTCGGGAGATTGTGACAGGCTCTCTATGGAGCCAGTTCACACATCTTCGGAGCAGCTCCAGTGCAAATTGCACAGGAGTCCTGTGCATCTTATGGTCAGTTTCAGGCACGAATTCAGCCAAAAATTCAGACTGAAATTGGACCTGAAACGGTGAACAGGGACGCACTGGACCCCTGCTGTGAGCCGATCCGTGCTGCGTTGTGAACCCACCCTTAAAGTGCACCTAAAGCCAAAAAATGTTTGCTTTGTTTACAGTAGGGAATGGATAAATCTCCTGTCACATTTTTGTGACATGTAATGCCGCGTACACACGAGCGGACTTTACGGCGGACTTTGCCCGGCGGACTGGATTTCGTCGGACAATTCGATGTGTGTGGGCTCCAGCGGACTTTGTTTTCTCAAAAGTTGGACGGAATTAGATTTGAAACTTGTTTAAAATTTATCCGTTGAAATCGAGTCCGGTCGAAAAGTCCGCCGTCTGTATGCTAGTTCGACGGACAAAAAGCCACGCTAGGGCAGCTATTGGCTACTGGTTATGAACTTCCTTGTTTTAGTCCGGTCGTACGTCATCACGTACGAATTCGACGGACTTTGGTGGATTGTGTGTAGGCAAGTCCGTTCGTTCACAAAGTCCGTCGGAAAGTACGTCGAAAAGTCCGCCGGGCAAAGTCCGCCGTAAAGTCCGCTCGTGTGTACGCGGCATAAGTCCAATCTGGGAGATTTCTTTTATCTTTATGTCCTGTAGATGTAACAGGAAGCCGCAAGAGGATATTCCCTCTCAGGCCAACCACACACAGAGCAAATTTCTTTCCTGCAACCACGGGTTGCAGGAAAGAAATTTGCTCGATTCCCCCATTAACACAGACACTGTTGATGCGGCATGCCCTCCTGGTGGGCCATTTGCTTCCCCTGGGGGGGCGGAGGAAGTCCTCCACACCGGGAGAAGACAGTGATTATTGCTAGTGGCTATAGCAGCTGCTAGTAATAATTGCAGGTAAAACCCAGCCTGCTGGTTGTACCCAAGTTGATTTATCGATCAACTTGGTACATTCAGCCTGCCCATTCACGGTTCAAATCTTAGCCGGTTTCTGCTGAACTGGTCAAGATTTCAATCGTGTATGGCTGCCTGTTTCAGTGACAGCTCAAAATTTGGATGTTCATTCACTTCCACTCCCAATGACAATGGTCACCATGTCAAATAAAGAAGACACATTCTTATAGTGGTGGATTGAATACAGAGAGCACTAAAAACCTGTGTGGTTTCCATATAGATTTGCATTATATGGTACTAACACCTGTTGAAGGAGTGCTGGCTATCTTTTATTTAGGATTCCTACAGTGCCAACACTGG
Source organism: Lithobates clamitans (assembly GCA_037952925.1). Classification (NCBI taxonomy): domain Eukaryota; kingdom Metazoa; phylum Chordata; class Amphibia; order Anura; family Ranidae; genus Lithobates; species Lithobates clamitans. Next base: position 335,588 of record JBBGZY010002273.1, on the reverse strand, counting down.
TCACGCAAGCTTTTATCCTGACTGTGAGTGACAGTGCTGGACAGGATGTTGAATTTTAGTTTTGCTTTCACTGTCACCAGCAGCCAAAATACTCATGTAACCCACTCTAGAATAACAAATACAGTATATGCTACTAATACACATCTGTTTTAATACATAGGGGTTGGTTTACTAAAAATGGATAATGGAAAATCTGGTGCAGCTCTCCATAAAAACCTATCAGCTTCCAGGTTTTTTTTTTTGTCAAAGCTTAATTGAACAAGATGAAGTTAGAAGCTGATTGACTACCATGTTCAGTTGCACCAGATTTTGCACTTTCCAGTATTAGTAAATGAACCCCATAGTATTTATGGATTGCTGGCTATTTCTTTAATTAGCGATAGAAACCTGACAGATATTAACCACTTGCCGAGTGCCCGCCGGCAGAATGGCACTCCTGCACAAATCGCCGTAGCTGTACGGCGGATGCTTTTAGGAGTATAGGGGGCGCACATGCGCTGCCGCGTCCCTAAGGAGCCGATACACATACCCAGTGGCCGCAATTTCTGCCGGGCACCGGCGATCGCTCCTGACAGAGCGAGAATGGGGATTTGTGTGTGTAGGGGGTCAGGGGTGAGGGGTGTGTCAGGGGTGAGGAGACTGATCTGTTATTCCTATTATATAGGAACAACGTTCGGTCTCCTCCCCAAGTCAGTCCCATCCCCCCCACAGTTAGAACACACACTGAGGGAACACATTTAACCCCTTGATCACCCCCAGTGTTAACCCCTTCCCTGCTAGTGACATTTATACAGTAATCAGTGCATTTTTATAAAAAAAAATAATAAATTGCTTTGCCATAAATCTGTCTCTTATTTTGTAGACGCTATAACTTTTGTGCAAACCAATCAATATACGCTTATTGCGATTTTTTTTTTTTTACCAACAATATGTAGAAGAATATATATTGCCCTAAACTGATGAAGAAATTCTTTTTTTGGGGGGATATTTATTATAGCAAAAAGTAAAAAATATTGTGTTTTTTTTGTTTTTTTTTTAATTGTTGCTCTTCTTTTGTTTATTGCGCAAAAAGTAAAAACCGCAGAGGTGATCAAATACCACCAAAAGAAAGCTCTATCTGTGGGAAATAAAGAACATAAATGTTGCTTGGGTACAACGTTGCACGACCGCGCAATTGTCAGTTAAAGTGACGTAGTGCTGTATCGCAAAAAATGGCTTGGTCAGGAAGGGGGTAAATCCTTCTGGGGCTGAAGTGGGAGAGAAGTATGGGAATCTTTTTTCCCCCATATTCATACTTACCTAGGTGGACCGATTCTGCATTTGTCCCCCACCGCCACTGCACTGAGAACCGAGCCACCGAACATCAATGATGGCTCGGTTCTCTCACCTCCCCTAGCGGAGAGATGCTTCCTGTCAGTCAGCATCTCTCCTGCTCTGCGCCTTCACACTCATTGGAACGCTGAGCTGTGGAGGGGTGGGGAGCAGCCGTCTCAGCAGCTCGCTCAGAGTCTGAGACTGCTATCAATCCAGGCAGCTGGTGGATCCAGACTTCCTAAGTCAGGATGATGCGCTGCCTCAATTGATTCCAGTGACGTCAACGGAGAGTGGACTTCAGACTGCTCTCCGCTGAAGACGGGTCACAGGAGTCCAAAACGATTTGTACTCCTGTGACCCATAGGAGAAGCCCAGCCAAAAAGCCCAGGCTGGACTTCTCCTTTAACCCTTCTACACTTTAAAAGTACAAAAAAAGCTTTGGCTTTAAATATACTTTAGAACTAAATAGAAGTTCAAGAGAAAGCAAGCCCTTAAAGAGGAAGTAAACCCTGGTGGGTTTTACTTCCTCGTTTTTTCCCTGCAAAGATAAAGCATAATGGGCTACTTTGCATCGCAGAGTAGCCTATTATTTGTCCCAATTACCTGATACCGAAGCCTGCGATGTCACTGCTGTCCCCATTAGCAGCAAGCGTCCATCTTCACCCCTCTTCCTTCCAGGGCCGCAAACTCCAGCTCTGTGACTGGCCAGAGTCGCGCGTGCGGGAGTTCACAGTCACGGCATGACCCCTATTAGAAATGGCACAATCTTCCTTTTCTAAAGTGTGCATGTGCCGTAGACATCGATGCATGTGCCATAGTCATCAGCGCTTGACTTTTTTGTTAATATCTCCTAAACCGTGGAAGTTTAGGAGATATTTCAAGCACCTACAGGTAAGCTTTAATATAGGCTTACATGTAGGTAAAAGTGGTTGTACAGGGTGTACAACCACTTTAACCACTTAAGGACCGCCTCACGCCGATGTACGTCGGCAAGGCGGCACGGGCAGGCAAAATCACGTACATGTACGTGATTTGCCTCCCGCTGGTGGGGGGTCCGATCGGACCCCCCCCGGTGCCCGAGGCGGTCCTGTTTTGTCCCCCGGCGATCCGAGGTGAGGGGGAGGCCATCCGTTCGTGGCCCCCCCCCCTCGCGATCGCCGCCGGCCAATCAGATCACTTCCTTTGCTGCTGTATGCTAAACAGCAGCAAAGGAAATGATGTCATCTCTCCTCGGCTCGGTATTCCGTTGCAGCGCCGAGGAGCGAAGACTTCACTGTGAGTGCACAACACTACACACACACAGTAGAACATGCCAGGCACGCAAAACACCCCGATCCCCCCCCGATCTCTCCCGATCCCCCCCCAATCACCCCCCCTCCCTGTCACAAACTGACACCAGCAGTTTTTCTTTTTTCTGATTACTGCATGGTGTCAGTTTGTGAAAGTTACAGTGTTGGGACAGTGAATATTAGCCCCCTTTAGGTCTAGGATACCCCCCTAACCCCCCCTAATAAAGTTTTAACCCCTTGATCACCCCCTGTCACCAGTGTCACTAAGCGATCATTTTTCTGATCGCTGTATTAGTGTCGCTGGTGACGCTAGTTAGTGAGGTAAATATTTAGGTTCGCCGTCAGCGTTTTATAGCGACAGGGACCCCCATATACTACCTAATAAATGTTTTAACCCCTTGATTGCCCCCTAGTTAACCCTTTCACCACTGATCACCGTATAACCGTTACGGGTGACGCTGGTTAGTTCATTTATTTTTTATAGTGTCAGGGAACCCGCCGTTTATTACCGAATAAAGGTTTAGCCCCCTGATCACCCGGCGGTGATATGCGTTGCCCCAGGCCGCTAACACCCACGCACGCGGCATACGCCTCTCTTAGTGGTATAGTATCTGAACGGATCAATATCTGATCCGATCAGATCTATACTAGCGTCCCCAGCAGTTTAGGGTTCCCAAAAACGCAGTGTTAGCGGGATCAGCCCAGATACCTGCTAGCACCTGCGTTTTGTCCCTCCGCCCGGCCCAGCCCAAGTGCAGTATCGATCGATCACTGTCACTTACAAGGCACTAAACGCATAACTGCAGCGTTCGCAGAGTCAGGCCTGATCCCTGCGATCGCTTACAGTTTTTTTGGTAGCACTTTGGTGAACTGGCAAGCACCAGCCCCAGGCAGCGTCAGGTTAGCGCCAGTAGCGCTAACACCCACGCACGTACCATACACCTCCCTTAGTGGTATAGTATCTGAACGGATCAATATCTGATCCGATCAGATCTATACTAGCGTCCCCAGCAGTTTAGGGTTCCCAAAAACGCAGTGTTAGCGGGATCAGTCAAGATACCTGCTAGCACCTGCGTTTTGCCCCTCCGCCCGGCCCAGCCCACCTAAGTGCAGTATCGATCGATCACTGTCACTTACAAAACACTAAACGCATAACTGCAGCGTTCGCAGAGTCAGGCCTGATCCCTGCGATCGCTAACAGTTTTTTTGGAAGCTTTTTATTGAACTGGCAAGCACCAGCGGCCTAGTACACCCCGGTCGTAGTCAAACCAGCACTGCAGTAACACTTGGTGATGTGGCGAGTCCCATAAGTGCAGTTCAAGCTGGTGAGGTGGCAAGCACAAGTAGTGTCCCGCTGCCACCAAAAAGACAAACACAGGCCCGTCATGCCCATAATGCCCTTCCTGCTGCATTCGCCAATCCTAATTGGGAACCCACCGCTTCTGCAGCGCCCGTACTTCCCCCATTCACATCCCCAACCAAATGCAGTCGACTGCATGAGAGGCATTTTCTTGATGTCCTCCCGAGTACCCCTACCCAACGAACCCCCCCAAAAAAGATGTCGTGTCTGCAGCAAGCGCGGATATAGGCGTGACACCCGCTATTATTGTCCCTCCTGTCCTGACAATCCTGGTCTTTGCAGTGGTGAATGTTTGAACGCTAACATACACTAGTTGAGTATTAGCGTAGGGTACAGCATTGCACAGACTAGGCACACTTTCACAGGGTCTCCCAAGATGCCATCGCATTTTGAGAGACCCGAACCTGGAACCGGTTACAGTTATAAAAGTTAGTTACAAAAAAAGTGTAAAAAAAAAATATATATATAAAATAAAAAAAAATAGTTGTCGTTTTATTGTTCTCTCTCTCTCTATTCTCTCTCTATTGTTCTGCTCTTTTTTACTGTATTCTATTCTGCAATGTTTTATTGTTATTATGTTTTATCATGTTTGTTTTTCAGGTATGTAATTATTTATACTTTACTGTTTACTGTGCTTTATTGTTAACCATTTTTTTGTCTTCAGGTACGCCATTCACGACTTTGAGTGGTTATACCAGAATGATGCTTGCAGGTTTAGCTATCATCTTGGTATCATTCTTTTTAGCCAGCGGTCGGCTTTCATGTAAAAGCAATCCTAGCGGCTAATTAGCCTCTAGACTGCCTTTACAAGCCGTGGGAGGGAATGCCCCCCCCACCGTCTTTTGTGTTTTTCTCTGGCTCTCCTGTCTCAACAGGGAACCTGAGAATGCAGCCGGTGATTCAGCCAGCTGACCATAGAGCTGATCAGAGACAAGAGTGGCTCCAAACATCTCTATGGCCTAAGAAACCGGAAGCTACGAGCATTTTATGACTTAGATTTCGCCGGATGTAAATAGCGCCATTGGGAAATTGGGGAAGCATTTTATCACACCGATCTTGGTGTGGTCAGATGCTTTGAGGGCAGAGGAGAGATCTAGGGTCTAATAGACCCCAATTTTTTCAAACAAGAGTACCTGTCACTATCTATTGCTATCATAGGGGATATTTACATTCCCCGAGATAACAATAAAAATGATTAAAAAAAAAAAAAAATGAAAGGAACAGTTTAAAAATAAGATAAAAAAGCAAAAAAATGATAAAGAAAAAAAAAAAAAAAAGCACCCCTGTCGCCCCCTGCTCTTGCGCTAAGGCGAACGCAAGCGGCGGTCTGTCGTCAAACGTAAACAGCAATTGCACCATGCATGTGAGGTATCACCACGAAGGTCAGATCGAGGGCAGTAATTTTAGCAGTAGACCTACTCTGCAAATCTAAAGTGGTAACCTGTAAAGGCTTTTAAAGGCTTTTAAAAATGTATTTATTTTGTTGCCACTGCACGTTTGTGCGCAATTGTAAAGCATGTCATGTTTGGTATCCATGTACTCGGCCTAAGATCATCTTTTTTATTTCATCAAACATTTGGGCAATATAGTGTGTTTTAGTGCATTAAAATTTTAAAAAGTGTGTTTTTTCCCCAAAAAATGCGTTTGAAAAATCGCTGCGCAAATACTGTGTGAAAAAAAAAAATGAAACACCCACCATTTTAATCTGTAGGGCATTTGCTTTAAAAAAAATATATAATGTTTGGGGGTTCAAAGTAATTTTCTTGCAAAAAAAATAACTTTTTCATGTAAACAATAAGTGTCAGAAAGGGCTTTGTCTTCAAGTGGTTAGAAGAGTGGGTGATGTGTGACATAAGCTTCTAAATGTTGTGCATAAAATGCCAGGACAGTTCAAAACCCCCCCAAATGACCCCATTTTGGAAAGTAGACACCCCAAGCTATTTGCTGAGAGGCATGTCGAGTCCATGGAATATTTTATATTGTGACACAAGTTGCGGGAAAGAGACACATTTTTATTTTTTTTTGCACAAAGTTGTCACTAAATGATATATTGCTCAAACATGCCATGGGAATATGTGAAATTACACCCCAAAATACATTCTGCTGCTTCTCCTGAGTACGGGGACACCACATGTGTGAGACATTTTTTATGGAGCCTAGCCGCGTACGGGACCCTGAAAATCAAGCACCGCCTTCAGGCTTTCTAAGGGCGTGAATTTTTGATTTCACTCTTCACTGCCTATCACAGTTTCGGAGGCCATGGAATGCCCAGGTGGCACAAAACCCCCCCAAATGACCCCATTTTGGAAAGTAGACACCCCAAGCTATTTGCTGAGAGGTATAGTGAGTATTTTGCAGACCTCACTTTTTGTCACAAAGTTTTGAAATTTGAAAAAAGAAAAAAAAATGTTTTTTCTTGTCTTTCTTCATTTTCAAAAACAAATGAGAGCTGCAAAATACTCACCATGCCTCTCAGCAAATAGCTTGGGGTGTCTACTTTCCAAAATGGGGTCATTTGGGGGGGTTTTGTGCCACCTGGGCATTCCATGGCCTCCGAAACGGTGATAGGCAGTGAAGAGTGAAATCAAAAATTCACGCCCTTAAAAACGCTGAAGGCGGTGATTGGTTTTCGGGGCCCCGTACGCGGCTAGGCTCCCGAAAAGTCCCACACATGTGGTATCCCCATACTCAGGAGAAGCAGCTAAATGTATTTTGGGGTGCAAGTCCACATATGCCCATGGCCTGTGTGAGCAATATATCATTTAGTGACAACTTTGTGCAAAAAAAAAAAAAAAAGTGTCACTTTCCCGCAACTTGTGTCAAAATATAAAATATTCCATGGACTCAATATGCCTCTCAGCAAATAGCTTGGGGTGTCTACTTTCCAAAATGGGGTCATTTGGGGGGGGGTTTGTGCCACCTGGGCATTTCATGGCCTCCGAAACTGTGATAGGCAGTGAAGAGTGAAATAAAAAATTTACACCCTTAGAAATCCTGAAGGCGGTGATTGGTTTTCGGGGTCCGGTACGCGGCTAGGCTCCCAAAAAGTCCCACACATGTGGTATCCCTGTACTCAGGTGAAGCAGCTGAATGTATTTTGGGGTGCAATTCCACATAGGCCCATGGCCTGTGTGAGCAATATATCATTTAGTGACAACTTTTTGTAAATATTTTTTTTTTTTGTCATTATTCAATCACTTGGTACAAAAAAAATAAATATTCAATGGGCTCAACATGCCTCTCAGCAATTTCCTTGGGGTGTCTACTTTCCAAAATGGGGTCATTTGGGGGGGTTTTGTACTGCCCTGCCATTTTAGCACCTCAAGAAATGACATAGGCAGTCATAAACTAAAAGCTGTGTAAATTCTAGAAAATGTACCCTAGTTTGTAGACGCTATAACTTTTGCGCAAACCAATAAATATACGCTTATTGACATTTTTTTTACCAAAGACATGTGGCCGAATACATTTTGGCCTAAATGTATGACTAAAATTGAGTTTATTGGATTTTTTTTTATAACAAAAAGTAGAAAATATCATTTTTTTTCAAAATTTTCGGTCTTTTTCCGTTTATAGCGCAAAAAATAAAAACTGCAGAGGTGATCAAATACCATCAAAAGAAAGCTCTATTTGTGGGAAGAAAAGGACGCAAATTTCGTTTGGGTACAGCATTGCATGACCGCGCAATTAGCAGTTAAAGCGACGCAGTGCCAAATTGGAAAAAGACCTCTGGTCCTTAGGCAGCATAATGGTCCGGGGCTCAAGTGGTTAAAGGTTGAGGAAATTGATAAATATAAGTGACTTTCTAAAGCATTAGACCAAAATGTGGTTTATAAAAATAATTTTTGCTTGCAGGATATATGTATATTAGTAATATCCATCACCTTGTATGGCTGTTAGTAAGTAAAACAATGAAGGCTTAAAGAGTAAAAAGACCCCAAATCTAAAATATAAAATATTGCTGCTTGCCACTGCTTAGATGTGATTGTTGTTTTGGTTTTCTTTTATAAAGAGGCCCCTCTCTAAACAAAAATAATATAAAAAATATATAACATTAAATAATTATACAATAATATAAAATACATAATCATAAAACATTACTTTCTTTTATTAAATATATCTTGGAAAGTAACATTTTGCTGTCCGTCATTTGTAAAGTTTTTACTCTGGACTGGTATATTTTTAAAAGCGAGTAAAACACACATAGAGCACTATGACTGTGCATGTGCATGCATGGGCGTAGCATAAGGGGTTGCAGGGGTCACAATCGCAACCCCGCCCCTAGCTCTAGGGGGCCCCTGCAGCCTCCCTGTCATATTATCATATCCTCCACAAAATCCAGCTCTGATCTTCCCTAGGGCCCCACAGCCACGCTCCAGTACTGGGCTTCTACTTTGCCTTTCACAGTCCACACCCCTCTGTTCCCATTGGCTGGGGTGAAGCTGTGAGCCATTCCCTGAATGGAGAGGAGCACGAGGTAAGAACAGCCCAGGATGGGGAAGTGTCTGTGCTGTGTACTGGCAACATGGAATGTTAACTGAGCTCAGTGAGGCAAGAGGAGAAGAGTGCCGTCCTGTAGCCAGGATGGGACCGATGTGACTGGTGAGGTATGACACTGCTCAGTGTCTGTTAGTCACCAGCTGGGATTCTCTGTACCTGGGGATGTCTACTTATATCCCACTTCCTTGACAATTGGGGAAAGGACACACACCTCCGGGAGGTGACCTTCCCCCAACACCTGCCAACACTGACAAAGAAACCTTCAGAAATTGCTAAAACAAATCCTTTAACACCTCCTTGGGGGGCCTTTTGAAGGGCTGCAGGCTCCAGATTTTGTGTCACATGGCTTTGCCCTCCCAGATCTAAGTTGCCCCACCCCAAAGCCCCCTGACCACCCCCTCCACCCTGCCTGATATGCCGGGCTGCTGAGCTCCTTTCCCATTACAGCATTCTATACTGGTCCTCCTCCACAGGCCTGAAATCACATTCCTTAACAACACATCAAGTTAGCCATGATCTGCACAGCGTGTATCTGCCCACTCCAACTACACAGCCGTTCTGGCCAAAGAATTTCACAGGTCAGAAGGGCAACATAAAATCCAGATACACCTTGTGAAGACTGACAGACTGTGTGTAAAGGAATGTGATTTCAGCCCTGTGTAGTGTGTGTGTGTGTGTAGATGGGGGGTGTATACAGTGCTGGGATGGGAAAGGAGCTCTGCCAAGTGACCTGCCAGGGGTCCCTGTCCTCTGATTCTCCAATGGTAATCCCTGTCCTCTGATGTAAAGAGGAACTCTGGGAACTCTAAACTCTTAAGCCATTTTGAGTATCTTGGTGTGCGGTGGATGTATTTGCATGCACATTGGAAGTAGTGGGGGGGGGGCAAGGTCAACTTTTGCATGGGGGCCCACAAGCTTCAAGCTACGCCTCTGTGTGTATGCACATATGACATTGGGGTAGATTTACTAAAACTGGAGCACTCAGAATCTGGTGCACCTGTGCATTTGAGCCAATCAGTTTCTAGCTTCAGCATGTTCAATTAAGCTTTGGCAATAAAACCTGGAAGCTAATTGGTTTCTATTCAGAAGTGCACCAGATTTTGCACTCCCAGCTTTGGAAAATCAACCCCATTGGGGTTGATTTTCTAAAGGCAAATAGACTGTGCACTTTGTAAAGTTGCTCCAGAGCTTTGTAAATTATGGTAAGTTTTTGCTTGCACATGATTGGATGATGGAAATCAGCAGAGCTTCCCCTCATTTACTAAGCTCTGGAGCAACTGCACTTGCAGAGTACGACTGCAATTTGCAATGTGCACAGTCTATTTGCCTTTAGTAAATCAACCCCATTGTGTCATGCATTTTAAAACTGTGTGACTGTCATTGAGAATGTAAATCAACTCGGTGTATGAGGGACCCCCAGAACCGCAAGAGCCCCAGGCCCCCCCCCCCAAGGCCTAAATCTGGCCCTGTGCCAACCAGCCTTCCTGCAGCACTCTTCAGTAAAAGGTGTAGTGAAAGGTGTCTTTCTCCAGTCCAGCTTGCTATGGTAGTGTCCGCCAGCAGATTTCTTTTAGGCCCTTAGCCAAGTTAATGCTGAGGCCTAACAGCAACAGCTCTTCAGTAACACAGGCTGCCTACCAGGGGCAGAGGCCCCACAAGAAATCCTCTGTACAGACCCTCCCAAACATTTATCTTTTCCCCAGCCATGCCTTCTAGGCACCCCTTCCCTGGGATTGGGTGAAGTAAGATAAATTTTCATAACCCAGTGGCTGGCCCTCCTAATCTATTCCTGGATGATTCTCCCAGAGTCAGGCAGGAGCAATCAATCAACAGGCTTAGGGAGACCTGACCAGACCTGAAAAATAAATTACTGCTCAGCTGAGTACAGCAGAGCCAAAAACTAAATTGATCCAGCCTAGGACAGTGGTGCTGCATCACATAAAGATTTAGTAGATATGTGCGATCCGTTTCAATATGAATTGAAATTCGAATGAAATTTGCGTGATTCAGAGACTCGGATGTATCCAAATCTCCAAATCACAATACTAACAAATTTTAACTAATTTGAAATAAATTATAACAAGAAAAACAAATTTATTTGTATTCTTTTTTGTCTTTTGGATGATATTATGCAATAGTTTGGGCCTTTTGTGAAATAACGTAACAACATAACGAATGATCTGAATTGATTAGGATCTATTTGTTTTTATTCTAATGAGCATACAGTAGCTTGAATATTTTAATAATAATTCTTTTTGTATTGGGGTTGAGAGACCATTTGTTTAACAGCTTTCTGACCCAATGCAGTACATATACTGTGGAGGGGCAGCTTGTACAGGCATTTGTAATGTACGTATACACTGCAGCTTTCTGTATAGTGTATAGTATTAGCTCTGATCACTGTATTAGTGTCACTGGTGATGTCAGTTAAGGGAATTAAACTTGGATGGGGATGGGGCACATATGGAATGCCCACTTTATTGAAGAAATATACATTGGGACTGAACTAAATACACTCCAGTATATACAATCTCTTATCCCCAACCTCCAGAACAAACACTTGCTTGCAGACTATCACTCTCAGGACCAGCTAGAACTGTTGTAGGACCTGACACTGACTATGTCAGGGCCAAAGCAAATGCCCTTTGCAGGCAGGGACCGTGGGCCCCTTTGGTGTAGCAAAAATAAGGTAGTCCTTTGTACTAGCTGTTCCACATGTGGCTACTGCTCCCAGTACCACCTCTTCAGGCACTGCCAGCTCCTGGCTGCAGCTGCCCCTTTCCACTGCCCCTGCCACCACAGTCCTCCTGATTGGCTCTGCACCCATCCCAGACTACTCCATCCCAGTCCTCTCAGGCGTGCCCCCAGTCCTCCTGACTGTGTGTCACTCACCAGCCCTCTTGGCTGTTACTTGTCGTCCTGGAGACATGCCCAGCAGTGTTCACCCACTGTCCTCTTTGCTCCCAGTGCCTCCTGGCCAGGACACCTCTGTGACTTTAGGAAGGCCCCGTCCACACACGAGCCCAGGCCCAAGGTCACCCCCCAGACTGGGGAGCTCCTTCAAAGGACACGACAGCCTAACACTCCATCTCCAGCTTCCACCCAAACTCTCCTCCCCAGTTGGGCTGACCCAGAGTATTTGAGAGGGCCTGCCCCCTGCCAACCCAAGTTGGGGATTTGTCAGGGCCCTCAAAATACTCCAGGCAGCTCTACCTCACTTCCCCTCTCATCTGTCTAGAAGGTTCCAGCACATTCTAGAAATAGGGGGGAGGTCTCAGTGATGCTGCCTGTGAGTCATCCAGCTCTCCCTGAATCTCTCCCCAACCCAGGAAAAAAACAGACAGGCTTGGCCACCACCCACGCCTGCATACATTTACCTACACTACACTACTTACCTAGCTCTCTAGCAAACCATCTAGGGGGTTCTACACTAGTATTGTTATAACTACCTTAGAAATAATGGAATGGTTAGCTCAGCCTCTAGACCTAAACCCACTTAAGCTGATTTGGGATTATCTAGTCAGAAAGGTGAAAACAAAGTAGCAATTTTTTTTTCAAAAAACCTCTCTAACAAAGTGGATAAGAGTTTTGTGAACAAAATGGCTATGATTGTGTTCAACTGTTCAGTCTATGGCTAAAAATAAAGTTTAATTTTTTTGTATGTTTTATTCGGAATAATATGAAATATTGCATATGAATATATCGTATTTGCAGCTAGCGAGTGTTATTCTGTAGTGTCTTTGCATCTATTTCAAAGATGGTTATTAATTTGGTGTACTTTGATCTGTAGCTTTTCAGGTCTGTTGTGAACACACAGACACCTGGATGAGAGGGGGAAAGCCCAACCCCCTACCCATCTGCTCATAAGGTCCAGTATGCATTTTTCAGTATATTACAAAGATGAAATCAATAACTGCAGAGCTAGTGCAATCCCTGAAATCACTAAAGGATTGCACATAATATTCAGTGAATGTAATGCTATAGAAAGATATCAGAGACTGGGGACATCATGTACTGTAACAAGAGTTTATCCAAGACTACTAGCATGCTACAAGAGATGATCGTAGACTGCAGACATGGTAAACGAGATGGTCAAAAACTGCAGGCGTGCTATGGAAGTTGTTAAAAACTGGGGTCATGTTTCAGGAGACAGTCACTTTCATGTGAGACTGCTAGAGATCACTGCTGTTACAGCCCCTTTACAAATCAAGGCACTCACAATTGTGTTCCCACAGCTCCATTAAAAGTGGCATATTTTATATGTCTGTAGCGCTACTCCCGTAGGAGCTGCTTGAGTATGTTTGGTTCCAGTGGCAGCTGGTGGTCAATATTTTTGGGAGGGCACAAACAAACTAGAAAATACTGAACCCCCCCCCCCCCCCATCAATTGCAGTCTCACTGTGCCCATCAAATTCAGCCATTGTGCCCATCAAATGCAGTCACTTGTGCCCATCATATGCAGCTACTGTGCCCCATCATATGCAACCACTGTGCCCCATCATATGCAGCCACTTGTGCCCATCAAATGCAGCCACTTGTGCCCATCATATGCAGTCATTTGTGCCCAGTATTTTCAGCCACTTGTGCCCATCATATGTAGCCACGAGTGCCCATCATATGCAGCCACTTGTGCCAATCAAATGCAGCCACTTGTGCCCATCATATGCAGCTATTTGTGCCCGTCAAATGCAGCCACTTGTGCCTGTCAAATGCAGCCACTTGTGCCCGTCATATGCTGCCATTTGTGCCCAGTATATGCAGCCATTGTGCCCAGTATATGCAGCCACTTGTGCCCATCATATGCAGCTTCTTGTGCCCATCATATGCAGCCACTGTACCCCATTATATGCAGCCACTGTGCCCCATCATATGCAGCCACTTGTGCCCATTAAATGCAGCCACTTGTGCCCATCATATGCAGCCACTTGTGCCCATCATATGCAGCCAATTGTGCCCAGTATATGCAGCCACTTGTGCCCATCAATTGCAGCCACTTGTGCCCATCATATGCAGCCAATTGTGCCTGTCATATGCAGCTACTTGTGCCAATCAAATGCAGCCACTTGTGCCCATCATATGCAGCCATTTGTGCCCGTCAAATGCAGCCACTCATACCCGTCAAATGCATCCACTTGTGCCCATCATATGCAGCCGCTTGTGCCCAGTATATGCAGCCACTTGTGCCCATCAAATGCAGCCAGGCACGTGCCCCGGCTTGGCTGTCACTTCACTAACCCCCCACGCGGCTGGTCTGTCGGCATTTACGGCTCGTGTGGCGGGGCTCTCCTCCTCAGTGGATCTCCTCGGCGGGAAGCAACGGCTCTCCTCCTTGGTGGGAAGCTGCGGCTGCGGCTCCTGTGTTTGCTTGACTCCTCAGGCTTCCTCCACCGTGTCTCCTCTTCCGCCAAAGTGGTAGGCAGCCAATAACATCGTCTAATGATTTGGCCAATCGGGAGACAGGTCTCACTGACCTGCCTGCTAATTGGCAGGGAGAAAAGTTAGTGTGAAAATAATTAAAATTAATTTGCTATGCCAAACAACAGGGTGGGATCGGGACACAGTGCTCTGTGCCCCGAGCCCACCCTATTTTGAAGCCTCTGGCTCTAATCACGTGCTTCAAAATATACCCCCCCGCCTATCCCCGCCATAGTATTTCATGTGTCCAGCGTCCTGTAAGGGGCCGGGCACATGAATAGAGAGGGTGGTGGAGGTGTCGGGGGGGGGGGGGGGGGGGCGGTGCCCGTGCTCCCACAATGCACGGGCCACCACTGTTTGGTTCTGCTCTCTACCTCTCAACCCTTATTGCACGTACACAGGATCGGAATTCTCGTCGGAAAAAACTATGGTGGTTTTTCCGATGGAATTCCGCTCAAGCTTGTCTTGCATACACACGGTCACACCAAAGTCCGACCATCCAGAACACGGTGACGTACAATACGTACGATGGGACTAAAAAAGGGAAGTTCAATAGCCAGTGCGCCACCCTTTGGGCTCCTTCTGCTAATCTCGTGTTTATCTCGTGTTAGTAGAAGTTTGGTGAGAGATGATTCGCGCTTTTCAGACTCCTGCTTTTTCAGATCGTTTTACTGCTGTTCAGTTTGTGCTTGTGGGTTTGCATCTGGTTTTCAGTGCGTGAAGTCAGTTCGTATCTGTTTTTCAGTGCGTTCTTGTCCGCTCGTTACTGATTTTCAGCTCACTCTTCACAGGCCTTGCTGTTCTTCAGTGCGTTCTGTTTAGTTCTTTCTGGCCAGCTGACCGTTTTGAAGCCATGTTGCGGGTATGTGCTCGTCGTAGAGTTCGTGCTGTGCGGGGGCTTGGTGTAATAATCCTAATTATGTTGCCTCAGTTGGGGCCGGACTTTCATAAACTCCAATGATGGCCCGTCCTGGCTTGCCCCCCCAAAGAGCCCGTGAAGTGCGAGAAAATTTTGTAGAATATTTTATGGGTAGGGGGGCCATTGCTATGCCAGCACATTTTGAATAAGTTTTCTCTTTTATCAGATCAAATCATGATTTTCATTTAATGCTTGGGTTTCTTTTTGCTGTCTCCTAGGTTCTCCTAGTGCACTTGTAGTGCCAAGTGGTTTTCTCATTATTAAATAACACCCATTGTCACTGTAAACACCAACTTAACACAAAAAATGGTATTGATCATTGAAAGAAGAAGCCACACATTGTTGAGTATAAAATCTTTGACTCCGTGCACATTCACATGTGCATTTTATAAAACATTTGGCGGTAAGTTTTACCTTGAAATTTCTGAAAAAATACAGAAACAGGCATGTTTACAAACATAACATACACAACTCTTGAACTTACAAAGTTCAACATTGCAAAAAAGAAGGCAATATCAGACATTTTATAGTGTGAAAAAGGTCTTGATCTTGCCTTCATCAGATGAGGTAAAGTCACACCTGTAAAAGCCAAATTTAGAAGATGCACACAAATTGTGAGTCAAAATGGGGATTTCCTTTCTGATCCCATACTTAATGTCAACATGTGCTATCTCCCATCATGAGGGATCAATGGACGTGTTTTGGGGGTGCAACCACTTCCTCTCACCTACTAGAGTTGGGAGGAAGGGGTTGCACCCACAAAACACGTACATTGAAATCCCCTGATGGCAGATAGCACATGTTGACACACTGTGTGCATCTTCCAAAGTTGGCTTTTAAACTGTATTAAAACTTTAGATAAATTATTGTAAAAAAAAAATTCCAGGAATCTTTTTAGGATTTAAATTCTCCCTAGTACATCAATCATGTTCTTCAGTCTTTAATCAATCTCCTTGTTTTTTTCTTTGATAATATCCAAATCATGACTACAAAACATGATTTCCTGGATCATCCGTTGTGCACTGTCACTGGTGAAATCACTGGATTTTGGTACCACAACCTGAACATCATCTAAAATAAAAATACACACCATGTATTATAAATATGCAGGCATACATCTATTACCTGAATCTTTTGTGTCTGACACTGACCTGTTGTGGTGACAATCTCCACCACATCTCCTTTCTTCATATCCTCAGTTTGTGACCTCTATTCCCCTTCTTCAGGAGATGGGGGGGGCCCTGGTGTCCTCATATTTTGCGAGTTTTTTCTCCCCTATGAGAATGAAACAAAAGGTATACTTAGCACACAGATATTTGAGTCCAGAAATAGGAATATGAAACATTGCTTGGAAGTGGGGTACAATTGTCTGTTTTGGGTTCAAAGCTAAAGATATGATTTTTTCCCTTACCAAAGCTGGAATACTTCCCTTTTTTGGACAATTTTCACACATGTAGACACCCCAAGTATCCACTGGAGCACCTGTGTGGGACACTCTAAAAAGTTTGTTCTTGTGTCCCACACTAGTGCTCCAGAGTCCAGATGTGTAAACAGCTGCTGAGTGTCCTCTCCTTACATTACACTGAATCAAGTTTGCAATTCATTCTAGTTTGAAACACATCTAGACAACAATGTCCTAAACTTCTTTGAATACAAATTATCATGACCAAATATAGTTAACCCTGTATCTGGCAAAAACAGCAAATTTATTTGCAAACGAATGATGTTTATTACGATAAATTACTGTGCCCACGAACATGAAAGTAGCCATTTTAAACTGCCCAACAGTAAAGAAAAGCACATGGCGCATCATGCAAGTAATAATAAGAATAGGAACACACGACAAGTACTTACTTTTTAGAAGCACTTTCTTGATCCTTCTATACTGATCCTGCTCCCTTAATTTGAGGTCCGACCAGCGTTTCCTCGATTGCTCCTTTGATCGTCGTACCCCAAAATTCTGGTGCAGACTCTTCACAATTTTAGTCATGATCTTGGCCTTTCTCACATTTGGGTTTAGGTATGGTCCATACTTCCCATCATAGTCGGCCCTCTTCAAAATGTCGACCATCTCCACCATCTCTTCAAAGGACATATTTGAGGCCTTAAATCTTCTCCTCCTCGATCGGGAGGTTTCTTGCTCCGGGCTTTCCTCCTTGTTACTGCTCATAAGCACCTGCTGTGTCTCCACCATGTCGTCTCCCACTGCGATGAAAGAGACAGGGTGTGGAATATTCTAGAAAGAATGTCAGGGGCGGGCGACACGGGCGGAGTTTCACGCATGCGCAGTGTATATAAAGCGTAACACGGGTGCGTCGTACGTACGTTCTGTGAGCGGAGGAAGGTGTAGAAGCGTCGATTGTTATAACGAAGGTACAATTTAAAGTTGGTGCATCAGTGGCCTACACTGCTTATAGATTGAGGCCTATATTGGGTCAAGATTAGGAGAGTTTCTACCACTCGAGAGTTTCTCCTGACATTAGGGTTTGTCTTGTATTGTGTCTTGAAGAGAAAATGGATCTATTCAATGACAAGGACTTTATGCCCATATTCATGGATATGTACAGGGAGCTGCCCTGTCTGTGGCAGGTAAACCACCCCTATTATAACAATCAAACAAAGAGGAAGGCAGCGCTGGATCAATTGGTGGAATTTGTGAAGCCGGTGATCCCCACGGCAGACATCCCCTATTTGAAGCCCTCTAATAGGTGGCACGAGGAGCACTTATAATAGGGAGCTCAAGAAGGTCCAGGATTCCATGAGATCAGGAGCTGCAGCAGATGACATTTATGTCCCCAGGCTGTGGTACTATGACAGACTGCATTTTCTGGCAGGCCAGAATGAACCCAGGCCAGCACTCTCCAGTCTTTCTTCCACACTTCCTTCCCCCCAGCTGAGGCTTCTGACATCCAACCTGGGCCTTCCAGGCAGCAACATGTGGAGGAGCCCAGCTTGAGCCAGGTATAGCATTCTTCAAAATATTTCTGGTTGTCAAATTAATGATGTTGAATATATGCTAATTTTGATCACTAATTTCTGATTTCACAAAGTGGTTTACATATCAATAGACAGTAGTGGCCACAAATGATTGGAACAAGAATGAAAAATGCTGGGGTCAGAATGATAGTCTTTTCTATTTATTAACATTAAATATGCAACAGTCATGAGTTGAAAATTGTGTGTGATTGATGAACCAAAAACTAAAACGATGTCCCTTTTTCACACACAGAAAAGCCTCAGCCAGGCCATGGAAAGTGGCAGCCAGGAGGTGGCCGGGCCCAGTAGGCTGCCAGAATTGCAGGTCCCCCCCCTCCGCCTTCCACCAAAAAGTAATAGGAAGAGGAGTAACGTGAAGGAGGCAGCAATTGGCCTATTTATGAAGGCTACTGCGGCCCTCAGGACCCCCCACATGAGTTCGACTCGAACATTGGCTGTTCGCCCATTCGCCGAATAGCGAACAATTTGGGGGGGTTCGTGGCAAATTCGAAACCCGAGGAACACCCTTTAAAAGTCTATAGGAGAAATCAAAAGTGCTACTCAATGTAAAAAAAAGTTTTAAAAACTACAGTTTTTTTGGGAGCAGTAATTTTAATAATGCTTAAAGTGAAACAATAAAAGTGAAATATACCTTTAAATTTCGTACCTGGGGGGTGTCTATAGTGTGCCTGTAAAGTGGCGCATGTTTCCCGTGTTTACAACAGTCATTAAAAAAGTCATTTAAAAATACTCGCAGCTATAATGAATTGTCGGGTCTCTGCAATACACATAAAAGTCTTTGAAAAAAAATGGCTGTGGGTTTCCCCCACAGTGCATTACCAGGCCCTTTGGGTCTGATATGAACATTAAGGGGAACCCCGAACCAAAATTTAAAAAAAAATGCGTTGGGGTCCCCCCAAATTCCATACCAGGCCCTTCAGGTCTGGTATGGGTATTAAGGGGAACGCCGTGCTAAAATTTCTCAAAACTGGCGTGGGGGGTCAAAAATGTTAAAAAAGACAAGAGATGGTTTTTGACAATTCCTTTATTAATGTCTTCTTTCCCCGCTTCTTCTTCCATCTTCTTCTGGTCTTCATTCGGTTTTCTTCCTCCATCTTGTTCTTCCCCTGCTTCTTCCTCTGCTTCTTCCTCCGATCCTCTGCTTCTTCATTCGGTCTTCTCGCCCGCATCTTCCTCCGGCTTCTTCTTCCCCGCTTTGTTCTTCAGACGATCCGCATCCATGGGAGGTTCCCGCTGTGTGACTCTTCTGTTCTTCTGACAGTTCTTATATAACTGAGGGTGGGGCCACCCGGTGACCCCGCCCCCTCTGAGGCACGGGGTCTTCCCTATTGCTTTCCCCGTGGTGTCAGGTGTACGTAAGCTGGTGACCCCGCCCCTCTGAGTGAGTCAGAGGGGGCGGGGTCACCGGGTGTCCCCGCCCTAAGTTATATAAGAACTATCAGAAGAAACAGAAGCGTCACACTGCGGGAACCTCCCATGGATGCGGATCGTCCGGAGAACGAAGCGGGGAAGAAGAAGCTGCGGACGAGAAGACCGAAGGAAGAAGCAGAGGAAGAAGCGGGGGAAGAACAAGATGGAGGAAGAAAACCGAATGAAGACCAGAAGAAGATGGAAGAAGAAGCGGGAAAAGAAGTAGACATTAATAAAGAAATTGTCAAAAACCGTCTCTTGTCTTTTTTAACATTTTTGACTTTTTTTTGGGAAATGGTAGGGGTAAGCCCCCCACCTGCATACCCCCACAAGCATCGGGCAAGGGTTGTGGGGATGAGGCCCTTGTCCCCATCAACATGGGGACATCCTCCCCATGTTGAGGGCATGTGGCCTGGTATGGTTCAGGAGGGGGGCTCTCTCTCGTCCCCCCCTCCTTTCCTGCGGCCTGCCAGGTTGCATGCTGGGATAAGGGTCTGGTATGGATTTTTAGGGGACCCCCATGCCATTTTTTTAAAATTTTGGCGTGGGGTTCCCATGCCATTTTTTTTATTTTGGCGCGGGGTTCCCCTTAATATCCATACCAGACCTGAAGGGCCTGGTATGGAATTTGGGGGGACCCCCACGCATTTTTTTTTAAATTTTGGTTCGGGGTTCCCCTTAATATTCATACCAGACCCAATGGGCCTGGTAATGCACTGTAGGGGAAACCCAGGCCATATTTTTCAATGACTTTTATGAGTATTGCAGAGACCCGACAATTCATTATAGCAGCTGGCGCTACCGCTAGTACTTTTAAATGACTTTTTTTTCCTTTAGAAATATAATTTTGCTCTCGGACTGTTGTAAACACGGGAAACATGCGCCACTTTACAGGCATACTATAGACACCCCCCAGGTACGAAATTTAAACGAATATTTCACTTTTATTGTTTCACTTTAAGCATTATTAAAATCACTGTTCCCGAAAAAACGGCAGTTTTTAAATCTTTTTTTTGCATTGATACATGTCCCCTGGGGCAGGACCCGGGCCCCCAAACACTTTTTTTGACAATAACTTGCACATTAACCCTTAAAATTAGCACTTTTGATTATTCATGTTCATGTCCCATAGACTTTAACGGTGTTCGCGTGTTCGAACAAATTTTTTGCCTGTTCGTATGTTCTGCTGCGAACCAAACCGGGGGGTGTTCGGCCCATCCCTATTCAAGAGGACTTTGCATACATTACAGCATGCAAAATGCTGGAAATGGAGGAGGGCCAACGCCTCTTATGTGAGGAAGTGATGTTACAAACCCTAAACAAGGGCTTGAGGGGCCAACTCAAAAGTCAAAGCCACATTTGTGAGTTGAACCATAGTCCTCCTCCTCCTCCACCTCCTGCTGCACCTCCAACACGACAGCCACAGCCTGGAAGGAAGCATCTAAGGAAGACCTGGGTTCAGTCTGGTCTGGCAAAAGGTGCAGGCTGTTGTATGACCACAGCCTGTGGACAGATATGTTATCTGCTGCTGTTCCTGATCTCTTGTAGTCCTTGACCAGATTGTGCTCACTATTGTAAGGACTCCTCAGGTCACCAATTTTGACTGTAAAATTATTGATGTCTGCCTTGAGGTACAAAGGCTTTGCAAATTTCACCAGTTTCTCCAGCGTTGCCTTCCTCTTTAATTTGTTATGACCCAAAATAAATGGATATTTTGTTTTCAGAAATACTTGCCTATGTGTTTTACTTCAAAAAGGACGGGTTTTTTTTGAGTAGGCAGGTACATTTAAAAAATACAATGTCAAATTAACAAGGAACACCAACCAGCCTCTTTGAAATTTAAAAATAAAGATAAAAAGATAATAATGGTGTTGTGGAAACGTGACATACAAAAAAAAATTGAGATCACTATAAAATAATTAAAAAAAAACAAAAAAAACAAACAAATGGAGATCATTATAAAATCATTTAGGGAGATCTGGCTTTAAAAACCAAAAAGATTATTCAGGAGATCACGAGAAATAATAAAAAAATAAGTTTGTGAGAAGTCTGTGTGAATATGAGCAGCAAAACAACGTTATTGTTCTAGCATTATAAAAAAGAAGAGAATGCGCTGCATTGAAAGATTTAAAAGTTTGCAGTGTGACGAATGTGCCATCTCCATTACGAACAGTCATTTTACCAGACTGAGCGGCTCCATCTCTTGATTCTGAGCATGCGTGGTATTTTGCACGTCGGAATTGCATACACACGAACAGAATTTCCAATAGAAACTTTTTCTGTCGGGAAAATTAAGAACATGCTCTCAATCTTTTACTGGCGGAAATTTGGCCAGCAAAAGTCCGATTGAGCAGACACACGGTCGCATTTTCCGACCAAAAGCTCTCATCGGTCTTTTGCTGGCCGAATTTCCGATCGTGTGTACATGGCATAAGAACTGTCCCATCCCCTCTGGCACACCTAGCAAACAGTGTACTTGCAAACACAGTAAAACAGACACAAATGTAGTGAACAAGAAGTTTGTTTCCTGGAAGACTTTCCACAATCAAACAGTGATCTGGTAACTCAAAAGTCAAGAATGGCAAATTGTGGTCTTTAATAGTGTTAATCAAAACCAAAATGTAGACTTCAAAATAGCACATTCAAACAACTTAAATAGATCTAGAGTGGCCTATGTACTCAGGCATAAAGGGGAACAGATCTGGCTTAACAACGGTCAGTCTGTTTCCCGTAAGTCCTGAAATCACATGTGAGGCAATAGGCCAAAAAATACAAATGATCACTTTAACGGTTAACGCGAGAGTTCCCCTTTAAAGTTAGTCACTGGAATAACTAAATTACTTATACTGAAAAAGTAACAAAAATGGTCCTCATGATAGAGATATCCAGGATTTTTGGCTAGCCTGGCGTTGGTGCACTTGGTGTCCTGTTGAGCAGGATAAACAAAGGGGTACTTGAAAGTATCCTGGTAGGCAAAGTGAAATGTAGGATGCTAGCAGTATCCTGGTAGGCAAAGTGGAATGTGGGATGCTAGCAGTATCCTGGTAGGCAAGTGGAATGCAGTGACTGTTCAGCAGGGTGTAAGTGTTCCTACAAATGTGGGCACTGGTAAGACAATGTTGCCTGACTAGGGACTACTGTGTCTTTAAAGATGGGCAAAGTCCCACTCACCCATCCTGCGACCAAAGGATCAAGTGACAGGTTCCCCAAAAGGCCCAACTGGTCTCCTTGTAACCAGAATGACCCACACCCTTAGAGATGCCTAGAGATGCACCCAGGATCCCTCTCAGATGGAATGTCAGTCACCGTTCGACTCCTGGAACTGTGGCAGGATCAGCACACCGACCTCTGGAGCTGTGGCAGGATCAACACAACAACCTCTGAAACTGTGGCTGGATGAATGTCCTCGGTGGGTAACAGCAGCCCCTCAGATCACGTCTGTGTCTTTCTCTGCCTCGTGGAGAACTCCCTAGCCTTCCAAAATGGAGTCCTTAGCCAGCCCTCTGCTTTGCAGAGCCCTGTGGGATTTGTTGTCCTGCCCCTTTAAGAGTCAGTTACGTTGCTCTGTGCTGGGACTTCATGTCCCATGATCCTCTGCTGCTGTTGCCTTTCATTGGCTCTCTCTCCCTGCCAATGGGGAACATGGGAGGAAGCAGAGTGGCCTGATGGCTGTGTGTGAAAGAGGAGAGGAGAGGGAGGGGGAGAATCCCCTGCAGGAGCTGGCAGGCTTTTCACCCTGTGTGAATAGCCTGTGTAATTCCAACGGTGGCCAGCTAGGTAAGGCAACTGCTACATGTCTCTCCGCACGATCTATTATAATGATAAGAAAAAAAAAAGTCTAAAAAGAGAAAAGCACTGACAAAAATTAACATAGTGTGAAAGCAATAAGCCAAACTATTTAACTACTTGAAGCCAGTCTAAAGGATCACATGGTCTGCAGGGTTTGCATGAGGCATATAGGCCATTTTAACTCAGTCAGATACCCACTCCTACTCCTGCTTTTCCTTTCTCCTCTACCTACCTTCTCCAAGCTAACAGACTGACTCTAGATTGCATTGTCCATCGTTGACTGTTTCCCATAAAAACCAGAAGTTCAGGGAAACAGATTTGGGGGAGCAGGAGCCAGCAGAATTAAAAGTTGTAGACTGCAAGTGCTGGGATAAGAAGTTTAACAAATATTTACCGGGGAATGTTTTATTGTGCTCAATGTATTAAAGGGGTTGTAAATAGACATGTGCACACTGAAATATTTCGTTTCGGAATTTCGTTTTAGTCCTAAAAATAAATTTATTTAGTTACTCCCGAAATTCATTTTTATTTATTTAGTTTTTCGTTAAAAATAGCATTCGTCCAAAAATCCAAATTAAGGTCGAATCTGTCATTGAAGGCTTATGGTGTCTGTCGAATGTTCAAAGAAGATTCGACGGAGCAGCTTTACCTGCTCCGTCGAATCTTCTTAGAACTTTCAACAGACACCATAAGCCAAAGTACGTGTGGACTTAGTTCTAGCTATTTTACTGCTCCTCCTCTTTGGTTACAATCAGCCAATAACATTCATCATCATCATTATTTCTATTTATCTTTTCTCCCGTACGTCGAATCTTTTCTCCCCTACGTCGAATCTTTTCTCTCTATGTCGAATCTTTTCTCTCTATGTCGAATCTTTTCTCTCTATGTAGAATAATCTTGGACTAATAGAGTTAAGGTTAGGCACATTCGACCACAGGTTTGATGGACACAGATTGTCATCATCATGTCGAATCTCCTATCTATATCGAACTGTTGTAGCAACGAAAACAAAAATAAAGCATTTGTTTATGTCGGATCTTTCGTTTTTCGGATTCTGCACTTTCGTTATCGTTTGTTAAAACGATAATGAAAATACCTGAAATTCGGACGAAAACGAATGCACATGTCTAGTTGTAAACCCTCGTGGTTTTCAAACCACGAGCGATTCAAAACATCCGCTTTTCTTCAGATCTGTGTCTGACGCTGTGTCAGACACAGATCTGAAGAAAAAGCGAAAGCTTTGAAACGCACCATCTGACATGCCCAGACCTCAGTTCTGGTTCACGGACTTCACCGAGTGCATTCCACGCTGGTGCAGATGCCGAAAAGCAGGAACCAGGCTGGTCCTGTCCATCGCCCTGATGACCTACTCACTGCAGCCCGCAGGGACGGTCCAATGGACACAGTTTTGGACCCCGGAGTGACCCCATAGTGTCCACGGACACCATTACCCAGCCATTGGCTCCCGCTCAATCAAATTCAATGACGGTGGCGCTGGGGGTCAATAGATGCAGAAGCAGGACATGGGAATGTGCCCACATGAGTGTCCTGAAGGAGAGCGCTTCTCTGACGGGGCACTTGAGAGGAGGTGAAGCCACCAGCGCCACTGAGGGACCCCAGAAGAGGAGGATTGGGACCACTCTGTGCAAAACCAACTGCACAGAGGAGGTAAGCATGACATGTTTGTTATTTAAAAAGAAAAAAAAGAGGGTTTAGTTACCCTTTAAGCTAAAAAAAAAAAAAAAAAAAAAAAAAAATAGATGAGGGTTTAATGTTATTTTATTTGTACGACAAGCCAGAGTCTCACAGACACATGTACACCTAAGTAACAGGCCATTCAATTATATATGCATTTCTGTACACAGGGTATAGGCAAAGAGCTAACGTTTTCAGAGTTAACCTGAAAAATAACTTTATTAACCACCTCCCGCCCATGCTATAGCCAAAATACGGCTACAGCGCGGGTCTTAATTCCCGGGAGGAAGTCCATGTATGTCCTTTCGTGCATGAACTGCCTCCGTGCCCCCTGAGGGGCACGCGTGGCGATCTATGTTTACCGAGTCAATGAAACTCGGCTGATCACAGATCGGAGTAAGGGGCCGATCCCGACCCCTTACCATGTGATCAGCTGTCAGTCAATGATCGCTGATTATGTGATTTAAACAGAAGATCGGTAATCGGCTTTTTTTTCCCCTCATGCTAACAGCGTGAGGAGAAAAAAAAAAGCCGATCACCAGCTTCGGTCAGAGGGACATCGGTCCCGAACAGCTAGAGACACTGCCGCCTCATCTGTGCCCACCAGTGTCACCTGACAGTGCCCATTAGTGCTACCTACCAGTGCTAATCAGTGTTGCCTATCAGTGCCTTATCATTAGTGCCATCTATCAGCGCTGCCTATCAGTGTCACCTACCGGTGCCTATCAGTGTTTATCAGTGCCCTTCAGTGCCACCCATCAGTTCCACCCATCAGTGCCACCTATCAGTGCCCAACAGTGCCGCCTCATCAATGTCCACCAGTGCCACTTATCGGTGCCCATCAGTGCCGCCTTATCAGCATGCATCAATGAAGGAGAAATTACCTGTTTGCAAAATCTTATAACAAACTATAAGGCCTCATTCACACGAGGCGGACTCCGCTTCCACGGAGTCCGCCTCAGTCCGCTGGCTCAGCGGAAGATCTCTCCGTTGATCTCTGCTGAGCCGGCGGATGACAGGTCCCTCTCTGCTCACTGAGCGGGGAGGGGCTTGTCAGGCGCCGCTGCTGCCTATGGAGGGATCGCATGAAAACGGACAGTATGTCCGTCTTTATCAGATCTCACCCGATCCGATCTGCCAGCGACGGATCCAGACGTAGGGCCATCCATCTACTTTCAGTGGATCGGACCAGGTCAAATGTCAGCAGACATGTCTCCGCTGACATCCGTCGCTCCATAGGCTAACATGGAGCGCCCGTTCAGGTCCGCCGTCAAAACTGACAGGCGGACCTGAATGGTCCGATCGTGTGAAAGGGTCCTAAAACTGTTTTTTTTTTTTCAGTCTTCTTTCATTTTTTTTTTTTGCAAAAAATAAAAAACCCCGCAGTGATTAAATACCACAAAAAGAAAGCTCTATTTGTGTGAAAAAAAAGACAAAAACCTCATTTAGGTGCAGCGTTGCATGACCACGCAATTGTCATTCAAAGAGTGACAGGGCTGAAAGGTGAAAATTGGCCTGGGCAGGAAGGGGGTTTAAGTGCCCAGTAAGCAAGTGGTTCAAGTAATTGGGGAGCAGTTAGCAATGATTGTTGATACAATGAACTCTTTGGTTAGGAGTATGCAATGTACGATGGGGACAAGGGTCTCATCCCCACAACACAGGCCTGATTGATGTGGGTGTCTGCAGGGGGTGATTTATCAATCTGGAAGCTCCCTTTAGAAGAAGGCACCAAGTATACAGTTTCCCATCCCTAGTTACCTCTTTCTAAAAAAAAAAAAATTACTATGGTAAATAAGCTAAGGTGACCAGATTTCTAAAATGATAATATTTTTTTTTATTGGCAAATACTGTAGTAAACTATTTTATAAGCATATTTTCCTCAAATGATATATGCAGTGTATGTGGTATGTGTTTATAGTATGATTGTGTGATATATATACGTTATTTCTGGAAGTCATTTCATACCAGCCCTATAGCATTATTATACCATCCCAACCGCATAATGTCATTATTTTCTTGTTTATAAAAGGGAAAACCATGCATTTTAAAGCACATTTGGAGAGTGTATTATACTAAACCAGTGCTCATCAGCGCACCCTCATTAGTGCCCATTAGGGATGAGCTTCAAGTTCGAGTCAAACCCATATTCGACTTGAACATCGCCTGTTCGACCGTTTGTCCAATTGCGAACGATATAGGCTGTTCGCGTCAAATTCGAGTGGCGCGTCACGGCTCATAATTCACTGCGGCATCGCAGTGCATTGCTGGCCAATGATTGACTAAGCATGCACTATGACCCGCATGCTTGGCCAACCACAGCGTCGTGTGTACAGAGAGCCGTAATTGGCCAAAGCCAGGGTGGCTTTGTCCAATTATGGCTCAGGGAGTTTAGTACACGCCCCACACTATATAAGGCCGCCTGCGTGGCGGCCTTGTGTAGTGTGTTGCGGCGGTGGAGATAGATAGATAGAGAGACAGTGTCATTTGATTTAAGTTAGATAGAGTAGGCAGGTCGAGTCAGTTAGCTGCACTTACAGTGTATTGTGTATATATATGCCTCCCAGGTGTTGTGTGTATATATTATATATATATATATATATATATATATATATATATATATATATTTATATTTATATGTGTGTACACTGTATTCAGTTTAGCTAGATCCGTTCCTGTTATTCTCTTCCTAATATACTGACAGGCAGGCGTTTTTACAGTAATTACAGTTAGTGTACTGTGTACCCTGCACAGTTGCACCTACAGTATAACTACCTGAAGACAAGTGCTTGTGTTCTTCTTCTGATCCTATTAATAGCACAGGCAGGCTCCTGAAGTATTTACAGTTAGTGTACTGTGTACCCTACACAGTTGCACCTATAGCTACCCGAAGACAAGTGCTTGTGTGCTTCTTCTGATCCTATTAATAGCACAGGCAGGCTCTTGAAGTATTTACAGTTAGTGTACTGTGTACCCTGCGCAGTTGCACCTATAGCTACCTGAAGACAAGTGCTTGTGTTCTTCTGATCCTATTAATAGCACAGGCAGGCTCTTGAAGCATTTACAGTTAGTGTACTGTGTACCCTGCACAGTTGCACCTATAGCTACCTGAAGACAAGTGCTTGTGTGCTTCTTCTGATCCTATTAATAGCACAGGCAGGCTCTTGAAGTATTTACAGTTAGTGTACTGTGTACCCTGCGCAGTTGCACATATAGCTACCTGAAGACAAGTGCTTGTGTTCTTCTGATCCTATTAATAGCACAGGCAGGCTCTTGAAGCATTTACAGTTAGTGTACTGTGTACCCTGCACAGTTGCACCTATAGCTACCTGAAAACAAGTGCTTGTGTGCTTCTTCTGATCCTATTAATAGCACAGGCAGGCTTTTCAAGTATTTACAGTTAGTGTACTGTGTACCCTGCACAGTTGCGCCTATAGCTACGTAAAGACAAGTGCTGGTGTGCTTCTTCTGATCCTATTAATAGCACAGGCAGGCTCTTGAAGTATTTACAGTTAGTGTACTGTGTACCCTGCACAGTTGCACCTACAGTATAGCTACCCGAAGACAAGTGCGTGTGTGCTTCTTCTGATCCTATTAATAGCACAGGCAGGCTCTTGAAGTATTTACAGTTAGTGTACTGTGTACCCTGCACAGTTGCACCTACAGTATAGCTACCTGAAGACAAGTGCTTCTGTGCTTCTTCTGATCCTATTAATACCACAGGGAGGCAGCTTGAAGTATTTACAGTTAGTGTACTGTGTACCATGCACAGTTGCACCTATAGCTACCTGAAGACAAGTGCTGGTGTGCTTCTTCTGATCCTATTAATACCACAGGCAGGCATTCTGCTAGCTGCTGTATAATCAGTATATATAAACATCCCAGTTTTGTGCAGCTACATCTCACTGCAGTGCAGGCCATTAGTATGTCTGGAAGGCCAACAAGGAGAGGCAGACAGTCACAAGCCAATAAAAGAGGGCAAGCGGACTCTGTGTCTAGAGGCAACAATGCTGGTCGTGGACACGGTGCATCCTCATCAGCACGTGGCCGTGGGACACGTTTGTCCATTTTTTCGGCAGCTGGCCATGTTGAGCCGCAACATGTGCAAGACTTGGTAGAGTGGATGACCAAGCCGTCCTCATCCTCCTCATCCTCTCTCACCCAGGCTCAGGGAATATTGTCTGGCAAAGCAGCTGCCAATGCGGCCTCTTCCCTCGACTCAATGGCATCAGTCACTCCTTCCCTAGCCCCACCATGTCCTTCTGAGGAGTCCCCCGAACTGTTTGACCACAGTGTTGGGTACATGGTCCAGGAGGATGCCCAGGATTTTGAAGGCTCCGATGATGGTACTCAGCTAAAGAAGGGCAGTAACATGAGCCCAGACAGAGGGGGTGCCCAAGAAGGACAGCAATCTGGCAGTCATGTTCCCCCAGCTGCAGCATACTGCCAGATTTTCTACAGTGATGAGGAGGGAGGGGATGATGAGGTCACTGACTCCACGTGGGTGCCTGATAGGAGAGAGGAGGAGAAAGAGGCACATCACCAACGAGGCAGGATGCCCTTCAGGGGTCAGCTTAAGGGCAGCACACCGACTGCATAACACCGCAGAGCTCTGCATGTTCCGGGCGCTGCTGTCTCTGCACGTTATTCCAAAAGTTCTCTGGTGTGAGCCTTTTTTGAAACGAGTGCATCAGATCCCACCACTGCTATTTGCAACATATCTCTCAAGCATATCTCACTTGGCCAAAACATCACCCGCTTGGGCACCACATGCTTGACCAGACATATGTTGACCTGCCATGCAGTTCATTGGCAAGCGTACCTAAAAGATCCACACCAAAGAACAAAGAGGACCTCTCCTTGCTCCTCATCAGCTGGGATCTCCAACCCCACTATACCTTCAGTCCTCTCTGAGACCTGCACTGAGAGGAATGAAGGTGTAGAATTAGGTGTGTCACAGACAAGTACTTGCAGGCAATCTGCTATCGGTACACTGACGTCAGATTGTACCAGGCAAATTTCCCTACCCCAGCTGCTGCACCGCCGAAAGAAGTTCGCTCCCAGACATCCACATGCCCAGCGGTTAAATGCTAGCTTGGCTAAATTGCTAGCACTTCAACTGCTGCCTTTTCAGTTGGTAGACTCTGCCCCCTTCCGTGAGTTTGTGGAATGTGCGGTTCCTCGTGGCAGGTTCCCAAATGCCACTTTTTCTCACGGAAGGCAATTCCGACTCTCTACCGGCATGTGGAAGGCAATGTCTTGGCCTCGCTGGACAGGGCGGTCAGTGGTAAGGTGCATTTACCGCTGACTCATGGTTCAGCAGGCATGGACAGGGACCTTACCTATTTTTCACAGTGCATTGGGTGACTCTTCTGGCAGCTGGGAAGGATGCAGGACAAGGTGCAGTAGTGTTAGAGGTTGTTCCGCCACCACGCCTCCAAAATGCTACTACTGGTGATTCCAACACACCTCTCTCCTCCACCCCCTCCTCTTCTTCTTCCTCCATGGCCTCTTCCTGTGCTTTGTCCTCGGAACCAGCGGTGCTCTGTAGGCATTCAAGGGGCTACGCAAGTACGCAGTCCAAAAGATGCCATGCGGTGCTTGAGCTGGTGTGCTTGGGGGACAGGAGCCACACTGGGGCAGAGATTCTGTTAGCTCTGCAGGGGCAGGCTCAGAGGTGGTTGACGCCACGCTAGCTTCAGCCAGGAATGGTGGTTTGCGACAATGGCACCAACCTCCTCTCCGCCCTCCGACAGGGACAACTGACCCATGTGCCCTGTTTGGCTCACATCCTTAACTTGGTGGTGCAGCGGTTCTTGGGCAGGTACCTGGGCTTACAGGATGTCCTGAGGCAGGCCAGGAAAGTCTGTGTGCATTTCCGCCGGTCATATAATTCCAGTGCTCAGCTGGCTGACCTCCAAAAGGAATTTAACCTGCCCAAGAACCACCTAATCTGTGACATGCCCACCAGGCGGAAAGCAACATTGGCCATGCTACAGCGGCTGCACATGCAGCAGAGGGCCATCAATGAGTACCTGTGCGACTATTGCACCAGGACAGGGTCAGTGGAGCTTGTTTTTTTCCCCATGCCAGTGGGCCATGATCGGGGATGCATGCACTGTCCTGTCACCATTTGAGGAGGCCACGAAGATGGTGAGCAGTGACAGTGCATGCATCAGTGACACTGTCCCCCTTGTCCACCTGTTGGAGCACACGCTGCGTGGAATAATGGACAGGGCACTTGAGGCAGAACAGAGGCAGGAAGAGGAGGACTTCCTTAGCTCTCAAGGCCCCCTTTATCCAGACAGTGTCCCTGCATGCCCGCCGATCACACAGGAAGAGGAGGAGGATTGTGTCAGCATGGAGGTGGAGCCTGGCACTCAGCATCAGCAGCACTCCTCAAGGGATCATTTACAGTCCCAAGAAACCCATGGACTTGTACGTGGCTGGGAGGAGGTGGCTGCAGATCATGTCGTCCTTAATGACCCAGAGGACTCCGCACCAAATGCCTCAGCAAACCTACACTGCATGGCCTCCCTGATCCTGCAAAGCCTGCAGAAGGATCCTCGTATTCATGATATCAAGGAGAGGGATCGTTGTTGGCTGGCAACCCTCCTTGATCCACATTACAAGGGTAAGGTTGCGGACCTTATCTTGCCGTTGCAGAGGGAGCAGAGGATGAAACATCTTCGGGAGGCCTTGCAGAAAGGTCTGTGCAACGCGTTCCCAGAGACTGGGAGGTTACAAATTCCTGTTCCTGGACAACGTGTTGCTGAGGCTTCGGTCAGTCAAAGAAGGAGCGGTGGAGAAGGTGGCAGACAATTTTTTAGTCCGCAGCCCCAAGGTATGATCAGTTCCTGCAACCATCGCCAGTGTCTGTTTTGCATGGTGCAGGAATACCTAGGGGCAAGATCTGATTTGGACACCTTTCTCACCGAAAATCCTCTGGGTTACTGGGTCTTGAGAATGGATCACTGGCCAGAGCTTGCACAGTATGCAATTGAGCTACTGGCCTGTCCTGCATCCAGCGTTCTTTCAGAACGCGCATTCAGTGCTGCTGGAGGCTTTGTAACCGATCACAGGGTGCACCTGTCCACCGACTCGGTCGATCGACTGACCTTCATAAAAATGAATCAGTCTTGGATCACCACCAGCTACCAAGCACCTGATGCTGGTGTAAACAAATAATTTTTTTGGAAATGTCAGATCCCTTCAAGACTGCCTATGCTGATGCTGAGTGACTATGGTGTTATGCTGAGTGACTATACTCTTCCTCCTCAATGATCATGGTGATAGCTTGTAAGAATATTTTTGGTTCTGGGTGCCGCCACCAGTGGCTAAGGCCCAATTTTTCAGCCCCTGTTTAACAGGGGCATGTAATTACAATTTTTGATGCAATACTTTGCAGCAGGGCTCGTTCCTGCACTCCAACTAGATATCTGTGAGGGGTTGCAGTGTTGTGGCACCAGCACCAGTGCCTAAGGCCCAATTTTTCAGCCCCTGTTTAACAGGGGCGCGTAATTACAAATTTTGATGCAATACTTTGCAACAGGGCTCGTTCCTGCGCTCCAACTAGAGTACCTGTGAGGGGTTGCAGTGTTGTGGCACCAGCACCAGTGCCTAAGGCCCAATTTTTCAGCCCCTGTTTAACAGGGGCGTGTAATTACAATTTTTGATGCAATATTTTTCAGGAGGGCTCATTCCTGTGCTCCAACTAGAGTATCTGTGAGGGGTTGCAGTGTTGTGGCACCAGAACCAGTGCCTAAGGCCCAATTTTCCTGCCCCTGTTCAACAGGGACATGTAATTATAATTCTTGATCTAATATTTCACAGCAGGGCCCGTTTCTGCGCCCACCAAGAGTAACTGTGAGGACTTACAGTGTTGTGGCAACACCACCACCGCCACCACCAAAGGCCCAATTTTTCTGCCCCTGTTCAACAGGTGCATGTAATTACAATTCTTGATCCAATATTTTACAGCAGGGCCCGTTTCTGCTACCACCAAGAGTAACTGTGAGGACTTACAGTGTTGTGGCACCAGCACCACCACCACCAAAGGCCCAATTTTTCTGACCCTGTTTAACAGGGGCATGTAATTACAATTCTTGATCTAATATTTCACAGCAGGGCCCGTTCCTGCGCCCACCAAGGGTAACTGTGAGGGCTTACAGTGTTGTGGCAACATCAACACCTAAGACCCCAATTTCTGCAGAGTATATAGGACAGGCCTCTACTTTTAAACAACTTACAAATGACTCCTACTGGCAAAAAGAAGGAGACAACAGGAAGTGAGATGAAATATACCCCTAGGAAGGTAAATTCTCTCCTGTAAGAGTTAATATGGGAAAAACGTGTCTCCTCTCCACTGATGCTTTATCAACAATCCTTGTTTCACTAAAACCCCCAAATTGTCAAAAAACATTTGTCATTGGGACAGAAAGTGAGGTGAAATCTTCTGAAGAGGTGCACAGACAGCAAAAAAAAATGTCACAGGGGTGATAACCCTTCCCTATGTTTTCCAAAAAGCTTAATATATATTTTTTGGCTCGAGCTACACTTTAAAAATGTACCAGTTCAAAATTACAAACAGATTCTACTTGACAACAAACCTACAGTCCCTGTCTTGTTTGCACCGCCTGTATACCGCTGTTCAGAGTATATAGGGCCTGGGGGCCCCACGCCTTTCCTTTTTTTAATTTGGGTGCGGGGTTCCCCTTAATATCCAAAGGGCCTGGTAATGGACTGGGGGGGGTACCCATGCCGTTTGTCTCACTGATTTTCATCCATATTGCCGGGACCCGACATTACATTAAAGCCGCAAGCAGTTTTAAATGACTTTTGGTCCGTTTGCAGATTCTGGTGCGAACTGAACTGGGGGCTGTTAGGCTCATCCCTAGTGCCCATCAGCTCAACGTCACCAGTGCCCATCAATGCAGCCTCACCAGTGCTCATCAATGCAGCCTCACCAGTGCCCATCAGCTCAGCTTCACCAGTGCCCATCAATGCAGCCTCACTAGTGTCCATTAATGTAGCCTCACCAGTGTCCATCAATGCAGCCTGTTCAGTGCCCATCGATGAAGCCTGTTCAGTGCCCATCGATGTAGCCTGTTCAGTGCTCATCGATGTAGCCTGTTCAGTGCTCATCGATGCAGCCTATTCAGTGCCCATCGATGCAGCCTGTTCAGTGCTCATCGATGCAGCCTGTTCAGTGCCCATCGATGCAGCCTGTTCAGTGCCCATCGATGTAGCCTGTTCAGTGCCCATCAATGTAGTCTGTTCACTGCCCATCAGTTCAGCCTGTTCAGTGCCCATCAATGCAGCCTGTCCAGTGCCCATCGATGCAGCCTGTTCAGTGCCCATCAATGCAGCTTGTTCAGTGCCCATCAGCTCAGCCTTTTCAGTGCCGGTCAGCTCAGTCTTTTCAGTGCCTATCAGCTCAGCCTGTTAAGTGCCCATGAATGCAGCCTGATCAGTGCCCAGCAGCTCAGCCTGTTGAGTGCCCAGCAGCAGATTAGCTTGTTCAGTGCCCATTAGCTCAGCCTGTTCAGTAGGGATGAGCCGAACACCCCCCCGGTTAAGTTTGCATCAAGAACATGCGAACAGGCAAAAATTTCATTAGAACACGCGAACACGGTTAAAGTCTATGGGACACGAACATGCATAATCAAAAGTGCTCATTTTAAAGGCTTATATGCAAGTTATTGTCATAAAAAGTTTTTGGGGATCGGGGTCCTGCCCCAGGGGACATGTATCAATGCAAAAAGAAGTTTTAAAAACTGACGTTTTTTCGGGAGCAGTGATTTTAATAATGCTTAAAATGAAACAATAAAAGTGTAATATTCCTTTAAATTTCATACCTGGGGGGTGTCTATAGTATGCCTGTAAAGGGGCGCATGTTTCCCGTGCTTAGAACAGTCTGACAGCAAAATGACATTTCTAAAGGAAAAAAAGTAATGTAAAACTACTATCGCTAGCGCCGACTATAATGAATTGTCGGTCCGGCAATACACATAAAGGTTCATTGATAAAAACGGCATGGAATTTCCCCACAGGGGAATCCCGAACCAAAATTTTAAAAAAATGCGTGGGGGTCCCCCTAAAATCCATACCAGGCCCTTTAGGTCTGGTATGGATATTAAGGGGAACCCCGTGCCAAAATTAAAAGGAAAATGGCATGGGGAGCCCCCTCAAAAACCATACCAGGCCCTTCAGGTCTGGTATGGATTTTAAGGGGAACCCCGTGCCAAAATTTAAAAAAAAATGGCGTGGGGTCCCCCCAAAAATCCATACTAGACCCTTATCTGAGTACGCAACCTGTCAGGCCGCAGGAAAAGAGGGGGGGACGAGAGAGCGGCCCCCCTCCTGAACCATACCAGGCCACATGCCCTCAACATTGGGAGGGTGCTTTTGGGTAGCCCCCCAAAGCACCATGTCTCCATGTTGATGGGGAGAAGGGCCTCATCCCCACAACCCTTGCCCGCTGGTTGTGGGGGTCTGCGGGCGGAGGGCTTATCGAAATCTGGAAGCCCCCTTTAACAAGGGGACCCCCAGATCCCACCCCCCCGTGTGAATTGGTAATGGGGTACAAATGTACCCCTACCATTTCACAAAAAAAGTGTCAAAAAGGTTAAAAAACACAAGAGACGGTTTTTGACAAGTCCTTTATTAATTTCTTCTTCTTCCATCTTCTTTCTTTTGGTCTTCCTTTGGTGTTCTTCTTCCTCCATCTTCTTCTTCTCCATCTTCTTCTTCTCCATCTTCTTCTTCTCCATCTTCTTCTTCCTCTGCTCTTCTCGTCCTGCATCTTCCTCCGGCTTCTTCTCCGCTCCGTGCGCACTATCCGCCTCAGTGGGAGTCTTCTGACGTGTGACGCTTCGGTTCTTCTGACACTCTTATATAACGGAGGGTGGGGCCACCCGGTGACCCCGCCCTCCTCTGACGCACAGGGACTTCACAGGGACTTCCCCGTGGCTTTCCCCGTGTTGTCAGTGGGGGACGGGGTCACCCGGTTACGTAAATGTAATGGTTTTTTTGAAAAATGGTAGAGGTACATTTGTACCCCATTACCAATTCACATGGGGGGGCGGGATCTGGGGGTCCCCTTGTTAAAGGGGGCTTCCAGATTCCGATAAGCCCCCCACCCGCAGACCCCCATAACCACCAGGCAAGGGTTGTGGGGATGAGGCCCTTCTCCCCATCAACATGGGGACAAGGTGCTTTGGGGGGCTACCACAAAGCACCCTCCCAATGTTGAGGGCATGTGGCCTGGTACGGTTCAGGAGGGGGGGATGCTCTCTCATACCCCCTCTTTTCCTGTGGCCTGCCAGGTTGCATGCTCGGATAAGGGTCTGGTATGGATTTTTGGGGGGACCCCACACCATTTTTTTTTTAATTATGGTGCGGGGTTCCCCTTAAAATCCAAACCAGACCTGAAGGGTCTGGTATGGATTTTGAGGGGGACCCCCACGCCATTTAAAAAAAAAAATTGGCGCGGGGTTCCCCTTAAAATCCATACCAGACCCTTCATGTCTGGTATGGATTTTGAGGGGGACCCCCACGCCATTTTATTTTTAAATTTTGGCACGGGGTTCCCCTGAATATCCATACCAGACCTGAAGTGCCTGGTATGGAATTTAGGGGGACCCCACACATTTTTTTTTTTAATTTCGGTTCGGGGTTCCCCTGTGGGGAAATTCCATGCCGTTTTTATCAATTAACTTTTATGTGTATTGCCGGACTGACAATTCATTATAGCCATCGCTAGCGATAGTAGTTTTACATGACTAAAGAAAAATTATTTTCCCCATGGGGCTTTAAAACAGCAATGCACATAATGAAAGGAAGTTCTTAATGGATGTATAAAAAGTTTTATCCAATATCATGGTTTGAAGTACAGTATAGAGAATCATCTGGTACAGTAACACACATCTTATTCCCCAGTGCAGTAACAAACACATATTAATACACATAGTTAGGTTACATAATGTTACATAAATAGCAAGCCCCGACGCGTTTCGACCTGTATATGGTCTCTTCAGGGGGACAGTTGGATCTAAAAAAGAATTACATAAATTAAATTCAAATAGATAAATATATATATTATTGTGCATCACTTGGATTAAACTAAGATAATGAGTCTTTACCGCTAAGTGGTGGAATGGGTGTTCTCTAGTCCAGGATATGTGCTGAGGGCCAATGGAAACACCGGAGGGCTCGGGGGGCCACCCTCACTCTCCCAGGAGAGCCAGCCTCAGGGGGCTTACAAGGAGCCACACTTAGCGCACCCCTCGGGAGGGGAGATGAGGGGGAGGAGCCCACACCTGCAACAGAAACCCAAGAATAGCCATGTATTAGTTAGAGGAAGTTTAATAATTAACTTGGTAATGTACTGAGTGGAGACTGGCGTTGGATAGGATTTTTACTATGTAAATATATTGAGATGTTAATTCCATCCCATAAATGTAATCGACAAAATTTAATGATCGTGTGATCCAACAATGCAGTGGTATGGTAGGTCTATTATAATGGATAGGTAAATAAGAAGGATGAAATGGGTGAAAAAGAGGGGGAAGGGTGTGTGTGTGTAAAAACAAAAAAAAAAAAAAAAAAAAAAAACACAACGATGGCCTAAATGGAGAGGAGTGCATTATGTGGTGGAGGATAGTGTGAATGAGGTGGTGCATGATGTGGTAACATGACATGATGCTTGCTGGGTGCCTACTGTGTGAAAACAAAAATGAAAAGTAAACTAAAAAGTAAAAAAAGTCTAAAATTAGGTGAAAAGCCAATCAAAATGTGAAAATGTGTATGTAGGGTGGTGGAAAGTGCTGTGTGGAATAAAGGTGAAATAACAAGAAGTTTACCTTATCAGTTGTATAAATCGTGTAGGCTGGAGGTAATGCTGGACTTGTTGAAAAGTTCAATGTGATAAGCTTGGTGGCGATCATGCAAAAATAGGGGCTCTAGTGTAGAAAGAACCTGGCAGCAGTAGCATTCATCCTGGCCTGCAGGAGATCATGATCTGATTGTCAGGCCTCCAGTCTCCCTTTATATCCAAATTCAGGCAAATGGGATAATCATGTGCAGGTGCAAACCCCCCACCCACACCTCCCACAAGAAAAAAAAAAAAAAAAAAAACCCGGAAGGATTGGCGCTGGAACCACTGATGGAGCGGCCCCTGTGTGGCTCCCTCGGCGTCCCGGAAGGCCAACAGGCCCCGACCACTGTCGTCATCTCCGCCGCAATGCGCGTGACGTCATGACGTTGTGCGCAAGCCGGGCCCTTACAGGCATGCGCACTCCGCCAAACGTCCAGCGATGAACACGGGACGCCGCCGGCAAGATAGAGCTCACCTTAACTGCAGCGATGAGCAAAAAAGGGGGCTGTGACAGACCTATCTGGAAAAGAGGCTTTTGGAGGGGACTGATGGCTAGCCTCCTGCAAACCGATTATGGGCCCTGGCATTGGGGGGGACGGTGCTCTTTGTGAGCTGTATGTCTGGGGACCCTGGAGGTGGCGTTACTTTAGATTCAGGTCCATGTTCCCCAAGACACACAGACTCTGGGGACCCTGGCTATGCCATTGTGATGGGAGTCACTAATAGGGGCACAAGGTGAATGAGAACCCCACTATGATCTATGCTAGTCAGAGACTCAATGCTGTATATGTGTGTATATATAAAGTGTGCTGTCTCATTGTGTTGTGTACTGTTTGCTGTGCTAGTTTTGGGTGGGGCTGTATTCCAATGTTCTATTGTGTTTGTCTGCCTTGGATCACAGGATGTGTATTGCTGTGAGGAAAGAGGGAGGGGGGATTCCTCCAGCAGCCCCCCTGTTAAGACTGTTTACTGATGAGAAGTTAAGCACACCTGACCTGTGTGTCCATTGTCATTGGACAGTTTAACCCGCCCTGTTTTCCAAGGGTGGGGGGAAATGTTTTGAAGTGGGATCTGTATAACATGTGTTTTTTGAATAAAGATTCATTCCTGCTTGGGACCTGAAGACAGAGCTGTGTCTCGTTTTTGGGGTGGATTATTTGTATGGGTTCCTTGTTTGGCTGATTGGAGTGTTCGGTAGCTGCCTTTGTGTTTGGGTTTGAAATGTCCTAAACGACTTTAACCCCTTTCATACTCGGGGTGTCGTTACACTGGTGGCAAGCAGCGGGATCATTCCCACAGCCCAGAAGGACAGCTACAACCGGAGACCGGCCAACAACCGTAAGAAGAGGGACATTATCGAAGAACTAGTCGAAATGGATACAGCGGAAAGACCCAGCATAACCGAAAGACCCAGCATAACAGACAGGACACCCGAAGAGGCAAGTTTTGATCGGGCTGTTAAAATAAGACTGGCACATTATGGCCCTAACCCTACAGCGGATATCATAGACCGAGTTATAGCGGCTGTGGATGCAAATTGGCTACAGCAAAGACGTGCTGCAGCAGCGGGAGTCACAACAGCACCTACTGAAAGGAGAAAGGTACATTTTGCTGCTTTTAAAAACTTCATTGAAACAGAAGGGGAGATTGATGGGTACCTTGCAGATTTTGAACGGCAATGTGCCCTACACCGGGTGCCCACAGAGGAATGGGTTACCATTTTGTCTGGGAAATTGTCCGGCCGGGCCAGTGAAGCGTTTAGGGCCATCCCAGACAAGGATATTATGAACTATGGGCTGGTAAAAGAAGCACTTTTGGCCAGGTATGCCGTCACACCGGAGGCATACCGGAGGCGGTTCCGAGAGACGAGCAAGGGGACTGAAGACTCATATACCGAGTGGGCATGCCGCCTACACCGCACGGCATCCCACTGGGTCGCTGGATGCCACGCAGTATCTGGGGAAGAGGTGCTGCAGCTGTTCCTGCTGGAGCACTTCTTTGAAAAGCTGTCCCCAGAAGTCAGAGAGTGGGTCCGGGACCGAAAACCTTTCACCTTGCCTGAAGCAGCTCGCCTGGCGGACGAATACACAGACGCCCGCAAACTGGATAACCCTGTGGTCAAGACAACAGCTCGGGTGGATTATCGATCAGCGGCACCCCCTCCAGCTGGTGCCTACAAACCACAGTTGTACCGCCCTACAGCACCACCTCCAGTGGCCACTTATTCTCGGCAGCCCAGGTTCAACTCCCAGGACTACTCACAACCCCTCAGGTGTTTCGGGTGTAAACAGCTAGGGCACAAAAAGCCAGACTGTCCGTTGAAACCAGCCAGGCAGTCCCACTCGTGGAGAAAGCCAGCAGGGGGGAATCCTCGCACATCCATGCCTGCGGCTCACTGCATTGAGGAGGAAGAACGTTGGGGTGTCCTGCATGAGGCTGATCTAGTACAAGCAGCTAACCAGGACAACCGGCAGCAACACAGGCAGACCGTCCGGGTTAATGGAAAGGTAGCCAATGGCCTACGTGATACTGGCGCCACCATGACCCTACTACGGAAGAACCTCATCCCAGAGAGCCAACACACCGGGGACACTGTAGTCGTAAGGGTAGCGGGAGGCACCATTTTCCGGCTACCTGTTGCCCGTGTTCACCTGGATTGGGGGGTTGGTTCGGGACACGTGAATGTGGGGGTGATGAAGGATTTGCCAGCGGATGTACTACTGGGGAATGATTTGGCCCCCCTCATTTCTGCTTACGCCCCGATAGGCCCCGCTGAAGCCAACCCAGTGACTATCCGTGCCCAGATCCCCAACAGCATGATGGCGTGAGCCCAGTCTCCCTGTCTTCTCTCCAGCGGCTGAAAAGACTACAGGGAGAAGGGCCAGTTCAGGCCTCTCCCCAGCGGCGGGCGTGTTCTCCGAGAGAGGCAGAGGTCGGCTGGGTAAGTAATGATCTGTTTGGAACAATTTGTTTGGGGTACTTTGTGGATACCGGCATTGGGGGACTGGAATTACTGACTAACTTCGGAGTCAACCCGTCTGGGGTCTCCTCCTGTGTTAGTCTCCTGCCGAAAGGGGAGAAATGTGACAGACCTATCTGGAAAAGAGGCTTTTGGAGGGGACTGATGGCTAGCCTCCTGCAAACCGATTATGGGCCCTGGCATTGGGGGGGACGGTGCTCTTTGTGAGCTGTATGTCTGGGGACCCTGGAGGTGGCGTTACTTTAGATTCAGGTCCATGTTCCCCAAGACACACAGACTCTGGGGACCCTGGCTATGCCATTGTGATGGGAGTCACTAATAGGGGCACAAGGTGAATGAGAACCCCACTATGATCTATGCTAGTCAGAGACTCAATGCTGTATATGTGTGTATATATAAAGTGTGCTGTCTCATTGTGTTGTGTACTGTTTGCTGTGCTAGTTTTGGGTGGGGCTGTATTCCAATGTTCTATTGTGTTTGTCTGCCTTGGATCACAGGATGTGTATTGCTGTGAGGAAAGAGGGAGGGGGGATTCCTCCAGCAGCCCCCCTGTTAAGACTGTTTACTGATGAGAAGTTAAGCACACCTGACCTGTGTGTCCATTGTCATTGGACAGTTTAACCCGCCCTGTTTTCCAAGGGTGGGGGGAAATGTTTTGAAGTGGGATCTGTATAACATGTGTTTTTTGAATAAAGATTCATTCCTGCTTGGGACCTGAAGACAGAGCTGTGTCTCGTTTTTGGGGTGGATTATTTGTATGGGTTCCTTGTTTGGCTGATTGGAGTGTTCGGTAGCTGCCTTTGTGTTTGGGTTTGAAATGTCCTAAACGACTTTAACCCCTTTCATACTCGGGGTGTCGTTACAGGGGCACGCAAAAGAATTCGCATGCCCCCCCCCTTTTCCTGCCGGGAAGCCGCGAGGGGTCAGACTCATCCCAAGAAGGGAGAGGGGGCACCACCAACACCCGCCAGTCCAAAAAACGGCCCTCAAAACAAAAACAAAATACTAGGGATGGTGTCAGTAGGACATGAATGATTGACTTTATGGGATCACCAACATAGCACACAGCAAATGTTGATGGTCTGGTATGTTTTTTGTTTATTTTTACATTTTTTACATTTTTTATTTTTTACATGGGCTGTGTGTTGGTTCCAGGTCCCCACGTTCCTGCATCGAATGTCAGTATGAGATAGGTAGAATATAAATAGAGTTTGTCAGCAATTGCCATATAAGGCAATTGAATATCATGCAGTGTGGGGGTCTAAGTTAAATTCCCCCTCATGCATGGGGTTGTTAAAAATTGACCGAGTGGGAACAATTGATTAACAATGTGCAGGATACGTGAAGAGAAGGAAACACACAGCCCATGTCTTATCTCTAATGTGTCAAGGTGGGGAGGGGTGTTTAACCACCCAAAATTGAAATGTGAAAAAAGGAAGACACATATAAAAAGAGACAAGAAAGGCTGCACACCCCGAAATTCTCTTCACGTATCCTGCACATTGTTAATCAATTGTTCCCACTCGGTCAATTTTTAACAACCCCATGCATGAGGGGGAATCTAACTTAGACCCCCACACTGCATGATATTCAATTGCCTTATATGGCAATTGCTGACAAACTTACCAAGTTAATTATTAAACTTCCTCTAACTAATACATGGCTATTCTTGGGTTTCTGTTGCAGGTGTGGGCTCCTCCCCCTCATCTCCCCCCCCCCCTCCCGAGGGGTGCGCTAAGTGTGGCTCCTTGTAAGCCCCCTGAGGCTGGCTCTCCTGGGAGAGTGAGGGTGGCCCCCCGAGCCCTCCGGTGTTTCCATTGGCCCTCAGCACATATCCTGGACTAGAGAACACCCATTCCACCACTTAGCGGTAAAGACTCATTATCTTGGTTTAATCCAAGCGATGCACAATAATATATATATTTATCTATTTGAATTTAATTTATGTAATTCTTTTTTAGATCCAACTGTCCCCCTGAAGAGACCATATACAGGTCGAAACGCGTCGGGGCTTGCTATTTATG
This sequence comes from Lithobates clamitans, assembly GCA_037952925.1. NCBI lineage: Eukaryota > Metazoa > Chordata > Amphibia > Anura > Ranidae > Lithobates > Lithobates clamitans. The sequence continues at coordinate 293,022 of JBBGZY010002273.1, read as the reverse complement.
TAACATTATGTAACCTAACTATGTGTATTAATATGTGTTTGTTACTACACTGGGGAATAAGATGTGTGTTACTGTACCAGATGATTCTCTATACTGTACTTCAAACCATGATATTGGATAAAACTTTTTATACATCCATTAAGAACTTCCTTTCATTATGTGCATTGCTGTTTTAAAGCCCCATGGGGAAAATAATTTTTCTTTAATCTAATTTCGGGGTGTGCAGCCTTTCTTGTCTCTTTTTATATGTGTCTTCCTTTTTTCACAGTTTTACATGACTTTTTTTCCTTTAGAAATGTCATTTTGCTGTCAGACTGTTCTAAACAAGGGAAACATGCGTCCCTTTACAGGCATACTATAGACACCCCCCCGGGTATGAAATTTAAAGGAATATTACACTTTTATTGTTTCACTTTAAGCATTATTAAAATCACTGCTCCCGAAAAAAACGTCCGTTTTTAAAACTTTTTTTGCATTTATACATGTCCCCTGGGGCAGGACACATGTCCCCTGGGGCAGGACCCAGGTCCCCAAACACTTTTTATGACAATACCATGCATGTAAGCCTTTACAATTAGCACTTTTGATTTCTCCCATAGACTTTTAAAGGGTATTCCGCTTTCGAATTTGCCGCGAACACCCCAAATTGTTCGCTGTTCGGCGAACGGGCGAACAGCCAATGTTCGAGTCAAACTCATGTTCAACCCGAACATAAAGCCCATCCCTACTATTCAGTGCCCATCAGCTCAGCCTGTTCAGTGCCCATCAGCTCAGCCTGTTCAGTGCCCATCAGCTCAGCCTGTTCAGTGCCCATCAGCTCAGCCTGTTCAGTGCCCATCAGCTCAGCCTGTTCAGTGCCCCTAAATGTAGCCTGGTCAGTGCCCATCAATGCAGCCTGTTCAGTGCCCATCAGCTCAGCCTGTTCTGTGCCCCTCAATGTAACCTGTTCAGTGCCCATCAGCCCAACCTGTTCAGTGCCCATCAGCCCAACCTGTTCAGTGCCCATCAGCCCAACCTGTTCAGTGCCCATCAGCCCAACCTGTTCAGTGCCCATCAGCCCAGCCTGTTCAGTGCCCATCAGCCCAGCCTGTTCAGTGCCCATCAGCCCAGCCTGTTCAGTGCCCATCAGCCCAGCCTGTTCAGTGCCCATCAGCTCAGCCTGTTCAGTGCCTATGAGCCCTGCCTGTTCTGTGCCCCTCAATGTAGCCTGGTCAGTGCCCATCAGCCCAGCCTGTTCAGTGCCCATCAGCCCAGCCTGTTCAGTGCCCATCAGCCCAGCCTGTTCAGTGCCCATCAGCCCAGCCTGTTCATTGCCCATCAGCCCAGCCTGTTCAGTGCCCATCAGCCCAGCCTGTTCAGTGCCCATGAGCCCTGCCTGTTCTGTGCCCCTCAATGTAGCCTGGTCAGTGCCCATCAGCTCAGCCTGTTTATTGCCCATCAGCTCAGCCTGTTTATTGCCCATCAGCTCAGCCTGTTTATTGCCCATCAGCTCAGCCTGTTTATTGCCCATCAGCTCAGCCTGTTTATTGCCCATCAGCTCAGCCTGTTCAGTGCCCATCAGCCCAGCCTGTTCAGTGCCCATCAGCCCAGCCTGTTCAGTGCCCATCAGCCCAGCCTGTTCAGTGCCCATCAGCTCAGCCTGTTCAGTGCCTATGAGCCCTGCCTGTTCTGTGCCCCTCAATGTAGCCTGGTCAGTGCCCATCAGCCCAGCCTGTTCAGTGCCCATCAGCCCAGCCTGTTCAGTGCCCATCAGCCCAGCCTGTTCAGTGCCCATCAGCCCAGCCTGTTCAGTGCCCATCAGCCCAGCCTGTTCAGTGCCCATGAGCCCTGCCTGTTCTGTGCCCCTCAATGTAGCCTGGTCAGTGCCCATCAGCTCAGCCTGTTTATTGCCCATCAGCTCAGCCTGTTTATTGCCCATCAGCTCAGCCTGTTTATTGCCCATCAGCTCAGCCTGTTTATTGCCCATCAGCTCAGCCTGTTCAGTGCCCAACAGCTTAGCCTTACCTGTGACCAATGCGTAGCAAGCGAGGAGAGGAGACAGATTATACAGAGCTGGGATCTCCTGTTTACCCAGCACTGCTGCTGTCCTCAGACGAAGTCCCGCCTCCAATGATAGACGTCACCAGTGCGCTGCCTATCATAGGAGCCAGCCCAGGAGGCGGGACTTTGTCTGACAGCTGGGTAAGCGGAAGATCCCTGCTCTGTATAATGTGGCGGTGCTCCCCTACCATCCGAGACAGCCCAGCGAGACCCATGGTAGGGCCGGCCCTGGGTGCCCCATCTTGTGCACCTGCCCAGGATTGCCCCTGAATCCTGGGACAAATCCAGTGACAGACGGGCTCCGGGGACTCTTCCCGTAAACCGGGGATGTCTGGTTACCCTAAAATAAACACACTGTCTTAAAAGTCACTCATTAATTCCTTTTATTCCTGAAGGTAAAACAAACTGACCCTGAAAAAAATGTTTTACCCTTGAAGGGGATCATTTGATCAAGCCCTGATCTAGTTATTTATTTATTTATTTATTTTACGCAGACTATTTCTTTATGTTTACATTCTTCTCCTCTAACTAGAAGTAAGACACAATGGAGTTGATTTACTAAAAGCACTGCTCACTATGCAAGTGAAGTTGCCGTCTCTGTGGGAATTATCACCAGATCTTAGTGAATGAGGTGAAGCCCTGCTGACTTCTATCATTCAATAAGGAGTCAGGAGAAGTGGCAGCTTCAGTCATCCCCCCCCCGCTGGAAGAGAGAGACAGAATGAGTGAAGTGGAGGCCTTGTTGGACCAGGTTAGGGCCACAGCGGAGGATCGGGGCCCGCAGTGGCTGCAACAGACATGCTGGGGGGGTCAGGAGCGGCTCACTCACCTGCTACTTCCCCGTCTGATCGGAAACGGGCTAGGAGAGTTCCCTCTGCTGAGCGCCTAAGTCCTTCACCTGTTTCCTGTGTCCAGCATCCACATAGGAGCCCCTGTCTCAGGGACCCTCCAGGGAATGCTGCTGGGCTTCCTTCTCCAAGTCCCAGCGGTGACTCTGGGAAGAATCCGTGTCAACCGGCGGGACTTGAGGGGGGAGGGGGCATCCCCTCTCTTCAGATGCTGGAGCTTGCGGCTGCTCCCCCTGTTGAGGTGCTGAGGGGGCTCAGCATGGGAGACGATCGGGAACACACAGTGGGGTGTATCAAGGCCCCTCAGCTACTCCCAGCGGGAGATCATCTTCCCTGGATGCTGGAGGAGATTGCACAGAGGGGGGTCCTCTTTACTCCCCTACCCACCACCGCCACGGGGATCCAGAGCCGTCAGCTCTCTCTGTGACTTCAGTGCAGAGAGGAGCTCAGCCAGTAAATACAGTGGGGACGGAAAGTATTCAGACCCCCTTAAATTTTTTACTCTTTGTTATATTGCAGCCATTTGCTAAAATCATTTAAGTTCATTTTTTTCCTCATTAATGTACACACAGCACCCTATATTGACAGAAAAACAGAATTGTTGACATTTTTGCAGATTTATTAAAAAAGAAAAACTGAAATATCACATGGTCCTAAGTATTCAGACCCTTCGCTGTGACACTCATATATTTAACTCAGGTGCTGTCCATTTCTTCTGATCATCCTTGAGATGGTTCTACACCTTCATTTGAGTCCAGCTGTGTTTGATTATACTGATTAGACTTGATTAGGAAAGCCACACACCTGTCTATATAAGACCTTACAGCTCACAGTGCATCCCAGAGCAAATGAGAATTATGAGGTACTGCCTGAGACAGAATTGTGGAAAGGCACAGATCTGGCCAAGGTTACAAAAAATTTCTGCTGCACTTAAGGTTACTAAGAGCACAGTGGCCTCCATAATCCTTAAATGGAAGACATTTGGGACGACCAGAACCCTTCCTAGAGTTGGCCATCTGGCCAAACTGAGCTATTGGGGGAGAAGAGCCTTGGTGAGAGAGGTAAAGAAGAACCCAAAGATCACCGTGGCTGAGCTCCAGAGATGCAGTCGGGAGATGGGAGAAAGTTGTAGAAAGTCAACCATCTGCAGCCCTCCATGTCGTTGTCAAGTCTGCTAGTGTGAGGCCAGGTTGCTGAGAGGGCGCCCCTTGCGGCTGAGTGCAGCGCGTCCCTGGATTTGGGTACAGGGAATGCTATGCACAGAGGTGCACGGGTTGCCAGGGATACTGCAAGCTGGCTGGTTGGCTGTAATTAGCTAGAGTGCGTTGTGGCAGCCGTGCGGAGAGAAGCCTTGAACGGTAACAGCAGGGTAAACCAGGAACAGGGTCCGCAGCCAGGCCAGGGGTCAGATACCAAAAGACAGTCCGAGAGAGGTACAGGAACAAGCCGGGTCATACACAGAGGGCAGTAGATCGGAGAGTAGTCAGCCAAGCTGGGGTCAGAGCGAGGAGATAAACAGGAACACAGGTCAAGCCGGGCAGAGGTCAAGCAGGGGTCTTCAGAGTATACAAGGCACAGGAACACAGGAGCTGTTTGATAATCCAGCAAACTGCAAGTGTCAGTGGCAGGTTTAAATAGGCCGGAGGGGTGTGCCCACAAGATCAGGGCGTGCCCACTAGACTCGCCTGCCACCATGACGGTTACTGGCGGAATTTCCCACAACACGGCCATTTCCCTGACATTGCCCCCCCAAGGGGCAACCTCCGGATGCCCAACTGGGCCCATCTCTCGGGGTAACGAACTCAGAATCTCTGCAAAAGTCTAGGAGCATGTATATTGGCTGCAGGTTCCCAAGAACTTTCTTCTGCTGGGTAACCCTTCCACTTTATAAGAAATTGAATGATCCTACCTCTCCGGCAGCAGTCCAGGATGGCCTCAACTTCATACTCTGTTTCATCTCCCACAGAAACTGGAGGCGGAGGATCTTCTTTCCTTCCTGAAAAAGGACTAGAGATAACAGCTTTAAGTAAGGAGACATGAAACACAGGGTGCACTTTATAAGAACTCGGGAGTGACAGTTCAAAGGCTACTGGATTAATCTCCCGTCTAATCTTGAATGGGCCAATAAATCTTGGTCCCAATTTCTGGGAGGGACAAGGAAGTTTAAGATTTGCCGAGGAGAGCCAAACCTCATCTCCAACCTTAAAGCTAGGGCTCCCCCCCCTCTTTTTGTCATATTGTTCCTTGTAGTCCTCTTGGGCTTTTTGCATGGTTAACCGGAGAGTTTGAAAGTTAGTCTGAATGGATTTTATCCTGTCTTGAACTGCTGGAACTGAGGTCTCTGGAATGACATTATGTAGAAATGAAGGATGGAACCCATAGTTGGCCCAAAACGGTGATTGATCGGTGGTTGAGTGTACTGAGTTATTGTATGCGAACTCCGCACAGGGGAGTAACAAGGACCAGTCATCCTGGGAAGTGGAGCAAAAACAGCGCAAATATTGTTCTAAGGTCTGATTAGTCCTTTCAGTCTGACCGTTGCTCTGGGGGTGATAGGCAGAGGATAGGCAAACTTCAATAGACAAAACTTTGCAGAGCTCTTTCCAAAATCGGGAAGTAAATTGGACCCCTCTATCAGACACAATGCTGTCAGGAAGGCCGTGAAGTCTGACTATCTCTCTTATGAAGGCCTTTGCTGTGTCTGCAGCGGAAGGAGTACCTATCATAGGCACGAAGTGTGACATCTTGGACAGATGGTCTACAACAACTAGAATCGTTGTGAATCTTTCAGAGGGTGGCAGCTCTACTATGAAGTCCATAGATATATTCCTCCATGGTTGTTCTGGTACCGGCAAAGGACGTAGCAGACCCCAAGACTTAATGTTGGACCCCTTGTTTCGCTGGCAGGTAGTGCAGGAGCTAACATACTTTTTGCAATCAGTTTTCAAGGTAGGCCACCAAAAGGATCGCTGAATAAGATCTATAGTTTTCCGTACACCGAAGTGGCCAGCAAGTTGATGATCATGTAAAGTTTGTAAGACCTGTATTCTGGCTTGTTGTGGGACAAAGATCTTGTCCTGATACCAGAGATACCCCCCCTGGCTTCTTAAAGAGGAAGTCTCTGGTTCCTGGCATTGGCGGGAGGCCTGTTCAAGAGAAGACCTTAGATCAGGTTGAATCAAAAGAAAGTTCTGTGGAGACAAGATTGTACTGGATGTTGTTTCTTCTGTGGTATCAGGAAACATTCAGGATAAAGCATCGGCCTTGCCGTTCTTGGAGCCAGGGCGGTAGGTGATGTGAAAGTTGAATCGTGAAAAGAACAGAGCCCAGCGAGCTTGACGGGGTCTCAGGCGTTTGGCAGTGCGGAGGTACTCGAGGTTTCTGTGATCGGTGAATATCATTATTGGGTGCGTGGCCCCCTCAAGAAGGTATCTCCACTCTTCTAAGGCTGTCTTAATGGCCAGAAGCTCACGATCACCTACATCGTAATTCCTCTCGGGCTGGCTCATTTTCCGGGAGGAGAAGGCCACAGGGTGAAGCAGCGACTTGGGTCCCAGGCGCTATGAAAGTACTGCTCCTGTAGCTACCTCTGAGGCATCGACCTCTAAAATATAGGGCAGGGCAGGATCGGGGTGTTGAAGAATTGGTGCAGAAGTAAACAAAGACTTCAGTTTCTCAAAGGCAGATTGGGCTTCGGAGGACCACAGGAAGTGAACATGTAGGCGGGTTACTTGGGTTATGGGCGAGATGATGGAAGAAAAGTTCCTTATAAACCTTCTATAGAAGTTTGCAAACCCTACAAACCTTTGTACACCCTTCTTGTCTGACGGAGTTGGCCAGTCTAGGATTGCCTGCACTTTCTGGGGATCCATAGCTACACCACCGGTAGAGATGATGAGCCCTAGGAATTGTATGGATTTCTTTTCAAAGTCACACTTTTCTGCTTTCGCGTAAAGTCCGTGTTTTCTTAGTGTGAGTAATACTGTCTTTACGTGAGTCCGATGGAGCTCCAAGGTGGTTGAGAAGATAAGGATGTCATCCAGATAGATGATGACGAAGTAGTCAAGATATTCCCGGAAGATGTTGTTTACGAAGTGCTGGAAAGTAGCCGGGGCATTACAGAGCCCAAACGGCATCACCAAATACTCAAAGTGCCCAAACCTCGTTCTGAATGCCGTCTTCCACTCATTGCCCTCACGGATGCGAACGAGGTTGTAGGCACCCCAGAGGTCGAGTTTGGTGAACACTTGGGCTGAACGAAGTCTCTGGAAGAGTTTGGGGACCAGTGGGAGTGGATATCGGTTCTTTATGGTGATTTTATTTAATTCCCTATAGTCCACACATGGTCTTAGAGTCTTATCTTTTTTTTCGACAAAGAAAATGCCGGCACCGGCAGGAGAAGAAGAAGGACGAATGAAGCCCTTTGCCAAATTTTCGTCTATGTACTGTCGTAGTGTCCCCAATTCCACTTCAGAGAGGGGGAATATACGTCCAAATGGAACTTCGGCCCCTGGAAGCAGCTCGATAGGACAATCATATGGCCGATGTGGTGGTAGAACCTCTGCCTTTTTCTTATCAAAAACGTCCAGGAATTCATGGTACGCCTGGGGTACATCCTGGTTAGTGGAGGATACCGACTGGACTGTCAGACAACTGATGGTATCTCTGGATTCAGGGATGAGGCAATTTTGTTGGCAATAGGGGGAAGTGAACAGGACTTCCTTATTGATCCAATCGATCTGGGGGTTATGGGCTTGGAGCCAAGGGATACCCAAGATAATTGGAGACATAGGTGAACTCAAAACGTCAAAACGTATGAATTCCCGATGGCCATCGGGAGAGGTAATAAGGAGAGGAGAAGTCTCTTGAGTAACAAGGCCAGAGTTAGGTAGGGTGCCATCTGCTAAATGGACTTCCAGACCCCGTTTCTTGTGGAGGAGGGGCAACCTAAGGTTCCTTGCCAGGTTCAAGTCCATGAAGCAACTGCATGCTCCAGAGTCGATTATAGCCTGGAGCCGGATCTCTTCTTCTCCCAACTGCAGTGAAATGGGAAGAACGAGTTGTGAGGGAGAAGTCCCAGAAACCTGGAAATTTGCTGGAGAGTAGGTAGGTGGCTTCTTGAACTTCCTGGGACAGTCGCATAGAAAAGTCCATTTCCTCCACAATAGAGGCAAAGATTGGCTAGGATACGACGACGTCTTTCATCAGGAGTTAGTGCGGAACGTAACAGGCCAATCTGCTTGGGAACTGATCCAAAGGTGGGTGTACTGGCGGGTCTGCAGGTTCATGATCGTTCGGACTGTCTCTCCCGCAAACGTCGATCCAGTTGGATGGATAATTGGATGAGACCCTCGAGTGTAGTGGGAATCTCGATCCTGGCCAACTCATCCTTGAGGGATTCGGAGAGTCCTAGACGGAACTGGTGTAGTAAAGCTGCCTCATTCCAGGCTGTGTCTGCGGACCACCGCCGGAAGTCCAGGGTATAGTCCTCTACTGGTCGCCTACCCTGCTGCAGAGAGTGCAGAGCGGCTTCAGCGGTGGCAGTACGCTGGGGATCCTCGTAAAGCTGTGCCATAGCTGCCAGGAATGCATTCACCGTGCAAATAACTGGACTCTTTTGTTCCCATAAGTTATGGGCCCAGGCCTGAGGTTCATCGGACAGTAAAGAGATGAGGAACCCGACTTTAACAGTCTCTAAAGCAAAAGTCCGGGGTTGCAGGGCTAGGTACAATAGACAGGCAGTCTTGAATGATCTGAACTTTTTCCGGTCTCCGAAGAATCGCTCCGGAACGGGAACTCGGGGTTCTGGAGGCGGAAACATCATCAAGGGAGCCACAGAGGATTGTTCGTGAGCAGATGACTCTGACAGGTGTTGCAACTTATCCGTTAGTTACATAGTAGGCGAGGTTGAAAAAAGACACACGTCCATCAAGTCCAACCTATGTGTGTGATTATATGTCAGTATTACCTTACATATCCCTGTATGTTGCGGTCATTCAGGTGATTATCTAATAGTTTCTTGAAGCTATCAATGCTCCCCGCTGAGACCACCACCTGTGGAAGGGAATTCCACATCCTTACCGCTCTTACAGTAAAGAACCCTCTACGTAGTTTAAGGTTAAACCTCTTTTCTTCTAATTGTAATGCGTGGCCCCGAGTCTTATTAAACTCTCTTCTGCAAAAAAGTTTTATCCCTATTGTGGAGTCACCAGTACAGTATTTGTAAATTGAAATCATATCCCCTCTCAAGCGTCTCTTCTCCAGAGAGAATAAGTTCAACGCTCGCAACCTTTCCTCATAACTAAGATCCTCCAGACCCTTTATTAGCTTTGTTGCCCTTCTTTGTACTCGCTCCATTTCCAGTACATCCTTCCTGAGGACTGGTGCCCAGAACTGGACAGCATACTCCAGGTGCGGCCGGACCAGAGTCTTGTAGAGCGGGAGAATTATCGTTTTATCTCTGGAGTTGATCCCCCTTTTAATACATGCCAATATTCTGTTTGCCTTATTAGCAGCAGCTTGGCATTGCATGCCATTGCTGAGCCTATCATCTACTAGGACCCCCAGGTCCTTTTCCATCCTAGATTCCCCCAGAGGTTCTCCCCCCAGTGTATAGATTGCATTCATATTTTTGCCACCTAAATGCATTATTTTACATTTTTCTACATTGAACCTCATTTGCCATGTAGTCGCCCACCCCATTAATTAGTTCAGGTCTTTTTGCAAGGTTTCCACATCCTGCGGAGAAGTTATTGCCCTGCTTAGCTTAGTATCATCTGCAAATACAGAGATTGAACTGTTTATCCCATCCTCCAGATCGTTTATAAACAAATTAAATAGGATTGGTCCCAGCACAGAACCTTGGGGAACCCCACTACCCACCCCTGACCATTCTGAGTACTCCCCATTTATCACCACCCTCTGAACACGCCCTTGTAGCCAGTTTTCAATCCAGGTACTCACCCTATGGTCCATGCCAACGGACCCTATTTTGTACAGTAAACGTTTATGGGGAACTGTGTCAAATGCTTTTGCAAAATCCAGATACACCACGTCTACGGGCCTTCCTTTATCTAGATGGCAACTCCCCTCCTCATAGAAGGTTAATAGATTGGTTTGGCAAGAACGATTCTTCATGAATCCATGCTGATTACTGCTAATGATATCGTTCTTATTACTAAAATCTTGTATATAGTCCCTTATCATCCCCTCCAAGATTTTACATACTATTGATGTTAGGCTAACTGGTCTGTAATTCCCAGGGATGTTTTTTGGGCCCTTTTTAAATATTGGTGCTACATTGGCTTTTCTCCAATCAGCTGATACCATTCCAGTCAATAGACTGTCTGTAAAAATTAGGAACAACGGTCTGGCAATCACCTGACTGAGTTCCCTAAGTACCCTTGGATGCAAGCCATCTGGTCCCGGTGATTTATTAATGTTAAGTTTCTCAAGTCTAATTTTAATTCCGTCCTCTGTTAACCATGGAGGTGCTTCCTGTGTTGTGTCATGAGGATAAACACTGCAGTTTGGTTACTGAAGCCCCCCGATTCACTCGTGAAGACTGAGGAGAAGAATACATTCAATACCTTTGCCATCTCCCCATCCTTTGTAACCAGATATCCTTCCTCATTCTTTATGGGACAAATATGGTCTGTCCTCCCTTTTTTACTGTTTACATACTTAAAGAATTTCTTGGGATTTTTTTTGCTCTCCTCCACTATGTGTCTTTCATGTTCTATCTTAGCCATCCTAATTGCACCCTTACATTTCTTATTGCATTCTTTATAAAGTCTGAATGCTGAGGATGATCCCTCAACCTTGTATTTTTTGAAGGCCTTCTCCTTTGCTTTTATATGCATTTTTACATTGGAGTTAAGCCATCCAGGATTTTTGTTCGCTCTTTTAAATTTATTACCCAATGGGATACATTGGCTAATGCCCTTATTTAATATGCTCTTAAAGCAAACCCATCTCTCCTCCGTATTCTTTGTTCCTAATATTTTATCCCAATTTATGCCTTTTAGCAAGGTTTGTAGTTTAGGGAAGTTGGCTCTTTTGAAATTCAGTGTCTTTGTATTCCCTTTATGTTTCCTATTTGTGTGATTTATACTGAAAATAATTGACCTGTGATTGCTGTTACCTAAATTGCCCCATATTTCCACATCTGTGATCAGGTCTGTATTAATGGTAATCAGTAGATCCAGTAATGTTTTATTTCTAGTTGGTGCGTCTACCATCTGACCCATAAAATTGTCCTGCAAGACATTAAGGAACTGGCGAGCCTTAAATGAATGCGCGGTTCCCTCCGCCCAGTCTATGTCTGGAGATTGCAGATAACCTTCCTGTAATTTCTGAACTGTTTGGGTCAGAGTGATGGCTTGTTGGCACAAAGTCTCTAATGGGGACGCACCTCCGCCGGCCTCAGTCATGGCTGGATTATACTGTCAAGTCTGTAGTGTGAGGCCGGGTTGCTGAGAGGGCGCCCCTTGCGGCTGAGTGCAGCTCATCCCTGGATTTGGGTACAGGGAATGCGATGCACAGAGGTGCACGGGTTGCCAGTGATACTGCAAGCTGGCTGGTTGGCTGTAATTAGCTAGAGTGTGTTGTGGCAGCCGTGCGGAGAGAAGTCTTGAACGGTAACAGCAGGGTAAACCAGGAACAGGGTCCGCAGCCAGGCCAGGGGTCAGATACCAAAAGACAGTCCGAGAGAGGTACAGGAACAAGCCGGGTCATACACAGAGGGCAGAAGATCGGAGAGTAGTCAGCCAAGCCGGGGTCAGAGCGAGGAGATAAAAAGGAACACAGGTCAAGCCGGGCAGAGGTCAAGCAGGGGTCTTCAGAGTATACAAGGCATAGAAACACAGGAGCTGTTTGATAATCCAGCAAACTGCAAGTGTCAGTGGCAGGGTAAATAGGCTGGAGGGGTGTGCCCACAAGATCAGGGCATGCTCACTAGACTCGCCTGCCACCATGACGGTTACTGGCGGAATTGCCCACAACACGGCCATTTCCCTGACAGTCGGGGCTTGACGAGTGGCCCGAAGGGAAGCATCTCCTCAGTGCAAGACATATGAAAGCCAGCATGAAGTTTGCTAAAAAACACCTGAAGGACTCCAAGATGGTGAGAAATAAGATTATTTGGTCTGATGAGACCAAGATAGAACTTTTTGGCCTTAATTCTAAGTGGTATGTGTGGAGAAAACCAGGCACTGCTCATCACCTGTCCAATACAGTCCCAACAGTGAAGCATGGTGATGGCAGCATCATGCTGTGGGGGTGTTTTTCAGCTGCAGGGACAGGATGACTGGTAGCAATTGAGGGAAAGATGAATGCAGCCAAGTACAGGGATATCCTGGACAAAAACCTTCTCCAGAGTGCTCAGGACCTCAGACTGGGGCGAAGGTTTACCTTCCAACAAGACAATGAAGCTAAGCACACAGCTAAAATAACAAAGGAGTGGCTTCACAACAACTCTGTGACTGTTCTTTAATGGCCCAGCCACAGCCCTGACTTAAACCCAATTGAGGATCTCTGGAGAGACCTAAAAATGGCTGTCCACCAACGTTTACCATCCAACTTGACAGAACTGAAGAGGATCTGCCAGGAGGAATGGCACAGGATCCCCAAATCCAGGTGTGAAAAACTTGTTGCATCTTTCCCAAAAAGACTCATGGCTGTATTAGATCAAAAGGGTGCTTCTACTAAATACTGAGCAAAGGGTCTGAATACTTAGGACCATGTGATATTTCAGTTTTTCTTTTTTAACAAATCTGCAAAAATGTCAACAATTCTGTGTTTTTCTGTCAATATGGGGTGCTGTGTGTACATTAATGAGGAAAAAAATTAACTTAAATGATTTTAGCAAATGGCTGCAATATAACAAAGATTGAAAAATTTAAGGGGGTCGGAATACATTCCGTCCCCACTGTAGATCAGCTACGGGCAGCAGGAGGGTTCCCTCTCGCCCTCTGCTGGTCCTCCAGCGCCACTGTAGCCTGGTAATATCAGTGACAGAAGGCCGGAGACTCGAGCTGGGGGATCCGCCCTCTTAAAGAGACAGCATGTCCCTGCTGCAGCTGGGGGTTCTAAGGTACCCCACAGCTCATCATCCTTGCAAGATACAGCTGGGGCAGACGATGATGCTTTCGGGAGCCCTGAGCCAGAGTCAGCAGAATTCAGGGCGCAAGGGACGATGAAGCAGTGGGAATCTTCTGCATAATCCGGTGAGGTCGCCAGCGAAGATGATGACGGGCAGTCTACAGAAAGGTGCCCTGCCTTTCAGAGCCAGCTGGGATCCGGACGAACGGCTGGTTGTGGTTCAGCATGACTGCAGCCTGGTAAGTCGCACTCTATGTCTGTTGCTGCAGGGTGGGATGGTTAGTATAGGGGTTCCACAAGGTGTTTTTTCAGGGGCGTCAGGTAGGTGGGAGGTTCAGGTGCCCCCAGACTTGCGGCTTTCTTCAGGATCTACTGTCGGGGCCCTGGGCGCCGTACTGGTTTTGGCCGCAATTTTTGCAGGGTTTCAGGATTTATTGGCCCAGTGTGACCCGGCTGGGTCTTCTTTCCTATCCCAGGGGCTCATGGGTGCATGGGCCCCTGCTGCTCCTGCATCGGGTAGTGTGGGCTTGGTGGTTCCTTCTTCACCTCCCTCAGCAGGGCTGATATCTACGGGGGGAGGGACATGATGGAGCCTGATTCGCAGGGCCGTAGAACGGCAGCCGTCGGGACTGAGGCAGTCACGTTCTCCATTTCCAGTGTTACATCTGCATCGCAGATGGAGATGCAGGGGAGTCGGAACCCCTCAAGGCAAAGGAGTCCATGGAGAATAGGGTGAGGTCGGCAGATGCGGCAAAGTGTGAGATTTACATGTGCTTTGAGGGCCCGCTGGGGGTCCATCTTAAGCAGGATGTCAGGGACAAAATCTGTAAACAGGAATATGTTGAACTATTCTCCCTCTTGCCTGGAGAAATTTAATATAGAGAAGGGTAAGGCGGACGAAAGCAAGAAAGAAGAGGAGGCACTTTTTCTAGTTTCCCATAATTGTAGGAAATGTATGTGGGGCCTCCAGTTCGATCATCAAGGCATAAAAATGCGACAGTGAATGCCTCAGCGATTCCCCTTTTAAACATAGTTGTTCAAACACAGAGGACTCACGTATTGTAGTGATATTTCTTAATTGAGATCAAATGTACGCACTAAGCTGTGTCTGACGAAGAAAATCTAGGTCTGCTAAGAAATTACATCTCTCTACTAGTCATCACCTGACTATCCATTGAAAAATGTATAAGCCTACTGCATCCCCATTGTGATAGGGCGTTAAAACAGGGGTCTGTCAGTCCTGGCTGAAAATTCGGGGTACCCAGGACTGGAATCATGGGGCTCGGATCTGGCGAGATGGTTGTGGTTTTGAAAATCTTAGTTCGTAGGGTGGTGCCCACCATTGGGTGTCTCTTCACGGACCGTGGAATATCCATATCTGGAAGCCATGAAAGCCCATGCAAAGGTAGGGCAATCATTGTTTGTTCCATATGGATCCATGGCTTCCTTAGGAGCATGCACCAATCCAACACTCGTGCCAGATGCGAAGCCTCATGATATTTAACTGGATCCGGGACTCCTGCCCCCCCTCTCTTCTTGGGGAGCGATAGAATAGTTCTACACAATCTCTCTGGCTTTCCAGCCCATATAAATCTCAAAAACTCTGACCTAAGATCTCTCAGGAAGCCTATAGGAATTTTATTGGGTAGTGTCTGAAGTAAGTACAGAAGTCTTGGCATAACATACATTTATAATATTAATCCTACCGAACCATGTGAAGACCTCCCTATTCCACCTTTGAAAGTCTAATTTAAACTTCCGCGCCATTGGAGCAAAATTAAGTTACCCTATTTAATTTATTCAGTATCTTTGTCCCTAGGTAACATATATGGGAATCTGTCCATTTAAAAGCATACTGTGAGGTTATCTGGTGCTGGAGGACTGTACCCAGTTCCACTCCCATTGCTTTCGATTTATCGTAATTCACCTTGAAGTTTGATAGCGCACCATATGCGCGAAACTCCTGCATTAAGGATGGAAGAGATATTAGTGGAGAGGTCATGAAAAATATCAGATCATCAGCATAAGCGGCAAGTTTGTGCTCCCCTCCTTTGGTTGGAATTCCTCTGATATCCACGTTGGCACGGATAGTTCTTAAAAGAGGTTCCAACGTAAGGATAAAGATGATAGGCGATAATGGGCAGCCCTGACGTGTCCCATTTCCTATGGGCAAAGGATCTGACATTATATCATTAATCTTAACTCAAGCCGTCAGAGCTGAGTATAGGTTTGAAAACCAGCTTTGCATCCCTGCCCCCATTCCTATATGTTGTAACATGGCTTTCAAGAATGTCCAATCAACCCTATCAAATGCTTTCTCTGCATCGGCGGATATCAGGGGTATATGATGAGTTTGAGAGAGATGTATAGCACTCAACACCCAATGCGTATTTTCTCTGCCCTCTCTATCAGGCGGAAAGCCCACTTGATCTGGATCTATCAACATGGGGATAGGGCTGAGTAACCTAGTAGCAGGGATCTTCGTGAAGGTTTATAAAATCACATTTAGCAAAGATATTGGACGATAACTGGGGCATAGGGATGAATCTTTCCCCTCTTTGGGGATAACTGCTATATGAGCTAACAGTGTCTCCGCTGGTATTGTTTGCCCCTCCCGTAGTGAGTTAACCACTTGCCAACCGCCTCACGCAGATATACTGCGGCAGAATGGCACGGGCAGGCAAAGTAACGTATGGGTACGTTACTTGCCTCCCGCGGGCGGGGGTTCCGATCGGACCTCCCCGGTGCCCGAGGCGGTCGGCTTCTATCCCCGAGCGATCCATGCTGAGGGGGAGGCCATCCATTCATGGCCACCCCCTCGCGATTGCTCCCAGCCAATGACAAGCTTCCTCTGCTGCTGTGTAGTAAACAGCAGCAGAGGAAGTGATGTCATTTCTCCTCGGCTCGGTATTTTCCGCTCCAGCGCCGAGGAGAAAAGACATCGATGTGAGTGCACAACATACACACATACAGTAAAACACACCAGGCACACATTACACCCCCCGATCACCCCCCGATCTCCCCCCGATCATACCCCCCCCCCCCCCGTCACAGTGACACCAAGCAGATTTTTTTTTTCTGATTACTGAATTGGTGTCAGTTTGTGACAGTTAGTGTGGTAGGGGAGTTAGTGTTAGCCCCCTTTAGGTCTAGGATACCCCTCTAACCTCCCTAATAAAGTTTTAACCCCTTGATCACCCCCCGTCGCCAGTGTCACTAAGCGATTTTTCTGATCGCTGTATTAGTGTCACTGGTGACGCTAGTTAGGGAGGTAAATATATAGGTTTACCGTCAGCGTTTTATAGCGTCAGGGACCCCCATATACTACCTGATAAAACTTTTAACCCCCTGATCGCCCCGCGGTGATATAAGTTAGATTTTAGGGTCAGATAGGGTCTGCGTCACCCCAGGCAGTGTCAGGTTAGCACCAATAGCGCTAACACCCACGCACGCAGCATACACCTCCCTTAGTGGTATAGTATCTGCACGGATCAATATCTGATCCGATCAGATCTATCCTAGCGTCCCCAGCAGTTTAGGGTTCCCAAAAACGCAGTGTTAGCGGGATCAGCCCAGATACCTGCTAGCACCTGCGCTTTGCCCCTCCGCCCGGCCCAGCCCAGCCCACCCAAGTGCAGTATCGATCGATCACTGTCACTTACAAAACACTAAACGCATAACTGCAGCGTTCGCAGAGTCAGGCCTGATCCCTGCGATGGCTAACAGTTTTTTTGGTAGCATTTTGGTGAACTGGCAAGCACTAGCCCCAGGCAGCGTCAGGTTAGTGCCAGTAGCGATAACACCCACGCACGCACCGTACACTTCCCTTAGTGGTATAGTATCTGAACGGATCAATATCTGATCCAATCAGATCAATACTAGCGTCCCAAGCAGTTTAGGATTCCCAAAAACACAGTGTTAGAGGGATCAGCCGAGATACCTGCTAGCACCTGCGTTTTGCCCCTCCGCCCAGCCCACCCAAGTGCAGTATCGATCGATCACTGTCACTTACAAAACACTAAACGCATAACTGCAGCGTTCGCAGAGTCAGGCCTGATCCCTGCGATCGCTAACAGTTTTTTTGGCAGCGTTTGGGGTGAACTGGCAAGCACCAGCAGCCTAGTATACCCCGGTCGTAGTCAAACCAGCACTGCAGTAACACTTGATGACGTGGCGAGTCCCATAAGTGCAGTTCAAGCTGGCAAGGTGGCAAACACAAGTAGTGTCCTGCTGCCACCAAGAAGAACTGGTTACAGTTATAAAAGTTACAGTTACAAAAAAAAGTGTAAAAAAAAAAAACACAAAAAAATATATAAAATTTAAAAAAAAATAGTTGTCGTTTTATTGTTCTCTCTCTATTCTCTCTCTATTGTTCTGCTCTTTTTTAGTGTATTCTATTCTGCAATGTTTTATTGTTATTATGTTTTATCACGTTTGCTTTTCAGGTATGCAATTTTTTTATACTTTACTGTTTCAGGTATGCCATTCAGCTGCAGCGTGGATTTATTTATCTTGACAGCAACAGCGTTTGCTCCCACGATATATAAAGCCGTGACTCCAGCGGAGGTGATATATGCCGAAGCATGGGGGCAGCAGGGGAGAAGGAGCGATTTGCTTCTAACTTTTGGGGCGGATGCCCCCATGCTTCGGCATATATAAATGGTGCATGTATGCCCATCATTAGAAGTGAGTGGATGAAGGGAGGTATTCTAATGGTGGGCATACCCACCAATCAATCTCTTTTTTTTGTTCAGCCCACAGGCTGCATGAAAAAAAAGATTACAATATATGCCCAACAAGGACCAGCAACGTACTGGTATGTTGCTGGACTTTGAGTGGTTATACCAGAATGATGCCTGCTGGTTTAGGTATCATCTTGGTATCAGTCGGCTTTCATGTAAAAGCAATCCTAGTGGCTAATTAGCCTCTAGACTGCCAGTGATATAGTCAGCTGACCATAGAGCTGATCAGAGACCAGAGGGGCTTCAAACATCTCTATGGCCTAAGAAACCGGAAGCTACGAGCATTTCATGACTTAGATTTCGCTGGATGCAAACAGCGCCATTGGGAAATTGGGAAAGCATTTTATCACATTGATCTTGGTGTGGTCAGATGCTTTGAGGGCAGAGGAGAGACCCCAATTTTTTCAAAAAAGAGCACCTTTTACTACCTATTGCTGTCATAGGGGATATTTACATTCCCTGAGATAACAATAAAAAATGAAAAAAAAATGAAAGGAACAGTTTAAAAATAAGATAAAAAAGCAAAAAAAAAAAAAAAAAAAGCACCCCTGTCCCCCGCGTCGGTCTGGCGTCAAATGTAAACAGCAATTGCACCATGCATGTGAGGTATCACTGCGAAGGTCAAGGGCAGTAATTTTAGCAGTAGAACTCCTCTGTAAATCTAAAGTGGTAACCTGTAAAGGCTTTTAAAGGCTTTTAAAAATGTATTTAGTTTGTCGCCACTGCACGTTTGTGCACAATTTTAAAGCATGTCATGTTTGATATCCATGTACTCGGCCTAAGATCATCTTTTTTATGTCATCAAACATTTGGGCAATATAGTGTGTTTTAGTGCATTTAAATTTTAAAAAGTGTGTTTTTTCCCCAAAAAAATGCGTTTGAAAAATCGTTGCGCAAATACTGTGTGAAAAAAAAATTAAACACCCACCATTTTAATTTGTAGGGCATTTGCTTTAAAAAATATATAATGTTTGGGGGTTCAAAGTAATTTTCTTGCAAAGAAAAATATTTTTTTCATGTAAACAAAAAGTGTCAGAAAGGGCTTTGTCTTCAAGTGGTTAGAAGAGTGGGTGATGAGTGACATAAGCTTCTAAATGTTGTGCATAAAATGCCAGGACAGTTCAAACCCCCCCAAATGACCCCATTTTGGAAAGTAGACACCCCAAGCTATTTGCTGAGAGGCATTTCGAGTGGAATATTTTATATTGTGACACAAGTTGCGGGAAAAAGACAATTTTATTTTTGCACAAAGTTGTCACTAAATGATATATTGCTCAAACATGCCATGAGAATATGTGAAATTACACCCCAAAATACATTCTGTTGCTTCTCCTGAGTAGGAGGATACCACATGTGTGAGACTTTTTGGGAGCCTAGCCGCGTACGGGACCCCGAAAACCAAGCATCGCCTTCAGGCTTTTTAAGGGCGTAAATTTTTGATTTCACTCTTCACTGCCTATCACAGTTTCAGGGGCCATGGAATGCCCAGGTGGCACAAACCCCCCCCAAATGACCCTATTTTGGAAAGTAGACACCCTAAGCTATTTGTTGAGAGGTATAGTGAGTATTTTGCAGACCTCACTTTTTTGTCACAAAGTTTTGAAAATTGAAAAAAGAAAAAAAAAAATTCTTGGCTTTCTTCATTTTCAAAAACAAATGAGAGCTGCAAAATACTCACCATGCCTCTCAGCAAATAGCTTGGGGTGTCTACTTTCCAAAATGGGGTCATTTGGGGGGGTGTTTGTGCCATCTTGGCATTTTATGGCCTTCAAAACTGTGATAGGTAGTGAGGAGTGAAATCAAAAATTTACGTCCTTAGAAATCCTGAAGGTGGTGATTGATTTTCAGGGCCTCGTACGCGGCTAGGCTCCCAAAAAGTCCCACACATGTGGTATCCCCATACTCAGGAGAAGCAGCTAAATGTATTTTGGGGTGCAATTCCACCTATTCCCATGGCCTATGTGAGCAATATATCATTTAGTGACAACTTTTGTAATTTTTTTTTTTTGTCATTATTCAATCACTTGGGACAAAAAAATAATATTCAATAGGCTCAACATGCCTCTCAGCAATTTTCTTGGGGTGTCTACTTTCCAAAATGGGGTTATTTGGGGGGGTTTGTACTGCCCTACCATTTTATCACCTCAAGAAATGACATAGGCAGTCATAAACTAAAAGCTGTGTAAATTCTAGAAAATGTACCCTAGTTTGTAGATGCTATAACGTTTGCGCAAACCAATGAATATACGCTTATTGACATTTTTTTTACCAAAGACATGTGGCCGAATACATTTTGGCCTAAATGTATGACTAAAATTGAGTTTATTGGATTTGTTTCATAACAAAAAGTAGAAAATATCATTTTTTTAAAATTTTTCGGGCTTTTTCCATTTATAGCGCAAAAATATAAACTGCAGAGGTGATCAAATACCATCAAAAGAAAGCTCTATTTGTGGGAGGAAAAGGACGCAAATTTCATTTGGGTACAGCATTGCATGACCGCGCAATTAGCAGTTAAAGCAACGCAGTGCCAAATTGGAAAAAGTGCTCTGGTCAGGAAGGGGGTAAATTCTTCCGGGGCTGAAGTGGTTAAAGGCGGCGACAAATCTCTGTGATAGTTTATATGAAAATATCTTATAATAAGACAGGGTGTAACCATCCGGTCCAGGGGCCCTGCCCGGCTTCAATGATTTGAGCACCACCAGAAACTCTTCCACTGTAAGTGTGGCATCCAATTCTCTAATTATATCTTCCGATAGTTTTGGCATTCCTGAGGCTTGAAAATATCCCATAGCCTCCTTCAGTCTACTCTCTGTTGACTCGGAGAGATGTGTCCCCTGCAATTGATATAGATTCGCATAATAATCCCTAAAGGCCTGTGCTATCTTTTGTGAGGAACCAACTAGCGCATCGCCTTTTAATAATGGAAATGTAATTTTGTGCCCTGGTCTCTCTAAGAGCATTGGCTAACATCCTACTTGGTTTGTTTCCAAACTCGTAAAATGTTCGCCTACATCTAATTAATTTGGCCTTAGATTTGTCCATTAGTAATGAGTTCAACTCCTCACGTAATCGCGAAAGTTTCTCCTGTCTGTTGTACTTGGAATTTCTTATGCGCAGTCTCCCATACCTGGATGTCTCTGAGTAGCGAATCTATTTGAGTTGTCCGTGCCTGTTTCCTATGCGCCCCCAAGGATATTAGGGTGCCTCTAATGACACAATAATGTGTTTCCCATAGGCAAAACGGAGCCACTTCCCCTGTATCATTAGTTACAAAGAAAAAATCTAATTCTTGAACTATCTGTTTCTCATATTCCGGGTCTTTCAACAATGTCTCGTCGATTTTCCAATGCCACTCAGGGGGCACTGGATCTCCTAGTTCTATGACACAATTAGTTGGTGCATGGTCCGATGGGGTAAATGAGCCTATAGAGGCCTCACATAGACATATCAAGACATCGTGTGAGAGAAAAATATTCTGGTATATGTCTTGTGTTTAGATGAAAAGAACATATAATCCCTGTCATGTACATGTAGGGTTCTCCAGTTATCCACCAGCTGCAGATCTTGGAGAAGTCTTTTAGCTCTACTCAGTTTTGTATTTGAGAAATGGGAAACTCCTTTAGACACATCCAACATAATATCCAGCGCTATGTTAAAGTCCTCTCCCATCAGCAAGAAACCCTCTTCATGTTGGTTGACCATATGGAAATATGTCTCAAGTATAGAGATCTGATCCTCATTTGGCAAATACAAATTGATAAGTATTGTGGGGAGCAGAAGAGAGGGGATTATTGCGGTGCCAGTAACAACTCAATACAAAAGGTATATAAAAAACAAATTTTATTACAAGGAATTAAAAACATATTAGTTCATTTATTTAAATCACATATAAAAGGGAGCATTTTACAATATTCTGTTGACCAAAGAAGGATGATGGTAAGTATAACAGCAGGTCAATACTTCCCTACTAGTTCCCAATGGCTTCTTCAGGGGAATAGAATATAATTGAAAACAATGTGGCTCTATAGGAAAAAAGAACAGAGACATAAATATAGTACAAAACACAGTAAGCAAACAATAACATGATGCGTACCACTGAATGATTTGGCGGCATGGTGCTGAGAGTCTGATCACCCCTTCCCAATGAACCAACACCCCGGAAATACTCCCATGTGAGGGAATTGTGTCCCAAACATCCCCATATACACAAACATACCCTGGCAGCCCAACGGGGCAAGGCCAGTGCGGTCCAGTATCACAGGGCAATAACCCTTCACTGCCAAGTATTTGCCTGCAGAGGGCAAAAAAGAGGCTTCATAAAAGCTGTAAAGAGAAAAAATATATATAAAAAACCTATAGCGATATAACGCTTCATTGTATTACAAAGAGGAGGGCTAGATAGCCTCAATGCATACCAAAACCATAAAAATTATCTAGTAGACAGGGGCGCTGTTAAGACCAGAAATGTATGGACAGACCAATTAGGATAGGTGCACCGATTAATTCATAGAAAATTGGCTGGATAAAAATGAAGATAAGATGTTTTTAATCAAGGTAAGAATAAAATAAAAATAAAAATGAAAAATAAAAATGTGCTAATGAAAGCAATGATCAATCTATATGAACAGTAAAAGTATATATGTATGAATATTGACAATAATACCCTCATTATAAATCAGTCACAATATGAATGTGATCTGACAAAAAAGTTATTGGTGAACACTGTGACAAACACATCTTATCACATAATGTTCAAAGCAACACACCCTGTGGCAGATGTGAAAATAATAAATGAAATCTTAACATAAAGTTCATATCATGTGAATATATTCTAACAAAAAAAGTTATTGGTGAACACTGTGAGCAAACACATCCTATCACATAATGTTCAAAGCAACACACCCTGTGGCAGAAGTAAAAATGATAAATTAAGTCTTAACATAAAGTTCATATCATGTGAATATATTCTAACAAAAAAAGTTATTGGTGAACACTGTGAGCAAACACATCATATCACATAATAATCAAAACAACACACCCTGTGACAAATGTGAAAATAATGAATAAAGTGTTGACATAAAGTTCATAAATTATGAATATTCCGATGAATGGTCTGAAAAAAATCTATAATTGAAAACTCTTGGTTGTTCTTTGTGATCTTCCACCACACCTCAGTGTTTGTGCTTCCACTCCCACTTAAAGATTTGCACTCACCAGCTACAATTTCCTCTCACTCTCGTGTTTGGCATAACTCGCCTCAACCCACACTTATTGGGGGTTAAAATTTGACCTCCAGATTCCAAACGTGATCTCCAATTAGAGAGCGTAAATGCAACAAATCCTTTTCCTCAAGAAGTGATTGCTCCACATGAAAATGAAAAATTGCTCCAAATAGTGTGATAAACTACAGCAAATTTATTAAAAATTCAAACCATCGCACACCATTGCACTCATATGTATAAAAACAAAAGCAGGCCAAAAAAAACACTCCACAGGAAATCGTACCATAAACTCCATGCACTGGTAAAGCGATCTATAGTGGTCACGGCGGACCCAGGATAGTGTGTCAGCTGTGCAGTCTCACCCACTCCTAGTCTAAAGCCTCCACCATTCAATGCAGCGCGTCACGTCACACTATCCTGGGTGTGGTGTATCCTTTGGGGATAACTGTTATATGAGCTAACAGTGTCTCCACTGGTATTGTTTGCCCCTCCCGTAGTGAGTTCAAGGTTGCGACAAATCTCTGTGATAGTTTATATGAAAATATCTTATAATAAGACAGAGTGTAACCATCCGGTCCAGGGGCCCTGCCCGGAATCAATGATTTGAGCACCGCCAGAAACTCTTCCACTGTAAGTGGGGCATCCAATTCTCTAATTATATCTTCTGATAGTTTCGGCATTCCTGAGGCTTGAAAATATCCCATAGCCTCCTCCAGTCTACTCTCTGTTGACTCTAAGAGATGTTGCCCCTCCAATTGATATAGATTCGCATAATAATCGCTAAAGGCCTGTGCTATCTTTTGTGAGGAACTAACTAGCGCATCGCCTTGTGTTTAATATTGGAAATATAATTTTGTGCCCTGGTCTCTCTAAGAGCATTATCTAACATCCTACTTGGTTTGTTTCCAAACTCATAAAATGTTCGCCTACATCTAGTTAATTTGGCCTTAGCTTTGTCCATGAGTAATGAGTTCAACTCCTCACGTAATCGGGATTTCTTATGCGCAGTCTCCCATACCCTGATGTCTTTGAGTAGCGAATCTATTTGAGTTGTCCGTGCCCGTTTCTTATGCGCCCCCAAGGATATTAGGGTGCCTCTAATGACACATTAATGTGTTTCCCATAAGCAAAAGGGAGCCACTTCCCCTGTATCATTAGTTACAAAGAAAAAAATCTAATTCTTGAACTATCTGTTTCTCATATTCCGGGTCTTTCAACAATGTCTCGTCGATTTTCCAATGCCACTCAGGGATGAATGGTCTGAAAAAATCTATAAATGAAAACTCTTGGTTGTTCTTTGTGATCTTCCACCACACCTCAGTGTTTGTGCTTCCACTCCCACTTTAAGATTTGCACTCACCAGCTATAACTGTAGTGTGTCAGCTGTGCAGTCTCACCCACTCCTAGTCTCAAGCCTCCACCATTCGATGCAGCGCGTCGCGTCACACTATCCTGGGTCCGCCGTGACCACTATAGATCGCTTTACCAGTGCATGGAATTTATGTTACAATTTCCTTTGGAGTGTTTTTTTTTTGGCCTGCTTTGGTTTTTACACATTTGAGTGCAATGGTGTGCGATTGAATTTGAGTTTTGAGTTTGAATTTTTAATAAGTTTGCTGTACTTTATCACACTATTTGGAGCATTTTTTCATTTTCATGTGGAGCAATCACTTCTTGAGGAAAAGGATTTGTTGCATTTACGCTCGCTATTTGGAGATCACATTTGGAATCTGGAGATCACATTTTAGCCCCCAATAAATGTGGGTTGAGGCGAGTTATGCCAAACACGAGAGTGGGAGGCAATTGTAGCTGGTGAGTGCAAATCTTTAAGTGGGAGTGGAAGCACAGACACTGAGGTGTGGTGGAAGATCACAAAGAACAACCAAGAGTTTTCATTCATATATTTTTTCAGACCATTCATAAAATATTCATAGTTTATGAACTTTATGTCAACACTTTATTCATTATTTTCACATTTGTCACAGGGTGTGTTGTTTTGATTATTATGTGCTATGATGTGTTTGCTCACAGTGTTCACCAAAAACTTTTTTTCTTAGAATATATTCACATGATATGAACTTTATGTCAAGACTTAATTTATCATTTTCACATCTGCCACAGGGTGTGTTGTTTTGAACATTATGTAATAGGATGTGTTTGCTCACAGTGTTCACCTATAACTTTTTTTGTTAGAATATATTCACATGATATGAACTTTATGTCAAGATTTCATTTATTATTTTCACATCTGCCACAGGGTGTGTTGCTTTGAACATTATGTGATAGGATGTGTTTGTCACAGTGTTCACCAATAACTTTTTTGTCAGATCACATTCATATTGTGACTGATTTTCAATGAGGGTATTATTTTCACTATTCACACATATACTTTTAGTGTTCATTTAGATTGATCATTGCTTTCATTAGCACATTTTATTTTTCATTTTTTTATTTATTTGTGTGCTTCTAATTACTCCACTTATCTAGAGGTTTAAATTCAGTCACATATTTGTTATATATTAAGTGGCAGCTATAGTTTATTTAAATTATACTTTTTTCACTTATTCAGAAGCGCAGTGGAGGTATCACAGGGTGTAGGGCGTTTGCTTGTGAACTATCAGGTGTGCAAGAATAAAAGAATAGAAATTAAAGTTAAAAATTACAGAGATAACATGTACATAAACAAGAGTGGCTACATTATGCACTGATTAAAAACTTACCCTGGAATATACAGTTCGTCCAAGCAGCCAAACACTCAGCAACTGAACGCAACATATTATAGATATGTGTGTTAGAGCATA
The DNA here is from genome assembly GCA_037952925.1 of Lithobates clamitans. NCBI lineage: Eukaryota > Metazoa > Chordata > Amphibia > Anura > Ranidae > Lithobates > Lithobates clamitans. The sequence continues at coordinate 267,265 of JBBGZY010002273.1, read as the reverse complement.
ATAAGGAAATATATAGAAAAGTATATAATGGACAAATATAGCAATAATCAAAAATAATTATATCAATACAAATCATTAACAATAGAAATAAACAATGAAATTGAATAATAATAAATAAAAATAAAACAAAAATTATAAATTATATTTAAACAAAGAATGGAAAACCGGAACATTTCCTATATTGATCCTGAGATGGTAAAGAGATCAAAGGAGCAGTGAAATGGCAAAGACAAAATGGGGAGGGAGCAAGATGGAAAATAGAAAGGGCCAGGCAGAGAATTCTAATCAAAACAATTGAAGACCCGGCTAGACCATCACTAAGGAGTCCAACAAAGAACTCCAGTAAATCGAAAAATGAAAATAGAGGAAACACAGTGAATTAAAGAAAAGATTTGAAACTTATATATTCATTTAAACCTGGATATTTAATAGCATCCAGGCTATGTATCCATCTGGTCTCCAGCTGTAATAGAGTAACGTCGATATCCCCACCTCGAGTATGTACAAGTACATGCTCCAATGCAGACAACATTGGGATTGTAGTCATGTTGACTTGCTATGTGTCTATTAAGGGCAGTAGTAGTTAATCGCTTGTATAATGGCATGATATGGTCCATAATGCGCTTGAAAAACGGGCGTTTCGTCTTATCGACGTAAAAACATGCACATGCGCAAGTTGCTAAATAAACCACTCCTACTGTTTTACATGTAACCCTATGTGGATCTGACCATTTGGGAGGATGATGTCTCTAGAATTAATGATGGAAGAACAGATATCACAGCTTCCACATGGGGAGGTAATAGTGGTTGAAGAAATCACTGGATTTCTACGCATGTTGTGGCTGGTAACCAGGCGGTCCCTCAAAGAGGGAGCATGTCTGTAAGTGATCTCAGGATAGGGTTTTATATATTTTTTAATAGTATCATCTGCAGTCAACAGGGGCCACAACTTCTGAAAAATATCTCTCATCTGAATATGTTGTTTTGAAAACTGGGTAATGATCCAAACCGATTGGTCGGATCTAGGAGATTTTTTTGAATAAATAAGATCACCTCTGTTGAGTTTGGCCACTTGAATAAATGTCCTTTTGAGTAGGGATCAACTACTGTATATCCTCTTTGATGAAGTCTGTCATATAAATCTTTAGCTGCAAGATGAAAATCTGCATCTAGAGTGCAGTTTTCCTAAGTCGTAGAAACTGACTATAGGGGATACTGTCCAATAGAGGCTGGGGATGTACACTGGTGGCATGGAGTATTGTGTTGCCAGCAGAAGGTTTACGGTACGAAGAGGAATGTAAGATCCCATCATTGTCAACATTGATTTGTATATCCAAAAAATTAATCTTGGACTGACTACATTCCATGGTGAAAGTGAGGTTATAGGCATTAATGGCCAGTAGGTTCATCAGCCGTGAGAGTTCATCCCGATTACCAGACCATAGAATAAGAATATCATCAATATACCTGTACCAGGCGATGACATGCTGAAGTAATTCTGATAAAAAGTCATTGGCAAAGAGGTCCCTCTTCCACCCCCCAGGTACAGGTTGGCATAGGAGGGGGCACATTTGGTCCCCATAGCCACCCCCTGTACCTGGAGGAAGTGGGAGGAACCGAACATAAATACATTTCTAGTTAGGATGAACTCCAACAGCTGTAGAACAAACTGGGTGTACACATTGGACGACGGTCCACATTGTACCTATATATTCCAGGGTAAGTTTTTCATCAGTACATAATGAAGCCACTCTTAGTTTATGTACATGTTATCTCTGTAATTTTTAATTTTAATTTCTATTCTTTCTTTTATTCTTACCTTGATTAAAAACATCTTATCTTCAATTTTTATCCAGCCAATTTTCTATCAATTAATCGGTGCACCTGTCCTAATCGGTCTGTCCATACATTTCTGGTCTTAACAGCGCCCCTGTCTAGTAGATCATTTTTTAATGGTATGTATTGAGACTATCTAGCCCTCTTCTTTGTAATACAATGGAGCATTATATCGCTATAGGTTTTTTATATATTTTTTTTCTCTTTACAGCCTTTATGAAGCCTCCTTTTTGCCCTCTGCAGCCAACTACTTGGCAGTGAAGGGTTATTGCCCTGTGATACTGGACCGCACTGGCTTTGCTCCATTGGGCTGCCGGGGTATGTTTGTGTATATGGGGATGTTTGGGACACAATTCCATCACATGGGAGTATTTCTGGGGTGTTGGTTCATTGGGAATGGGAGATCAGATTCTTGGCACCATGCCGCCAAATCATTCAATGATACGCATCATGTTATTGTTTGCCTACTGTTTTTTGTACTATATTTATGTCTCTGTTCTTTTTTTCTATAGAGCCACATTGTTTTCTATTATATTCTATTCCCCTGATGAAACCATTGGGAACTAGTAGGGAGGTATTGACCTGCTGTTATACTTACCATCATCCTTCTTTGGTCAACAGAATATTGTAAAGTGCTCCCTTTTATATGTGATTCAACGAAATGTACCAATGTTTTTAATTAATTGTAATAAAATGTGTTTTTATATATTCCTTTTGTATTGAGTTGTTGCTGGCACCGCAATAATCCCCTCTCTTCTGCTCCCCAGAATTCTTAAATTCTTGGAAAAGGGGGGCCGTATCTATAGGACATATTAGACACTATCCTTGTTTTCTTCCACGATTTGGGTTTCAATACACCACCATTCTTGGCAGTTTGTCCCTCTATATACAAATGATCATTATATTTGTATATCTCATTTTTCTCTTGTAATCTTTATGTTTCTTTCTTTAAAAATTTTTTTTTGAAAAATGTAAAGTTAATTTAATTGAATTGTGACTATTGTCAGTTGGTTAAGCGTACTGATACGGATACTGACCGGGCCACCCCCCCTTTTTCTCTTTGTCTTTTTGAGCAGTGAGTATTATGGTAGACTTCTGTGGTGAGGCCTGGGAGGGCCCTATGACAAAGATTCGATCATTCCAAACAGAGGCCAACATCTCTGATGCTGACCTTGATCGGGCTTTCATGAGATTGCAGCGTCTTCTGGAAAAGTGCGAATTTATTGGCATAAGTCATACTTTGAAAAATATTCGAAAAATTCCATTGTTCCCTGGGGTTTGAGGATTCAAATATTGACAAACGTCAGGAAAGTCAATGATTCTCTCAAACAGTCTTGGGAGCAAAATCTCCAAATGTGCTCCTTCCAAATAATTTCTATTCTTTGTAAACAATACGAGTTTGAACTTAACCAGCTTGATCCCCAGATAATTGGTATCAGGAGCATGTTTTAGGTGTGGCTTCTACTAGGTTCACCAAGCGATAAAAAGATCTGCGGGTGCATCCAGAGGAATATATGTTGAGCGTTATCAACACCAAGGGGGGCAAATTCCTTTGGGGCAAAGCTGCCCATGAAAATGGGTATGCCTATAAGTGGAACCAAACCGCTTCTAATAAACCCTTCTCTAAACCTTACACCTCTGATGCACCTAAACCAGATAATCATGTACCTAACTTTATTTATGTTTCTTTTTTACCTAGTTCCTCCGCTACCTATCTGGACCTCTCTCAGGACAGGATACCCAAAAAAAGAAAGGGGGATCGCACTACCACGGATTCACTTTACCGCACCTTTGGATCCACTCTCACCCGTCGACCCTCAGTGGTTCGTACTCCCCTCACCAAAGCACACTCGTCTACCACTTTCCCCTCCTCTGGTAGACCTTCTTCTACACCTTCTGTGTCTAGTTCACATTCCCACCCTACACTTGGTGTTACCACCCCTGTTCCTTCGTCTTTATCTTCTTCTATGACTCGTCGGGTCAGTGAACCTACTCTATCTTCACTATTTCCCACTAGCGCCCAATCTATTGATCCCAAACTTGCACCTATTTTTTTAGGGAAGACCCCAGACTTGGCACTGAACTCAACACAGTCTCTGCCAATCAGGGAGTCTCAGGATTAGAAGTCATAAACCTCTCCTCGGTATCTTTGACCGAGCAACAGATTTATGTGCTTAAACTTGGTCTTACCATTTGCTCATCTACTGATCTTGACAGATTTCAATTGATTAAGGGCATACACTTGTTCGTTAGACGTTTGATGTTCAAAGTCATTTATGACAAACCCTCTTCAATAGAATTTTCTGATACTGAACTTCAGGCCATGGATGACCTTATGTTGCTCTGGGAGGAGGGACACGCTGATGATGATGAACCGCCCAATATTGATTTGTCCGGTGTCGTCGTCCCTGGTGTGTCCTTTTCTCCTCCTTTTTTGTTCAGACCCAAGTCTCGGGCTTTCCCTCTACTTCAGGCAAACCCCAATATCTGGGCTGTTGTCCAACAAACCATTCTTGAGATCAAAAACATGGACTTGCAAGACTTGCATACACATAATCTTTCCTTTGAACATCGGAAGGCTTTGAGGGACCTCCAACGTAACCCAGATTTGGTCATTAAGCCGGCTGACAAAGGCGGCAATGTCATTGTCATGGATGTCCTGGCATATGAATGCATGTGCCTCGACCTCCTTGGCAATAGACAATGGTACCAGCCTATTTCCAAAACTTTAATTTAAAATTTTACCCACAAATATTACGATCTAATTTTCAAGGCCTACCAATTGGGCACAATTGATTTGAGTACCTGGAATTACTTAAATGTAAAAAACCCTAAGATAGCCACATTTTATTCTCTTCCCTAAGGTGCACAATTCACTGCAACATCCCGGATGACCCATTGTTTCAGGTTGCCAGAGTTTAAAGGAAAATGCCAGTGCTTTGCTAGACAAGTATCCAAACCTGCAAGTGACTTTGCTCTTTTCTTTTGTCCAGGACAGAATTGACGTGCTCCGAAAGATATAAGGTAAACAGATTCCCCCTAACACATGGTTGGTAGCTTTAGATGTGGAAAGTCTTTATAATTCCATCCCACATGCTAAGGGAATAGAGGTTATTGACTAATAGCACTCAATTAAAGGATCGTGGACCGTCGTCCAATGTGTACAGCCAGTTTGTTCTACAGCTGTTGGAGTTCATCCTAACTAGAAATGTATTTATGTTCGGTTCCTCCCACTTCCTCCAGGTACAGGGGGTGGCTATGGGGACCAAATGTGCCCCCTCCTATGCCAACCTGTACCTGGGGGGGTGGGAGAGGGACCTCTTTGCCAATGACTCTTTATCAGAATTACTTCAGCATGTCATCGTCTGGTACAGGTATATTGATGATATTCTTATTCTATGGTCTGGTAATTGGGATGAACTCTCACGGCTGATTAACGTACTGGCCATTAATGCCTATAACCTCCGTTTCACAATGAAATGTAGTCAGTCCAAGATTAATTTTTTGGATATACAAATTAATGTTGACAATGATGGGATCTTACATTCCTCTTTGTACCGTAAACCTTCTGCTGGCAACACAATACTCCACGCCACCAGTACACATCCCCAGCCTCTATTAGACAGTATCCTCTATAGTCAGTTTCTACAACTTAGGAGAAACTGCACTCTAGATGCAGATTTTCATCTTGCAGCTAAAGATTTATATGACAGACTTCATCAAAGAGGATATAGTCGATCCCTACTCAAAAGGACATTTAATCGAGTGGCCAAACTCAACAGAGGTGATCTTATTTAGTCCAAAAAACCTCCTAGATCCGACCAATCGGTTCGGATCATTACCCAGTTTTTAAAACAACATATTCAGATGAGAGATATTTTTAAGAAGTTTTGGCCCCTGTTGACTGCAGATGATACTATTAAAAAATATATAAAACCCTATACTGAGATCACTTGAAGACGTGCTCCCTCTTTGAGGGACCGCCTGGTTACCAGCCACCACATGCATAGAAATCCAGTGATTTCTTCAACTACTGGTACCTTCCCATGTGGACGCTGTGATATCTGTTCTTCCATCATTAATTCTAGAGACATCATCCCCCAAATGGTCAGATCCACGCTGTTAAACATAGGGTTACATGTAAAACAGTAGGAGTGGTTTATTTAGCAACTTGTGCATGTGGATGTTTTTACGTTGGTAAGACGAAACACCCGTTTTTCAAGCGCATTAAGGACCATATCATGCCATTATACAAGCGATTAACTACCACTGCCCTTAATAGACACATAGCAAGTCAACATGACTACGATCCCAACGTTGTCTATTTCGCCGCATTGGAGCATGTACATTTACATGCTCGAGGTGGGGATATCAACGTTACTCTATTACAGCTGGAGACCAGATGGATACATAGCCTGGATGCTATTAAATATCCAGGTTTAAATTATTATATAAGTTTCAAATCTTTTCTTTAATTCACTGTGTTACCTCTATTTTCATTTTTCGATTTAATGGAGTTCTTTTTTGGACTCCATAGTGATGGTCTAGCCGGGTTTTTATTTGTTTTGATTAGAATTCTCTGCCTGGCCCTTTCTATTTTCCATCTTGCTTCCTCCCCATTTTGTCTTTGCCATTTCACTGCTCCTTTGATCCCTTCTTTACCATCTCGGGATCAATATAGGAAATATTCCGGTCTTCCATTCTTTGTTTAAATATCATTTATAAAATTGTTTTTATTTTTATTAATTATTATTCAATTTAATTGTTTAATTTCCATTGTTAATGATTTGTATTGATATAATTATTTTTTGATTATTGCTATATTTGTCCATTATATACTTTTCTATACATTTCCTTATTATGCTCTAACACACATATCTATAATATGTTGCGTTCAATTGCTGAGTGGTTGGCTGCTTGGATGAACTGTCATCCATATGGAGCACTGCATGACTTGGTCCTGTTTGCCCCTTCCCCAATCCCTGCCCCAATTTTATTCTTCCCATTGTCCTGTTCCCCATCTGCCCTGGTTACCTCTCGGTACATGGTTGGTTACTGGTTCGTTCCGGGAATGCATACCCCCCTTGCAGCCTTTGGCTGTATGGACACCCAAGGGCCGACTGTCTATGACAGCTGGCCCGCCCCTTCGCCCCTTCTTCGCCCCTTGTCTTTCCATGCTTAACATCAGCCTCTTTTAACATCCTCCTCTTTGGTGTTGCTGACGCCTTGTCTCCACCCTATTGGTTGGCCCGTATGCCTGTTTTGCCGACCTTTGTTCGCGTTGCACGGCTGTTGCTGTGTCACGTGACCCACGTTGTGCTCGGCATTATGGGCATTGCAGGCTCTTGGATACTGACACTGCGCAGGCGCGAAGGTCGTCCTCTGTCCACTCCCGATTGGCTATTTCCATAGCCAATCGGGTGGAGGGCTTTAAAGGCAGCTGTCGCAAATCCTCATTTGCTGACCTGGTAGTAGGCAGGAACATGGTCCATGTGGTGTGGTTAGTTCATGCAACAGGCAGAGGCCCTGTCCAAGGGACCCAGCCAACACAGATTTTCCCCGATGCACGCGCGGGGAACAGGAAAACAGGAGGACATCCATGGACACCCTCCCGACAATTAAGCCCCACGCTGTAGCCTTCTTTCGGCTATAGCGTGGGCGGGGAGTGGTTAATGAATGAAAGATAAAGTGGCTGTTACAACAGTTCAAGTTTTTCTGAGATTTCCTTGCTCAGTATTGTATATATGGTATATTAGTCCTTAAAGTGGCTCTAAAGTTAAAACATTTTTTAATTTTCATGGAAGGCGATTTTTCCACAGACCTTGGGGGTTGGATGCTTCAATCATCCTGACACCATGTTGGTGACAGGATTACTGAACTTCATTATATTATTTCTATTATTACATTGTGATATATAATAAAATAATTCAACTCACCATAATTCAGAATCAATAGGAGCCCTGGGCTTGTTTTCCTGCAGCTAGATGCAACTATAAAGCCTGCCACCAGATGCAGTTTGTCACTTGACACTGAACCCTGCCACCAGATACAGCTGGTCACTTTCCACTGCATCCAGCCACCATATGCAGCTTGTCACTTGCCAGTGTACCCTGCCACCAGATACATCTTGTCACTTGCCAGTGTAGTCTGCCAGCAGATGCATCTTGTCACTTGCCAGTGTAGTCTGCCACCAGATACATCTTGTCACTTGCCAGTGTATCCAGCCACCATATGCAGCTTGTCACTTGCCAGTGTAGCCTGCCACCAGATGCATCTTGTCACTTGCCAGTGTAGCCTGCCACCAGATGCAGCTTGTCACTTGCCAGTGTAGTCTGCCACCAGATGCAGCTTGCCACTTGCCAGTGTAGCCTGCCACCAGATGCAGCTTGTCACTTGCCAGTGTATCCAGCCACCATATGCAGATTGTCACTTGCCAGTGTATCCAGCCACCAGATGCATCTTGTCACTTGCCAGTGTAGCCTGCCACCAGATGCATCTTGTCACTTGCCAGTGTAGCCTGCCACCAGATGCATCTTGTCACTTGCCAGTGTAGCCTGCCACCAGATGCATCTTGTCACTTGCCAGTGTAGTCTGCTACCAGATACATCTTGTCACTTGCCAGTGTAGCCTGCCACCAGATGCAGCTTGTCACTTGCCAGTGTAGCCTGCCACCAGATGCAGCTTGTCACTTGCCAGTGTATCCAGCCACCATATGAAGCTTGTCACTTGCCAGTGTAGCCTGCCACCAGATGCATCTTGTCACTTGCCAGTGTAGCCTGCCACCAGATGCATCTTGTCACTTGCCAGTGTAGCCTGCCACCAGATGCAGCTTGTCACTTGTCACTGTAGCCTGCCACAAGATGCAACTTTTCACTGAAACCTGCCACCAGATGCAGCTTTGTCAGGGTTTTCTCTGTGCAGTAATGTAAAACCTCTCTGCCTATATGCAGCCTCTCCCCAGCACTATAACCTCTGCTCAGGCATTAGATTCTCAAGCAGTGGGAAACCTTGGAATGGGACGTGTGCAGTTGACAGAAGGGATCCACTCCTATGAGAATCGAATGCACCGCTGAGGAGGTGGCCCCAATGGAACTGATGCAAACGCCACTGTAGACATCAAACCAGGTCTCTGTTTGCTCGCCACCCACCTCCAGCCTGTGTGGCCGGTTTCAAGCAGGCCACGAGGTGCCAAAAAAAGAGGAGGCAAGCCAAGATTCTTGCACAGAGCAGGTATGTAGAACTTTTAAAAATTGGGACTCTTCTCTTTTTGGCCGATCGGAAAACGAGTCTCAGACTCGCTTCTGATTGGCCGGATTGAGGATCAGTGTTTCAATAGCGAATATTCATTCGCTGTTATAACACCTGGATTGGCTTGTAGCGCAATGCTCTGTGCCCGGAGCCCACCCTATTTTAAAGCCTATTAGAGCCTCTGGCTCTAATCAGGTGCTTAAAAAAAGAAAAACCCCTCCGCTGTAATTCATGTGCCCGGCATCCTCAAAGGGTCCACATGCATGAATAGGGGGCGGCTGTGGATAGAGGGGGCGGCACCCAGGCACCCCTAATGGACAGGCCGCCACTGCTTAATAGGTACCTTATGCACATTGTCTTTAATTCTTTATCTAATAACAATGTTCAATTACTTTATGATGTTTAAATATTCTGTTGTGGCAATATCAGGGAGGAAGATATAAATAAAAAAAACAAATGAATCAGGATGTAATTTCCCTTTTATTGCTAACAGCATATCATAATGATAAAAATAATAGCATGTTTAAATAGAAACAAGATAAAACCTTTATACAATGTTATAAAGATGACCTTTGTGGCACTAAGCTATGTACTGTATGTGAACTCTACAGATATATACAGAGATAGCTGACCTTTGCATTCCAGGCACTTAAATATTTGACAAAGTAACTTTTAGTTAATGAGATCATAATCATATTTATTCTCTAAAAGACTAATGTTGTTAAAATTAGAACCTTTTTATTTCTTCATTTGTACATGTTTTCCTTTAACATAATTACAAAAAAGGTCAGCTTTCATTTTCCAGTGTGATTTTCCAGTGTACCTCCCACCCTTTATCAGTATCTGAGCCCTTTTAATATTCCTTTTAAGGGGGACTTTTTGTCTTCTGGTGTACTGCACCCATGCAAAGCACTGTAAGCACACCCTACTGAACAGCAGTAAAGGGACACTATTGACCCATTTGCTATTTTTACAAACATAGCTGTACCTTTTTAATTACACAATCTGGTCTGAATAATGTGTCCGTGTTTCAGGCAAACTGAAACCCAGACACATGAATCAAACCCCGGACAGGTGGCAACCCTAGCAGTGGTGTCCCTCCCTGCCCCCCCCCCCCCAGTTTTATCCCTGCTTGTGCTAGAAGGTGGGGTTAGGGGGTCACATATATGGTGTATGTGCTGGGGGAGTGCTTTAAGAGTGGAGTGGGAGTAAGGCGGCAGATATGTGCTGGCGGGCGCATTGAGACTGGAGAAGACTTGTGCTGGTAGGTGGGGTGGGGGAATTTCAAATGCACCCCCCTTCTAGTATAAGTCCTCTCCCCTCCTAAAGTGCCCCCCAGCACATATCCTCTTACCCCCCTTGGCCCTCTTCTCACCAAATCACTCCTCCAAGTGTACATCCCCCCTTCCCAGTCACTGTGCCCCCCCTCCCCTGTAAGTCTCCATCCATATTAAACACTGCAGACCTCAGGTTATTAATGTGGTTCATGTCGCTCATGTCCCTCCTCACCAGCTTCACCTCCTGCCTGTATGCATAAGAATGTCAGAACCGAGGAGGCGGCACTCTGCAGTGTGTTATACAGGCAATGGAGGGAGCAATGCCGGCTGCCATAGAGGTGTAGATAGCGGCATGTAGAGCTCAGTGCCCGAACCCATTCCAGCATTGGGCTCTGGGATTCAGCACAGATTCACAGGAATGCTGGGATTAAAATCAAATCTCGGGATGATCCCAGCGAAAACCTGGACAGGTGGCAACCCTAGCAGCAACACCTCTCTCAATGCGGTGCCCGGGGCACATGCCCACCCTGCATATCCACCCCAGTTTCGACACTGCCAAGATCCATTAACAGGCAGCAAAAATAACCTAAATAACAATAACTTGGCTATATTGCTGGTATGCACTAATGACATTCTAGGCCTAAACCTCAGTCAGAACTAAACCAGTGTAGGAGAATGAGGGAAACTTGCAAGATAGATGGTAGGGGCAGTCTGTATGGTTGATCTTCTGCTGACTAACATTGGGGCCTTTTAGAGGCACATTGGTGAACTTAACCACTTAAGGACCACCCGCCACAGATATACTGTGGCAGTGAGTCTCTATTGCGCGAAACGACGTACCTGTACGTTGTTTCGTGTAATAGATTCTGTGGGCACGCACATCCAAGGCACAGAGCGGGAGCTGATGCTGCGATGTCCGCGATCGCTCCACAGACAGGCAGAACGGGGATCTGCCTATATAAACAAGGCAGATCCCCGTTCTGACAGGGGATGACACTAAAATCGTCTATTCCTAGTAATCAGGAACAGCGATCTCTGTGTTGTCCCAGTGAGTCCATCACCCACACAGTTAGAGAACGCACTGAGGGAACACAGTTAACCCTTTGATCGCCCCTAGTGTTAACCCCTTCCCTGCCAGTGTCATTTATACAGTAGTCAGTGCATTGTTTTAGCACTGATCACTGTATTGGTGTCACTGGTCCCCAAAAAGTGTCACTTAGAGTTGGATTTGTCCGCCGCAATTTTACAGTCCTGCTAAAAATCGCTGATCCCCACCATTACTAGTATTTTTTAGACGCTATAACTTTTGCGCAAACCAATCAGTATATGCTTATTGGGATTTTTTACCAAAAATATGTAGCAGAATACATATTGGCCTAAACTGATGAAGAAATGTAGGTTTTTTTTACATTTTTTTGGGATATATATTATAGCAAAAAGTAAAAAATATTGTTTTTTTTTTCAAAATTGTCAATCTTTTTTTATAGCGCAAAAAATAAAAACCATAGAAGTGATCAAATACCACCAAAAGAAAGCTCTATTTGTGGGAATAAAAGCCATATATTTTATTTGGGCAACGCGTCGCAAGCCCATGCAATTGTTGCTTAAAATAACACATTGCCGGATCGAAAAAAATGGCCTGGTCCCTAAGGGGGTAAATCCTTCCGGTCCTTAAGTGGTTAAGTGTGTCCTAGGGATGTGTTACTAACTGTGGGGGGGTGTGGCTACATGTGACACATCACTGATCTCTGCTCCCAATCACAGGGAGCAGAGATCAGTGACACTGGGGGTCATTTACTTTAGCGCTATGGCGCTAATTCGCGCAAATTGCCGCGAATTAGTGCTAATTCGCTGCAATTTAGTGCAAATTAGCAATAATAGCGCTAATTCATGCTAAAACGGTATTCACTATAGCGCTGGTGAGAAAATACTCCCAAAATCGAAATTACTATAGCTCCCTGAAACTAAATAGCGCCCAAACCCTTACTTTGCTAAAACCTAGAGAATTGCACATGGAAATAACGTTTAGAGCGTGATATAATTGCCTAAATGGTACTGAAATATGCGGTATATTATTTAAAGATTATCTGCTTTTAAACTATTCTATTCTATTCTGTAATTTCTACACTGAAATATCTTTAAAAGTCTGAAAAGTGAAAAATTCCCCGTTTTGGACAACTAGGTGCCAACACAACTGAGCATGCTCAGACCTGAAAATAACTCTCATTTTAACTCAAGTGTCTTTTTTACCTGGAGCTATAGTAAATACCAAAATGAGAGCTAATTAGAGAACATTTTTTGGGAGTTAAAATCTGCTCTAATTTAGTCCAAATGAAGTTTCAGTCATTGATTCTAATGGAACAATTCTAACTTTCACAAAAAAACCTTTTAATGTTGAGATGAAATGTATCTTTCTGTGAAATAAATTTTCCTTTGCAACATTGTTGCTTCTACTTAAAATATTTTGATTTGAAGAATGCTACAATGTGGAATGTTTTGATGTTTTGGTAAAATATATTTTTCTCTGTCACTTTCACTTGTTACTCTTCATCTCACAACAATCTTTACCCCAAACTCACACAGGTGTCCTTACAATCCACAAACAATACCATTGCTGATGAAAATTTAAAATGAATGACAATTTTTTGTGCTTTTTATTATTTCCAAATATTTATAATTTGAGTCCAAAAAATGTGATATGTACCAACATCAAAAATCAAAATGTAATTCCCAAAAATTTGAGGGTAATATTCTACTCTCACCCACAAAAAAACACAAAATATCACAGAAAAAATCAAGAAGAATAACTCTTGAGTAATGTAATTCCATCACCCGTATGTCCATAGAAATGCAGTATTTTTGTGTTTTTTATATGTGTATTTATGTGTAGTTATGTGTAGGAGGGTCTCACATGTGGCAGCTCCATGGCTTAGAGGTTAGAACTTCTGCTTAGTATCTCTGAGGGTCTGGGTTCAAATCCCAACCATGTTACTTCATGTAGAGAAGTTGTCTCATCTCCCAGGTCCTATAACTATGTCTAATTGTAGTAGTTATGTGTAGGAGGGTTCCACCACCATTGTAAGTCTTTTCCAGATACACTATATAGCCAAAAGTATTGGGACACCTGCCTTTACACACACATGAACTTTAATGGCAGCCCAGTCTTAGTCCATAGGGTTAAAATTTGATTTGGCCCACCCTTTGCAGCTAGAACAGCTTCTGGGAAGGCTGTCCACAAGGTTTAGTCTGCCTATGGGAATGTTTGATCATTCTTCCAGAAGTGCATTTGTGAGGCCAGGCACTGATGTTGGATGAGAAGGCCTGGCTTGCAGTCTCTACTCTAATTCAGCCAAAGGGTGTTCTATCGGGTTGAGGCCAGGACTCTGTGCAGGCCAGTCAAGTTTCTCCACCCAAAAAACTTGCTCATCCATGTCTTTATGGACCTTGCTTTGAGTACTGGTGTGCAGTCATGTTGGAACAGGAAGGGGCTTTCCCCAAACTGTTCCCACAAAGTTGGGAGCATGAAATTGTCCAAAATGTCTTGGTATGCTGACGCTTTAAGAGTTCCCTTATCTGAAACTAAGAGGCCAAGCCCAACCCCTGAAAAACAACCCTGCACCATAATCCCCCTCCACCAAATCATTTGGACCAGTGCACAAAGCAAGGTCCATAAAGACATGGATGAGTGATTTTGGGGTGGAGGAACTTGACTGGCCTGCACAGAGTCCTGCCCTCAACACAACAGAACACCTTGGGGATAAATTAGAGAGGAGACTGTAGGTCAGGCCTTCTCGTCCAACATCAGTGCCTGACCTCACAAATGCACTTGGAAGAATGGTCAAACATTCCCATAGACACACTCCTAAACCTTGTGGACAAGAAGAGTTGAAGCTGTTATAGCTGCAAAGGGTGGGCCAAATGAGTTTTGAACCCAATACTAATACTGGGATGCCATTACAGTTCATGTGTGTTTAAAGGCAGGCATCCCAATACATATTCCAATATACTGTATATTGCTTGTGACACTGAGCATGGCTATGGATTTAGGGCTGGTTCACACCACAGAGATGCAGAGAACATGTGTGGGGCTGCCTGGTGGCTTAGTGGGTAGCAGTTCTGTCTAGCAGCACCTGGGATGTTGGTTCAATTCCCCAACATGCTAATGCTTGTGTTGAAGTTTATATGTTCTCCCTGTGTGGGTTTCTCACCACAATCTAAAGACATGCTGGCATCTTATTTGTCTCCTGTTGAAATAGGTTCTAATGTAAGAAAGTTAATTTTGGACTTTTTATTGGAAGCTCATTGCAGCCAGGGACTGATTTTAATGTTTATTAGCACTAATCATGCCCAGGGACTTGGACATTTCAAATTTTAGGGTTTACACTGCACAGGTACATATGCTTAGAAAACTGTTGCTTTGTTTATGTGGATGCAAATGGACTTTGAACTTTGTCCTGTAGTTGGAGATTTGATGCACATAGCCAAGGCTAACACAGTTGCAAATACTATTATGTGTTCCTGCTCATCAGGTGCAATCACTTTAGACATACATGAAGAGACAGATTGAAAGATACTGGTGGGCGTGTACTTCTATTGGGTGTGTCAGTGTGCTAACAATACAACCTCTCTTATATAAAGGCCTGCAGTAGGGGGGGTTTGTTTGGCCTGAGAAGGTCAGGTTTTTTGTTGTGAGGGAGGAGGAATGATATTGGGAGATTTGATGAAATTCTTGTGCATTTTTTCAATCAAAAGTGGGTTTATGTGGCCATGCTGTCAATGTTGTGTGTGTATTGTTCCTGTCTGATCATGCAAACATCGTTTGCAAGCATCTGCTGACCTATTTTTGATCTCGTTTAATCGTGTACACCGAAATGCAGCTTCCAGCAGAACATGGCCACCAATGTATGTATGTGTGGATTGTGGGCTGGTGGTGGGTGTTTTGAATAAGTCTTTTGCAATATTATGTTGGAATGCTTTGTAAGAATGACTGTTAAGTATGTTTCTATAATCTTGCAGATAATGTGATGTGTTGCCCGTTATACACTGAAATTAAAGCTGTGTCCACTCTAAGGTTTTGTCTAATTTTAGATTGTAAGCTCCTATGAGCAGGGCCCTTAAAATTCTGTTGCTAAATGTAGCACCATATATCCTGTCCAAATTTTTTTGAAGCTAGTAAATGTAAATTTTTTTTTTTCTGCTGGTAAAATAAAAGTACATTGAGTTTGTGTTTGTGTTTGTGTTTGTGTTTGTGTTTGTGTTTTTCTTTTTAGTATTTGTGGGTGGTGGTTTTGGGAAAGTGCAATATCTCTTTTATATTTTATTTCAATATGTATTTGTGCACCAAAAAACTAATTTCTTTGCCCTGGTTCACATGCTACTTTGAAATTGCGCTACTTCACTTGAAGTAGCACGATTTCAAAGTAGCAAGGTCAGTGTGATTTCAGGTGGCTTCATACACAAATGTCTATTGAAGTCGCACCTGAAATTGGCAAAAGTAGTGCAGGAACTACTTTAGCAAATTGATGCGGTGCCACAAAAAAAGTTGCATCGATTGGAACAGTGCAATTGCCAATAGTCATGCGATTTGATCTCTCAAATCGCATGACCAATCGCTCCAATGTAAACCTAGGCTTCTGCACAACTGCAAGTTATATATAAAGATTCCACCTTTATCATTAACAGCTGTGGAGAATTGCAGGTAATGAATTCAGCTGTGGCAACTGCACTGTTCTAATTGGTGTGATTTGTATTGATATTGGTGCAGAAACCTGCACTGATGTCTCTGATATTGCCCCCACAGTCGGGACTGACATGCAGGATTGAAATTGTGTGATTTCAGCTGAACGATTTCCTCCCTCTGTCAGTGTGAACCAGGGCTCAAACTGGGCCTTTTGCCTTTGTAATTCACCTGCTGCTAACCCAGGGACACCATTTCTTAGCAAACTCCCTTAAGTTTACCTTTAAATATGTGTAGAAATACAGATTTGCATATCTGAAAATAAAAAATACTAATCATGGTTGAGATCAAATATTCGCAGCTGCAATCAAAAGCGTGGTTTCACCTTCTGACCTGGAAATGAGTCATTGTATGCACCCGGAAGTTCCTGTGCTGGTCAGGATCTCCATCTAGGTGGACATGGTGAGGTCTCTTTAGCAGAGAGGAGGTGCTGCTTATTGGCCGGGTAAGTGTAGGATATGTACTTGATCAATGCGGGGTGGATGTCATAGTTAGATTTGGTGTGGGTGGGGTTCATTGATTTGTTTGGCATCACCACACATTTGCTTCCGCTCCATGTGCACACATCACTTCCTGCATTTGTTCTGCTGATGTAAATCAGTAAGGACTATGCAAGTATAAATGAGAGCTCCTTTTATTAAAATATATATATGACTTGTTTCACAGCTGGGCGAATTTTCCAGCAAATTTGGACCTCTGAGTTGCATGACAAGTTGTACCCCATGATTCTCAATGACAACCATTCATATCTGTGCTACTTTAAGTGGCACCAACTTCAAAGTAGTCCCTGTACTACTTTGGTGTGACTTGAGGTATATCGGGTACAATATTACACAGGCATTCCCAGAAGTTGGGGCCAAGTTGCAGCGGCAAAGTGGCAGCAAAATAGTGTGACTTTTAGGTCACAGCAGTGTGAATGAGATTCAAGGATAACACCTTTGAATTTGGCCCTATTGTCACTTGTGCATCCTGAAGGTGTAGCAAATTTGTCCCTGCACTACCTTGGTTTGACTTTGATGCAATTTGAGGTCCATACACCACAAGATTACACAGACATTGCTTCAAGTCATGACAAAGCTGTGCAATTTTAAGGTCGCACAAGTGCAAATGGGGCCTTATTCAAAGGTGTTATCAATTAATCACATTAGGTTACTTTCACACTTGGGTGACTTTTCATGGAGCTTTGGACCTCAGAGTCACATGAAAAGTTGTCCCTCTTGATTTCCATGCATATTTATTAGAGCTGCACGATTAAACATCATCGTGATTTTTTTTCCCCTTTACGATCTTGAAAAAAGAGTTTCACGATTCTTGCTATGCAAAGAACTCTCTCTGCTCTTCTGAAGCCACAGCTGAAAAACCAGGAAGCTGAAAAATCATTTTTTTTTTGCTAGAAAATTACTTAAAACCCCCCAACATTATATATATATTTTTTAGTAGAGACCCTAGAGAATAAAATGGTGGTTGTTACAACATTTTATGTCACACTGTATTTGCGTCTTTCAAATGCATTTTTTCTGGAAAAAAGTACTTTAATGAATTAAAAAAAAAAAAAAAAAAAGAAAAGTTAGCCCAATTTTTTGTGGGATAATGTGAAAGATTTTACGTCGGCGAGAATCGTGATCTTTTTATTCTAAGCAAAAAAATTGTGATTCTCATTTTGGCCAGAACCGTGCAGCTCTAATATCTATGCAACTTCACCCATGTTCACATAGGTCTGAATTGACATGTCAAATTGTAGGCCAAATCGGCGCCTATTGATGGCAATGGAACTGTCTGAATTGGTGCGACGCCACAACGATTCCCAAAAGTAGTTCCTGCACTACTTTGGGCCACTTCAGGGGGCGATTTCTTACCTCCCAACTTTTTGAGATGGGTATAAGGGACACCTATTAGCAAAAGTAGGTAGGTATAGGACACCTTCTTAACCACTTCAGCCCCGGAAGGATTTACCCCCTTCCTGACCAGAGCACTTTTTACAATTTGGCACTGCGTCGCTTTAACTGCTAATTGCGCGGTCATGCAATGCTGTACCCAAACGAAATTTGCTTCCTTTTCTTCCCACAAATAGAGCTTTCTTTTGATGGTATTTGATCACCTCTACCGTTTTTATTTTTTGCGCTATTAACAGAAAAAGACTGAAAATTTTGAAAAAAAATGATATTTTCTACTTTTTGTTATAAAAAAAATCCAATAAACTAAATTTTAGTCATACATTTAGGCCAAAATGTATTCGGCCACATGTCTTTGGTAAAAAAAATGTCAATAAGCGTATATTTATTGGTTTGCGCAAAAGTTATAGCGTCTACAAACTAGGGTACATTTTCTGGAATTTACACAGCTTTTAGTTTATGACTGCCTATGTCATTTCTTGAGGTGCTAAAATGGCAGGGCAGTACAAACCCCACCCAAATGACCCCATTTTGGAAAGTAGACACCCCAAGGAAATTGCTGAGAGGCATGTTGAGCCCATTGAATATTTATTTTTTTTGTCCCAAGTGATTGAATAATGACAAAAAAAAAATAAAATTTACAAAAAGTTGTCACTAAATGATATATTGCTCACACAGGCCATGGGCATATGTGGAATTGCACCCCAAAATACATTCAGCTGCTTCTCCTGAGTACGGGATACCACATGTGTGGAACTTTTTGGGAGCCTAGCCGCGTACGGGGCCCCGAAAACCCAGCACCACCTTCAGGATTTCTAAGGGCATACATTTTTGATTTCACTCCTCACTACCTATCACAGTTTTGAAGGCCATAAAATGCCAAGATGGCAAAACCCCCCCAAATGACCCCACTTTGGAAAGTAGACACCCCAAGCTATTTGCTGAGAGGCATGGTGAGTATTTTGCAGCTCTCATTTGTTTTTGAAAATGAAGAAGGCCTTTTTCAATTTTCAAAACTTTGTGACAAAAAGTGAGGTCTGCAAAATACTCACTATACCTCTCAGCAAATAGCTTGGGGTGTCTACTTTCCAAAATGGGGTCATTTGGGGGGGTTTTGTGCCACCTGGGCATTCCATGGCCTCCGAAACTGTGATAGGCAGTGAAGAGTGAAATCAAAAATTTACGGCCTTAGAAAGCCTGAAGGCGGTGCTTGGTTTTCGGGGTCCCGTGCGCGGCTAGGCTCCCAAAAAGTCCCACACATGTGGTATCCCCATACTCAGGAGAAGCAACAGAATTTATTTTGGGGTGTAATTTCACAAATCCCCATGGCATGTTTGAGCAATATAACATTTAATGACAACTTTGTGCAAAAAAAAAAAAAAAAAAAATTTGTCTCTTTCCCGCAACTTGTGTCACAATATAAAATATTCTATGGACTCGACATGACTCTCAGCAAATAGCTTGGGGTGTCTACTTTCCAAAATGGGGTCATTTGGGGGGGTTTGAACTGTCCTGGCATTTTATGCACAACATTTAGAAGCTTATGTCACACATCACCCACTCTTCTAACCACTTGAAGACAAAGCCCTTTCTGACACTTTTTGATTACATGAAAAAATTATTTTTTTTTGCAAGAAAATTACTTTGAACCCCCAAACATTATATATTATTTTAAAGCAAATGCCCTACAGATTAAAATGGTGGGTGTTTCATTTTTTTTTTCACACAGTAATTGCGCAGCGATTTTTCAAACACATTTTTTGTGGAAAAAACACACTTTTTTAAATTTTAATGCACTAAAACACACTATATTGCCCAAATGTTTGATGAAATAAAAAAGATGATCTTAGGCCGAGTACATGGATACCAAACATGACATGCTTTAAAATTGCGCACAAACGTGCAGTGGCAACAAAATTAATACATTTTTAAAAGCCTTTAAAAGCCTTTACAGGTTACCACTTTAGATTTACAGAGGAGGTCTACTGCTAAAATTACTGCCCTCGATCTGACCTTCGCGGTGATACCTCACATGCATGGTGCAATTGCTGTTTACATTTGACGCCAGACCGACGCTTGCGTTCGCCTTAGCGCGAGAGCAGGGGGGACAGGGGTGCTTTTTTTTTTTTTCTTTATTATTTTTTTGCTTTTTTATCTTATTTTTAAACTGTTCCTTTCATTTTTTTTTTAAATTATTTTTATTGTTATCTCAGGGAATGTAAATATCCCCTATGATAGCAATAGGTAGTGACAGGTACTCTTTCTTGAAAAAATTGGGGTCTATTAGACCCTAGATCTCTCCTCTGCCCTCAAAGCATCTGACCACACCAAGATCGGTGTGATAAAATGCTTCCCCAATTTTCCAATGGCGCTGTTTACATCCGGCGAAATCTAAGTCATAAAATGCTCGTAGCTTCCGGTTTCTTAGGCCATAGAGATGTTTGGAGCCACTCTGGTCTCTGATCAGCTCTATGGTCAGCTGGCTGAATCACCGGCTGCATTCTCAGGTTCCCTGTTGAGACAGGAGAGCCAGAGAAAAACACGGAAGACAGTGGGGGGGGGGCATTCCTTCCCACTGCTTGTAAAAGCAGTCTAGAGGCTTATTAGCCGCTAGGATTGCTTTTACATGAAAGCCGACCGCTGGCTAAAAAGAATGATACCAAGATGATACCTAAACCTGCAGGCATCATTCTGGTATAACCACTCAAAGTCGTGAATGGCGTACCTGAAGACAAAAAAATGGTTAACAATAAAGCATAGTAAACGGTAAAGTATAAAAAATTGCATACCTGAAAAGCAAACATGATAAAACATTGCAGAATATAATACAGTAAAAAAGAGCAGAACAATAGAGAGAGAATAGAGAGAGAGAGAGAACAATGAAACGACAACTATTTTTTTAAATTTTTGTTTGTGTTTTTTTATTTTTTTTACACTTTTTTTTGTAACTGTAACTTTTATAACTGTAACCGGTTCCAGGTTCGGGTCTCTCAAAATGCGATGGCATCTTGGGAGACCCTGTGAAAGTGTGCCTAGTCTGTGCAATGCTGTACCCTACGCTAATACTCAACTAGTGAATGGTAGCGTTCAAAACATTCACCAATGCAAAGACCAGGATTATCAGGACAGGAGGGACAATAATAGCGAGTGCCACGCCTATATCCGCGCTTGCTGCAGACACAACATCTTTTTTGGGGGGGTTCGTTGGGTAGGGGTACTCGGGAGGACATATAAATGCCTCTCATGCAGCCGACTGCATTTGGTTGGGGATGTGAATGGGGGAAGTACGGGCGCTGCAGAAGCGGTGGGTTCCCAATTAGGATTGGCGAATGCAGCAGGAA
This sequence comes from Lithobates clamitans, assembly GCA_037952925.1. Taxonomy (NCBI): domain Eukaryota; kingdom Metazoa; phylum Chordata; class Amphibia; order Anura; family Ranidae; genus Lithobates; species Lithobates clamitans. The sequence goes on along the minus strand of JBBGZY010002273.1, from coordinate 245,934 downwards.
GGGCATTATGGGCATGACAGGCCTATGTTTGTCTTTTTGGTGGCAGCGGGACACTACTTGTGCTTGCCACCTCACCAGCTTTAACTGCACTTATGGAACTCGCCACGTCACCAAGTGTTACTGCAGTGCTGGTATGACTACGACCGGGGTGTACTAGGCCGCTGGTGCTTGCCAGTTCACCAAAACGCTACAAAAAAAAGTGACAGTGATCGATCGATACTGCACTTGGGTGGGCTGGGCTGGGCCGGGCGGAGGGGCAAAACGCAGTTGCTAGCAGGTATCTGGGCTGATCCCACTAACACTGCGTTTTTGGGAACCCTAAACTGCTGGGGACGCTAGTATAGATCTGATCGGATCAGATATTGATCCGATCAGATACTATACCACTAAGGGAGGCGTATGCTGCGTGTGTGGGTGTTAGCGGTACTGGCGCTAATCTGACGCTGCCTGGGGCTGGTGCTTGCCAGTTCACCAAAATGCTACCAAAAAAACTGTTAGCGATCGCAGGGATCAGGCCTGACTCTGCGAACACTGCAGTTATGCGTTTAGTGTTTTGTAAGTGACAGTGATCGATTGATACTGCACTTGGGTGGGCTGGGCTGGGCCGGGCGGAGGGGAAAAACGCAGGTGCTAGCAGGTATCTGGGCTGATCCCGCTAACACTGCGTTTTTGGGAACCCTAAACTGCTGGGGACGCTAGTATAGATCTGATCGGATCAGATATTGATGCGTTCAGATACTATACCACTAAGGGAGGTGTACGGTGCGTGTACGGTGCGTGCGTGGGTGTTCGCGGTACTGGCGCTAATCTGACGCTGCCTGGGGCGACGCATATCACCGCCGGGCGATCAGGGGGCTAAACCTTTATTCAGTAATAAACGGCGGGTGCCCTGACACTATAAAAAATAAACAAACTAACCAGCGTCACCTGTAACAGTTATACGATGATCAGTGGTGAAAGGGTTAACTAGGGGGCAATCAAGGGGTTAAAACATTTATTAGATAGTATATGGGGGTCCCTGTCGCTATAAAACGCTGACAGCGAACCTAAATATTTACGTTCCTAACTAGTGTCACCAGTGACACTAATACAGCGATCAGAAAAATGATCGCTTAGCGACACTGGCGACAGGGGGTGATCAAGGGGTTAAAACTTTATTAGGGGGGGTTAGGGGGGTACCCTAGACCTACAGGGGGCTAACACTCACTGTCCTACCACTGCTAACTGTCAAAAACTGACACTATGCAGTAATCAGGAAAAAAAAAAAAAAAAAAACCTGCTTGGTGTCAGTTTGTGACAGGGGGGGTGATTGGGGGGGGATCGGGGGTGTTTAGTGTGCCTGGCATGTTCTACTGTGTTGTGTGTGAGTGTTGGTGCACTTACATGTCTTCTCTCCTCGAAACTGCCCAGCCGAGGAGAGATGACATCACATCCTCTGCCTCTGTGTACTATACAGAGGCAGGGGATGTTTCTCATTGGCTGGGAGCGATCGCGAGGGGGGGGGGGCCACGATCGGATGGTCTCCCCCTCGTCTCTCATCGCTCCCAACCAAATGCCGACCGCCGATGGCACCGGGGGGGGTCCGATCGGACCCCCCGCCCGCGGGAAGGCAATCACGTACCAGGTACGTGATTTTGCCTGCCCGTGCCGCTCTGTTCACGTATATAGGCATGAGGCGGTCGGCAAGTGGTTAAAGGAGAACAGTTGGGACCTATGTGATTTCACTAGACATCTGTGCAGGAAAGTGCACTGATGTCTCTGAAATCACTGACAAAGTCGGGCTGAGTCACACTTGTGCGACTTTGGACATCAGAGTCGTATGACAAGTCATACCCCATGATTTTTAATGTGTACCATTCATATCTGTGCGACTTCAAGTAACACTGACTTCAACGTAGTCCCTGTACTACTTTGGTCTGACTTTGATGCGAGTTGAGGTCCATAGACCTCAAGTTTACACAGGCATTCCCTGGAATTGCGGCAAAATTGTTGATGCAAAATCATGGGAAAGTTGCGTGTCTTTCCCTGCGACTCCTGTGTCCATAGACCTCAAGATTACACAGGCATTGCTTAAAGTCGCATTAAAATCTCGCAACTTTCAGGTCGCACAAGTGTGAAAGGTGCCTAAGTCACTGTGCTGAGTACTATTTTATACCTAGAATATGAAGTAGTCCCACCATCAAACACTAGTAAACATATGTTCTCAATATAATTGTGCTCAAATGGCTGAAAATCACACAGATGGTATCACCTACTGAAAGCTTGCATTGTACTCAGCAGCATATGCTGAAAAGAGGCAAATGCCTATTAGCCAATGCCACATCGGCACGAACATGGTTGTTACTATAATATTAATGCCTGCAATGCAAAACATTATTGTATTGAATCAAACATTAGTAAATGTATTTTCTCTGTAGGTAAGTGCTCAGCTCTGTAGCATAGGGGTATACCCTGCTGCCCACAAAAGTTCAAGTCATGAATTCAAATCCCACTGACAGCATCACCTCCTAGAAGTGTGCATTGTACTCAGAAGCATAATTAGGCAAAGCACATCAGCTTGCTTTATTCCATATTTTAACTCTTCAAATGCATGCAATAGTATGTACTTATTCAATAATATGGTATGGAATTCCAAAATTCAAGGAAAAAAATGTCGTAGGGTCCCCCCAGTACATACCAGGCCCTTCGGTATGGACTTTAAGGGGAACCCCACACCAAAATGTAAAATAAATTTGATGTGGGGCCCCCAAAATCCATACCAGACCCTTACCTGAGCATGCAGCCTGGAGGTCAGGATAGGGGGGACGAGTGAGCACCCTCCCCTTCTGAACCTTACCAGGCCACATGCCCCAAAGCACCTTTTCCCCATGTTGATGGGGACAAGGGCCTCCTCCCGACAACACTGGTCGGGGGTTGTCGGTCTGCAGGCAGGGGGTTTATCAGAATCTGGAAGCCCCCTTTGACAAGGGGGCTCCCAGATCCTGCCCCCTATGTGAATAGGTATGGGGTACATTTTACCCCTACCCATTCACCTAAAAAAGCAGTGAAATGTAAAAAAATTAATAGCCGGTTTTTGGCAAGTCTTTTATTGTAGAATAGCTCCGAGCTGTCTTCTTCCCTGAGCCATCTTCTCCAGACGCTGTCTCTCCCTCCTCCATCTTCTCCCCGAGCTGTATTCTCCCAGAGCTGTCTCTCCTGCCGCCGCCATCTGCTGTGTTCTTCCGCACCGCTGGTTACCCGCTAATAAAAAAAGCTGCTCTTCTTCCATGGTGGTCTTCCTCCACTGTGTTGTCACCCGCTGTGTGGCGTCTCTTACATAGCCATGGAGCAGACTCTCCGGGTGACATTATCGGATGGCCACAGAAGACCGCCACAAGAAGAGCGGCTTTTTTTTATTAGTGGGTAACCGGCTGCGCTGAAGAACACATCAGTGGGAGAAGATGGTGGCAGCAGGAGAGACAGCTCGGGGAGAAGAAACATCAAACACTAGTGAATGTATTTTCTATGTATTTTCTATGTATGACTGTGCTACACCCAATAGGCTAGCGGTCAGCACTTCTACCTTGAAGAACTCATGGGTTCAAATCCCACAGAGAAATACTAAAAGATTGAATTGGTGAAAAAAAAGCAAATGACTATTAGCCAATTAGCCAAAGCAACATATGCTGAAAATAGGTGAATGCCAATTAGCCAATGCACTTTAAATTTGGCTGATTCTATTATATTAACTCTTCAAATGCATGCAATGATATGTAAGTATTCAATACTATTATGGTGTGAAATTCCAAACACCACACACTAACTAATGGGCAGATTACATTTTTTTGTTTGTTCATTTTAATTTGCTTGTTCACTGAAAAAATAAACACAGCTGGGGGATGGTAGGTTGGCTGGTATTTGAACTTGTACCATGAGTGCTGTGGAGACATCTGAGCAGACTACTAAGCCATTGTGCTAAGTATGAGACCTGCATAATAGTGTAGTATGATTAAAGAATGAATATAAATAATTACCACTTTATAGTCATCTAAATTAAAAAATAAAAAAACAACATACAACAAATAGGTAACTTAAATGTTTAATACATGTAACTTTACAGAATAGCAGACATTACTATGTAATAATCATTCATAACTGCATTAGTTAGCAAAAGAAGGAAAAAACTAGGAATACTAATTGCAACATACATCAATAGATGCACACGAGGTAGAGCACATCTCACATAAAAATGTTTCTTTCACATACATGGATCATGATTACAGTGCAGTACTATATAACAACTTGGTAGGAATTGGCATTTGCATATACGCGGAAGCGTATTACCTCCTTCTGTACGCGGAAACGTATTACCTCCTTCTGTAACTTTACAGAATAGCAGACATTACTATGTAATAATCATTCATAACTGCATTAGTTAGCAAAAGAAGGAAAAAACTAGGAATACTAATTGCAACATACATCAATAGATGCACACGAGGTAGAGCACATCTCACATAAAAATGTTTCTTTTACATACATGCTTTGTGGAAAATTGATCCTCTATGGGGACTTTTAGAGGGAACACCTACTTATGGGTCATAAGAAGTATGGAGAGTAGTAGGGGTTGTATGAAAAAATATTTAATGAACGTATAAATCTTATAGTACATCTGTGGTACAGGGGGTAAAAGTGCAGCAAACGTGATACATACAAAAATTGGCAATACAAAACATGTATGGATTGATTCACAAATCTAAGAACTCCAATACATATACAATACATATGCGGGGAGTACCCGACGCGTTTCGAGCATATGCTCTTCCTCAGGGGTATCAGATTGGAATCAGCAAACAGACAGATGTGTCTAAAAATCGAAAACAATAATAGTAGTAAGCCAGTTGTAGGGGAAATATAATTGTTCTACATATATCATAAAAAGTAAAAGATACAAATATACAATATCTGTAAGGAGACACAATGAATACTGACCATGTAGTAATGCTAAGGAGGCATGTATCTAATGCTGCATCCATAAAAAAGGAAGAAGGGGGGGGGGACGTGACACCATCGGACGTAGGTCCCGCTCCTGGTCCGCAAGACCGCGAGGCCTGTATACCCACCCGAGGCACGTGAGCCCGGGAACGCAATCCCCAACAAAGGGCGTCCTAAAACACCACCAAGGTAGAGAGGTCCTGGAAGGCTCCAGTCTGTGAGGAGCAAAAACATGAAAGAGGGGTGGGATAAATGAAGAGGCAGAAGATGGTAGATGGAGGGGGGCAGTGATTGGGGGTTCAGTGAAGGCCCCTAGGGGGAAAAAGGGTATCCCACCAGTAGGAAGGAGAAACAGCCAGACGGAGTAAAAAATGACATACCTGGGGTGGGCCCAACTCCTGGTGAAAGTACTGTCCCCAAGACTAGGGTGTTGTCTGCCGGGAGTATTAGTGTGATACTAAGCCCGCAATGTATAGGGTATGAGGACCGGCCCAGAAAGGCCGGCAGGGTCCAGTCTGGAAAAAAATAATATATGATAATAAATGGTAGGGGAAGAGTAAATAGGGAGGAGAAGAGGCCCAAGGTAGTGTGCGTCCAAAGTATGGCTGACTTACCTGGTGGGGGCCCCCCTGCAGGATAGTGTGTCCGAGAATGGCGTTCTGACAGTGCAGGACGCCGTAGTGATCATGGACATTGCAGCCTCTTCAAATAGTGAGGCCGCGTCCGCAATTGGTTGCGGGCGCGACCAATAGGTGGAGAGGTGGACGCCCCCCGAGTCTGAGGCGCGCGCACCGGCCCCATTGGACACCGCTGCCAAAACACGTGGGCGGTGACGCGCACCCCAGGCGTGAAGACGCCTGGGGCGCGTCCCTGGGGCGCGCGCACCGGCCCCATTGGACACCGCCGCCAGTGCATGTGGGCGGTGACACGTACCCCAGGCATGATGGCGTATGCTGGATGGGGCGGAGTCAGGGCCCGCGCCAGAGGCCCGCGGCGCGGGAGTCAGGGGACGTCAGGACCCATGATTAGGTCAGGCGTCCCCTAGTTGCAAGGAACGCCACCCGCAGCAAACGTGGTTGCGTTGGGTGGCCCCCCCGCGCCGAGTGGGGAGAGAGAGCACGGCGCCACGTCCCGGAGCGGGGCGGCCCCGCAGCGTGAGGAGGAGGGGCAGGACACGCCCAACGGTGGGTGGATGTCAGGAAAAAGTAAACAGGAAAGTACAACAGGCAAGCAAAGGGGAGAGCAGAGAACAATGTGAATGAGAGACACTGATCAAAGTAAGAACATAGATCCAGAGGAAAAAGAGTGACAATGTATCAATGTGTATAATGTAACCTGCTGAAAAATAAACTAAAACATAAATAAAAATAAAAATAAATATAAAAATAAATATGAAAATGTCCCAGTGAATCTTTAGGGCACATATGCAAGTAGGAATGTTGTTATAAAATCATGCTATGTACAGAAGTAAAAAAAAAAAAAAAAAAAAAAAAAAAAAACGAGAATAATGTACATATAAATTGATGAGGTGTCTAGTCAGGTTCCCATTCAGAGCCCCCAGACGAGAAACCTTCTAAAAAGGGTCTAAAGGATATACATGTATTCAACCCAGGAGGTTGGGTGGGTTGAATACATGTATATCCTTTAGACCCTTTTTAGAAGGTTTCTCGTCTGGGGGCTCTGAATGGGAACCTGACTAGACACCTCATCAATTTATATGTACATTATTCTCGTTTTTTTTTTTTTTTTTTTTTTTTTTTTTTTTTTTTTTACTTCTGTACATAGCATGATTTTATAACAACATTCCTACTTGCATATGTGCCCTAAAGATTCACTGGGACATTTTCATATTTATTTTTATATTTATTTTTATTTTTATTTATGTTTTAGTTTATTTTTCAGCAGGTTACATTATACACATTGATACATTGTCACTCTTTTTCCTCTGGATCTATGTTCTTACTTTGATCAGTGTCTCTCATTCACATTGTTCTCTGCTCTCCCCTCTGCTTGCCTGTTGTACTTTCCTGTTTACTTTTTCCTGACATCCACCCACCGTTGGGCGTGTCCTGCCCCTCCTCCTCACGCTGCGGGGCCGCCCCGCTCCGGGACGTGGCGCCGTGCTCTCTCTCCCCACTCGGCGCGGGGGGGCCACCCAACGCAACCACGTTTGCTGCGGGTGGCGTTCCTTGCAACTAGGGGACGCCTGACCTAATCATGGGTCCTGACGTCCCCTGACTCCCGCGCCGCGGGCCTCTGGCGCGGGCCCTGACTCCGCCCCATCCAGCATACGCCATCATGCCTGGGGTACGTGTCACCGCCCACATGCACTGGCGGCGGTGTCCAATGGGGCCGGTGCGCGCGCCCCAGGGACGCGCCCCAGGCGTCTTCACGCCTGGGGTGCGCGTCACCGCCCACGTGTTTTGGCAGCGGTGTCCAATGGGGCCGGTGCGCGCGCCTCAGACTCGGGGGGCGTCCACCTCTCCACCTATTGGTCGCGCCCGCAACCAATTGCGGACGCGGCCTCACTATTTGAAGAGGCTGCAATGTCCATGATCACTACGGCGTCCTGCACTGTCAGAACGCCATTCTCGGACACACTATCCTGCAGGGGGGCCCCCACCAGGTAAGTCAGCCATACTTTGGACGCACACTACCTTGGGCCTCTTCTCCTCCCTATTTACTCTTCCCCTACCATTTATTATCATATATTATTTTTTTCCAGACTGGACCCTGCCGGCCTTTCTGGGCCGGTCCTCATACCCTATACATTGCGGGCTTAGTATCACACTAATACTCCCGGCAGACAACACCCTAGTCTTGGGGACAGTACTTTCACCAGGAGTTGGGCCCACCCCAGGTATGTCATTTTTTACTCCGTCTGGCTGTTTCTCCTTCCTACTGGTGGGATACCCTTTTTTCCCCCTAGGGGCCTTCACTGAACCCCCAATCACTGCCCCCCTCCATCTACCATCTTCTGCCTCTTCATTTATCCCACCCCTCTTTCATGTTTTTGCTCCTCACAGACTGGAGCCTTCCAGGACCTCTCTACCTTGGTGGTGTTTTAGGACGCCCTTTGTTGGGGATTGCGTTCCCGGGCTCACGTGCCTCGGGTGGGTATACAGGCCTCGCGGTCTTGCGGACCAGGAGCGGGACCTACGTCCGATGGTGTCACGTCCCCCCCCCCCTTCTTCCTTTTTTATGGATGCAGCATTAGATACATGCCTCCTTAGCATTACTACATGGTCAGTATTCATTGTGTCTCCTTACAGATATTGTATATTTGTATCTTTTACTTTTTATGATATATGTAGAACAATTATATTTCCCCTACAACTGGCTTACTACTATTATTGTTTTCGATTTTTAGACACATCTGTCTGTTTGCTGATTCCAATCTGATACCCCTGAGGAAGAGCATATGCTCGAAACGCGTCGGGTACTCCCCGCATATGTATTGTATATGTATTGGAGTTCTTAGATTTGTGAATCAATCCATACATGTTTTGTATTGCCAATTTTTGTATGTATCACGTTTGCTGCACTTTTACCCCCTGTACCACAGATGTACTATAAGATTTATACGTTCATTAAATATTTTTTCATACAACCCCTACTACTCTCCATACTTCTTATGACCCATAAGTAGGTGTTCCCTCTAAAAGTCCCCATAGAGGATCAATTTTCCACAAAGCAAGTTTTACCTTGGGATGTGGGTCCACCTACTTTTAGACCAACCCAGCACCAACCCCTGTGTTATTCCTTTTACATACATGGATCATGATTACAGTGCAGTACTATATAACAACTTGGTAGGAATTGGCATTTGCATATACGCGGAAGCGCTAATTAGCGCCAGCTTAGAATTTACTAACATGTGTTTCTCACTAATAGCGCTAGTTTTTCATTCGCACATTCGCCTGTTGAAATTTTATTTGGCTAAAATGGGAGCTTTTATTTGCCATAGTGCCCAGTACTTCCTGGCGCTATAGTAAATGACCCCCATAGACTTTAACGGTGATCGCATGCTCGAACAAACTTTTTTCCTGTTCACATGTTCTGGTGCGAACCGAACAGGGGGGGTCTGCTCATCCCTACCTAGCAGTAAAAAGGGTCGCTGGTTCGTATTCCCAACCACACCACAAGACTACCTGCCTGGAGTTTGCATGTTCTCCCTGTGCCTGCGTGGGTTTCCTCCGGGTACTCCGGTTTCCGCCCACACTCCAAAGACATGCTGGTAGGTTAATTGGCTTCTGTCTAAATTGGCCCTAGTATATGAATGTGAGTTAGGGACCTTAGATTGTAAGCTCCTTGAGGGTAGGGGCCCATATTAGTGTATAATGTATATGTAAAGCACTGCGTAAATTGACGGCACTATAGAAGTACCTTAAATAAAAATAAATAAGTCTTCACTAATATTATGGTGTGAATCTCCAAAACACCATACACTAGCTAACAAGCAGTTTACATTTGATAAACTTTATTGTATGGTATATAAACCATCAAACACTAGTAAAAGTATTTTGTATATATAATTGTGCTCAGCCCAATAGGCTAACAGTTAGCACCTCTACCTTCAAACATTCAGGTATTGAAAGACTCATGGGTTCAAATCCCACAGAAAAATCTTAAAAGATTACTATTGGTGGAGAAAAAGAGAATTACTGTTAGCCAATTAGCCAAAGCAGCATACAGTGAATGCCAAGTAGCCAATACAAATACCTGTATTTGTTAATGTGGTTGATATTATTGTATTAACTCTTCAAATGCTTGCAATGGTATGTAAGTATTCACTAATATTATGGTGTGAATCTCCAAACACCACACACTAGCTAACAAGCAGTTTACATTTGATAAACTTTATTGTATAGTATATAACACATCAAACACTAGTAAAAGTATTTTGTATGTATAATTGTGCTCAGCCCAATAGGCTAGCAGTTAGCACCTCTACCTTCAAACATTCAGGTATTGAAAGACTCATGGGTTCAAATCCCACAGAAAAATCCTAAAAGAGTGCATTGGTGGGAAAAGGAGAATGCCAGTTAGCCAATTAGCCAAAGCAACACAAATATACGTGTATATATATTTACTGAAAATAGGTGATTGCCAAGTAGCCAATGCAGTTTAATGTGAAAGTTTTTATTGTATTAACTCTTTAAATGCATGCAATGGTATGTAAGTATTCAATTATATTATGATGTGACATTCCAAACACCACACACTAGCTAAAGGGCAGTTTACATTTCTTTGTTTGTTTATTTTAATTCACTTGTGCACTGAAAACATAAACACAGCTGGTGGATGGTAGGTTGGCTGTTGTTTGCACTCATACCATGAGTGGTGTGGAGATATCCAAGCAGACCACTAAGCCATTGTGCTAAGTACAAGACCTGCATAATAGTGTAGTATTATTAAAGAATGAACATAAATAATTACTGCTTTATAGTCAACTAAATTAATAAATAATAAATCAAACACATGAAAAAAACAACATACAACAAATAGGTAACCTAAATGATTAATACATGTAACTTTACAGAATAGCAGACCTGACTATGTAATAATCATTCAGAACTGCATTTCTTAGCAAAAGAAGGAAAAAAAAAACTAGTAATACTAATTGCAATATAAATCAATAGATGCACGGGAACTAGAGCACATCTCTAAAAAAAAATGTTTCTTTCACATACATGGATCATGGCTACAGTACGGTGCTATATAACAACTTGATAAGAATTGGCATTTGTATATACGCGGAAGCGCTAATTAGCGGCAATTTAGAATTTACAAACGTTTGTTCTCCGCTTATATCGCTGATTTTCATGCGCAAATTCGCCGTTTTGTTTCCATTTGGCTAAAATGGGCTCTATTATTTGCCATAGTGCCCAGTACTTCCTGGAGTTATAGTAAATGACCCCCACTGTTACTAGGCAGAACGGGAAGAGGAAGATGCTGTTTACATTAGCATCTCTCCGTTCGTCCTCTCCGTGAGGCGATGGGCGATTGAGTCCACGGGACCCGCGACCCGACTCAGCGAGCTTCCGGCCAGCGCGCGCGCCGGCGGCGGCGTGCACGCAGTGGCAGAGCGGCACATACAAAGGGACGTACGGGTACGCCCATTTGCCAAGCCGTGCCATTCTGCCGACGTTCATCGGCATGCACCGGTCGGGAACCGGTTAGCCCCTCCCTAGCCACCTAGTGGTTAACCCCTTCACTGCCAGTGTCATTTACACCGGAATTCCGTGCATTTGTATAGCACTGATTGCTGTATAAATGACAATGGTCCCAAAAATGTGTCAAAAATGTCCGATGTGTCCGCCATAATGTCGCAGTCACAATAAAAATCGCTGATCATCGCCATTACTAGTAAAAAAAAATTAATAATAAAAATGCCATAAAACTATCCCCTAATTTGTAAACGCTATAAATTTTGCGCAAACCAATCAATAAACGCTTATTGTGATTTTTTTTTTACCAAAAATATGTAGAAGAAGACGTATCGGCCTAAACTGAGGAAAAAAAATGTTTTTTTAAATATTTTTTGGGGATATTTATTATAGCAAAAAGTAAAAAATAATGCCTTTTTTTCAAAATTGTCGCTATTTTTTTGTTTATAGCGCAAAAAATAAAAAACGCAGAGGTGATCAAATACCACCAAAAGAAAGCTCTATTTGTGGGAAAAAAGGACATCAATTTTGTTTGGGAGCCACGTTGCAGGACCGCGCAATTGTCAATGAAAGCAACGCAGTGCCGAATCGCAAAAAAACACACTGGTCAGGAAGGGGGTAAATTCTTCCGGGGCTGAAGTGGTTAAGGTCATCACAGAGGACAAGGGGGCACTCTCTACGTCTAGACGAAAAGAGATTTCATCTCCAAATACAAAAAGGTTTCTTCACAGTAAGAGCTGTTAAAATGTGAAATAGACTCCCTCCAGAGGTGGTTCTCACCAGCTCAGTAGATTGCTTTAAAGAAGGCCTGGATTCTTTCTTAAATGTACATAGTGTAACTGGGTACTAACATTTATAGGTAGAGTTGATCCAGGGAATATCCAATTGCCTCTCGAGGGATCAGGAAGGAATTTTTCTCCCGTGCTGTAAGCATATTGGATCATGCTTTGCTGGGGTTTTTCACCTTCCTCTGGATCAACTGTGGGTATAGGATTTTGTTTATAGGATTGTATGATTTTTTATTTTTTTATTGGTTGAACTAGATGGACTTCTGTCTTTTTTTAACCTTTCTAACTGTGTAACTATATAATGTGGGCCCAAAGCCCTCTCACTGACATCCAAAGATGGCAATAAGCTTTTTGGTGGTTGAAGGGGCCTCTTTGGTACAGTTCTGGTGCGGCTGCAATCCATTCGGCAAGAAGGAGGAAGCTGGTGAACTCTTTGGTCTCTCTGCAGCAGCCCATGGGGTCAGAAAGGCTGGTCCTTTTCGCGACCTCACTCCCCACCTTGAGCTCTAGGGCTGGTTCTGTCTCCTGCTCCCACGGACAGGTCTCAATCTACAGACTCCTGCGGCATCAATAGAGCAGGCTTTTCCCAGGCAAAAGAATATATTGGCCCCCTCAACTCCTCCTGCTTCCCACCTCTTGATGGGATCTGCAATTCAGAAAATCAGTTGTTTCGTTACATGTCTGATACCTTGAACTATACTTCCCAAGATTCCAGACGTCTTTCCTAGAAGTTCATGGGTTTGCATTGACTTTGCATTCCCTCTGCTGGCCGGAGGAGAATTGTAAAGGTCAGCTTCTAACTCAGACAAGGGAAAATAGATACATCGATGTCTTTGTTTCCATATTGTTGTAACCTAGTACCTGGCTAAAATAATAACAGAGAATATTCACATATAAACCTAAAGTAATACTTTTAAGCAGTTTGCTTTCATTTTCACAGCTTGTCTTCCAAATTCAGTTTATTCCTAATGTGATGAAAAATGGAAGATGAAGATTGTAGTCAATATTTGTGGTATCAGGTGAGACAAAACTCAGAATAATGAAGTTCCTAAAGTGCAATGAAAAAGTAATTTTCTGTCACTAAAGTACACTGCAAAATATAATGTGTTTTTTTTTTCATGTTTTATATCTGTCTCAGGTACAACCCTGAACAGAATGAAAAAAACAAGGGCGCTTTTCAGCCATATATTACCATACTTTTGTAGAGATCCTTTCTCCACTCCTAACTAAAGCTTTCAATACAATATTATAAGGATGCTCATTTAGACAAGAATCACTAATGGCAATTATCTGCATGATCCCAAAACCAAATTCTGATAACACATCCTACTCGAATTTCCGCCCCATTTCACTTTTAAACCTTGACATAAAAATTCTAGCGAAAATTTTGGCATCCCGCCTAAACAAAATCATAGTTCACCTTATCCATCGTGACCAAGTAGGCTTTATGCCTACTTGCCAAGCTGGTGACAATGTGCGTCGAGCAGTACTCTTGGCGCACATTGACAAAACTCGCCGCATTCCCTCTTGTTTCCTTTCCCTTGATATCAGGAAAGCTTTTGATTCGGTTCCTTGGCCTTATTTGTATCACACTCTCCAGAAATTTAGTTTTGGACCCCACTTCATTAAATGGATAACAGCACTTTATGACAGACCTCAAGCATATGTAAAAAATGCAGGCTATAAATTTGACTCTTTCAAAAAGAAAGAGGCACACGTCAGGGTTGTCCACTTTCCTCACTTTTATTTGCCCTTTTAATAGAAATCCTAGCACAATACATTAGACTAGACCCAAAAATAACCAGAATAGAACTAGGAGGCTTCCATCACAAACTCTGCTTGTTTGCGGATGATATTTTACTATTTTTATCATCTCCCCAAGTCTCTGGTCCCAATCTATTACCTATCCTTAATAGGTTTGCCAATATATCCGGATTAACAATTAACCCCAAAAAATGTTTAGCACTGAATATATCCTTACCTGGCAGAGAAAAAGACACAGTAAAATCAGCACTTCCATTTACCTGGGCGGAAAAAACATCCCGTATCTTGGTATTCATCTAACAGTTTCTATCTCAGATCTTTTTTCAGCCAATTACCCATCTACTCTGAGAAAAGTGACTAATTTAATAAAACAATGGTCCCACCTTCCATTATCTTGGCTAGGTAGGATTAATACTATTAAAATGTAAATTTTACCTAAATTACTATATTTGTTCAGAGTCCTGCCGATCCTGATCATCCCAGCATACTTTACTCGATTAATTCAGAAAAGAGCAACAACATTTGTATGGGGATCTTCCAAACCTTGCATCCCTTCCCAAACATTATATCTTCCTAAGCGTTCTGGTGGCTTGGGTTTTCCCAACTTTGCATTGTATTACAAAGCTGCCCATATCGCAAGCTTACCAAAGTATCATGCAACACAAGAAACCCCCTTGTGGGTATCAACAGAAGCGACTGAATGTGATTCCTTAGCAGTCTCAAACCTTCTATGGCTTCATCCTAAAGATCGCACTGGTCTACATAACCCTATTACTAAACACTTTATATCCCTTTGGGATAGGCTTAAAACCAAACACCGATTACTATCCCCACACAATTCTCTCCTCTCCTTCCTTAAAAATCTGGCTTTTTACCCAGCATGGGTCTCCCCCAAATCATTCAAAGCCTGGGCTTCCCTAGATGTTTTGAGATTACATAAATTTGTTATGTCCTCCAACATTATTCCTTTTCAAGATTTGCGAGAGACCTTTGGGTTACCCCCCTCGGAAATATTCCAGTACCTTCAAATTAAAAATTTCTTCACACTTTACACAAATATAGACACCACTTGATCAACTCACAAATTTTGAAACCACATGTAAAAAGGATTCACATGCCAAGAGACTAATCTCTTTTTTTTACTCTCAGTTATTAGTTACACCCAACTCGGACAAACCTTACTATACTCAGAAATGGGAGGAGGACCTTGGGCATACAATAACCACTGCAGAATGGTCAGATATCTGGTTGGCTACAAAACATACTCCCCTAACGTTTTAGCGGTTGAAACCAACTATAAAGTCTTGACCCGGTGGTACCTCGTACCTTCCAGAGTTGCTAAATACTCTCCATCCTGCTCAGCCTTTTGCTTTCGCAGCTGTTCGGACTTGGGCACACAAATGCACATCTTGTGGGCCTGTCCTATAGCTCAAACCTTCTGGAAGGAAATATTTTTAATTGCCTCCAAACTATTTAAAATGTCAATGCAACCAGATCCTACCACGGCATTACTTAATCTTAAACCTGTATACTTGACGCATATGCAGTTTAAGCTTTTTGTCAAGCTCCTCACAGCTGCTAAGCAAACTCTCGCGAAAGCATGGAAATCCCCTTCTTTAGTGGTAGCTGAGTCAAAACATAGAATGAATAACTTCATGATCCACTCTAAAATGGCTGCCATAGAACATAATCAAATTCCAAAATTTGAAAATATGTGGCACCCAAGGGTTCATTCTTTCGCACCATCATCCTTTGATGATTCAGTCCTCCTGCCATGGTAGTTGATTATATTTGATGGAACGCAAACCTTACTAAACCCCACAATGGCTCTCGGATCAATCCAGTAAATTTATTTTCTCCTCTGTTCTCCTCTTCTTCCTTTTCTTTCTCTGTTCCCTTTCCTTCCTCTCCCATCCCCCTCATTAATTCTTGAAGCTCATTGTTACTAATGTTGTATCTCATTCACATTATATTGGGAACTAACATTGTAGGAATAGATGGATACCTTTTGATAAAATGTATCAGTTCAAAAATCTCTATTCCGAATATCCTTATTCATTTATTATATTTCATTATATGTTTTATATTCTTACCTACTTCTGTAATTATTAAGCTTCATTCCTTATTTTAACATGTATCCATTAACATGTATGTTACGCTTATTACTATGAACTTAATAAAAATTCTTTTAACAAGGAAAAATACAAGGGTGCCAAAATATCATTCAGTAAAAATGTATTAAAGTAGAACTATAGGCAATTTTTGCCATATGTGTCCCATTGGGGAGATTTCCTTTCAATACCTGTCTCATAGCCAAAACAGGAAGTGAGAGCAAGTCCTGCAAATTAAGGGAATCCCTTGGGAACCCTCAGGTCACCAGAACCAGTGTCCCCATTGGAAGATCCCCCCTCTATTACTTTTCTGGGGACAACACAAAATTTGGGATTTTCTTTTACTTTCAATGGTAATGGTAAACAGGACAATTAGAGAGGGTGAATCTCCCTAACAGGGGCACAGACAGAAACAAAAATTGACAGATGTTCTAATCCCTCGACACTCAAACAGACAAGTGGAGGTTTGGGGAGGGAGAGGAGCACAGAGCAGGTAAAGTAAGCATAGAGATGTTTGTTATTTATTTATTTTTTAAATTTTCCATTACAATCGCTTTAATCGTGATAAAATATCAGAGGATAATGCCAATGCAAATATCTGTGTATTGTATTGTTGAGTACCCGTGTATTGTATTGTTCAGTATTAGTGTTAGGAAGCTAGTTTTTGTAATTTGGACAGGGTATAATCCCCATTCCCCATTAAATTAGTAGGTACAATGCCCGGCGGGTGTGGAGATTCGGTGTACATCTTGCGGCATGTATGCATAAAAGAGTGAACAAAAGTCCTGGATGGCTTAACTCCAATGTAAATATGCATATTTAGCAAAGGAAAAGGAAGCAAAGGAAACGGCCTTCAAAAAATACAAGGCTGAGGGATCATCATCAGCATTCAGACTTTACAAAGAATGCAACAAGAAATGTAAGGGTGCGGCTAAGATAGAACACGAAAGACACATAGCGGAGGAGAGCAAAAAAAAAATCCCAAGAAATTCTTTAAGTATATAAACAGTAAAAAGGGAGGACAGACCATATTGGCCCCATAAAGAATGAAGAAGGACATCTGGTTACAAAAGACGGGGAGATGGCGAAGGTATTGAATTTATTCTTCTCCTCAGTCTTCATGAAGGAATCGGGGGGCTTCAGTAACCAAAACTGCAGTGTTTATCTTCATGACACATAACAGGACGCATGGCTAACAGAGGACAGAATTAGAAATGGACTTGGGAAACTTAACATTAATAAATCACCGGGGCCAGATTGCTTTCACCCGAGGGTACTTAGGGAACTCAGTCAAGTTATTTTCAGACCATTGTTCCTAATTTTTTTTGACAGTCTACTGACTGGAATGGTACCAGCTGGTTGGAGAAAAGCCAATATAGCATTAATATTTAAGAAAGGGCCAAAATACATCCCTGGGAATTACAGACCAGTTAGCCATTCATCAACAGTATGCAAGCTCCTGGAGGGGATAATAAGGGACGACCGTTCATCCGATATTAATTAATTGGACATACCCGTAATTTTTCCTCGTACGAATCCAGATTTTAATTTAGTTAGTATAGTTGTCGTCCGAAAATACAATACAAATACACCACAACATATGACATCACTTCCGATGTTTTTGTCTGTCGTACGACAATTTTCGTGACTTTATTTACCTATTCAATTTCTACTTGCGACTATTAAGCGAGAACGGTCGTACGATTGGTCGTACGATATTCGAATCATGTGTACGGGGCATTAGTCTTTCATGATAAAGCATGAGCCTGCTCCCTGACCATCCTCCCAAAACATAACATACAGCCTTCTATGCATTAAGTTAAAAAACCTGCCGTGTGCCTCCCTAATACTTACCTGAGCCCATCTCGATTCAGGCTGTCTGGGACTTTCATAGTGGTAGAAACTGTTGAGCATGTGAAAGAGGCCTTATGCCGCGTACACACGGTCGGACTTTTCGTCTACAAAAGTCCGACGGACGCCGACGGACCAAAGCCGGCTTACAATCCGATCGTGTGTGGGCTTCCCCGGACTTTCAGCGGACTTTTCCAGCCGCAAATCTGACGGACTTTAGATTTGAAACATGCTTCAAATCTTTACGTCGTAACTACGCCGGACCCAGAAATCTGCTTGTCTGTATGCTAGTCCGACGGACAAAAACCTACGCTAGGGCAGCTATTGGCTACTGGCTATCAACTTCCTTATTTTAGTCCGGTTTACGTCATCACATACGAATCCGTCGGACTTTTGTGTGATCGTATGTAGGCAAGTCCGTTCCTTAGATAGTCTGCCAAAAGTCCACCGCAAGTCCGCCAAAAGTCCGTCGAAATCTGTTGGACGGGCTGTCGGACTTTTGTAGCCGAAAAGTCCGACCGTGTGTACGCGGCATTAGTGTTGCAATGTGAATCCTTCAAAAAGTATGGTGCATCAGAAGAAGGATAGTAGCAACCTGTGAAAACAGAATTGCACCCAGAGTGCTAAGTGGGTATAGGCAAGAACTGTTAAGGCTGTGTTCTAGATGTTGGCGGTGTGGTTGTCTACCGACAGCACCCAATGTGTGTGGTGGTTGGGTTTAAATATACTATTGGTGAGGAAACACCAATCACCAATTAATAGCAGAAGCAGAGGCACACAAGATTTTCTGACATTTGCCAAAAGCAGTTTTTTTTTTAACTGTGAATGGTGCTTTATATATTATAATCTCTATTGACAATATGGCAAATGCCAGACTGAAGTGGCAAATTATTTCATTAACCTGTTGCCGACCAGCTGCCATTGTTAAATATGGTGGCAGATTGGCACGACTGTGGAAACCGCCGTAGGTGCACATCGGCCGCTTTAAGAGCTGTGGGAGGCGTGCGCAGGCCTGCGGCGTGATGCTGGTGCTGATGCGCATGGCCGACGGCCGCGATGTCCGCCGACCACCCGCGATCGCTCCACAGAGTGCCAGAACGGGGATCTGTCAATGTAAACAGACAGATCCCCATTCTGAAAGGGGAGGAGAGAGATATCTGCTGTTCCTAGTGGTTAGGAACAGCGATCTCTCTCCTCCTCCAGTCAGTCCCATTCCCCCCCACAGTTAGAAACACATTTAACCCCTTGATCGCCCCCTAGTGTTAACCCATTCCCTGCCAGTGGCATTTTTATAGCACTGATCGCTGTATAAATTTTACAATGGTCCCAAAAAAGTGTCCGATCTGTCCACTGTCATGTCGCAGTCCCGCTAAAAATTGCTGATCGCCGCAGTTACTAGTTAAAAAAAATTATAAAATTATAAAATAAAAATGCCATAAATATATCCCCTATTTTGTAGATGCTATAACTTTTGCGCAAAAATCAATATATGCTTATTGCAAATGTTTTTTTACCAAAAATATGTAGAAGAATACATATTGACCAAAACTGATAAAGACATTTTTTTTGGAGTGGGGTATATTTATTATAGCAAAAAGTAGAAAATATTGGGGGGTTTTTTCAGAATTGTTGGTCTTTTTTTGTTTATAGCACAAAAAAATAAAACTGCAAGGTGATCAAATACCACCATTAGAAATCTCTATTTGTGGGAAAAAAAGAACATAAATTTTGTTTGTGTACAACGTAGCATGACCGCGCAATTGTCAGTTAAAACGACGCAGTGCCGTATCGTAAAAAATGGCCTGTTTAGAGAGTGGGTAAATCCTTCTGGGGCTGAAGTGGTTAAACAATGAAAATTAATCTCTGCCATGACAAGCTGTGCATAGTGTTTTATATGAGTTAAGAATCCTCAGAATTTTCTTTTCTTTTTTTAAAAAAAAACATTAAAATAATGTGCCCTCAGTCAGCAGGAAATTCGTTTTCTTAAAGAGGAACTGCAGTCTGCTCACATAATTTGTAATAAAAACATCTTTGTCATTCAGAAGCTTCCCTCCAACCACTTTGCATATTATTTTATATACAGTATAATGTGATTCTGTACTTGCCAAATATGCTGCAGAAATCTCCCTCCACTAAGTCTGGCTGCATCCAGTTTAACTGTGTGCAGCTGAAGCTGCTGCCTGTTCACTTCCTGGATTTAAACAGAGTCACACAAAGGCACACCTCCAGCTCTGCAGCCCTGCAGCTCTGATTGGCCCTCTTATGACTCATCCTCCCTCCCTTCCTGGCAAACTCTCACAAGAGTGAGAGAGAGCAGTGGCGTCACTAGGAGGGGGTGGGGGTGGGGTAGAGTTGCCACCTCATCCCTTTAAACCTGAACATATTGATTACACAGGTGGATGATTAAGGTGGTAATTAAACTCACGTGGTGCCTTATCTGCACTACATTAATCTCAGAACCTCTATAATTCATATGTGTTTGGGTTTAAAGGGATGAGGTGGCAACCCTAGGGTGCAGGCTGTACCCGGGTAACACCCGCCAGAGGGGTGACATCTGCCAGAGGGGTGACACCTGTGGGCACCGGCATCACACGGTTGCACTGATCTGTGTCTCTCTCAGCAGACCGAAGCCGATGCCTCGAGTCCAACACAGGACAGGAGGAGAGAGCCTGAGGAGGGACACACCGCTGTGCCTATGCCGCGCTGTTCTGAGGTCTGAACAATGTATTGTATCTTAGATGGACATATGCTGGGGACGCTATGGGAGGGGAGAGGGGGGGACTACTAGCACAAGTGGAGAGGAGGGTCTGTACTGAGGGGGTGTCTATTTGGGGGTCTGCACTGAGGGGGATCTATGCTGATAAAGGAGGGTCTGCACTGGGGGATGTCTATGCTGATGGAGGGGGGGTCTGCACTGAGGGGGTGTCTATGGGGGGTCTGCACTGAGGGGGTGTCTATGCTGATGGGGGGTTTGCATTGGGGGGTCTGCACTGGGGGGATGTCTATGCAGGCATCTGCACTGAGGGGGGGTGTCTATGCTGATGGAGGGGGGTCTGCAACTGAGGGGGGTCTATGCTGATGGAGGGGGGTCTGCACTGGGGGATGTCTATGCTGATGGGGGGTCTGCACTGGGGGGTGTCTATGCAGGGGGTCTGCACTGAGGGGGGACTATGCTGATGGAGGGGGGTCTGCGCTGGGGGGGTGTCTATGGGGGTTCTGAACTGAGGGGGGTGTCTATGCTGATGGGGGGTCTGCACTGGGGGGTGTCTATGCTGTAGGAGTGGGGTCTGCACTAGGGGGGATTTTATGCTGATGAAGGGGGGTCTGCACTGGGGGTTGTCTATGGGGGTCTGCACTGAGGGGGTGTCTATGGGGGGTCTTGATGTCTGCACTGAGGGGGTGTCTATGCTGATGGGGGTCTGCACTGGGGGGGTGTCTATGCTGTAGGAGGGGGGTCTGCACTGGGGGGTTTCTATGCTGATGGAGGGGGGTCTATGCTGATGGAGGGGGGTCTGCACTGGGTAGGTGTCTATGCTGATGGGGGGTCTGCACTGGGGGGGTGTCTAGGGGGGTCTGCACTGAGGGGGGTCTATGCTGATGGGGGTCTGCACTGAGGGGGGTCTTTGCTGAAGGGGGGTCTGCACTGAGGGGGAGGTCTATACTGATGGAGTGGAGCTGTACTTAGTGGGGGTCTGTACTGAGGGAGGGGGGTCTGTACTGATGGGGGACTATAGTTGGTGGAGAGGGGATGACATAAATTTGTTTCGCACCGGGTGACACCAACCCTAGTGACATCACTAAGAGAGAGAGCTGTGCATGATGTCAAACGCCTAGGTATTTTTCCAGAAAAAGGAAGTGGGCTGTACAAGGTATTTACTGGCAGAAAAAAATTACTATCCAAAGTTTAAGCAACAAGGGCAGATGATTTAATAGATGGGAAGTTGGAAAAATTAGTTCAAAAAGTTCAGCTTTAAGTTTGAAAGAGGATATATTTGCTCCCCCATTAACAATCCCAGCAGGGGGTGGTAGAAACTGGAACTAGGTGCAAAACCTTAGGATATCAATGGTGATTTATAAATTAAACTGTTCTTAACAAGAGTTAGTGGCTATTTTTAATATACTTCAATTTGTCAGTTTATTCTAGTGGTTTGGCATCCTACTTATTCCCAAAGTACTGTAGGAATAGTAATTATTTCCCAATGAAGGCTGCTCAATGTAGGATGTTTATAACTAGAAAAGAAGGAAGAGAGGGCGCACCGACCTAGTGCATTGCCACTGATAGCGTTTATTAAAAAAGGTAAAATAGCAAATGAATACTCACAAACGAGCATGAATGACAAGCATGAACATTAGCTGCAGGTACGCAGTGACAGACATCAGGAAGAAACTGGGACCAGACATCAGGTGGATACGGCAATGGCTGATGCGTTTCGGGGGAGAACCCCTTTCCTCAGAGCCTAAGCGGGTGGTGACTGCTCGCAAGTGGGAGCTCCTCTATATATGTGTGCATGCCTGTGGCTATGCATCCCAATCGCCCCCAGCACCAGCCCACAATGGCCACTCCCACTTGTACAGGAAGCGCAGCCCTCCAAGATGAAAAAGCCCTCCCTGGTGTCACTGTATCGCTACAGTAACACCATGGCGATAATTCCCCACACATCCAAAAAAGAATATGTATATACACACTGATCCATCAATAATATATCAATAAGTGCGGTTAGTAGGCCATATCTAGTGTACAAGAATGGACTTCTTATGCAGGCCAGCGGAGGTAATCTAACAGGAGCAAAACATATGTGCAAATATATATATATAGACGGAGGTGGCCAGGCAATAATATCATCTGTGCCAGCCCCGCAGTTATCGCATATTAGGGGATGTGGTGGAGACAGCACATACCAGGAGAAGCATCGGGGAACCTTTAGGAGCCATCGGTCGCTGGTGGAACGCACGCCACCTTGATGACCAGGAAGTGCGGGTACGTTTGCGCTCCACCAGCGAGTTCCGGCTAACCTGGACGTCGCCTCCGCCTACGCATGCGCGGTGGACCCAGCCCGGAAGTGCGGGTGGATATGCGTTCCACACGCTACCTCCGATCACTAAGGCCCAAGCGCTCACTATGGGTGGTGATGTATGGATGCGCGCGCATCCCCACTAGGCAGGCACATTCAGGATAATGAATATAAGAGACTAGTCACCCCCTGGATGAGCTAGGTCTGATTGTGTTAAATACACAATCGGGGGGGGGGGGGAAGGAGGAGGGAGGGGAGGGACAGAGGGGGGAGGCTGATGCTGGAAGTCAACAAGGACACACAGAAAGCACAAACATACTACACAGAGAAAGTCAGCCTCATAGGGATGGTCGTTAGAAAGTCCCCAGTATAATATGGGAAATACAATTAAATACAAATTGCACAGATACAATCGTTATAATCCAGTTGAATATAAAAATATAAATAAAAATTACATATAAAAGTTATATATAAAAAAATATATGTAAATAGATATACTAAAATAAATATATCTATATCTATATATTGCATTCCATCATATAGTAAATCTTAATACAGATCTCATCTAGAGAATCTACATATGTGTATATGTATATATACATACACACACCCTCTCAAAGAATTATTATGCATGAGGGGAGTGATCTAATCTTACTTAATCCAACCTTGGAAATATAAAAAAATATATAGAATAGAATTAAAAATAATAAAAATACAAAGTAAGGACAGGACACAATGATTATTGTTAATAAATAGTATCATAGAAATTCATTATCAATAGGGAGGTGAACACAACATGTGCACAAATAAGTACACTCATGTTGACCCATTCTCATTTTCATATAAAGGAATGTATACAAACTAGACACATGTCATATACCAATGAGGCTATAACGGAAAATAAAGCACCTAGAGTAGGTGTTAGATTCCTAGCATGGGACTTTCTAACGCCATGTGCCCGCTGATTTCTGGTAAGTCGCAAAGAATATAAACTGTACCCAATGTAGAAGACACATATACTGTTGCAAATACACATAAAAAATATAAAATCACATGGCTAAATCATGCAAAAGAAACCCCTATACTGAATATTCTGAACGACTAACTATGTCCTAAAAGAGGAGGGGACCCCAGCAAAACAGGTGGGGACCCTCCCAATCTAGGGATGGATATTCTATAACTCCCATGGCCGTAGATGGTGTGTGTAATGGAAATAGCTATATATGGGGGGGGGAACGACTAAACATCACAAAGGACATGAAGACATTGAATTAATCAATGTACCTAGATATCGGGAGGGACCAAGATAAGGGGGGAAGTGGCGGGCTAGCAGAGATAGCACATATCATAGGACACTATGTAATTCAATTTCTTCATTCAGGCCTTTTGGGGCCAAAGTCCCCAAGGTGAAAATCCATTAAGCCTTTCTGGTACACAGTAGCTGGTACTTTTTACCACTGTCAAGATCATTGGGCATAGCTTCTAGGCCGAACACCCTAACGCCATCTATACTACTGTCATGAGCCTCAAGAAAGTGCCTTGGTATAGAATATTTATCTTTCTTAGTCAGGATGTTACTTCTATGTTCGTTCATTCTAGTTCTCATAGGTCTAGAGGTCCGATGTACAGACGGCCACATGGACAAAGGAGACCATAAACCACATAGGCGGTCCCGCAGTTAATAAATTGTTTTATCTTGTGGATCTTGCCATCTGCTCCTACTATGTCTTTTTTTCTGTGACACATTTAGTTACAATTTCCGCAGTTTGAGCTCCCACATCTATAACTGCCTGTCAGGAACGGTGTCATCTCCGGTTTCTCCTGCTGGTGGCACTATTACATTTAGCACCAAAAGGGTGTAATTCCAGTGGCCACCAGCGGGGGTCTCCCTGCCTGGACTGCAGACTTGTCATCAAGCACACCTGTCATGGTTTTGCTGGACTATATAAACCCGCCCTGAACTAGCCTCAGTGCTTCAGAATTCCTCTGCTAGCCCTTGCCCCTGCCAGTACCTGCTCTTGTTCCAGCCTGTTCCTGTTTGTTCCTGGACCCCATTTGTGTATCCTGTCCTTGAGCCCTGTTTCCTGTTCCCTGCTCCTTGGTCTGCTTCATTATTTCTGTTTTCTGTTCCCTTGTTTTGCCCATGCCTTATTGTTTATTTCATGTTTGTTTCCTTGCTTGTGTATTATATTAGTTAGATAGATAGTTAGGTGGGTTTGGGGGTTTGCTGTGTTTTCACCATTTACTTGTTTTTGATTTGCTGTCTTGATTTCACGTGTGTCTTTTATCATTAACAATGAAAATACCTTTTTTATTCATTTACTCATTTGTCCCTGATTCCTTGGTGCAGCGCAGCGATCTGATCACCTGCATTGGATGTTGTGTATCACATCCCCTGACACTGCCTTTTTGGTCAAAAATTGTTGTCCAAGGGCTAGTCCTCTGTTTTTGATCTTTTTCACCTTACTTGGGGCAATTAGGCTCCTCAGATCTTTAGGTCTTCTGAAAACCAGATTAGGGTGTGAAGGAAGGCTTGTCTTCAGAACTGGATCCGATTCTAGAATCCTCCAATTCTTCTTGAAGATTTTATGGATTAAGGGAGCCTTATTGTTGAACCTCGTGCAGAAACGTACTTGTTGTTGTGATGCATCTTCGTGAGGTCTCAACCTTCTTACGCCTTCACCACCAACATTATCATACAACTCAAGATATTTCTTGAAGGCTTCCTCGATGTGTTCATCCTTTATACCCCTTTTCCTTAAATTTGGTCTTTAAAACAAGGCTTTGTTCCTCATAATCCTGTTTCAGGGTGCACGTCCGCCTAAGTCTGCAAAACTGGCCATATGGGACATTACGGATCCATCTGGGATGGTGATGACTGCGGGCATGGAGGTAAGAATTGCCAGCACTTGGCTTAAAATGGGTTTTAGAATAAATACTTCCGAGCTCGTCTACTCACAATTCAAGATCTAAAAAGATCAGGGACTGATCTTTCACCACATGTGTGAACGAAATACCAAAAGGGTTCTTTGCACAGTGTGCTAGAAACCCATCTAGCTCTTCATCAGTGCCGCTCCAAATAATAAGAACATCATCGATGTATCAAGCGTATAATACCAAGTTCCTTCCAAAAGGGTTATTGGCCCAGATGTAATTAAGTTCCCAATAGCCCATGAATAGGTTCGCGTAGCTGGGAGCGAACCTGGCACCCATAGCAGTACTCTTCACCTGCCTATAGAAGCTATCCATGAACATAAAATAGTTATGAGTCAACGTGAAATCAATGCACTCGTAGAGGAAATGTGCTTGTGCAGGGTTGAAGAGATGTGCCTCCGCCAGGTAATACTCAATGGCTCTTAAGCCAAATTTATGTTGGATGGATGTATACAAGGATGCTACATCCAAAGACAACCATCTATAACTTTTCTCCCATGTATAGGTGCTCAGTATCTCTAAGGCATGGCTGGAATCCTTGATGACTGATGGCAAATTTGTTACCAACCCCTGGAGAAAATGGTCAATATAACTACCAAGGTTACTAGTCAGGCTGTCCATTCCCACAATGATTGGTCTACCAGGAGGCTTCTCCATATCCTTGTGTATCTTGGGGATATGGTAGAAGTATGGGACCACTGGATGTTTCGAATACAGGAATTAAAGCTTTTTCACCTTGGAGGGCTGTGCTTCCTGTACAAGTGGGAGTGGCCATTGTGGGCTGGTGCTGGGGGCGATTGGGATGCATAGCCACAGGCATGCACACATATATAGAGGAGCTCCCACTTGCGAGCAGTCACCACCCGATTAGGCTCTGAGGAAAGGGGTTCTCCCCCGAAACGCGTCAGCCATTGCCGTATCCACCTGCCTGATGTCCGGTCCCGGTTTCTTTCTGATGTCTGTCACTGCGTACCTGCAGCTAATGTTCATGCTTGTCATTCATGCTCGTTTGTGAGTATTCATTTGCTATTTTACCTTTTTTAATAAACGCTATCAGTGGTAATGCACTAGGTCGGTGCGCCCTCTCTTCCTTCTTTTCTTTTTGTAGCCTATGAATACCCAATATTCTGAAGAGGGCTGCAAGACGGCAGATACCACTGAAGCATTTTGGCCTTATCACACATTGAGAATTTAGATACCCGAGCGCAGGAGAGAATCTTTTTTCGGGGATGTTTATAACTACCAGGAATGTCAAAGATCCAGAGACCGCCTGGGTACAATGCTTCTTCCTAACACCGTAAGTTCACAGCATATTCCTAATATTCTGTTGACAAAGGTGCAATAAGTGCTGGAAAACCCAGGAGGGGATTTCTTGCCATCTTTATAAACATACAACAAAACAGAAAATTCACCCTGGGACTTTGAGTGAGGTGAGTATAGTTTAGCCAATAGACGTAACAGCAGTAAATCCAGTATACAAATGTATTCAAGTAGAGATAATACATGCATTGATGGCCCCAACAAATGCCAATTCAAAAGGGATACATGTAAATTAAATAATGGTGCATACCATATTTATCAGCATATAACACGCGCCGGCGTATAACACGCACCCCAAGTTTAGGAGGGAATTTTAAGGAAAAAAACTTTTAGGAGGGAAGTTTAAGGAAAAAAAAACTTACATTAAAATGCCCATCAATGCAGCCTTATCGTGTCCATCTGCAGCCTTGTCAGTGTCATTGCAGCCTTTTCAGTGTCAGTGCAGCCTTGCCCCAGTGTCCATTGCAGCCTTGTCAGGGCAGCTTTGCCCCAGTGCAGCCTTGTCAGTGCAGCTTTGCCCCAGTGCAGCCTTGTCAGTGCAGCTTTGCCCCATTGCAGCTTTGCCCCAGTGCAGCCTTGCCCCAGTGCAGCCTTGCCCCAGTGGTCAGTGCAGCCTTGTCATTTCAGCCTTGCCCCAGTGTCCATTACAGGCTTTGACAGATTTAAATATGCCACCGAGATTGCAGGGACTCGGCGGAGCGGAATGTGCGCCGCCGAGATCGTACGGACTGGGCGGAGCCGAGATACACATAGCATGGCTCTTCTCGGCGCCGCTCACAGTCATGCCCAGTCCCGCCCTATGATGGACATAAAACAGGTCCAATGGCGGGACTGGGCGTGACTGTGAGCGGCGCCGAGAAGAGCCGAGTACACTCGGCTATGTGTATCTCGGCTCCGCCCAGTCCCTGTGATCTCGCTCGTTCTGCTCCGCCGAGTCCCTGCGAATTCCGCGGCACCATATTTAAATCTACACTTGGCTATGTGTATGTCGACGGCGATCGCTCCGATTGATCACAATTAGTGGGGATCGGCGTATAACACCCACCCACGATTTTCCCCTGATTTTAAGGGGAAAAAAGTGCATGTTATACGCCGATAAATACGGTATATATAATAGCAATCATATAACACACAGGTATCTAGTGTATCTGACGCGTTTCGCGAGACCCAGCTTGCTCTTCCGGGGTGGATGCATGTAAAATGTACCTAGGATGAAAAAATACAAATTGGATGTATAGCGTAATATAAATTGTATAGGCACATGGTAAGAGGGGCCTTGATACAAGGAACCCCACACTCACCACTATACAAAACCAAAACAGCGGATGCGCAGCTCCTAGAGGGTGGCAGCAGATGTCTCGCCAGGGAGCTGACATAATATGTATTGTCATAGTGTCTCCCAGTGTTAGTACTCCCACAGCCCGCTCTAAAGACCTGACTGGGGCAGACTGATGCTAGTTGAGATCCGTTTGGTAGTGGAAAACTTCCTAAAGTTGGAGAGAGGTGTTTGCAGAGTGGGGATATGTCCGCCAGCAAAGGGCCCGTGTGCGATGCACAGAACGATCGTCTGGGGGGATGTGTTCACTCTGCAAAAGACATTATCGGTTTAGCGGATGTACGCTCATGTCACCCCTGTATGCCTGATCAACATATTTGGGGTGTCATGGCGTACACCTGCAGATAATCTCCCATCGGCAGAAACAGTAGTATAGTCCGGGTATGCTTTGTTCTCTGAACAAAGCAGAATAAGGATTCACAAACAAATGGTAAAAACGGGAGTCTTTAAGTCAAATTTTAAGTAAAATTGAGGGGAAATGTGAGTTACCCCTAAAGGATGGGATTTTTGAAGGAGACCGTTGCCCTGTGGAAGCCAGATCCATAAAGGGCTGGATAGTGGGATGTCGGATCACGCAATGACCAGAATGTCAGGAAAATATATTAACCGTGCCATTTTTCTAAAAATGAAAATTTAAATTTAAAGGGGACTATTTTATCAAAAAACCCAAATAAATCATTAAAGTGCTAATACGGTCATTTAATTTAAACAATTATGCATGCATATTGACACTGGTTACACGTAACCCTAGATATTATGTAAATAACCCAGAGGTGGCCCGAACCTGTGCCACCGGTGGCATATCCATACAATGGGCCACATATGGGTTAAAGCAAAACCAATATGCATGCATTTATTTACCTTGTATTGTATTATTTAAATTGGCGTTAATAGATTATTTGAATCCACAAAGAATTTTTTTTTTAACCCGTATATGTGTACATATATAAAAAATCCTATTTAGGAGTATATGAAACAAAAAGGGGAAGAGAGCCGCCAATAATATTATATTGCAGCGTATGTATAATATGAGTATATCAAATATAATAATCAAATATACAGCTAGAGTGTGAGAGGGATATATCACTGTAACATGATCTCTAATATACTAAGGCATACAGGGATTAGTGATACAATCCAACATGCCCAACAAGGCAGGTGAGCTCACCAAATAAGACGCCCATTAAGGCATATTAGCTACTCAAAGTTATAAACAGCATAGCTCAGTAAGAGAGAATACAGCCCAAATACCTCTAAAATGTTCAGCAACCCAGGACTCCATGGCGGAGGTACATCCGCCCGCTATGCTGTGCGCTCACTGTCTCCACTCTGTGACAATGAGAACTCTAGCAGCATCTCCTTAAAAATATGTGATGCCTCCGGAAGTGAAGGGTCAGTGATGACCCCTGACTACACTTCCGGAGTGGGAGCCCCTGTCTAGCGCATGCCGAGGCGAGCGGAGGGGGTGAGGGAGGGAAAGAAAAAGTCCCTACCCTCCGCCAGGGGCACCCAAACAGCACCACTAATAACCCTAGGTCCCGGGAAACCGAACCAATGAGGCCCCGAGCATAAGCCGTCACCACACTGGTACCACACAAGCATCTGCAAAAACTACATACATTGTGTTTAACAAAGAGAAGATGATTTGTGCCTGAACTATTAGTTACTATACATATGGAATAGATCAACATATGCAAAATAGTGCACAAATGATAGCCCTTAGTGCAGATATAATTGATTTGAATATATGGTCATATATTCAAGTCAATTATATATGGGCGCGATATGGGCCGTGATTGGCCTTACAGCGCATGCGCTGGACAGGGGCTCCTGCTCCGGGAGTGTAGTCAGGGGTCATCACTGACCCTTCACTTCCGGATGGATCACGTATTTTAAAGGAGATGCTGCTAGCGTTCTCATTATCACAGAGTGGAGACAGTGAGCGCACAGCATAGCGGGCGGATGTACCTCCGCCGTGGAGTCGTGGGTTGCTGAACATTTTAGAGGTATTTGGGCTGTATTCTCTCTTACTGAGCTATGCTGTTTATAACTTTGAGTAGCTAATATGCCTTAATGGGCGTCTTATTTGGTGAGCTCACCTGCCTTGTTGGGAATGTTGGAATGTATCACTAATCCCCGTATGCCTTAGTAATATATATCCCTCTCCCTCTCACACTCTAGCTGTATATTTGATTATTATACTGTATCTGTATCTGCAAAAGGATCCAATAATTATTTCTTCAGGGAGTCTTTAAGTTGTTGTGGTCGGAAACAGCGTTCATGATCTCAGGCTTCCTGTGATCATGACAAAGACAGGGGGCTGGTGATCGTACACGCTGCCCCCGCCCAGACACGCCCATAGGACTCCCCTAGTCATTGTTCATTGGTTGTTGTATAACCCCTCCTGTTTGAGGGAATGCCTGTGCTTGATTGGTCAACTGTGAAACCATGAGGCTCTATTGTTTATATGAATAAAAGTTAGCTCCCAGGAAGAGAGCAGGGCAGTCATGCTGAGATGAGGACGTAAGCTGTGGTCATGTCTGTTTATTGGGAAATGCGGGAAATAGAATGATAGGTAACATGCATTATACCATTAGATGAAATGGGCACTTATTAGCGCAAAAGGGTTTGGTGGGTTTTTCCACGACAGTTAAGATGGCGGGCCAGGACCTTGAGAGTGAACAGAACCTCCTTCACAATCGGATCAGTAGGCGGTCTGATGTGTTAGAGAGGTTCTGCTTTGCAAAAGTACAAATTTTTCGTCTTTTGGTATAATGCCGGGATTTTAATTGTATGTTTTTTATGTGTAAGTAACCGTATGTTGTGTATGATTTCTTAGTATTGATTGGGATATTTACCTCTGCTATGGGACCCATTTAATGCAACCAGGAATGTGTGTGCCATGCGGCTTGGCGGGGGAGGGGAGGCCAGGCATGGCTGTTCCATCACTTACAATGGGGACTGTTGGCTACTCCCTGTGGACAATAGCTTGGGGGAGCTCTTTTTGTTTTGAGATGAAGATCATGCATGCAAGCATCACTGTGGATATTTCTGAAATGTCTTGTTCCTATGGAAGCGTATGCCAGAGTAAGTATATGAACTTTATTTGGGAACAAGAGTGTATGTTTGAGTCGTGTTATTTTGTGTTTTATGTAACGTTGCTGTTTGATTGGAGAGCCTCTGTTGTTTGGTTGGCCAAGGTCCCTAGTAGTATACAGCTTAAAATGTTTGTAAGTGTTCATTTGTATGCCTCAAATGTGCAGTTTTTGTGGAGAAGTTTGTGTTTCTAGTGAAGAAATCTTAGTTTGTGCTGATTTTGGTGGGATCAACAACTGCATTTTATGTGTTAATGGCACCATTTTGTCATGGCCTGGCTTTCGTCTGCCATTTTCTTTTGTTGTCACCATGTGGCCTGGTTATCGTCGGCCATTTTCACCATGTGGCCGTGGCTTGATGTTCGTTTGTTGCAACTACCATTTCGCTTCTGCTTTATTTTGTGTTATGGGTGGAATTGCTCTGCTTTTGGGCTTAAAAAGGTGATTTTGGTTTGTAGAGGCGCAGTTTAAGGATTTTATACTGTTTAGCCCGTAAATCATCCCAGAGTGGAAATTGCTCCTATTTCAGGGGTGAGACACCGGGTCGAAGGCACCATTTTTGGTTTCCTTTGTGTGTGTGTGTAGCCATGCGGTCTGAGCCACCATCTTGCCTCTAGGCACCATTTCCTTTTAAGTGAATTCAAACTTTTCAGGTTTGGCTGTTTTTGTACTTTTTACATACTTTTCAGTGAAACTGTTGCGTTGTTTGTATTGAGTTTTGGGTTTGAGTGGGGTCTCTACTTTGCACTAAATTTACTAGCTTTAACTGAGTTTTTGTATTTTTAGTGGTGCGTGTTATTTTTATTCTTAATTGTTTTGGGTTTTATCGCTTTAGCTGAGGTTTGTATTGTATAGCCTGCAGTAGAAAAGAAAGGCTTTGGTTGACCTCCTTAAGCCATTTTTTTGCAGTTTCAGTTTTTGGCTTTTGTTGTGCCATAGATTTTTTTAATGTCTTGATAGACATAATATGAAACTAGTCTTCCCCTCCCCCTCCCTCTTCCTGTTCGTTGATATTTAAATAAACCAGTTAGATGGATTTTTAGAGCTGAGAAGGCAGGAAGTTCTTTACAAGATGTGATGTACAACAGGAAGTTCTTTGAGGTGTGCAACAGGAAGTTGGTGGGAGGATCTTGGGGTCTTTTGACTCGTGTTTGGAAGTATGTTTGATTTTTAAATTTAATTCCAGTTGTTTTATACTGTAATACAGTTTTGGGTAGAAAGCAAACAGGAGGCATCCAAGTTATTGTTGTAATATCTAGGTACAGATAGAAGCCATAAGATTGTTTTGAATAGTGGAGGATTTCATGGTATTTTGTAGTTGTCAGACAAGCACACTTAGAAGGCTGTATATCGTGAGACTGGTTGGGCCATGTATAATAGTCAGAATTCCAGTGCGCGATTGTGTTAGCATAAACGTGAGGAGTAGTACGCTAGTAGCCCCGCTCAGGCCATGTACAATAATTGGAAAGTGGGGGGCCAGTTATAGTGATAAAGGCGCAAACAATAACCGCTCAAAGTAAATCGCAGGGTTCTCTGGACGCAGAGTCCACCAAAAAATCGATTCGAATCGTCATGGGCAATGGGTCATCCATGCACCCCAGTCAGACAGCTGCACAATACATGAAATCTGGGTATGGGGCTAAGGCCATTAGACCCCTTAACGATTGGCATATATGGTCAGAGGGTATAGTAAGGTGTATTCTTTGAGAAGGTACTTTTGATGTCTGGAGGTACGAGACCCCAGAATAAAAATACCTTGGAAGTAGTTCAGCTGTGGTTTCAGAAATCTGTAATGATGAGTGGATTGATGGATGTGTAGTACACGTGATTAAAATTCTCATGCCTGTTTTTGAACTTTGTGTGGCTGGTCCATACAAGTTTCTGAGATGCTCTTGTGTTTTTCCCATTGTATTTTTTCTATCGCAAAAAGAGTGAAGCATTCCATCTTGTTGTTTTTGTTTTTTCATTTTTGTTTTGGGAACTATGAAATATCTCCCCCACATTTGTATCTAAATGTTTGTCTCATGTTTTAGTCTTCTCATTGTTTGCATGTAGTAACAACAATATGTTTGAACCTACCGCGACAGCCCTCTTACGTGTCTCGGGTGTTGTATTTTAGTAGGAATGTGAAAGTAAGGGTTACAGAG
Organism: Lithobates clamitans; assembly: GCA_037952925.1. Classification (NCBI taxonomy): domain Eukaryota; kingdom Metazoa; phylum Chordata; class Amphibia; order Anura; family Ranidae; genus Lithobates; species Lithobates clamitans. Next base: position 212,435 of record JBBGZY010002273.1, on the reverse strand, counting down.
GGTTTAGTTATTGTCGGTTTTGAGGAATGTCAGTGACAATTTACCAATGTACACAAATGTTGTATTGTTTACCATTATTTGCAGGTTAAATATGAACGATAGAGTAATAACTTTTGTTTATAAGTATCTTTTCAGGTCCAAGGAGTTTCTGAAAGTGTATGTACATAGAAAGCAGGTGTATGTAGATAGCTGAACACATGAATAAATACAAACGCCTAAGAAGGTAAAAGTATGATAGGCTATTTCACAGTTTCATTGGTTTTTTTTTCTGCGCCATTCTAAACCCTGCATGTCTTCCTCCAGTTTGTAATGAGGAAGAGAAGGGGGGATGATAGTGGTGAGAATGATAATTTTTCAAACCAATAATACTAACCGCTCTAATTTTAGCCAAGTTTGTGACCTAGTAGGACGACTGTTTTTCTTTGATGGCATTTGAATCAGCAAGCAGCAGTCCGGTGAAGGAGGCTCCCATCCCAGATGCTAAGAACCTTTTTGTCAATGGTTCCAGGTAGTACATTCCAGATGGTAAGCCACGCAGTGACCACAGTCATTGAGTTAGGTTTTTTTGGAGGTCAACCAAAAACGCAGTTGTACTTTCCTCAGCAGCTGTCGACATTCCGAGCTGATGGGATGGGTGCAGTCACTATAACATGAACTTCAAAAGGTCCACCACAGGGTTCATGAGTCCCTCCTGGACCCTGACACAATAAACGGTTTACATTCTTTCCAACCAGGTGACTGGGTCATTGTAAAGAAGCTTGAGGGATGAGACAACTGGGTCCATGCCAGCCACTGCAAGAAGCTGCTCAACTGCACCAAAGGATGAGGAGTATCTTTGTTTATTTATATTTTTAAAGTGTATTTTCCAACTAGCTAAGAAAGCGAACAGGACACATTGTTGGGTCTACTCTGAGTCTCCACCGAGCTCTAGTACCCCAGCGATAATAGCGGTACATGATATATATGATGTTCATATTGGTATGAGGAGCATTGACAAACTAGTAAAATCCAAACAGACACTTGTCAATAGAATTTAACGATACATTTCTAGAGGGTAAAATTAGTTATAATTTTAACAATAGCTCTGGTTTTTGCCAGCTTTGGTATCGGGACAACTAGATAGCCCACAAGTGTGCTTCAACTTTAGTTTGGTATTAATGCGGGTCTACAGCTTATATGCAAGAGGTTCATGCGTCCGGGTGAAACTCGTCCCAGGATCTTATGTCACGGCCGATCGTGAGGCTCTGATAGCGCGAGAGAAGGTAAGAATGGCAGGGACAGCTGGAAGGGAATTGCTCACCAACCCTGACCACGTCTGGGCATGATTTCCTGCTTGTACAGGGTGGGGGCTTGAGCTTATGAAATGATTGAACAATTTCAATGTAACTGTTGAAGCTACAAGGAAGTTCCCACAGTCCAAGGGGGGTTTATGGGAATTCATAGTTAAAGCTTGCTGTACCTGGATCGGGGATACTGGTGACAAAGTTCAGGCCCATATGGATAAGGTTTAGATCCCTGCATGGCAAAGAGCCAGAGCTATAGCTAGTGAAGGTTGGAGTCCTTTTAAAGGTCTGGGAATCTTTGGGGATTTTTTTATTTTTCAGCAGATCATGGTTGAAGGAAGTAGGGGTGTATATATATATATATATATATATATATATATATATATATACTCATGTTGTTTTTGTTTCTATTCCTTCTTATATGCCGTGATGAGGTGCTACTGTTGCCTGATTGGACGAGTGACCAGAGCCCGAGCAGATGACCACATCTTCCTCTGAGATGAGACGCCCCGAAGTCCAACTCACGTACAAGACACAGAGGATCCCAGACCGATCGGCCTTCATGTCCTCCTCTAAGTCATCCCTCCTGAAGAACAGAGTCTACAAGTCAAGCCGTGTTTTTCTTTTTATGGACCTAAGGACTGATTAAGAAGAAGATTCACCGAGGGACACATGGGAGCATATGAAAAGAGGAGGAACTGTTGTGGAAATTTTATGAAAATGTAATTTAATATGTATTGTCATAGTGTCTCCCAGTGTTAGTACACCTGCAGCCTGCTCTAAAGAGCTGACTGGGGCAGACTGACGCTGGTTGAGATCTGTTTGGTAGTGGAAAAGTTCCTGAGGTTGGAGAGAGATGTTTGCAGAGTGGGGATACGTCCGCCAGCGAAGGGCCCCTGTGCGATGCACAGAACGATAGTCTGGGGGGGATGTGTTCGCTCTGCAAAAGACATTATCAGTTTAGTGGATGTACGCTCGTGTCAACCCTGTATGCCCGATCAACATATTTGGGGTGCCATGGCGTACACCTGCAGATAATCTCCCATCAGCAGAAACGGTTGTATAGTCCGGGTATGCTTTGTTCTCTGAACAAAGCAGAATAAAGATTCACGAACAAATGGTAAAAACGGGAGTCTTTGAGTTGTGGTGGTCGGGAACAGCGTTCATAATCTCAGGCTTCCTGTGATCATGACAGAGACAGGAGGCTGGAGATTGTACACGCTGCCCCTGCCCAGACACGCCCATAGGACTCCCCTTGTCCTTGTTCATTGGTTGTTGTATAACCCCTCCTGTTTAAGGGAATGCCTGTGCTTGATTGGTCGATTGTGAAACCATGAGGCTCTATTGTTTATATGAAAAAAAGTTGGCTCCCAGGAAGAGAGCAGGGTAGTCGTGCTGAGATGAGGACGTAAGCTGTGATCATGTCTGTTTATTGGGAAATGCGTGAAATAGAATGATAGGTAACATGCATTATACCATTAGATGAAATGGGCGCTTATTAGTGCAAACAGTATGGTGGGTTTTTCCACGACACAGCCAAGCCAAAATATTTTAGCTACACTAACAAAAATCCTAACATTACCTACTCTAGCACACTAGAGGGTGCTACACTAGCAACAATTGAGCCCCCAGCAACATAAGCCCCCCTCCAGCAAACCAGCAACAATAGACCTCCCCAGCAACAATAAACATCAATGCAAAATTAGACCCTTTCCAACAACAATAGGTCCCCCAGCAGCCAGCATAATTAGACCCTCCAGCACACCCCAACACCCCTTGCCATTATATAGAGTACCATTTAGTACTGAAGGTGCTGGAACTGCATTTCCCCACATCACCCCTGAAAAAAGCCCTCCTGCTGTAAGGAGCTGTGTGCAGGCATGTTGCCTTTTTAAATTGTGAAAAGTTTTCCCTACAGCTGATGACATCAGGACTAGAAAGAGGGACTGTCAGGAGCAGAAAGCATCCAACACTCCTGGAACCAGAAGTGGTAGGAAAATGAATTGCTTCATTTAAAAAAACTGGATAAGGAATCGACAGGAGAAAGCCCTCTTCAGCACCATTAGAGACAGGTTATGTTTAACCTGCTATGTACAAGGTGGTGACAGTGTCACCTTAAGGTTCCCTTCTTGCTCACAGCCTTTCAATATTGGGGATACCAACCTGTATGTCTGGTGTTCTTGGCTGTTAACATTTGGGGGTAGGGGAGACGCAACATAATTTTCTTAACTACAACAAAGTACAATAACAAACAAAAAAGGAAAGGATGATTCCCAAATATTAGTTGGTGGTGAATCAGTCTAGTCCCAGAGTAGAAGTTTGAACGTTGAAGATTATTCATTCATCTCTAATATAAACGTTTGCTTTATTAGAAGCACACGCCTATTAACTTTTCATTGCTACAATCTGTTTTATAACCAGAAATGTTATCAAACTGTAAACATGATTACAGGGAGATGTTTAGTGTAAATTATGTGCTTGTTCTCCTTCGTACAAGTGGAGGAACTTTTTTTTTTTTCAGAGCCATTGAGAAGCGCAATAAAGACAACAGCTCTTTAAACTGCACTGATACTGATAAGGCATTAATAATTAGAAGAGCTCATTTGCTGAAAGTTTTGCTGACATTTCTTTCTGCTTTAGGTGGTGCTTTTTTCACATGAGTGCCAAAGGTTCACTATAAATACCATCTGCTCACATTGAGAGTCATCACTTTCATTAAACATCAGACTGTGCTCTTTCATCTACGTATGTAACAAGAAAGTGACATCCTTTACATCATGGTGAAGCTTGTGCTACCAAACCCTGACCTGGAAAGCAGGATACAAACATATGAGGAGCTTGAAATACTAGAAGAAAAAGAGGCAGGCGAAAGACCACAATGGGATAACAAAGCACAGTATATGCTTACCTGTATAGGTTTTTGTGTAGGACTTGGAAATGTATGGAGATTTCCTTACCTGTGTCAAAGCCATGGAGGAGGTATGTGCCTTAAGATTTATTATGATAAAAGTACAATGTAATAACCAAACTGTAGAAAGCTGTGTAGATGTTTGAGCAAAACAGTTTTATTCCTCTCTTTATTTAACATATAAGTATGAAAGTGCTTATTTATAAAAATAAAAAAAAATCAGTTTGTATAGACTTACTTACACAGGAATGTTAATAAATGTGTTTTTTTGTATGTTGTTATTAGGGGTGAGATTGACACTTTTTTATTTTTCTGAAGATTTCTGTGAAATTTTGTTGAAATTTATTAAAGTCGATGGGGAGGATAAAATTAGGGTGGCTTTTGGTTGTTCTTAAGGGGAGAAAATGCTTCTAACTTCAGGAAGCATTCGTTATCACACACATTGATTTTTCAGCTTGTTGAAAAATCTCAGCATTATGAAGCAAAGAGTGAAAATAAGCGCTTTTGACATTAGGAAACATTCGTTATCACAAACATTGATTTTTCACCATCGCAGAATGGTAAAGCAAATTTTAAAGAATAACGAAAGAAATTGTTCACTCGTGTACCTCTGTAAATAAAACAGGTAGCAAGACATGTAGTAGAAGTTGCTGGTGTATTCAAAGACAGGCGTATGTCTCCACATCTGTCATTATTGGGAAAACATCTGCCTGTTTGTGCCCACCCTTAAGCTGGCCATACATGGTTGGATTTTTGTTTGAACTTTCCTACAGAAATTCAGAAATAAAATTCAACAAAACATTCTTTCTTGCCTTCATTGAATCAACTCATTTTGTTCATCCAGACCTACTATTTAAATGGAATCCCATGACCCTGCTTTGTACTTGGACACTAAACAAAATAATTTACTTTGCATGCTCCATGAGTGATTTCCATGTGGCATTGTAATATTTATCTGATGACAGACCCATTGGAAGCATAATACTTTTAATAATGAGTACATTTCTCTCTTGGGTGATAGATCAGACAAATTAGAAACCACAGAATATACTGAGCCCATTTTTGGGTTTATTTCTTAATCTAAGTTGAACAAAAGCCAGTGCATTTTGAAGGTTCCAAGGTTTCCTTAATTCAGGGCATAAACACTTGTTTACATGCATGAGTGCTGAACAAATTATAGACAGTGGTTTTTGGTGTGTGTACTGCATAGCTCTAACGGCTAGTTTAAACAGTCAGGGATGATGCAGATAAGTGGTTATCCTCACAAAATTAGGTTTTGGATACAGAAGTTAATCTTTAAGATGTTGGCTTCTGTTTTCTAGGACAAAGGTGGGATACTACTGGTTACCTACCATGAAAGGGTGCAATATCACAGCAAGCAACTACACATCTCTACTGGAATAAAGGGAACCAGCATTAGTCTCCAAACAGCTGAGGAAGATAGCACAATAAGAGAGACTTGGAGCATAAAAAGGTTGGAAGCATAGGCACAGGGTACACATCTAAAAGCAAGCTCTATATGACTGAGTGTCAAGGGTTCTGGCAAACAGAAGAAAGCCAGAGGGGCTTTAGGGATGATCCAGAGAAGAGGAGAGAAGCAGTCTTTGGAAAATATCTGGCATCGGGTGAACTTTCCACCTCTCACCTATTGTTTCATAATTTAAAAACATTTTTCAAATAAGAAGAATATGGTTTGAGGTTGTCACAACAGCTGGCTGGTTTGCAAGGTCCTCAAAGGTGCTCATTCTCATCAAAAATGTAAAAATGGGTAGCAACCTGTCTTCGGTATTAGGGATGATCTGGATGTTTGATAAATGGGGCGCTCGCAGGAAGTTCGCCCGCTCTGGAGCGCCCCATAATGCACTGCAAGATCACAGTGCATTGATGCGGCTAATTGGCCAAAGCATGCACATGACCTGTCACAGCGCGATGTGCTGTGTGAGTCAATTTCATGGTGTGTGCCTGCCCATTCTAATTTCTTGCCCTCCAGAGTCCTGTCCCTGAGCTACTTATTATATTAAAAATAAAATAAGAAATACGTTTTTTCCTTAATATCTACCTTAAATCACACCACTAATTGCATATTGTACTTGTTTGTAGCTTAACCACTTCAGCCCCGGAAGGATTTGCCCCCTTAATGACCAGGCCCTTTTTTGCGATACGGCACTGTGTTGCTTTAACTGACAATTGCATTGCTGTACCCAAACAAAATGTATGTCCTTTTTTTCCCACAAATAGAGCTTTTGGTGGAATTTGATCACCTATGCGCTATAAACAAAAAAATATAGGTGGCACTGATGAGGCGTGGACTGTGTCAGTAGTTTTTTATTTTAATTTTTTTTACAATTTTTTTTTATTATTTTTTACAATTTATATATAAATATATATATTTATTTATTTTTTCTTTTATTTTGGGGCGAGGGGGGTGTGTTGTCAGTGTTTCTTTTATTTCATTTTTTCATTTTTTTAACAATTTAACTTTTAAATATTTATTACAATTTTTTTATTATTATTATTTCTTTTTTATCAGCCCTGTTGGGGGGGCTTTGGTGAGATATCAAGGGGTCTAAACAGACCCCTGACATCTCCCCTTTGAGACAGGGAAAGTGACTAAGGACACAGATTCCCCAGTCCCTTTCTCTGCAGCCTCAGCTGCACTAAAGATGAATGGACAGGAGACAGAGGCTCCTCCTCATTTATAAACTGAAGCATCGTAAACACTGTTTACAATGCTCAGTTATGAATGGACAGAGTCAGTGATCACTGACTATGTTCATTCAGAAATAGAAGGAGCCGGTAAAATGACAAATTTACCAGCTCCTTCCTCCGCTTTCCATCCTGACAGATCTGGGATAGGGGGGGACTGGAGGAGGACACGGAGGGGGACAGGAGGAAGACACAGAGGACCCAGGGAGCCAGAAGAGGACACAGGGGACAGCCGGGGGTGATTAGTGCAGGAGTAAGGGCAGTTACAAGTTACTGATCTCCCTGTATATCTTTTAATAAAGCAGCTGAAAGCCACGGGAGGGAGAGGAGGAGAAGCAAGTGTCAGCTGCTTTATTAAAAGCCACACAGGGAGATCGGTGCTTGTAACTGCCCCCACCACCGTACGATCACCTGTGAGGCTGCCCAGGTATGGGATCAAGCATCAAAGCATTTGCACGAGTACAAGTAATCATGCAAATGCTTGGTATCGGCAACAATATCGATACTAGTATCAGTATCGGTGCAACCCTACCGGGACTATACAGGTACCATTAGGAAGGAGATCACAATGTCCAAAAGTACCTGCAAGGATTGCTAGGCACTCCATTCCAGTGCCCAGCACAGGATTCCATTTTAGAGAGCAGTTTCCCAGGTATGGAATGAAAAAGCCCTTCTTATTGCTGAGGGTGGTTCACAGCAACAAGTGGGCCATAACAGGCCAGCTGGCCATGAGTTTGCGGAAAGCTGATTTATAATATAGACAAAATTCATGAATAGAGAAGAGAAAAAATGATTTAGATAATTCACAGTCATAGTTTATCTTACATTTTTATTTAAACGGTCCTTCTAGCCATCTGGACTTTAGCATATTGTAATATATTTAATAGGCAGTGCCATTGAGAACGTGCAGCTATGAAAAAAAGAATAGTACAACAGTAAGAGGGACTTTTCATACAGCTTCAAGGGAAATATTTAAAAAATACACAAATCCCTTAAATAACATGCTAGGGGTATGCTAAAACTGTATGTGATATTAAATATGATTTATACGGACAGTTGCAGCAACAGCATACACTCACAGTGCATTTTTCTCTGTAGAATTGATTTTTGCTTTTACAAATCGCTTGGCTTTTATACAGCAGCGACATCCCAATTTGATTAATTTCAGTTTAGAAAAATCTTTTTTTCTTGGTTTGACTGGCACATAGAAATTGACCAGTACTTTGCTGTAGCTGATCAGGTTATAACTGATGCAAAACTGTCCTGCCCAATTTGTATTAAGCTCACATCAGAAATGAAGAGCCCACAGATATGACAACAGCATAGTTGCTAACATTGTCAAAAAATGTATAGGGACACTTTTTTGTTTGTAGGCGGATTCTTATTATAATTAGGGGTGGGGCATTTGTTTGTAGGCATGGTGTAGCGGGGAAAGGAAAATGTGGCACGTGAAGCATGGGCGTGGTTTAAACTAAATTTTGGGCGGAGCTCAAAGGGACTGTGGTTCATGCCTGAGAAGAACGAGGGATGGAGGGAGAAAGAAAGAAAGAAATAGGGAGAGAAGGAGAGAGAAGGAAGGAAAGAAAGAGGGATGGAGGGACAGCAGGCCCAGATTCTACACCACAATAGCAATATGTGTATTCCAGAAAATGTAACAATCAGCAGATAAAGATACTCCAAACACCTGGTCAATCATCACGGCACCATGATTGTCATGGTGTCAGGATGAATGAAGCGAATTATTTCTATTATTATATTGTAATATAAAATGAAATAGTTCAACTCACCATAATGCAGAATCAGTGGGAGCCCTGAGCATGTCACTTGCAACGTCGCCTGCCACCAGATGCCATTAGGTGTCCCCAGCAAAGTCCCTCCTTACACAAGGCATTCCCAGCAGAGTCCCTCCTTACACCAGGCATTCCCAGCAGGGTCCCTCCTTACACTAGGCGTCCCCAGCAGACTCCCTCCTTACAACAGGCATTCCCAGCGGAGTCCCTCCTTACATCAGGTGTCCCCAGTGGAGTCCCTCCTTACATCAGTGTCCCCATTGGAATTCCTCCTTACATCAGTGCCCCCTGTGGAGTCCCTCCTTACATCAGGTGCCCCTAGTAGAGTCCCTTGGCTCTGCCTCTTGTCGGACATAGCAGCAGGCCACGGGGCGGAGGGTGGGCGGCGGTTCCATTTGTATGCAGGTCTCTTTCTCCATGTGTTCAGTGAAGAGGGAACACATGGGGAAAGAGACTTGCTAGCCAGAAAGAGTTCCTGCGGCCATATTTTCAGAGCCAGAAGCTGCTGCCAGTGCCAAATAAAGTCCCGATACCCGGGACAAAAGCGAAATCCCGGGATTTTGATCGGGACACGCTCAGATCAGGACGAGGGTCCCATTATTGGGATTGTCCTGAGAAAATTGGGACTGTTGGTAAGTATGCAACAGTGCAATTTGGCCAACAGCAGGAGCGTTTTACATCAATTAGAACGGGAACAACTGCAGAAAACCACTGGCCAAATTCCTTGTGGCAGTCAAAGCTTGAATATAAAGTGGGAATTGGCCAAAATGTACTGGGAATAGAATGCATGCAGCTAGTTTATTTCTGCAGCAGGTAAATAGCAAGACTACCTAATTTTACAAGAGATAAAGAGTACAGGCTGGGGCTCTGCTTCAAGAATTAGTATACGGCATAGGATACAACAGTGGCAAATTGCCCAGTTTCAGGACTGCTCTAATCTGAGAAAATATGCCAAAGTGTACTGCAGACAAAAGTACAGGCAGGTGTTTTACTACAAGAATTTGGCAACCAAAGATAATACAATAGTGTAAAATTAGCCAACATCAGGACAGTTTTAATTAGCCATAGTAGGCCCTAACTGGTGTGTTCCTAACTTTGATTTTATCTCTAAGGATAGGGGTGTGTGTTGAATGTGAGTAATATAATGTAAAGTAGTTTGGGTGCTCATTATTCTTGCACTTTATGTTTTGGTTAAATTATGTAGCGGTATGCAGCAAACAAAAGGAAGCTCCAAGAACAGATGGTCAATAACTAGTGAATGCTCCACTTTGAACAGGCTTATCTTAAAAGGTCCTATCAGCAAAAATAAAAAAAAACACACACGAAAGAAATGAAAACCCCAAAAATACTAGTCTTGAAACAAAATGTCCTGCTGCTGGCTAATTTCACACTGCTGTTTCACCTGCAGTTTCATTATTCTAATGCCGCGTACACACGAGCAGACTTTACAGCAGACTTTGCCCGGCGGACGGGATTTCGACGGACAATTCGTTCGTGTGTGGGCTCCAGCGGACTTTGTTTTCTCAAACGTTGGATGGACTTAGATTTGAAACATGTTTTAAATCTATTTGTCGAACTTGAGTCCGGTCGAAAAGTCCGCTCGTCTGTATGCTAGTTCGACGGACAAAAAGCCACGCTAGGGCAGCTATTGGCTACTGGCTATGAACTTCCTTGTTTTAGTCATCACGTACGAATTCAACGGACTTTGGTGGATTGTGTGTAAGCAAGTCCGTTCATTCGGAAAGTCCGTCATAAAGTCAGTCAAAGTCTGCCGGGCAAAGTCTGCCGTAAAGTCCGCTCGTGTGTACGCGGCATTAATGATAGTTGATAGTAATTGGCCAGCAGCAGGGCAGTTTTGCTCTCTTTTTTTAAAGGGAAGACTTGCAGCAAAAAGTTTGCTATGGACGGAACAACAGCTAAAACTGCGTGCTAACCTCAAATTAACCACAAAACAAAATGAAAACAAAAAAGCCCCAAATAATACCTATGATAAACTGTTCGGTAGCAGACTAAATATCATCCAGTAGGTTTGTAGTAATTTAATAATTTTGTAACACCTGAGACACCAGGATGCAAGAAGAAAAGTTAATTTCATGGCAATGCCCGAGACAAAAATCTCACCTTACCATATGGAAGGAAAGGTGCTGCAAAAATGTATAATGATCTTATAGCTCTCACTCACCTGGTCACAAATTGCTTCAGGATATGTAATTTAGAGACAGGCAGGATAGGATTTTATTTAATTTTATGCACTGGTGATGAACCCAAGAGAAAATCTACAGTTAAAGCAGAACAAAATGTTTGCAAATGCTCACCTCCCCAACAATGGTCTGATGTCTGCGTTGTTATGTTCCCCCTAGCTTCTTCCAGGTTCCAGGTCTTTGGTCTTTTTGATTGATCAGTAAGAAATTATGCAGCTCACTTCATTCACCCTGACAGTTAAAAAAATAAATAAGGAGGCAAATTAGAAGGCAGATATATAAATCAGGTAAAGCTCAAGGGAAGCATTCTTTTGGTCGATTTCCCAGGATGACACATGCAATGTCAACATCACTTCTAATACCATTGGGGGGAAATGCTTTCTGTGTAGGAGTGGCAGTGCATTTCAGAGCTTTTGCCCTCTGTCAGGCCTCCCTGCTATACATGTTAAATTGGGAGAAAAAAATGCATAGGATATTATGAACAAGACTCTAATTACAATTTACATTATAAACTCTAACTAATAAAAATGTTAATAGCATTAAAAATAAAAAAACGGAATTGCAAATACGTCAACATTTTTTTAAAATCTTAAACTATAATATACAGAATATATATTGGTACCCACATCTCTATCTGAAAAAGTTAAACTTCCCTGAATAAGCCAGTGGGGGTGGGGGGGGGGGGGGAAGGTGGGGATGGATCATACATAAAACAAAATTAAGGCTGCACCACCTATTCACTTGTATAAATATCCAGTCACCAAAAACATGTAATTATTACAAGATGCAAACTACAAGTGCTTAACGTCTCTTTGGCGTTTCTTCATATAATATTCGCAATTCACAATCCACCAATGTGCAGTTCAAAATCTAAAATTGCATCGATCTTTCACACTGTACTCAGTGATTCCCACCACCGCTGTACCTACATGCTCACCTCCAGATGTGGACCTGTGAGGTCACAATTGCCTTCTTCCTTGGGGATCAATCCAGCTTGCGCTTTGTTGGTAATGCTGGTGGTACTTCTCTGTCTATGCTCCAGGTTGATGACCCATAGGTCATAAAAAGTATAAAGGTGTGTGGCCCTTTTAAGAGTTATAGGGGCCCCTCAAGGTGCAGCACCTTACTTTATATATAGACTTCCCCCTACTGGCTAATCAGGGGAAGTTTTAGCTTTTCTAACAGAAGGAGATGTGTGTACCCACATATACAGTATATAACAAAAGTGAATACACCCTCACATTTTTGTAAATATTTTATTTTATCTTTTCATGCGACAACACTGAAGAAATTACACTTTGCTACAATGTAAAGTAGTGAGTGTACAGCTTATATAACAGTGTAAATTTGCTGTCCCCTCAAAATAACTCAACACACAGCCATTAATGTCTAAACCGCTTGGCAACAAAAGTGAGTACACCCCTAAGTGAAAATGTCCAAATTGGGCCCAATTAGCCATTTTCCCTCCCCTGTGTCATGTGACTCGTTAGTGTTACAAAGTCTAGGGTGTGAATGGGGAGCAGGTGTGTTAAATTTGGTGTTATCGCTCTCACTCTCTCATTCTGGTCACTGGAAGTTCAACATGGCACCTTATGACAAAGAACTCTCTGAGGATCTGAAAAAAAGAATTGTTGCTTTACATAAAGATGGCCTAGGCTATAAGAAGATTGCCAAGACCCTGAAACTGAGCTGCAGCACCGTGGCCAAGACTCTACAAAGGCCTCACCATGGTCGACCAAAGAAGTTGCGTGCGCGTGCTCAGCATCATATCCATAGGTTGTCTTTGGGAAATAGACATATGAGTGCTGCCAGCATTGCTGCAGAGGTTGAAGGGGTGGGGGGTCAGCCTGTTAGTGCTCAGACCATATCCTGCACACTGTATCAAATTGGTCTGCATGGCTGTCGTCCCAGAAGGAAGCCTCTTCTAAAGATGATGCACAAGAAAGCCTGCAAACAGACTAAGGACATGGATTACTGGAACCATGTCCTGTGGTCTGATGAGACCAAGATAACTTATTTGGTTCAGATGGTGTCAAGCATGTGTGGCGGCAACCAAGTGAGGAATAGAAAGACAAGTTTGTCTTGCATACAGTCAAGCATAGTGGTGGGAATGTCATGGTCTGGGGCTGCATGAGTGCTGCTGGCACTGGGGAGCTACAGTTCATTGAGGGAACCATGAATGCCAACATGTACTGTGACATACTGAAGCGGAGCATGACCCCTTCCCTTCGGAGACTGGGCCGCAGGGCAGTATTCCAACATAACAACCCCAATCACACCTCCAAGACAACCACTGCCTCGCTAAAGAAGCTGAAGGTAAAGGTGATGGACTGGCCAAGCATGTCTCCACACCTAAACCCTATTGAGCATCTGTGGGGCAACCTCAAACGGAAGGTGGAGGAGCGCAAGGTCTCTAACATCCACCAGCACCGTAATGTCATCATGGAGGAATGGAAGAGCACTCCAGTGGCAACCTGTGAAGCTCTGGTGAACTCCATGCCCAAGAGAGTTAAGGCAGTGCTGGAAAATAATGGTGGCCACACAAAATATTGACACTTTGGGCCCAATTTGGACATTTTCACTTAGGGGTGTACTCACTTTTGTTGCCAGCAGTTTAGACATTAATGGCTGTTCAGTCTTAACTGATCAGAGTTGCTTAATGCTTAATCTTATCAGAGTTGCTGCTGAGTCTGCGCATATTATCATACTGTAAGAGCAGGTCCAGTGAGCCAGTGGCAGAATTTCCACACACATGCCCAATAACTATTACTAAATCACAGGGTGCCTTGTGAGCCGCACTGCTGATACCCTTGATGTGCCCAATTATTCTTGCTTACTTGTAAGTGAGCTATTGTTATTCTATAATGTGCACTTTTAACATAACATTTTTGCCCTCCTTGCATACCGCCCAACCGTCCCGGATTCACTGGAATTGTTCTGGGATTTGATCCAGTGACTTGCTCACAAGCACACAATAGCGCGGGCACCAACACCCAACCTGCAGCTTGTGCGGGATGTCTCGGGTCCTGCATTGCTGTGTATATGTGACAGGCAGCCAGCGGTGAGACATGCCAGCTGCCGCACACATACACAGTGCACAGCAGAGCAGCTTGCAGCTCCTCCTTAAATGATGTGATGCAGACAGGAGGGGAGAGGCAGGGAGGAGTCATGTGATGCTCGGATCTATGGTGGTGGTGGGGTGGGCTCCCCGCTTCCTTACCCTGCCCCCAGATTTCACATGTGCTCCCCCCCATGGATAGCATACCTGGCTGCTCGGGGAAGTGACAGCAGCTGTGCTCTCTCTCTCCTGTCATTCCAGCAATCCTCCATATGGCAGGTGACACCAGATCCATAGATTGGACTGTATACTGTATGATTTGCGCCCCCTATGTCCTCCAAGAGCTGCTCATCTTCCAGAACAAGAAATGTGGATGGGGGGGCGGTAATCATACAGTGTACAATTTGATCTATGGATCCGGTCAGTGTCATGTGCTATATAGAGAAGCTCTGGTATTACGGGAGGGTGAGAGGTTTGTAGAGGGGAGGGGGGGGGGTTTCTATTTGCACAGGAAAGGTAAATTTGGGCAGGGGTATTTTTGCTCGGAGGAAGAATGGGGGGATTTGACCCCCTGCACCCTGCCCTTTTGACTCCTATCCTCTGTCCTGCTGACCCCTGTAACCTGTCCTATTGTCTCCTCTCCTCCATCCTGCAGACCCCTGTACCCTGCCCTATTGACTCCTGTCTTTCGCCTTGCTGACCCCATGTATTCTGCCCTACTGGCTCTTGTCCTCCGTCCTGCTGACCCCCTCAACTCTGCCCTATTGACTCCTGTGCTCCTTCCTACTGACCCCCTGTACCCTGCCCTATTGACTCCTGTCCTTCATCCTGCTAATCCCTGTACCCTGCCCTATTGACTCCTGTCCTCGGTCCTGCTGACCCCTGTACCCTGCCCAACTGAGTCCTGTCTTCCATCCTGCTGTCCCCTTTACCCTTCCCTACTAACTCCTGTCCTTTGTCCTGCTGATTCCTGTCCTCTTCCCTTGTGACCCTCCTTCTCTGCTGCACTGACCCCTGGGCCCTGCTGACCCCTGTATAGGTACAAGGAAGCCCAGGTTTTGTTTAACCACACTTCTTAAGCCCCTCCCGCTGTTAACAGTTTGGCCACACCCACATTTTGCTAGACACGCCACAGATCGTTTCCGCCTGGTGTCCCTTATTCTGAACTTCAAAAAGTTGGGAGGTATGTCCTTGTTTTGTATTCTGGTAACTGTATGTGTTTACTACCTGTAACAATAATATTTAGTATTTGAATTATTTTATTTTCATTTGAATGCAGGGGATAAACTTTAACGTTGCTGGGGAGTTAATTACAACAGTTAAATATAGTTTAAAACTTATTTAAAAAAGGACAAGTGCTGTAAATTCTAAATAAAAGTGATATCTGAAGTTGGGATGCAGTTTGTTTGTCATTTAAAGTATATCCTATGAGGATTGCACTGCACGTTATTGTTAATACAACACAATTATGTGAATGAGCTCTACAAGTATTCTGCATTTTGACAGTTTTGCATTAGGAAGGAAGGATTAAAATGATAAAAGGTGACATCTAGTGGCTCCTACAAGTAAGTATAAAGTGGAAAAATAGTTTATTGGGTCTGTAACAGAAATAGGAACCTCTGTTATACAGATGACTACCGATGAGAAGCTATGAGATTTGGCAAATCTACTTGCTGAAGGGAGTGGGTCCCAGAGCTCCTTTTTGAGCAAGTGTGGAAAAACATTACACAGCACACTGAGCACTGAATGAAGATTAGATGTTCGTTTATTCAATAAATTGGACCTATTTTTATGAACTTTATGTTTGAGAATACTTGACTTTTTATGTTGAATAAACACACAGATAATCACTGTTTGACCATGTATGATTTTGTTTGATGAGTTTGATGTGATTTATGTGATTTGATGTGATAGCTGTATTTATAGCACTGAACGGTGGCAACTGACATTGGTATTTACCATTTAGTGAAATTTTGAGTGTGATTATACTGCAGCTGCATGAGTTTGGGTTTATGTAATGATTTAAAATTTCTATTTTGTGCACTTTTCTGTTTTTTTAATATTTAAAGTGTGTAGCGAGGAGATACTCATCACACATCAAAATAATGTCACTATGTGCTCTTATTGGAAACCCAACCCATTCACAATATCTATGTTAACATTTCCAACCCTTAAAAAATGTCTATAATATGCAATGTCATGACAGACAGGGATATTTCAGAGATTTCAGAGATTTACAATATAGTAGCACTCTTCAAAGAGACAGGGATTCTTTAAGTTCTGGTTAAGTGCATTAGAGATGATTCAACTATTTTAAAATATTATTTATTAAAGTATAACTAAAGGCAAAACATCCTGTTTGGCTATGGGACAGGGAAGAAGGTATATCTCCGCAATGGGACACAGATGGTGAAAAAAAATATGACAGGGGTTATAACCTTCCCTTGCTCTGTCCAAAATGAAAAAAAGTTTTGCCTATAGTTCTCCTTTAACCACTTCAGCCCCGGAAGGATTTACCCCCTTCCTGACCAGAGCACTTTTTACAATTCGGCACTGCGTCGCTTTAACTGCTAATTGCGCGGTCATGCAATGCTGTACCCAAACGAAATTTGCGTCCTTTTCTTCCCACAAATAGAGCTTTCTTTTGATGGTATTTGATCACCTCTGCCGTTTTTATTTTTTGCGCTATAAACGGAAAAAGACCGAAAATTTTGAAAAAAAATGATATTTTCTAATTTTTGTTATAAAAAAAATCCAATAAACTAAATTTTAGTCATACATTTAGGCCAAAATGTATTCGGCCACATGTCTTTGGTAAAAAAAAATGTCAATAAGTGTATATTTATTGGTTTGCGCAAAAGTTATAGCGTCTACAAACTAGGGTACATTTTCTGTAATTTACACAGCTTTTAGTTTATGACTGCCTATGTCATTTCTTGAGGTGCTAAAATGGCAGGGCAGTACAAACCCCCCCCAAATGACCCCATTTTGGAAAGTAGACACCCCAAGGAAATTACTGAGAGGCATGTTGAACCCATTGAATATTTATTTTTTTTGTCCCAAGTGATTGAATAATGACAAAAAAAAAAAAAAAATTTACAAAAAGTTGTCACTAAATGATATATTGCTCACACAGGCCATGGGCATATGTGGAATTGCACCCCAAAATACATTCAGCTGCTTCTCCTGAGTACGGGGATACCACATGTGTGGGACTTTTTGGGAGCCTAGCCGCGTACGGGGCCCCGAAAACCAAGCACCGCCTTCAGGATTTCTAAGGGCATAAATTTTTGATTTCACGCCTCACTACCTATCACAGTTTTGAAGGCCATAAAATGCCAAGATGGCACAAAACGCCCCCAAATGACCCCATTTTGGAAAGTAGACACCCCAAGCTATTTGCTGAGAGGCATGGTGAGTATTTTGCTGCTCTCATTTGTTTTTGAAAATGAAGAAAGACCAGAAAAAAAAAAATTTTTTTTCTTTTTTCAATTTTCAAAACTTTGTGACAAAAAGTGAGGTCTGCAAAATACTCACTATACTTCTCAGCAAATAGCTTGGGGTGTCTACTTTCCAAAATGGGGTCATTTGGGGGGGGGGGGGGGTTGTGCCACCTGGGCATTCCATGGCCTCCGAAACTGTGATAGGCAGTGAAGAGTGAAATCAAAAATTTACGCCCTTAGAAAGCCTGAAGGCGGTGATTGGTTTTCGGGGTCCCGTGTGCGGCTAGGCTCCCAAAAAGTCCCACACATGTGGTATCCCCGTACTCAGGAGAAGCAACAGAATGTATTTTGGGGTGTAATTTCACATATCCCCATGGCATGTTTGAGCAATATATCATTTAGTGACAACTTTGTGCAAAAAAAAAAAAAAAAAAAAAAATTTGTCTCTTTCCCGCAACTTGTGTCACAATATAAAATATTCCATGGACTCGACATGACTCTCAGCAAATAGCTTGGGGTGTCTACTTTCCAAAATGGGGTCATTTGGGGGGGGGGGGTTTGAACTGTCCTGGCATTTTATGCACAACATTTAGAAGCTTATGTCACACATCACCCACTCTTCTAACCACTTGAAGACAAAGCCCTTTCTGACTCTTTTTGATTACGTGAAAAAATTATTTTTTTTTGCAAGAAAATTACTTTGAACCCCCAAACATTATATATTTTTTTTAAAGCAAATGCCCTACAGATTAAAATGGTGAGTGTTTCATTTTTTTTTTTCACACGGTAATTGCGCAGCGATTTTTCAAACGCATTTTTTGTGGAAAAAACACACTTTTTTAAATTTTAATGCACTAAAACACACTATATTGCCCAAATGTTTGATGGAATAAAAAAGATGATCTTAAGCCGAGTACATGGATACCAAACATGACATGCTTTAAAATTGCGCACAAACGTGCAGTGGCAACAAAATTAATACATTTTTAAAAGCCTTTAAAAGCCTTTACAGGTTACCACTTTAGATTTACAGAGGAGGTCTACTGCTAAAAATACTGCCCTCGATCTGACCTTCGCGGTGATACCTCACATGCATGGTGCAATTGCTGTTTACATTTGACGCCAGACCGATGCTTGCGTTCGCCTAAGCGCGAGAGCAGGGGGGACAGGGGTGCTTTTTTTTTTTTTTTTTTTTCTTTATTATTTTTTTGCTTTTTTATCTTATTTTTAAACTGTTCCTTTCATGTTTTTTTTTTTTAAATCATTTTTATTGTTATCTCAGGAATGTAAATATCCCCTATGATAGCAATAGGTAGTGACAGGTACTCTTTTTTGAAAAAATTGGGGTCTATTAGACCCTAGATCTCTCCTCTGCCCTCAAAGCATCTGACCACACCAAGATCGGTGTGATAAAATGCTTCCCTAATTTCCCAATGGCGCTGTTTACATCCGGCGAAATCTAAGTCATAAAATGCTCGTAGCTTCCGGTTTCTTAGGCCATAGAGATGATTGGAGCCACTCTGGTCTCTAATCAGCTCTATGGTCAGCTGGCTGAATCACCGGCTGCTTTCTCAGGTTCCCTGTTGAGACAGGAGAGCCAGAGAAAAACACGGAAGACGGTGAGGGGGGGGGGCATTCCCTCCCACTGCTTGTAAAAGCAGTCTAGAGGCTAATTAGCCGCTAGGATTGCTTTTACATGAAAGCCGACCGCTGGCTGAAAAGAATGATACCAAGATGATACCTAAACCTGCAGGCATCATTCTGGTATAACCACTCAAAGTCGTGAATGGCGTACCTGAAGACAAAAAAATGGTTAACAATAAAGCACAGTAAACGGTAAAGTATAAAAAATTGCATACCTGAAAAGCGAACATGATAAAACATAATAACAATAAAACATTGCAGAATAGAATACAGTAAAAAAGAGCAGAACAATAGAGAGAATAGAGAGAGAGAGAACAATAAAACGCCAACTATTTTTTTTTTATTTTATATTTTTGTTTGTGTTTTTTTTTTTTTTACACTTTTTTTTGTAACTAACTTTTATAACTGTAACCAGTTCCAGGTTCGGGTCTCTCAAAATGCGATGGCATCTTGGGAGACCCTGTGAAAGTGTGCCTAGTCTGTGGAATGCTGTACCCTACGCTAATACTCAACTAGTGCATGGTAGCGTTCAAAACATTCACCAATGCAAAGACCAGGATTGTCAGGACAGGAGGGACAATAATAGCGGGTGTCACGTCTATATCCGCGCTTGCTGCAGACACGACATCTATTTTGGGGGGGTTTGTTGGGTAGGGGTACTCGGGAGGACATAAAAATGCCTCTCATGCAGCCGACTGCATTTGGTTGGGGATGTGAATGGGGGAAGTACGGGCGCTGCAGAAGTGGTGGGTTCCCAATTAGGATTGGCGAATGCAGTAGGAAGGGCATTATGGGCACGACGGGCCTGTGTTTGTCTTTTTGGTGGCAGCGGGACACTACTTGTGCTTGCCACCTCACAAGCTTGAACTGCACTTATGGGACTCGCCACGTCACCAAGTGTTACTGCAGTGCTGGTTTGACTAGGACCAGGGTGTACTAGGCCGCTGGCGCTTGCCAGTTCACCAAAACGCTACCAAAAAAACTTTTAGCGATCGCAGGGATCAGGCCTGACTCTGCGAACGCTGCAGTTATGCGTTTAGTGTTTTGTAAGTGACAGTGATCGATCGATACTGCACTTGGGTGGGCCGGGCGGAGGGGCAAAACGCAGGTGCTAGCAGGTATCTGGGCTGATCCCGCTAACACTGCGTTTTTGGGAACCCTAAACTGCTGGGGACGCTAGTATAGATCTGATCGGATCAGATATTGATCCGATCAGATACTATACCACTAAGGGAGGTGTACGGGTGCGTGCGTGGGGGTTAGCGGTACTGGCGCTAACCTGACGTTGCCTGGGGCTGGTGCTTACCAGTTCACCAAAACGCTACCAAAAAAACTGTTAGCGATCGCAGGGATCAGGCCTGACTCTGCGAACGCTGCAGTTATGCGTTTAGTGTTTTGTAAGTGTCAGTGATCGATCGATACTGCACTTGGGTGGGCTGGGCTAGGCTGGGCGGAGGGGCAAAACGCAGGTGCTAGCAGGTATCTGGGCTGATCCCGCTAACACTGCGTTTTTGGGAACCCTAAACTTCTGGGGACGCTTGTATAGATCTGATCGGATCAGATATTGATCCGTTCAGATACTATACCACTAAGGGAGGCGTATGCTGCGTGCGTGGGTGTTAGCGGTACTGGCGCTAATCTGACGCTGCCTGGGGCGACGCATATCACCGCCGGGCGATCAGGGGGCTAAACCTTTATTCGGTGATAAACGGCGGGTTCCCTGACACTATAAAAAATAAACGAACTAACCAGCGTCACCCGTAACAGTTATACGGTGATCAGTGGTGAAAGGGTTAACTAGGGGGCAATCAGGGGGTTAAAACATTTATTAGATAGTATATGGGGGTCCCTGTCGCTATAAAACGCTGACGGCGAACCTAAATATTTACCTCACTAACTAGCGTCACCAGTGACACTAATACAGCGATCAGTAAAATGATCGCTTAGCGACACTGGTGAGGGGGGGTGATCAAGGGGTTAAAACTTTATTAGGGGGGGTAAGGGGGGTACCCTAGACCTACAGGGGGCTAATATTCACTGTCCTACCACTGCTAACTGTCACAAACTGACACTATGCAGTAATCAGGAAAAAAAAAAAAAAAAAAACCTGCTTGGTGTCAGTTTGTGACAGGGGGGGGGTGATTGGGGGGCGATCGGGGGGGGGGGGATCGGGGGTGTTTAGTGTGCCTGGCATGTTCTACTGCGTGTGTTTGTGTTGTGCACTTACTTACATGTCATCTCTCCTCTGCGCTGGAACGGAAACTGCCGAGCCGAGGAGAGATGACATCACATCCTCTGCCTCTGTGTACTATACAGAGGCAGGGGATGTTTCTCATTGGCTGGGAGCGATCGCGAGGGGGGGGGCCACGATCGGATGGCCTCCCCCTCGTCTCTCAATGCTCCCAGCCAAATGCCGACCGCAGCTGGCACCGGGGGGGGTCCGATAGGACCCCCCACCCGCGGGAAGGCAATCACGTTCCAGGTACGTGATTTTGCCTGCCCGTGCCGCTCTGCTCACGTATATAGGCGTGAGGCGGTCGGCAAGTGGTTAAGAGAAAAGTAAAAAGAGTGCAAACAAAACATTTAGAGAAAAAGGTTTTACAGAAGAAAAGAGTCAAAATTACAACAGAAAAATAAAAAGGGATAAAGAATGAAAGTATGTAAAGCAAAACCTGAGTCTGCCTTCTAGGTGCCTCTGCCCCCTTCTCAGGCACCAACATCATGGGCCGGTTTGCAGTTTAAAGTGGATGTAAACCCGATTTTTTTATTTTTTTTGATGTCATAATGTAGAGTATAAGATTTCCTATCATTTGAGCCCAGTCTTGCCATAAAGAGTTAATCCATCTCTGAGCAATCCCCTTTTATTGTTCAGTGAGATAAAACTTGACAAACAGAGAAAAACTTTGTCAAATCCTCCCCCTTGCTGTGAGTGACAGGTGATTTACATATCTTGTGCACTAGCCTAAGACATGCATTATTTTTTAATTCCCACCCCCACTCCTTTATTCAGCAGCTCTGCAAGGATTGGCTGTTCCACACCTCAGCATGATTTGGCATGCTGAAGTCATTTGGTTACTTTCCTGTCTTTTCACTGGATTTTAGAGATCATAACAGAAGTTCAGTGTTAGAAATACACAGGAGAAATGCATATTGACAAGGGGAGTGTAGAGGTGGGCGGGTAGTCTACTGACATCACGACTCCACCCACCGAGCTCCAGACAACAGACCCACCCAAAGAATATGCTGTTTTTTGGGTCTCATAACAGACAGAGGGGATACATTTGACAGGTAAAGATACATGCAGGAGGCATGTATATCCTTATAGATAACCCCTATGGCAGTAGTTTAGAAAGGATGACATTGGGTTTACATCCACTTTAATTTCAGGTGCGATTCCAATACGAATTGTAGTGTATGAGATTAGAATACACACCTGAACCGGACTGAAATCGTACAGGACTCTTTTTCAAATCGCATGGCAAACAGGCTGTAAAAACTCTTTGAAACCCGCATGAAAACTGATATGAAACTGATGTCTCTGCAAACAAAATCTGTGCTACTTTCCCATTAGTTTTCATGCATGTATGGGAAACCAGTGAATGCACAGATGTGCCACTGGGCTCTCCAGAGTCCGATGCAAAGGGGGTGGGAAGAAAGTCTCACCTAAGCAAGAGATGAGGAAGTTCTGCTTTACAGCATAAATAAAGCACCCTGTTAAAAAAATATTATGTTCATTTGTAAAAGAGTGACAGGGAGGAGTCAAGGCAGCACAACATGACATTAGGGTGAAGAAATGCTTTACCAATGTCCTGGGCTCTTTGTGTTCAATAAAACTTCATTCAATGGCATAAAATAGATCAGATTCTGTGGCTCTCAATACAATTTTGCAAAAGACGGACATATATCACATGCCACAATTAGGGATGAGGCAATAGTTTGGTCTGAACCTTGGCTATTCGGGTGTTCAGCTGAAGGATCGAACTTTTGACTGTTCAAGGGGAATCATATAAAGAGGCAGTATTTCTACAATTTCTAGAAATGACAGCTGCCCACTGTCAATGGTTTCTAAGAAAGCAATAAGTGCTAGCAACCGCTGCGTCCCTGGCAACTACCACTGGCCAGGTAAGCAAGGGGATGGGGTTCACCGTGACATCACTATGCAAATATGGTTTCTGGCCATATTTGGGCAATGACATTGACTAAATATTTGATCAGTGATGTCACTACTATCCCTGCAACTTCATATATACAGTGCCTTGCAAAAGTATTCACCCCCTTGGCATTTTTCGTGTTTTGTTGCCTCACAACCTGAAATTAACATGGATTGTTTGAGGATTTGCATCATTTAATTTACAGAACATGTCCACAACTTTGAAGATGTTTTTTTGTTTTTGTGAAGCAAACAACAAATAGGACAAAATAACAGAAAAAGTCAATGTATATAACTATTCACCCCCCCTAAAGTCAATACTTTGTAGAGCCACCTTTTGATGCTGCCACCACCATGTATCACAGTGGGGATGGTGTTCTTTGGGTGATGTGATGTGTTTGGTTTGCGCCAGACATAGCATTTTCTTTGATGGCCAAAAAGTTTAATTATAGTGTCTTCAGACCAGGGCACCTTCCTCCATACATTTTGGGAGTCTCCCACATGCCTTTTCGCCAACTCAAATTGTGCCATTTTGTTTTTTGCTGAAAGTAATGGCTTTCTTCTGGTCACTCTGCCATAAAGCCCAACTCTGTGGAGAGTACGGCTTCTTGTCGTCCTATTCAAAAATACTCCAGTCTCTGCTGTGGAACTCTGCAGCTCCTCCAGGGTTACCTTAGGTCTCTGTGCTGCCTCTCTGATTAATGTCCTCCTTGCCTGGTCTGTGAGTTTTCGTGTGCGGTCGTCTGTTGGCAGGTTTGCTGTTGTGCCATGTTCTTTCCATTTGGTTTTTAGAGGCGGCTCTCTAATTAGGCAAATTAGGCGGTCGACTAAGGCCTCACACTCACAGGGGCCTCGCGGCCTCCTAATTTGCCTGTTCTCAATCACTGAAGTTGACGCCGGCGGCTCCGCCTACCCTCACTGGGACTCTGTGGCTTAGGAGCTGATGGACAAATCAGATACTGCCCGCAGCCTGAGGAATAGCGGCCTCATCACGGAGCGTCCCAGTCCGTGGGGCCTCATGTGTAAGTTTTGCCTAAGGCCTCACAAAGCCTAGAGCCGCCTCTGGTTATGATAGATTTGATGGTGCCCCTAGGGATCATCAAAGATTTGAATATTTTTTTATAACCTATCCCTGACTTGTACTTCTCAACAACATTGTCTCTTACTTGTTTGGAGAGTTCCTTGGTCTTCATGGCAGTGTTTGGTTAGTAGTGCCTCTTGCTTAGATGTTGCAGCCTCTGGGGCCTTTCAAAAAGGTGTGTATATGTAATGACAGATCATATGACACTTAGATTGCACACAAGTGGACATCATTTCACTAATTATGTGACTTCTGAAGGTAATTGGTTGCACCAGAGCTTTTTATGGGCTTCATAACAAAGGGGATGAATACATATGCACATGCCAATTATCAGTTTTTTATTTCTGAAAAATAGTTTTATGTATATATTTTTTTAATTTTACTTCACCAACTTAGACTATTGTGTTCTGATCCATCACATATAATTCAGATTAAAAAAACATTGAACTAAAGGCTGTTATGTAACAAAATAAGTAAAAAGCCAAGGGGGGGGGGGGGGGGTGAATACTTTTGCAAGGCACTATACATATATATATATATATATATATATATATATATATATATATATATATATATATATATATTATATACATTATTATATATATATATATATATATATATATATATATATATACACAGTATCTCATAGTGAGTACACCCCTCACATTTTGACAACATTGAAGAGATGACACTTTGCAAAAATGTAAACTGGTGAGTGTACAGCTTGTATAACAGTGTAAATTTGCTGTCCCCTCAAAATAACTCAACACACAGCCATTAATGTCTAAACCGTTGGCAACAAAAGTGAGTTCACCCCTAAGTGAAAATGTCCAAATTGGGCCCAAATTGTTAATGATTTGTGTGGCCACCATTATTTTCCAGCACTGCCTCACTTTCTTGGGCATGGAGTTCACCAGAGCTTCACACGTTGCCACTGCAGTCCTCTTCCACGCTTCCTTGATGACATCACAGAGCTGGTGGATGTTAGAGACCTTGCACTCCTCCACCTTCCATTTGAGGATGCCCAACAGATGCTCAATAGGGTTTAGGTCTGGAGACATGCTTGGCCAGTCCACCTTTACCCTCAGCTTCTTTAGCAAGGCAGTGGTCTTCTTGGAGGTGTGTTTGGGGTCATTATCATGTTGGAATACTGCCCTGCAGCTTAGTCTCCGAAGGGAGGGGATCATGCTCGGCTTCAGTATGTCACAGTACATGTTGGCATTCATGATTCCCTCAACGAAATGTAGCTCCCCAGTGCAGGCAGCACTCATGCAGCCCCAGACAATGACACTCCCACCACCATGCTTGACTGTAGGCAAGACACACGTATCTTTGTACTCCTCACCTGCTTGCCACCACACACGCTTGACACCATCTGAACCAAATAAGTTTATCTCGGTCTCATCAGACCACAGGACATGGTTCCAGTAATCCATGTCCTTAGTCTGCTTGTCTTCAGCAAACTGTTTGGGGGCTTTCTTGTGCATCATCTTTAGAAGAGGCTTCCTTCTGGGACGACAGCCATGTAGACCAATTTGATGCAGCGTGCGGCGTATGGTCTGAGCATTCACAGGTTGACCCCCCCACCCCTTCAACCTCTGCAGCAATGCTGGCAGCCCTCATACGTCTTTTTCTCAAAGAAAACCTCTGTATATGACTCTGAGCATGTGCACTCAACTTCTTTGGTCGACCATGGCAAGGCCTGTTCTGAGTGGAACCTGTCCTGTTAAACTGCTGTATGGTCTTGGCCACCGTGCTGCAGCTCAGTTTCAGGGTCTTGGCAATCTTCTTATAATCTAGGCCATCTTTATGTAGAGCAACAATTCTTTTTCTTAGACCCTCAGAGAGTTCTTTGCCATGAGGTGCCATGTTGAACTAACAGTGACCAGTATGAGAGAGTGAGAACGATAACACCAAATGTCACACCTACTCCCCATTCACACCTGAGACCTTGTAACACTAATGAGTCACATGACACCGGGGTGGGAATATGGCTAATTGGGCCCAATTTGGACATTTTCACTTAGGGGTGTACTCACTTTCATTGCCAGCGGTTTTGACATTAATGGCTGTGTGTTGAGTTATTTTGAGGGGACAGCAAAATTACACTGTTATACAAGCTCTACACTCACTACTTTACATTGTAGCAAAGTGTCATTTCCTCAGTGTTGTCACATGAAAAGGTATGATGAAATATTTACAGTAGTGTACTCACTTTGGTGAGATATTGTGTGTGTGTGTGTATATATATATATATATATATATATATATATATATATATATATATATATGTGTGTGTGTGTATATATATATATATATATATATATATATATATATATATATATATATATATATATGCTATATAAATATAGCTGATCTGCTATTCATTTTTCTCTTCATTCTTACTGAAGGCTCTGCTAAAGCAAAGGTGACAGTTACAAATATATATATAGATACACATTCAGCTCCCATTGCTTTCAATGGGGATCCGGTTGGAATCTGAACTTTAAAGTTTGCCAAACCCTGCACAAACCAAAACCCACGGCAGTTCAACTAATTCCTAGCCGCAATCTAGTAGTCCTTAATTGAACAATACCACTGATGACTAGGGATGAGCTTCGAGTTCGAGCCGAACCCATGTTCGTCTTGAACATCGCCTATTCGACCGTTCGTCAAATTGCGAACGTTATGGGCTGTTCGCGCCAAATTTGAGTGGCGCGTCACGGCCCATAATTCACTGCGGCATCACAGTGCATTGCTGGCTGATGATTAGCCAATCATGCACTATGACCCACATGCTTGGCCAGTCACAGTGCCGTCTGTACAGAGAGCCGTAATTGGCCAAAGCTAGGGTGGCTTTGGCCAACTATGGCTCAGGGGGTTTAGTACATGCCTCACACTATATAAGGCCGCCTGCGTGGCGGCCTTGTGTAGTGTGTTGCGGAGGTGGAGAGATAGACAGAGAGACAGTGTCATTTGATTTAAGTTAGAGTAGGCAGGTGAGTCAGTTAGCTGCACTTACAGTGTATTGTGTATATATATATATATATATATATATATATATATATATGCATCCTAGGTGTTGTGTATATATGTTTAGCTAGATCCGTCCCTGTTATTCCCTTCTTACTGACAGGCAGGAAGGTGTTTTTACAGTATTTACAGCTACCTGAAGAAAATTGCTGGTGTTCTTCTGATCCTATTAGTACCACATGCTGGCAGCTGCAGTATTTACAGTTAGTGTACTGTGTCCTCTGCACAGTGTGCACCTAAAGCTACTTGAAGATAATTGCTGGTGTTCTTCTGATCCTTTTAGTACCACAGGCAGGCAGTTAGTGTAGTGCATCCTCTGCACGGTGTGCACCTAAAGCTACCTGAAGACAATTGCTGTTGTTCTGATCCTATTAATACCACAGGCAGGCAGCTGCAGTATTTACAGTTAGTGTAGTGTGTCCTCTGCACAGTGTGCCCCTAAAGCTACCTGAAGACAATTGCTGTTGTTCTGATCCTATTAGTACCACAGGCAATCAGCTACAGTATTTACAGATAGTGTAGTGCGTCCTCTGCACAGTGTGCACCTAAAACTACCTGAGGACAATTGCTGGTGTTCTTCTGATCCTATTAGTACCACAGGCAGGCAGTTAGTGTAGTGCATCCTCTGCACAGTGTGCACCTAAAGCTACCTGAAGACAATTGCTGTTGTTCTGATCCTATTAATACCACAGGCAGGCAGCTGCAGTATTTACAGTTAGTGTATTGTGTCCTCTGCACAGTGTGCCCCTAAAGCTACCTGAAGACAATTGCTGTTGTTCTGATCCTATTAATACCACAGGCAGGCAGCTGCAGTATTTACAGTTAGTGTACTGTGTCCTCTGCACAGTGTGCACCTAAAGCTACCTGAAGACAATTGCTGTTGTTCTGATCCTATTAGTACCACAGGCAGGCAGCTGCAGTATTTACAGTTATTGTAGTGTGTCCTCTGCACAGTGTGCCCCTAAAGCTACCTGAAGACAATTGCTGTTGTTCTGATCCTATTAGTACCACAGGCAATCAGCTACAGTATTTACAGATAGTGTAGTGCGTCCTCTGCACAGTGTGCACCTAAAACTACCTGAGGACAATTGCTGTTGTTCTGATTCTATTAATACCACAGGCAGGCAGCTGCAGTATTTACAGTTAGTGTACTGTGTCCTCTGCACAGTGTGCACCTAAAGCTACCTGAAGATAATTGCTGGTGTTCTTCTGATCCTATTAGTACCACAGGCAGGCAGTTAGTGTAGTGCATCCTCTGCACAGTGTGCACCTAAAGCTACCTGAAGACAATTGCTGTTGTTCTGATCCTATTAATACCACAGGCAGGCAGCTGCAGTATTTACAGTTAGTGTAGTGTGTCCTCTGCACAGTGTGCCCCTAAAGCTACCTGAAGACAATTGCTGTTGTTCTGATCCTATTAATACCACAGGCAGGCAGCTGCAGTATTTACAGTTAGTGTACTGTGTCCTCTGCACAGTGTGCACCTAAAGCTATCTGAAGACAATTGCTGTTGTTCTGATCCTATTAGTACCACAGGCAATCAGCTACAGTATTTACAGATAGTGTAGTGCGTCCTCTGCACAGTGTGCACCTAAAACTACCTGAGGACAATTGCTGTTGTTCTGATTCTATTAATACCACAGGCAGGCAGCTGCAGTATTTAGAGTTAGTGTACTGTGTCCTCTGCACAGTGTGCACCTAAAGCTGCCTGAAGAAAATTGGTGGTGTTCTTTTGATCCTATTAATACCACAGGCAGGCAGCTGCAGTATTTACAGTTAGTGTACTGTGTCCTCTGCACATTGTGCACCTAAAGCTACCTGAAGAAAATTGTTCATCTGATCCTATTAGTACCACAGGTAGGCAGCTGCAGTATTTACAGTTAGTTTAGTGTGTCCTCTGCACAGTGTGCACCTAAAGCTACCTGAAGACAATTGCTGTTGTTCTAATCCTATTAATACCACAGGCAGGCAGCTACAGTATTTACAGTTAGTGTACTGTGTCCTCTGCACAGTATGCACCTAAAGCTACCTGAAGAAAATTGGTGGTGTTCTTCTGATCCTATTAGTACCACAGACAGGCAGCTGCAGTATTTACAATTAGTGTACTGTGTCCCCTGCACAGTGTGCACCTAAAGCTACCTGAAGAAAATTGGTGGTGTACTTCTGATCCTATTAGTACCACAGGCAGGCAGCTGCAGTATTTACAGTTAGTGTACTGTATCCTCTGCACAGTGTGCACCTAAGGCTACCTGAAGAAAATTGGTGGTGTTCTTCTGATCCTATTAGTATCACAGGCTGGCAGCTGCAGTATTTACAGTTAGTGTACTGTGTCCTCTGCACAGTGTGCACCTAAAGCTACCTGAAGAAAATTGGTGGTGTTCTTCTGATCCTATTAGTATCACAGGCTGGCAGCTGCAGTATTTACAGTTAGTGTACTGTGTCCTCTGCACAGTGTGCACCTAAAGCTACCTGAAGACAATTGCTGTTGTTCTGATCCTATTAGTACCACAGGCAGTCAGCTACAGTATTTACAGATAGTGTAGTGCGTCCTCTGCACAGTGTGCACCTAAAACTACCTAAGGACAATTGCTGTTGTTCTGATTCTATTAATAGCACAGGCAGGCAGCTGCAGTATTTAGAGTTAGTGTAGTGTGTCCTCTGCACAGTGTGCACCTAAAGCTGCCTGAAGAAAATTGGTGGTGTTCTTTTGATCCTATTAATACCACAGGCAGGCAGCTGCAGTATTTACAGTTAGTGTACTGTGTCCTCTGCACATTGTGCACCTAAACCTACCTGAAGAAAATTGTTCTTCTGATCATATTAGTACCACAGGTAGGCAGCTGCAGTATTTACAGTTAGTGTAGTGTGTCCTCTGCACAGTGTGCACCTAAAGCTACCTGAAGACAATTGCTGTTGTTCTAATCCTAATAATACCACAGGCAGGCAGCTACAGTATTTACAGTTAGTGTACTGTGTCCTCTGCACAGTATGCACCTAAAGCTACCTGAAGAAAATTGGTGGTGTTCTTCTGATCCTATTAGTACCACAGGCAGGCAGTTGCAGTATTTACAGTTAGTGTACTGTGTCCTCTGCACAGTGTGCACCTAAAGCTACCTGAAGACAATTGCTGTTATTCTGATCCTTTTAATACCACAGGCAGGCAGCTACAGTATTTACAGTTGGTGTACTGTGTCCTCTGCACAGTGTGCACCTAAAGCTACCTGAAGAAAATTGGTGGTGTTCTTCTGATCCTATTAGTACCACAGGAAGGCAGCTGCAGTATTTACAGATAGTGTACTGTGTCCTCTGCACAGTGTGCACCTAAAGCTACCTGAAGAAAATTGGTGGTGTTCTTCTGATCCTATTAGTATCACAGGCTGGCAGCTGCAGTATTTACAGTTAGTGTACTGTGTCCTCTGCACAGTGTGCACCTAAAGCTACCTAAAGAAAATTGGTGGTGTTCTTCTGATCCTATTAGTACCACAGGCAGGCAGCTGCAGTATTTACAGTTAGTGTACTGTGTCCTCTGCACATTGTGCACCTAAAGCTACCTGAAGAAAATTGTTCTTCTGATCCTATTAGTACCACAGGTAGGCAGCTGCAGTATTTACAGTTAGTGTAGTGTGTCCTCTGCACAGTGTGCACCTAAAGCTACCTGAAGACAATTGCTGTTGTTCTAATCCTATTAATACCACAGGCAGGCAGCTACAGTATTTAAAGTTAGTGTACTGTGTCCTCTGCACAGTATGCACCTAAAGCTACCTGAAGAAAATTGGTGGTGTTCTTCTGATCCTATTAGTACCACAGGCAGGCAGTTGCAGTATTTACAGTTAGTGTACTGTGTCCTCTGCACAGTGTGCACCTAAAGCTACCTGAAGAAAATTGGTGGTGTTCTTCTGATCCTATTAGTACCACAGGCAGGCAGCTGCAGTATTTACAGTTAGTGTACTGTGTCCTCTGCACAGTGTGCACCTAAAGCTACCTGAAGAAAATTGGTGGTGTTCTTCTGATCCTATTAGTACCACAGGCTGGCAGCTGCAGTATTTACAGTTCGTGTACTGTGTCCTCTGCACGGTGTGCACCTAAAGCCACCTGAAGGAAATTGGTGGTGTTCTTCTGAACCTATTAGTACCACAGGCAGGCAGCTGCAGTATTTACAGTTAGTGTAGTGCATCCTCTGCACAGTGTGCACCTAAAGCTACCTGAAGACAATTGCTGTTATTCTGATCCTTTTAATACCACAGGCAGGCAGCTACAGTATTTACAGTTAGTGTACTGTGTCCTCTGCACAGTGTGCACCTAAAGCTACCTGAAGAAAATTGGTGGTGTTCTTCTGATCCTATTAGTACCACAGGAAGGCAGCTGCAGTATTTACAGTTAGTGTACTGTGTCCTCTGCACAGTGTGCACCTAAAGCTACCTGAAGAAAATTGATGTGGTTCTTCTGATACTATTAGTACCACAGACAGGCAGCTGCAGTATTTACAGTTATTGTAGTGCGTCCTCTGCACAGTATGCACCTAAATCTACCTGAAGACAATTGCTGTTGTTCTGATCCCATTAATACCACAGGCAGGCAGCTACAGTATTTATAGTTAGTGTACTGTGTCCTCTGCACAGTGTGCACCTAAAGCTACCTGAAGACAGTTGCTGTTGTTCTGATCCCATTAATACCACAGGCAGGCAGCTACAGTATTTATAGTTAGTGTACTGTGTCCTCTGCACAGTGTGCACCTAAAGCTACCTGAAGACAATTGCTGGTGTTCTCATACTAATAATACTACAGGCAGGCAGTTGATTCTGCTAGCTGCAGTATCAGTATATATATATATATATATATATATATATATATATATATATATCCCAGCTTTGTGCAGGTACATCTCACTGCAGGCCGTTAGTATGTCTGGAAGGCCAACAAGGAGAGGCAGACAGCCACAAGCCAATAAAAGAGGACAAGCAGGCTCTGTGTCTAGAGGCAACAGTGCTGGTCATGGAGACGGTGCATCCTCATCAGCAGGTGGCCGTGGAACATGCTTGTCCTTTTTTTTGGCAGCTGGCCGTGTTGAGCCGCAACATGCGGAAGACTTGGTAGAGTGGATGACCAAGCCGTCCTCATCCTCCTCATCCTCTCTCACTTAGGCTCAGGGTACTTTGTCTGGCAAAGCAGCTGCCAACGCAGCCTCTTCCCTCAGCTCAATGACATCAGTCACTCTTTCCCTAGCCTCACCATGTCCTCCTGAGAAGTCCCCCGAACTGTTTGACCACAGTGTTGGGTACATGCTCCAGGAGGATGCCCAGCATTATGAAGACTCTGATGATGGTACCCAGCTAGAGGAAGGCAGTAACGTGAGCCCAGAGAGAGGGGGTGCCCAAGAAGGACAGCAATCTAGCAGTCATGTTCCCCCAGCTGTAGCATACTGCCAGGTTTGCTCGAGTGATGAGAAGGGAGGGGATGATGAGGTCACTGACTCCCCGTGGGTGCTTGATAGGAGGGAGGAGGAGGCACATCTCCAATGAGGCAGGATGCCCTCCAGAGGCCAGCTTAAGGGCAGCACACCGACTGCATCACACCGCAGAGCTCCGCATGTGCAGGGCACTGCAGTATTCCAAAAGTTCTTTGGTGTGGGCCTTTTTTGAGACAAGTGCTTCAGATCCCACCGCTGCTATTTGCAACATATGTGTCAAGCGTATCTTGCGTGGCCAAAACATCACCCACTTGGGCACCACATGCTTGACCAGACATATGTCGACCTGCCATACAGTTCGTTGGCAAGCGTACCTAAAAGACCCACACCAAAGAACAAAGAGGACCTCTCCTTGCTCCTCATCAGCTGGGATCTCCAACCAAACTATACCTTCAGTCCTCTCTGAAACCTGCACTGAGAGGAATGAAGGTGTAGAATTAGGTGTGTCACAGCCAAGTACTTGCGGGCAATCTGCTATCAGTACACCGACGTCAGATTGTACCAGGCAAATTTCCCTGCCCCAGCTGCTGCACCGCCGAAAGAAGTTCACTCCCAGCCACCCACATGCTCAGCGGTTGAATGCTAGCTTGGTTAAATTGCTAGCACTTCAACTGCTGCCTTTTCAGTTGGTAGAATCTGCCCCCTTCTGTGAGTTTGTGGAATGTGCGGTTCTTCAGTGGCAGGTTCCCAAATGCCACTTTTTCTCATGGAAGGTGATTCCGGCTTTCTACCAGCATGTGGAAGGCAATGACTTGGCCACGCTGGACAGGGCGGTCAGCAGTAAGGTGCATATTATCACTGACTCATGGTCCAGCAGGCATGAACAGGGACGTTACTTATCTTTCACTGCGCACTGGGTGACTCTTCTGGCAGCTGGGAAGGATGCAGGACAGGGTGCAGTGGTGTTGGAGGTTGTTCCGCCACCACGCCTCCAAAACTCTACTAGTGGTGATTCTGCCACACCTCTCTCCTCCACCCCCTCCTCTTCTTCTTCCTCCATGTCCTCTTCCTGTGCTGATTTGTCCTCGGAAACAGCGGTGCTCCGTAGGCGTTCAAGGGGCTACGCAAGCACACAGGCAAAAAGATGCCATGCGGTGCTTGAGCTGGTGTGCTTGAGGGGACAGGAGCCACACTGGGGCAGAGATTCTGTCAGCTCTGCAGTGGTTCAGAGGTGGTTGACGCCACGCCAGCTTAAGCCAGGTATGGTGGTTTGCGACAATGGCACCAACCTCCTCTCCGCCCTCCGACAGGGACAACTGACCCATGTGCCCTGTTTGGCTCACGTCCTTAACTTGGTGGTGCAGCGGTTCTTGGGCAGGTACCTAGGCTTACAGGATTTCCTGAGGCAGGCCAGGAAAGTCTGTGTGCATTTCCGCAGGTCATATAATGCCAGTGCTTGGCTGACCTCCAAAAGGAATTTAACCTGCCCAAGAACCGCCTAATCTATGACATGCCCACCAGGTGGAACTCAACTTTGGCCATGCTGCAGTGGCTGCAGGCTGCACACACAGCAGAGGGCCATCAATGAGTACCTATGTGACTATTGCACCAGGACAGGGTCAGGGGACCTTGGTTTTTTCCCCACGCCAGTGGGCTATGATCAGGGATGCATGCACTGTCCTGTCATCATTTGAGGAGGCCACGAGGATGGTGAGCAGTGACAGTGCATGCATCAGTGACACTGTCCCTCTTGTCCACCTGTTGGAGCACACGCTGCGTGGAATAATGGACAGGGCACTTGAGGCAGAGCAGAGGCAGGAAGAGGAGGACTTCCTTATTTCTCAAGGCCCCCTTTATCCAGACAGTGTTCCTGCGTGCCTGCCGATCACACAGGAAGAGGACGAGGAGGAGGAGGATTGTGTCAGCATGGAGGTGGAGCCTGGCACTCAGCATCAGCAGCAGTCTTCAAGGGATCATTTACAGTCCAAAGAAACCCATGGACTTGTACGTGGCTGGGAGGAGGTGGCTGTGGATCACGTCGTCCTTAGTGACCCAGAGGACTCTAGACCAAATGCCTCAGCAAACCTACGCTGCATGGCCTCCCTGATCCTGCAAAGCCTGCGGAAGGATCCTCTTATTCGTGGTATCAAGGGGAGGGATGATTACTGGCTGGCAAAACTTCTTGATCCATGTTACAAGGATAAGGTTGCGGACCTTATCTTGCCATCACAGAGGGAGCAGAGGATGAAACATCTTCGGGAGGCTTTGCAGAAAGGTTTGTGCAATGCGTTTCCAGAGCCTGGGAGGTTACACTTTCCTGGTCCTCCTGGACAACGTGTTGCTGAGGCTTCGGTCAGTCACAGAAGGAGCGGTGGGAAAGGTGGCCGTCTGACCGATGCGTTCAGACAATTTTTTAGTCTGCAGCCCCAAGGTCTGATCGGTTCCAGCAACCATCGCCAGCGTCTGATTCCCATGGTGCAGGATTACCTAGGGGCAAGATCAGACTTGTACACCTTTCCCACTGAAAATCCTCTAGGTTACTGGGTCTTGAGGATGGATCACTGGCCAGAGTATGCAATTGAGCTACTGGCCTGTCCTGCATCCAGCGTTCTTTTGGAACGCACATTCGGTGCTGCAGGAGGCTTTGTAACCAGTCACAGGGTGCACCTGTCCAGCGAATCGGTCGATCGGCTGACCTTCATAAAAATGAATCAGTCTTGGATCACCAGCTACCAAGCACCTGATGCTGATGTAACCGATTGATTTTTTTTTTTATGTTAGATCCCTTCAAGACTGCCTATGCTGATGCTGAGTGACTATCCTGTTATGCAGAGTGACAATCCTCTTCCTCCTCAATTTTCATGCTGATAGCTTGTAAGAACATTTTTAGTTCTGGGCACTGCCACCAGTGGCCAAGGCCCAATTTTTTAGCCCCTGTTTAACAGGGGCGTATAATTACAATTTTTGATGCAATACTTTGCAGCAGGGCTAATTCCTGCGCTCCAACTATAGCATCTGTGATGGGTTGCAGTGTTGTGGCAGCAGTGGCTAAGGCCCAATTTTTCTGCCCCTGTTCAACAGGGGCGTGTAATTACAATTTTTGATGCAATAGTTTGCAGCAGGGCTCATTTCTGCGCTCCAACTAGAGTATCTGTGAGGGATTGCAGTGTTGAGGCACCAGCACCAGTGCCCAAGGCCCAATTTTTCAGCCTCTATTTAACAGGGGCGTGTAATTACAATTGTTGATGCAATACTTTGCAGCAGGGCTCATTCCTGCACTCCAACTAGAGTATCTGTGAGGGGTTGCAGTGTTGTGGCACCAGCACCAGTGCCCAAGGCCCAAATTTTCAGCCCCTGTTTAACAGGGGCATATAATTACAATTTTTGATGCAATACTTTGCAACAGGGCTCATTCCTGCGCTCCAACTATAGCATCCGTGAGAGGTTGCAGTGCCTAAGGCCCAAATTTTCTGCCCCTGTTCAACAGGGACATGTAATTACAATTCTTGATCTAATATTTCACAGCATTCCTGCACCCACCAAGAGTAACTGTGAGGGCTTACAGTGTTGTGGCAACACCACTACCACCAAAGGCCAAATTTTTTGTGCCCTTGTTCAACAGGTGCATGTAATTATAATTCTTGATATAATATTTCACAGCAGGGCCCATTCCAGCGCCCACCAAAAGTAACTATGAGGACTTACAGTGTTGTGGCACCAGCACCACCACCACCAAAGCCCCAATATTTCTACCACTGTTCAACAATGGCATGTAATTACAATTCTTGATCTAATATTTCACAGCACGGCCCGTTCCTGCGCCCACCAAGAGTAACTGTGAGGGCTTACAGTGTTGTGGCAACACCAACACCTAAGGCCCCAATTTCTGCAGAGTATATAGGGCAGGCCCCTACTTTCAAACATCCAACTTACAAACGACTCCTACTTGCAAACAGAAGGCGACAACAGGAAGTGAGATGAAATCTACCCCTAGGAAGGGAAATTCTCTCCTGTAAGAGTTAATATGGAAAAAACGTGTCTCCTCTTCACTGATGCTTTATCACCAATCCTTGTTTCACTAAAACCCCCAAATTTTCAAAAAACATTTGTCATTGGGACAGAAAGTGAGGTGAAAACTTCTGAAGAGGTGCACAGACAGCAAAAGAAATGTTACGGGGTGATAACCCTTCCCTATGTTTTCCAAAAAGCTTAAAAATAGATTTTTTGGCTGGAGCTACACATTAAAAATGTACCAGTTCAAAATTACAAACAAGTTCTACTTAACAACAAACCTGCAGTCCCTGTCTTGTTTGCACCGCCTGTATACTGTTGTTCAGAGTATATACGGCCTGGGGGCCCCACGCCTTTCCTTTTTTTAATTTGAGTGCGGGGGTTCCCCTTAATATCCATACAAGACCCAAAGGGCCTGGTAATGGACTGGGGGGGTACCCATGCCGTTTGTCTCACTGATTTTCATCCATATTGCAGGGACCTGACATTACATTAAAGCCGCAAGCAGTTTTTAATGACTTTTATTCCTTTAAAAATGTCATTTTGTGCAGGGGCTGTTCTAAGCACGGAAAACATGCGCCACTTTACAGGCATACTATAGACACCCCCCCAGGTACGATATTTTAAACACTTGCCGCCCGCCATATAGCAGAATGACGGCGGCAAAGTGGTTTTAATATCCTGACTGGGCGACATATGACGTCCTCAGGATATTAAGCCGCTGCGCGCCCCCAGGGAATGCGCATCGAGGCGATCGTTGTTGCAGTGTGTTAGTCTGACACACCGCAACTCCGATCTAGGTAAAGAGTCCCTGACGGAGACTCTATACCACGTGATCAGCCGTGTCAAATCACGCCTGATCATGATGTAAATAGGAAGAGCCAGGGGTCGGCTTTTCCTCGCTCGCGTCTGACAGACGCGAGTAGAGGAGAGCCGATCGGCTGCTCTCCTGACAGGGGGGGTCTGTGCTGATTGTTTATCAGCACAGCACCCCCTCAGGTCCTGCCCAGGACCACCATCATGCCGCCCAGGACCACCAGGATGGCCATCCACACTGGATCACCAGGTATGCCCCACTAGACCCCCAGGGAAATACTAATCTGTGCCCAGACAGCTGCCAATCAATGCCCAACCAGATGCCAATCAGTGTCCACTCACAATGCCTACCACTGCCAGTGCCACCAGTGCCGCGTATCAGTGCCTCATATCAGTGCCGCGTATCAGTGCCCATCAGTGCCACGTAGCAATGCCCATCAGTGCCCAGCAGTGCCGCCTATCAGTGCCCATCAGTGCCGCATATCAGTGCCCATCGTTAGTGCCCGCTCATTGGTGCCACCTCATCTGTGCCGCCTTATCAGTGCCTGTCTGTGCCGCCCATCAGTGAAAGAGAAAACGTACTTATTTACAAAATTTTATAACAGAAACAAAAGCAAAACTTTTATTTTTTTTTAAATTTTTGGTCTTTTTTTATTTGTTTAGCAAAAAAAAAAAAAAGCAGAGGTGATCAAATACCACCAAAAAAAGCTCTATTTGTGGGAACAAAATGATAAAAATTTTGTTTAGGTACAGTGTAGCATGACCGCTCAATTGTCATTCAAACTGCGACAGCACTGAAAGCTAAAAATTGGTCTGGGCAGGAAGGTGTATAAGTGCCCTGTATTTAAGTGGTTAAAGGAATATTTCACTTTTTTTTTCACTTTAAGCATCATTAAAATCACTGCTCCCGAAAAACGGCCATTTTTTACATTTTTTTTTTGCATTGATACATGTCCCCTGGGGCAGGACCCGGGTCCCCAAACCCTTTTTAGGACAATAACTTGCATATTAGCTTTTAAAATTAGCACTTTTGATTTCGAACGTTCCAGTCACATAGACTTTAATGGGGTTCTAAAATTTGCGCAAACTTTCGGTCCGTTCGCAGATTCTGGTGCGAACCGAAGCGGGGGGGTGTTCGGCTCATCCCTACCAATGACTTACCCTTGAAATGCACCTTCCTAGAAAAACGTAATATACAGTATATCTCACATGCCAACTATACTTTGTAAGATTGGGGTGTTTAGCCTTAGATTGGTGGTAGCGGGCTTCTACATTTAGTGGAAAAAATGTGTATTAACCTAATTCAATCACATGGACTATGAATTATGTATAGATTTTACCTCAACCAGTAAATGTTGATTTCAACTACTTGCTAATTCATTTACAATATACTGTAAAGCTTGTCTCTGTGAAGAGAAACAGTCAGACACTCAGAAGTTGTATATTGCCTGTGAAGCTAGTTACAACATGTCCTAATGGGTTTTATAACCCGGGCCTGGATAAACAGGTTGTGGGGGGTATATGACAGACCTTATTAACAAATCCCTGGCTTTTTACTGGTAAGCAAAATTGTAGCAAAATGGTTAATGGTCAGTTCTGGGTTGAAATGTCAGTTCTTTTACAGTCTCCAGACCCCCAGAGAAAAGTTTTCTCAATTTAAACAACTTTAGAGATGCATCCTAGGTTTCTATGTTTTGGGAGGGGGTCATGTTGATGGTAAGCCCGCTCTGTGTCTTTTTCTGAAAACTGTCACTGATCGCTTGCAAGTTTAAACCAACAAGGCTGCCGTGAGTTTGCCCACACAGTATTTGGGTGCTCAGACCTCATTATCATCTCACCATTCAGTGGCTATTACCATTACCATTAGACTATGTTATCTGAAATCAGCTAATGTGCAAAATGCTATAATCGGAAGGACTGATAGAATAATTTGTCACCAGGATCGCCTCAACCAAATGGTTTGCTGTCTCCCTGGTGCCAGGGTTCAGCATGTGGTGGACCGGGTTGATAAATTACTGGAATGGGGCTGGGTATTACCCAGCTGTCTTGGTCCACGTTGGAACCAATGACAGAATTAATGGAAGGTGGAGGCTCCTTAAGAGCCAATTTAAAGAACTAGGCTGCAAGTTGAAGGGAATGACTTCCAAGGTGATATTCTCTGAAATATTGCCTGTGCCATGCACAACACAGGAAAGGCAGGAGGAGATTAGAAAACTGAATGCTGGTGCAAGAAGGATGGATTTAGGGTTTTTAGAGCACTGGGCTGACTTTTCATTGGGATACAACCTATATGTTAAAGATGGTTTGCACCTAAATGGAAGGGGGTCTGCTGTGCTGGGGGAGAGGTTTAATGGAAGGCTGGGGGAATATTTAAATTAGGATTAAGGGGGAAATGTGAATTAGATTATAATGAGGGAGACAGGTTAGACAGGGGTCAGCCCCTATTGGTGGATGGAATGGGAAAAGATGGGGTGAGGGCTATGGCAGGTGATATGAAGGTTCCCATGTTACAAACAACAATGGAAATGGTACTATCTGTACCTAATAAAAAAATATGCAAAATAAGTGTGCAAAATTTGACAATGAATTAAAGTGTTTGTTCACCAATGCCAGACGTCTGCCATGCAAAATATGTGAGTTGGAAGCTCTGGTGCACAAGGATTTAATTGGTATTGCTGAATCTTAGCTTCATTCTTCACATGACTGGGCTATTAATATTCCTGGCTCTGCTCTCTTTCAGAATGACAGGGTAAAACAGAGGGGTGGTGGTGTCTGTCTCTATGTGAGAAGTGATCTCACAGCGAGTGTGGAAGATGACCTAGTTGATGGAGAATGTGCTAAGTCTGAAGCATTATGGGTGGAACTGTACGTGAGTGTGCCTACTATAAAGGTTATCATTGGAGTTTGCTATATACCTCCCAGTGTTGATGAGGAGGTGGAGACTCCGCTCCTTGCACAGATAGAAAGGGCTGAAAGGGCTGGGACAGTGATAATAATGGGGGATTTTAACTACCCAGAAATTGACTGTTGTAATGGCACTACTGGAACAGTTATAGGACAAAAATTTATAAACCTATTACAAGACAATTTTATGGTCCAGTTTATTGAGGCCCCAACTAGGAATGACGCTCTGCTTGACCTGGTAATCTCAAACCATGCAGAGCTTATTACCCACATTCATATAAAAGAACATCTGGGTAGCAGTGATCATACCATGATTTCATTTAATGTTATCTGTAAGTAAAAAACACTTACAGGAAATATAAAAACATTTAACTTTAGAAGAGCAAATTTTCCCAGGATGAGGACTGCTCTCCAAGACTAATGCCCCGTACACACGGTCGGACATTGATCGGACATTCCGACAACAAAATCCTAGGATTTTTTCCGACGTATGTTGGCTCAAACTTGTCTTGCATACACACGGTCACACAAAGTTGTTGGAAAATCCGATCATTCTGAACGCGGTGATGTAAAACACGTACGTCGGGACTATAAACGGGTCAGTAGCCAATAGCTTTCATCTCTTTATTTATTCTGAGCATGCGTGGCACTTTGTGCTTCGGATTTGTGTACACACGATCGGAAATTCCGACAGCGGATTTTGTTGTCGGAAAATTTTATAGCCTGCTCTCAAACTTTGTGTGTCGGAAAATCCGATGGAAAATGTGTGATGGAGCCTACACAGGGTCGGAATTTCCGACAACAAGGTCCTATCACACATTTTCCGTCGGAAAATCCGACCGTGTGTACGGGGCATTAGACTGGAAGGGAATATTGGCATCGATGAACACAGAACAGAAACGGGAATTCTTCAAAAAGACTGTATGTAAACTCACTGTAAAGTACCGTATTTATCGGCGTATAACACGCACAGGCATATAACACGTACATTCATTTTAAGAGGGACAGTTCAGGAAAAAAACTTACATTTTAAATAAGGAACTATGAAGCAAAATAAGGGTCAGTGTCCATCTACAGCCTCACCATTGCCATCAATGCAGCCTGATTAATGCCCATCTGCAGCCTCACAAGTGCCATCAATGCAGCAGCCTCACAAGTGCCATCAATGCAGCAGCCTCACCAGTGCCATCAATGCAGAAGCCTCACCATTGCCATCAATGCAGCAGCCTTACCATTGCCATCAATGCAGCAGCCTCACCATTGCCATTAATGCAGCAGCCTCACCATTGCCTTCAATGCAGTAGCCTCACCAATGCCATCAGTGCAGCCTGATCGATGTCCATCAGCAGCCTAGAGGGGACAGGGAGGGGGGCGGGATGAGCGCCAACAGATTACATACAGTGAGAATCTCCTATGATAGACAGAACAGTGGTCCAATGGCGGCCCAGGAGATGGGACTTCCTATTACAGAGGCTGCCAAGTAAACAGGAGATTTTCACTGTATGTAATCTGACAGCGCTCCTCCTGCCCCCCTCCCTGTTCCCTCCAAGGCAGCTAAAATTGAAGCATTGGCATATAACACGCACATGCTATTGCATTTTCAGGGTGAAAAAGTGCGTGTTATACACCAATAAATACAGTATATTCCCATGGGCAATACGTTTAAAAAGCTCAAAATAAAACCTATGTGGCTCACAGCCAAACAAAAAAAAGCTAGAAATAATAGGAAAAAGCTTTAAAAAATATAAAAATGAAGGAAAACTCTCATTTTTTAAAATGTTTTAAACAGAATATGTAAAAATGAAATCAAGGACGCAGAAATTCAAAATAAACGTCAGATTGCAAAAGATAGTAGGACAAACCCCCAAAAATTCTTCAAATATATTAATAGTAAAAAGGTCAGGTCTGAGCATGTAGGCCCTTTACAAATCAATCTAGAGTGGGTGACTGGGAACAAAGAAGGCTAAAATATTAAATACTTTCTTCAGCTCTGTGTATACAAAGGAGCATGGGGGAGCTCAAGTCCATAATGGAGATGGTATTGACACAGCCCCAAATGATCCACAATAGTTCAAAAGTGATATGGTCCAGAAATATTTAGACAGAATAAAGGTTGATAAAGCACCTAGACCAGTTGGCATCCACCCACGGATCCTAAAAGAATTGAGCTCTGTCGTTTCAAAGCCATTGTTTCTCATTTTTAGTGACTCGGTAATGACTGGAATAGTACCACTGTATTGGCCAATGTGGTGCACTTATTTAAAAAGGGATCAAAGTTTTTACCAAGTAACTATAGACCTGTTAGTTTAACTTCTATAGTCAGGAAGGTGAGTTTAAAAAAACACATAGATGAGTTCTTGCTGGGAAAAAAATATTTTAAGCAACAGACAGCATGGGTTCATGAAAGACAGAAGTTGTCAAACAAACCCGATTTCATTTTATGAGGAGGTAAGTAAAACCTTGGACAGAGGGGCGGCTGTGGTATACATGGAATTTGCAAAAGCGTTTGACACAGTTCCCCACACACAGCAAATGTGTAAGGTAAAGTCTACAGGCTTGTAAAGATCACTTTGTAAATGGATAGAAAACTTGCTAAAAGAAAGAATTCAGAGAGTAGTGGTTAATGATTCTTACTTTGAATGGTCTAAGGTTATTAGTTGTGTACCCCAAGGTTCAGTGTTGGGACCCTTACACTTTAATATCTTTATAAATGATATAGGGT
Source organism: Lithobates clamitans (assembly GCA_037952925.1). Taxonomy (NCBI): domain Eukaryota; kingdom Metazoa; phylum Chordata; class Amphibia; order Anura; family Ranidae; genus Lithobates; species Lithobates clamitans. The sequence continues at coordinate 169,278 of JBBGZY010002273.1, read as the reverse complement.
CTGGGACTAAAAGTACCGTTTCAGTGTTTGCAGATGACACCAAGCTATGCAGTGGAATAATGTCCTTACAGGATGTCTCCAACTGACAAGCTGACCTCAATGCATTGTTTAATTGGGCAACTATGTGGAAAATGACAAATCAGAAATATCTCTTGGTGATTCAACCTTATAATACTAAAAGTGCGAAGTGCAATCTAAAATCCACAATATAAGTGCCAAATCAGGAGTGAAATAACAGTAATCTTCATAAAAGTCCTTATAGTTCAAAGGTGCACATCCAAAGAAATATAAATATAAAGTGCTCAAAAATAGTGTCCATAATAGTGAAGCTCATCCATCTTGTTCCTCCAAAAGTGTACCATAAAGCATGCCTTAGTGTCTTCCTGTGATCCCCCAAAAGCGTATGCGCTCACCTTACAGTGTGTGACACAGTAATTAAACTCTGTCAAACACGCTTTGGAGCAACTCCTGTGCTCAAAAGGAATCAACTTTGTAGACCTCCAATGCTCCCAGTCATGATATTATCTAGTAACAGGCAATGTCACCTCCTCCTGATTTTTCATTGGCTGCAGATTTCAGGACTGACTAACAAACTTTGGGTTTCAGTTCAGAATCCGATGTCTCTGCAGAGATGAGCTCAGCTTTTCTTGCATTGCTCCTGTTATACGGCTCGTTCTGGACATCCACAACAGGTAGTGTCCTCACTTCTTTTTACTTTCCTGTGCAGATATATACTATGCAGTCCATTAGGCGCTTCACAGCCATTTCTGCATACTCTTCCAGACAGCCTTTTTCAATATTCCCATTCAATCCAATGGAGATGCCAGCTTGAATTCCCTTTTTGCTCTCCTACATAGAAGTTTGTCTGAGTATCCCAGGCCAAGAGCTCTTCTGGTCAGCTCAGTAGATTTCTTTAAAAAAGACCTGCAATCTTTCCTGTTCAATCTAATTTTATTGAAAATATTTCCATACAAAATTGTACAATAATAGATAGTATCCACATAACAAAGCCAATCAAGGACAAACATACTGCACTATAAAAATGTATATAGTATGAAACATGTAACATATAGACATATATAACCACGCCACGGGAACCCTTACCCAAATATGGCATAAACCAATTGGAATACTATTGGGGAAAGTCTACCAATACCAGAACATATATGTTATAAAGACAAAAAATGGAGTGATACACTGTACTACTCAGGTTGTTGGACCCCTGGGAAGAATAGCCATATCATATCTTCATCAAACCAACAAGATTGTATTCCATGGTTTACTACTCCCCATGTTCAACTCCTGCAAGGGTGTAGTACACATTACACAGAAAACAAAACACGATAAGACAAAACACAACACAAGACAAAACAAAACAAAAAAAGACATAGAAGGGGAAGATAAAAAGGAATAATAAAAATAAAGGTAAAGCAACCAGGGATGCACTCGGACATCACCTCGCTTGTCCCAACTCTAGTCCAGGTTCAAATCTTACAACAATCCCTTAAAAATATTTGTTCATATGTGTTCCATTAACATGACAGGAGTGTCTCCATCCTCTTAATATGGTCAGAGGACAAGGCGGCACACTTTACGACTGGAGGAAAAGAGATTTCATCTTCAAATACGGAAAGGTTTCTTCACAGTAAGAGCTGTGAAAATGTGGAATAGACTCCCTCCAGTGGTGGTTCTGGCCAGCTCAGTAGATTGCTTTAAAAAAAGCCTGGATTATTTCCTAAATGTACATAATATAACATTTATAGGTAAAGTTGATCCAGTGAAAATCTGATTGCCTCTGAGGGGATCAGGAAGGAATTTTTACCCCTGCTGTAGCAAACTGGATCATGCTTTGCTGGGGTTTTCCGCCTTCCTCTGGATCAACTGTGGGTATAGGATTGGGTATATGGGATTGTATTATATATTTTTTTCTTTATTGGTTGAACTAGATGGACTTGTGTCTTTTTTCAACCTGACTTATGTAACTATGTATGACTGGAATATTCCTTTGTGAAGGTTGGTCATTTTAATGTTTTATTGCTTAGCTTTACCTCATTTCAATTTTGAATAATTTTAAGATGTAATCATCAAAATGTAAGAAAAATATTTTGCTTTAAACATAATCACAGAATGCTTTAATTATAATCATACAATGCACAATTAAGAATAATTAGCCATAAAGAATGAGAGCCTTTTAACCTTACCCCTAATTAACTATATCAAGCTTTGCATTTTATGAACAGATAGATTTGTCTTAAAATTTAAAGGCAAGACAGCATTTTATAAACTTACTTGACACGTTCTTGGAAACATTACCACCATTTTAAATGCAAGTCTACATTTTATGAAAAAAGTAGGCCTCTCTAGATCAATTAAAAAAACAGTGCAGAAGTTTACTTGCTACTGTTCTGTTTAAACTGACACATTCATTTAACTGCCTTCTTCCTGAATTCTAAACCACGAAAGGCACATAGGGGAGGAAAGTAAAAAAAATCCCAATTATTTTTTTAAGAATACAGTATCAACAGTAAAAATGTGAGGTCAGAGCACATTGGCCCCATGAAGGACGATGATGGGAAATTGGTTACAAATGACAAGGAGAAAGCAACTGTACTAAATGCTTTCTTCTCCTCCATTTTTACACAGGAAAAACCATGACTATATTGTTAGTAACACATCACAGGATGTAACCTTGTGGCTAATAGAAGCTGGGGTTCAGAAAAGACTAGAAAAGTTTAACACAAATAAATCACCAGCACTGGAACTTACACACGAGAGTCCTCAAAGAACTCAGTCAGGCTATAGCCAGACCGCTATTCCTAATTTCCTAATATGTATGGACAGCATGCTGACAGGAATGGTACCGGCTGATTGGCAAAAGGCCAACATGGTAACAATATTAAAAAAAGGGCCAAAATATACACCTGGGAACTACAGACCAGTCAGTTTAACATTGATGGTATGTAAATTATTGGAGGGGATAATAAGGGACTATATCCAAGACTTTTCTGATGAAAACAGTATCATTAGTAGTAATCAGCATGGATTTATGAAAGGTTGTTCTTGCCAAAACAATCTGTTAACATTCTACGAGGAAGTGAGCTGCCATCTAGATAAGGGAAGGCCAATGGATGTGGTGTATTTGGATTTTGCAAAAGCATTCGATACAGTCCCCCATTGACACTTAATCTACAAACTGCAGTCTGTAGGTATGGCCCATAGGGTTTGTACATGGATGGAAAACTGGTTCCAGTGGCATGTCCAAAGGGTGGTGATAAATAGCAAATACTTAGATTGGTCTGGAGTGGTAAGCGGACACCCAAAGGCTCTGTCCTGGGACCAATTCTGTTTAATTTTTTTATAAACGATATAGAGGTTGGTATTTATGGCTCAATCTCAGTGTTTGCTGACAACACGAAAATAAGCAGGGCTATAACTTCACAGCAGGATATAGAAACTTTACAAGAGGACCTCAATAAATTAATGGGGTTGGCAACTTCATGGCAAACGAGGTTTAATGTTGAAAAATATAAACTAATGCACTTGTGGGCTAAAAATGTGAATGCTAGTTACTCACTAGGGGGAGAACTTCTGGGGAAATCCAGGATGGAAAAAGATCTTGGGGTCCTAGCAGATGCAATGCCAAGCTACAGCAAGCAAGGCTAGCTGAATATTAGCATGCAAATAAAAGTGAATTTACTCCACATCTGGAGTATTCCATCCACTTCTGGTCACCAATCCTCAGAAGGGAGGTGCATGAACTGGAGAGAGTCCAGGGAAGGGCAACAAAGTTAATAAGGGTAATAAAATGTAAATGTGACAGCGCTGCATCAATAAATAACAAATACAGAAAATAACAATAGTGATGCTGTGCAAGACGTATTATGCTGAAAATAAATGTCCAATAATAATGGTGATAATAATACTGTACACAACTTATTATGAAAAAAAAACAAAGTCCAATAATAAAGTGATGATCTCCTCAGTTATCACACGAAGAGATGCAAAGTATTTCTTTACTTCACACAACCTCTAAGTGTATAGTGCTCCCGCCACCAAATGCAGTAGTCGCTCACCTCCTTGCAAGACCCTGAGGGGGTCAAACACACCATGCACTATGTGCAATAATCCTTCCAGGGAAAACTCCACTACTCCTTGCTGACTTCTAGTTAGACCTTCACGAACCCAGAGAATGATACAGGACTAATAAAGATTCCTCTCACTGTGCCTCCAATAGTGCAATATCATAGGGATTATAAATGATTCCCCTCACCCCAGCCAGTAGCCAACTCACATTTATTTAAAAGGTTAAAAGCATATATGACACATGAAAGATCTCACTCGTTTTGTGATAAGGTTTAACCGCCAGGCTCCACCTCTACTAGTTTCACCACCTCACACGTGGCTTTATCTGGAGGAATCAAAAGAAATCAAAGTTAATAAGGGGACTGGAGGACCTCAGTTACGAGGAACGACTACAAGCACTAAACTTATTCTCTCTGGAGAAGAGATGCTTGAGAGCAGATATGATAGGAATTTACAAATATCTCAATGGCATCTCTGGTATAGGAAATTAACTATTCAGTCTCAGGGAGTGTGAGAAGACATGGGGCCATTCAATGAAACAGAAGGATTAGTGGTTTTACCTTAAGCTACATAGGCGGTTTTTCACTGTCAGGGTGGTAAGGATGTGGAATTCACTTCACTTCAGCAGGAAGTATTGATAGTTTAACAAAACTATTGGATGTGTAACTTAGTGAGCACAGTATACAGGGATACGAGAAATGATTATGAACATGCACACCTACACAGGTTGAACTGGATGGACTGGTGTCTTTATTCAACCTTTCCAACTATGTAAGTATGGAGGATCTGCTGTAGTCATATGATCACTCCTAATGTTACCTTTCTGTGGGCGTTCTCACACAAAGAGTTTTACAACTCTTTGCAATTTTCTGACAGTTTTCAGAAAGCTAGACGGTTGCATAACTAGAAACTCTATTTTTATATCTGAAATACATATGCCCTATGAACTTCAGCTCTGTGTGGTGGTCATTATATGGTATTTTCCCCATTATTTTTTAAGAATGAATAACATTGGATTGAGCAAAATGCCTGAGAACATTCAATTTTGCCCTGTTCACAAAAAAAAATTACCAGCAGTTTGCTTTTTGTGTGGACAAATAGCTATTCAACTTTATTTATAAATCCACCCCTAACTGTCTTAGAAAAATACTGTAACCCTCCACTCTATGCAGTGTGAAAGCGTGTGTGAATCAGTTTCGGAATTTACATATATGATACATACAGCACGTCAGCTGTATATATGGGGGCATATTCATAAAGCAGTGAATGTGACATTCACCAAACTTTCATTGAAGCTGTATCTTTAAGTGCATGTTTTACAGTGATTGATTCACTTTCAATCAGTGTTAAGTAAATGTCATATTCACTGCATTATAAATATAAATATGTTAAAGTTGACTTACAGTGGTCTACAACAATGCTAGTAAATGCCACATCTGTGTAAAATATTGCTTTTGTGCACCATTTCTCTACCCCCATAAAGACTTTAGAATGTGTAATTTAATGAAGATGGAAATTCTAATGTGAGAACATCAAAATTGTTTGCTAATCACTGTGTTGCCTTCACCTAAAGATGGTCAATAAATGATGATCAGTAAATTATAGGTGTGATATGCTTTCTTATTTTATTTCAAGACTGAACTGTAGTTTTATGAGGAAACTATAATTATGGCAATGTACAGCTGTCACAAAGAAAACATGCAGACTGCCATTGCTGATGTTTCCTTGTGAAAATGTTGGTCGCCTGTTGTCATGCTGACGCGCTTTCATAGTCAATAGCCTGGAAAAAGTATTGAAATAAGGAATTCTAACCTTTACCACTTACCAGTTCAGAAATACTGAAATACACAACCAGACAACTACAGTATCCTTTTCATAAAGAAGACAGTCATAACAGACTACATATATCTTTTTTGATAGGTGTATTTAAATAATAGTATGGATTGTGAAACCAATAATGCAAATGTTTCTATGTTACATTTTACATGTAATGTTCTGTGTACAAAGTACATAAACATTAAGATACTGCTTTTTTACAGGAGCGTTTATGATCCCCTTCCTTATACTGCTGGTATTTGAAGGCATTCCACTTCTACATGTAGAATTTGCAATTGGACAGCGTCTAAGAAAAGGCAGCGTGGGAGTATGGAGCTCCATTCACCCAACACTAAAAGGAGTTGGTAAGCTTTATTACTAAGAATTAAGCAATTTAGGAACAAGAAACATAAATTAACAAATATTCATAAAATGTATGAAGGCATTGTCAAAAACTTTATGTAAAGTTGTCTTATTTGGGGTCCTCAAGTACATTGTACAACCATTGATGTGTATCCATACTATTATACTTGTAATAAAGCAAATTGTATTGTTTGTAATGGTAAATAATTTGGTATACAAATATGTAAATAAGCATTCACACCTGAGTGCAAATTGCTGCATAGTTTATTACTCTATTGTCAAGGTTTGTGATTTTAAAGCCCACCACAACTCAATGTTCCTAATAAACATCAGTTGTCTGTATAAAATTAAACAGACAGCAAGATATGTCCCCGCCCTAAAAAAACACAGAGTTGCGGATCTGCCTGGTTCTTGCTTGATGCTGACAAATTTGGACACATAGTATTTTGATCTTTCCTCCTGCACTACAGCAAATGATAGACCCCACTCACAGGAAGATTTTCCAACAAGTTGGATATTTTTTTGCCTCATAGTGAACACCCCTGTCCCACATATGTGTTTATTATTCCCTTGAATTTCAGGAATGACCCAATCATTGGTAGCAATGCTTAAAGTATTACTAAACCACAACAGTAAAATCAGTCTGTATATGTAGTAATGTAGAAGAAATGAGAATAAAGGAGCACCTGGTGATCAAGGAGGTAATTAATTTGTGTTTTATTTGAAGTTTCTGCAATAAAAAGAGGCCAACGCGTTTTCGGGGGACTTTAGGGCTGCTAGTAAAAATAGTTGTGGAATGATCCTGTTGGAGGGTGCCTTTGGCACATGGATCTGGACAGTTATAAGTCCTCAGCACTGGCTGTGTGTTCAGAAGCAGCAAACTGTATATATAGTAAGGCATGCTTGTTATACTCACTGTGAAACCTAAGGGGTTAATCCTATGCATTTGGTAAAAAGGCTGTTTGATCCTGTCTTCTCTGATCCTCCCCTTCTTCCACAGTCCCCAATGCATTTTTTTTTTCTTGGGGGGGGGTGCATGTGAACAGCACAGGGCCGATCAGCACTGCCCAGATAGAGGTTCAGGGGTCCTGCATCCTCATAGGACAGTCAGAGTAGAATGAAAACTTCTCCTACAACTTTAACCAGACACTGATAGATGTCATAATACCGCTATATACTGCAGATAAGAAAAGTTATTTAGCAGTTTATATTTACAAAATCAATTGCATTTCCATGTTCTGTGTGCTGTGGTAGACCAGATATAGTGAATGCAGGGTCCTAGGTTTGGTAACACTTTAGGATCAAGAACATTGCTTGTTATTTTTGGGACATTTAACTTAGGGTATGTAGCAAAAGAGAACTGACATTATCTTGATTGGGGAGTTCGAATTAAAAGTAAAACAGATGCAAAATGGAAGCATTCAATAATAATGTCCTGTAATAGGTACAATGGGCAAAACCAAGACACATGACAAGCTGCCTATTATATGAAGGTGAAGTTCTCTAAGTAACCTTGGTGATTATATGGGTTTGTGATCATAGAGGGAGGCAATATAGCTGGAGCTGGAGGACTGCAACTGTTAAAAGGCAGGACAGTGTAAAAAAATCAATAAAAGGATTAAAGATAAATTCAAGTAAGTGACACTACTGTAATTTTTGTGAAAACATTTTGCATACGTTTGGCTTAAGTATCATTATGAATTATTCTCCCCATAACGTGGACATGGGTGAAATCAAATTATTCCAGAAAATCAAGTAGAAAGCATTTTTACAAGAGACCACTCTCCCTCATTTTCAAGTCTGTAATTGAGTGTATATTTCAGCTTGCTTTATAAACACAGCGATTTAACATCAAATGGAATTTACAAACTTTTGCTTTTATATTATTTATCACTTAGGGCTCATTTACACTTGCTTCGGCTTCAACACATATTAATGGCTAGTTAACACTTACTTCAAAACAAGGCTTTGGGCAGGCTTTGTTAAAACTCTCTGAATGCTAGTCAAGGCCCCTGTCACTAAATAAAATGGTTAGCATACAGTCCTGTTTACACCTTGCTTTTGCTTTGCTTTGGCTTTACTTCAAAAATTATACCCCATGTAGCTTTAGTGGTGCTTCAAAGCGCCTTCAAAGCCTCCATAGAAGTCTATGGCAAAGCTCGCTTGAAGCCCCACTGAAGCTCCACCAAAGCCTCATCTAAACGCCACGAAGCTTCACCAAAGCCCCACCAAAAGCTCATCGAAGCCCCATTGAAGCTCCACCAAAGCCTCATCGAAGCCCCACCGAAGCCACCATTGAAGCCCCAAGCAAAAGCAAGGTGTAAACAGGTGTAAGCTAACCATTTTATTTAGTGACCAGGGCTTTGACTGGCTATCAGAGAGTTTTAACAAAGCGGAGAGATCTGTAGAGAGATCGGATAAAAACGGACAGCCCGTCCGTTTTAATCCGATCCCATCCGATCTTTGAGCGGATCTTGTCGGATTGAATGGCAGGCCGGTGTCAGCAGACACATCTCCGCTAATATCCGCCTGCCCATAGAAATCAATGGGTGGCCTGCTCAGATTCCGTCTAAAAATTTGACAGGCGGATCTGAGCGGACCAATTATGCGAAAGGGGCTTTAGATTTCAGTGACCTTCCATTTGACTTCAGTATTTAGATAAAGCAACTATCAACAACTCATTCAGGGATTCAAAAAATTTCAGGGATGAAAAACTCCTTTGTGACCCTGGCCCAAGAAGCTTTATTCTTTGAATTTGTTTGTAAATAAATAGAAATAAGGTAATAATGAATGTTTTTTATGTCTTTTAGGAATTGCATCAATGCTGGTGTCTTTTTTGGTGGGTTTATATTACAATACCATTATAGCCTGGGTTATGTGGTACTTTTTCAACTCATTCCAAGAACCTTTGCCATGGAGTGAATGTCCACTAAATGGAAACCAAACAGGTAAAATCTTTAGAATATTTTTGTACATTTAAAGAAACTATTCTGTATTTTCAATGATCACACAATCATTGTTATTACCGCTACCTGGAAATACAGCAATTTTTTTACATTCCTACATGCTAGTCATTCCAAACTTTTCTGATGATACAGTATTTCATATATTGTACATATTTTTAGATTCTTCCTCTAGCAACAATTTTTATATAAGGCATTGTTAAACAACTAGTTAGATAAATAAATAATTTATGGGATAAACCATTTTTTCAAGTGTTTCATAGCATACAACTTGACTCTTGTTTGCATCATTATTAGGGCCAACTTGTGCCCTAGAAGATATACTTCTACTTATTTTAAAAATTGGATATCAACTTATTTCAGACTGAATACTAACAAGGCTAAAACAAGTTTCAGATTTGAAGTCCCACAGAAAGTGCAAATCCTATGTACTTCATAAATAATCAGTGCAGCGCTACATCTATAAATAAATAAAAAAGAATTCCATAGAAACATAAATAATGTACAGAATATGCATATGAAACACACTCATATGGCATCAATAGAGTCCAATATTATAAAAATAGTCCATAACACATCCAATATGTAGGGATAAGAGAAAAGCAAAAAAACGGATAGATGAAGATCCCCACAATTTGTGACAAGTGTGCTCGGAAGCTTCTCATCTAAGTGCATCCATATCAGTGCCTCCACCGTAGACAATACGGGCCGCTCACCTCCTTGTGTGGACCTCTGAATCAACAGATAGGTCAAATTGATGATTATTGCATCTGTGGGGCTCCGATTTTATTAGGATTATTCCGCTCCAGACAGCCAGCTGGTTCTCAGACCCAGTATGGACAGGACAGGATCGTTATACCATATAAAATCAATAAAAAATATATAGTGCTCTCTGTATGGTTCAAAGTGTTTAATAACCAAAAAGAATACAAGCAAGGCACTAATAACCTAGTGCCTGGTGTCAAAGCATTCAATGTTGCTTCTCAGAGAGACAGTGAATGAAAGGTGGCTGCAGATGACGTGACAGAGTTCTCCCGTATGCGTATCGTCCCAGTGGGCGGGACTTCTTCAGCGGTTACGGAGACTCACACACCATCACACTTAAATAAGCACCACCTAATCAATTAGTACAAGTGTACTACTTCCTCTAGTTATCATTCGCCATAGTGACCGGAATGTCAAGCCTCACTTAATCAGTTGCCATTGAAACCTATACAATAATCTAGCTCGGCATAATGGGCACCCGAGCCAGATAGTGTTACCAGGCGGACAATTACCATCAACCAGTTGGACATAATACAGAGGAGCATAAATAACAAGTTAAAAATGCAATGCTAAAAAGGCTAGAGCAGGGAGGGTTTAGAAAGCCTGTTTTTTGCTGTCTGTATCATTGCTGGGATCTAGCTTGTCCATATTGTTTTGGCAATATATAAGCAGTATTGTCCCTATTCTACATTTAGAGCTGCTAGGCTGTACTTGTCCTGGGCATGGATTGATAGTTCTGATTTTCCTAGGCTCTTCCTAAGGTCATTGCCATAGGTGTGTGCAGCCTATTGCATTAGGGTGTGCACACCAAAGCTCAAAGCCCAAAGCCACGGCGGATGGTGGGTGTGACCAAATTGCATTAACAGTGGTAGGGGCTTAGAGAAACATGTTTAGGAAAAACAAAAGCCATCCTGTACCCATAAAATATGCTTTTGGTCCTCTCTTCCCCCAGTAGGTCGCTTTCACACTGATGCAGTGGGGTTTTCCCGCATCATGGGTGCAGTGCAGTGTACCCTTGGTTTTCGTGTGGGTCATCCGCGGTTTACCATAAACTTCCATTATGTCTCACGGTTTTGGTGCACTTTCTGAAACACAAAACTGAAAGCGTGGTTTTGGTGCGCTTTCAGAAAGTGCATCAGAACTATGGGACATAATAGAAGTCTATTGCAGCTAACCTACAAGAAAACCACAGGTACACTGCTGCACCCATAGTGCGGGAAAACTGCACTGCATTAATCTGAAAGCCAAGCTGTTCATTAATTACTACTGACCTCTGAACTCTTCGTTAATTACTACTGACCCTGGTACTTTGCTTCACTTACTACTGACCTCTGAGTCACTTACTACAGAGTTCAAAGGTCTGTGCTAGGTAATGCACAGTTCAGAGGTCAGTACTAAGTGAGGCGGAGTTCAGAGGTCAGTGCTAAGTGATGCAGAGTTCCGAGGTCAGTGCTAAGTGAGGCAGTGATCAGAGCTAAGTGGGGCAGAGTTCAGAGGTCAATGTTAAGTGATGGAGAATTCAGAGGTCAGTGCTAAGTGAGACAGAGGTTAGGGGTCAGTACTAAGTGAGGCAGAGTTCAGAGGTCAAAGCTAAGTGAGGCAGAGTTCAGAGGTCAGTGCTAATTGAGACAGAGTTCAGAGGTCAGTACTATGTGAGGCAGAGTTCAGAGGTCAGTGCCAAGTGAAGCAGAGGTCAGGGGTCAGCAGTGACACAGAGTGCAGTAGTAAGTAACTGTCTGTCCCACCTCTGCACTGTTTACTTCTGTTCTCCTTCTCCTTGGACTCTTCATAGTACTCAGGATACTGTAGCTCCAACTCTTCTCCTCCTTCTCCTATTCCCTTGTCCAGTAGGTGGAGCTAAATTACAGCTACTCATAGCCCCACCCATTGGACCTGGGAATACTAGAGGGGGGAGAACAGCCAAAGCTGCACTACCTCGAGTACTGTGAAAAGTCCCAGGGAGAAGAACAGACATACATGAATCCTCTTTCTATGTCACCCATACAGCAGTGCTTGCTACAGGCAGCTACAGAGAAAACACTATTTGTTTATGCCAGGAAGGAGTGGGTGCTAAAGGACTGCATGGTGAGTAGGAGACAGAGCTATGACTGGCTTGTAGCCTTGCCCCCACTGCTGTGACAGCCTTTAGCACCCTCCCCCATACAAAGCCAAACACTCAATCACAGCCCTGCCTCCCTATTCCCTCAATGTGCCAGCTCTTTACTACCTGCCCCCTCCCTGGAATAAATAAGCAATGTTTCCTCTGTAGCTGCCCATGGCAAGCGCAGCTGGAGGGGAGACACAGAAGCTTGGAGCTGAATGCCAGAACAGCTCTACGATTAAGCATAGATTGACAGGACAAAAGGATTTAATTAAAATCTAGGGATGGTCCCGCCCAATCCAAGGCACTTGGGAGGTATGCACAGAGGGTGATTAGGGTGTGCCCAGGCACACCCCCTGTGCACATTTATGGTTATTGCTATTGTTTCCTCCTGCATTCTGTTGGGGAGTATCCCTGTTAATAGTATTAGAAGATACAATAATCTAAGTTATGAATATTTATGTCTCCTTCGACAACCACTAGGAGGTGTATTTCCAATGGTACATGCTGGGGAAGTATGTAAATATTTGTGGTGACCTTGGAAAGCTCTCTTCCTCCCAGGCCTGTGGACTGGGGAGGGTGTGTTGCTGAGTTTCCCGGCCTCCCAGGCCTGCTGCTTGGTGATGGTGGGCTGTGCCCAAGCCTGGAGCCTGAAGCTTGCAGCTAGAGGCTATATCCAGGGGCAGGGGGTGCAGGAAGATGATTACCTAGATTGGGGCACCAGCGGTTCTCCATTTCCTGAAGAGCTGGCAGGGCCGCTGGTAAGCCAGTACAACTGGCCCTGTTTTACCTTGCCCAGGGTCCTTGGCTCTGCGGGGGGGCCCAGTCAATCTGAACAGAGTGGAGAATACAGAAAAGCCTTCCTGAACCACGATCCGATCCCCGCTCCCCGCTCCCCTCCTACTAACTTAGCTTGGTTTTTTTTTAATCCATTTTCTGGGCCCCTCTCTCCCTCTGTAATGTGATAGTGGGTGTGCGGTGGGAGGGACTATTTGTTCTGTTTTGGGCGCATGTCAAATCCGCGCCGCGCCCTCTCCGCATGTTGATCTTGGCACAAGTCCTGGCCGCCTGCCTGCATATTGCCTTCCCTGGCTGATTGATTTGTCTACCTCCGCTCATTGCGCTCAGCTCTGCTCCCCACTCGGCCTGAGACTCGAGAAGCTGTGAGGTGAACAGTGGCAGCGGCAGAGGCAACTCAACTGACATTTGTCCAGGCAGCAGCTGGAACAGAGAGAAAAATGGTTAATGGGGCTGCCAGTGTCTAACAGAGGTGTGTCCTTGCTTGGGCTTCAGACAAGATCTAATGATTACATGGATGGCACAGTCTCTGCAGCACATGCACATTATGGCATGGCATTGATGGCATGTTCTCTGCAGCACATGCACATTATGGCATGGAATTGGCATGGGTGGAATAGTCTCTGCAGCACATACACATTATGGCATGGCATGGCATTGGCATGGATGGCACAGTCTCTGCAGCACATACACATTATGGCATGGCATTGGCATGGATGGCACGGCGCATGGGCGTCCGCAGAACTTTTTCCAGGGGGGGGCATTATTTCAAGGCCACCCATGCTCTGCCCCTTTTCGACAATCTCATGAAAATCTTTCCACTTGAAAGATATATGTGTGTTCTTCAAGAGATAATTCATCTTCACTTTGTATTGGAAGTTACTCAGGTGGCTACGTACCATGCCCATATAGCCTAGAGAATGTACATCTTTTTACATTGCAATACATCTGTTGTGGTCATATTTTGATCTTCATACTGTCACTGTATAGGCTGTTTTCATTAAGATCAAAATATGACCACAACAGATGTATTGCAATGTAAAAAGATGTACATTCTCTAGGCTATATGGGCATGGTACGCAGCCGCCTGAGTAACCTTGCGGACATGCTTTGAATCCAATACAAAGTGATAAGTGAAGATGAATTATCTCTTAAACTGTACACACGCATATCTTTCCAGCAAATTGCAATTATAGCTCAGCTCAGTTGTCCCATTTTCCAAGCAAAGCAATATATTATTCTTTATAAAAATGCTCCTCATGAGTCTTGTTGTTACCTGTGGTTCTTCACTGTGTATGCCTCAGTATTTCTCATCTGTGATGATCCCCTAGGCCCAGGAAAGCACTGGCAGGAGGCAGCATATCACTGACTCGCCGGGCTGCGCCGGTGTTGTGATGAGAAATGCCCCATCGAATAATGCCCGCCCGCCACTGCGCATGGGCAGCGCTTGCGCAGTACTGAGCCACCGAAAGCCACTGAACTTTGGAATGGACGAACAGCTGTTGACGGCGCCTGCGCACTATAGCCAACATAGCGCCACACGCCCCGCTACTCGTGCAAGTCTACAAGGGGCGGATTTGTACATGATGGGTGCGTGTGAGGGGTGGATGCCTACACAAGGGGGCGTCATTGGTCATGATGGGCAGTGTTGTTAAGATCGGACCGGAATTTATTAATAAACTCAAACACATCTCCTACAAATATATATCTCTGCTATTCTTCCTACACGTCTTTGCGGCCTATCTTTCCCATGCAATATCACTGCGCATCATTACAAAATACCTTCTGTTTCCATCCGCCCCTCACACGCTCCCATCATGAACAAGTCCGCCCCTTGCAAATTTGCACTAGCATCAGAAGCATACTCCTATGTTTGGCGGCTTTCGGCCAGTACGGGGGGGGCATTATTCGACAGGGGGTATTTCTCGTCAGAACACTGGCAAGATCCACACAACACAAGCAAGCTGGCAGCCAATGACTGGAGCGGAGCAGTCGAGGCGAGCATCGCATTGGATGATCAGGCCGGGGTGAGGGGGCGTCAGATGATAGATGTCAGAGTCTCAAATACGCAGAGAGCAGCCAGCGGACTCAGAAAAAAGTCTGCAGTGTGGCGGGGGCCACGGCGGACCCTCCTGGTTGCTGCAACATCTTGACAATTCCAGGGGGGGCATTTGACCCCCCTTGCCCCCTCCTGCGGACACCCATGTCTCTGCGGCACATGCACATTATGGCATGGCATTGGCATGGATGGCATGGTCTCTGCAGCACATGCACATTATGGCATGGCATGGGATTGGCATGGATGGCACGGTCTCTGCAGCACATACACATTATGGCATGTTATAACTTTTGCGCAAACCAATCAATATAGACTTATTGGGATTTTTTTTCTACTAAAAATATGTAGCAGAATACATATTGGCCTAATGTGATTAAGAAATTAGATTTTTTTACATTTTTTTGGATGTTTTATAGCAGAAAGTAAAAAATATTGTTTTTTCAAAATTGTCTGTCTTTTTTTGTTTATAGCAGGCTCTGGGGAGGGACCAGGGGTGAGGCTGAAGGAGGGGCCAGGGGCAGGGTCGGGGGTGGGGCTGAAGGGGGCCATGTCAGGTAGGATGTACGGGGCCCCATGATTTCTATCAGCGGCCCTGAGAGCTGGATATAAGATATTGCGATTGCAGAGATTTCTAGTGGTGTATCCAAGGAATACAGGTGCTGCATTAAAAATGCTTTACAGTCTGGAGAATACAGAGTGCCAGTTCAAATTAAAGGTCCTTCTTCTGTATTAACTATAGGTTCAGAGCGTTCCTTTAGTGGTCTTTTTGGGTATACCATTCTCTAACCTCCCTCTCACTGAGTTTTTTCATCTTATATTAAATTCTGGTAAACTGCCTAAAGTGACTGCTTAAAGTTACAACAGCGATTCAAGAATTCCATCCTGAGGTGAACTGCTAGCCCATAGAGCCACCTGGGGTCCGTCCGTCACCACTGCCTAGGGGAGGACCAATAAACTTTAACGATATTTCCTGTTAATATATGGTCATGGTATACTCTGTACACCATTGATATATAGACTTGAAGTGTATTATGTGTATCTCTGAAAGCTGATACTTAATCATTTATGAATGGTAGTAATAGATTAATGTTTCTTCACCAGTGACCTACTTTTCATATTGGATGTAATTTTTGAATTTGGACATTAGAGGGTGATATTTCATTTAGGATTTTAGTCATGAGTTTTGTAACAAATACCTGCAATACATATTGTTCTAATTACATACAGTGCGTGTTAATGTGGAGCAACACTTCCCTTGCAACTTAGTAAAAATAGGTTGTTTATTTCAGTTTTTTCATATTAACTCGTAACACTTTTTCATCATCATTTTCATTTGAAAAAAGGTTTCATTCACCCAGAAATTACTATTTCTATTAACCGGAAGTGGAAGGCTAAAAGCCTAACTGCATAGCTCCAAAATTTAGAACTTGAGATGAGATGGGAGAGTAGGTCTCACCTACTCTCAGTATATAAAACATTGTACTCCCCAGTACTCACAAAATACTCCTTAATTACAGTGGCCTAAATGACAGTCTAATGCCCTGTACACGTGATAGGATTTTTCGACAACAAAACCGTGGATTTTTTTTCCGAAGGATGCTGGCTCAAACTTGTCTTGCATACACACGGTCACACAAATGTGGTCGGAAATTCCGAACGTCAAGAACGCGCTGGCATACAACACTTAAAGTTCAATAGCCAGTGCAGCTCTTCTGCTTGATTCTGAGCATACGTGGACTTTTGTGCGTCGGACTTATGTACACACGATCGGAAATTCCGACAACAAGTTTTGTTGTCGTAAAATTTGAGAACCTGCTCTCAAACATTTGTTGGCCGAAATTCTGACAGCAAATGTTCTATGGAGCATACACACGGTCAGACTTTCCGACAACAAGCTCACATCCAACATTTGTTGTCAGAAAATCCTATCGTGTGTACAGGGCATTACAGGCATAAATATCCATCAGTACAAAGGATAATTAAAAAAAAATTGAAGCTCTGTCATTGCACATGTCTTTCTCTGTATACAATATAAGCAGATAGCTGACATTTTGTCTGATCCTACCTTAAAGAATAAGTTAATTGATTAAAGTGGAACTTTATTCAGAAAATTAAGTCTTGATAGACCACTTCAGGCTGGTCCCTTTGCAGGTATAGCTATGTAAAATATTAAAAATAAGTGCCTATACGGTTTAAAACCCAGTAATGTACTGTCTCGCCCTGCTCTATACAAGCTCTGTTGCTCGCTATTTATGGCACTGTGCCTAGAATCAGTTGATAGCTTTAAGATTTACTGTTGCTGAAGGGACAAGAAAGCAACAGGAATGACACACATTGTGCAGAGGGAACACAGATTAGGGAGAAAGAAAAGAAAAGCAGGAGAGGTGACAGGACAAACTCTGCTGCCAGGGAGGTTATAGTATAAGGATGGTATCTTATCTTATCTCCCTGATATTCTCTTCTTTCTTCATCATTGGCATCCTGTGAACTTCAGTACTGTAAAGCTTCTGGCAGTTTTCCTCTCTAACTTCGCCAAGACTGCAAATTGGCATATTTTAATTAAAGGAAGTGACTTAAAACCAAGGCAAGGGGGAAAGTTTTCAGTAAGAAAGTGACTGCTCTGGGCTTAAACAAAATGGTGGCATCTAGCAAGAAGAAACAGGAGCAATGCCGGAGGCAATTTACAAGCACACACTAATTTTCGTAGCAAAATTAATAACGTGGAATGTATGTTCTTTTGTTATAGAACATTCATTGTTATCCAACTATTATGGGTAAAGTCCCGCTTTAAAATAGTGGTGGATCACATAGCAACCAGCAACTGTTAAGCTTTAATAATAGACACCATAGTGTGCAGGTTTCTAAAAAAAAGTTAGTTAATTGCCAATGCCATAGCTGGAGACCCACTGATGTTTCTACATGCACCGGTATAAAACGGGGGGGGGGGGGGGGGTGGACTTTCAGTGCCCAAAATAAAAGAGGTTGGCCAGACATCATGTGACAATACCACCACTTCCTTTATCATTGTCCTTCTCATTAATATCCATAGCAGTATGTATGCACTGTAAAGGGACACCATCTTTAGTCAATATGAAAACATCAACGAGGTTTAGATAATCAGTAACCATGCATCATCCAAATTTCTGACACAATTAAAGTGGACACTGTGTAGATGGAAAACATCTCTGCCATACACAACACTTTTAGGTATAAAAATTATATATAAACCGAATTCACCAAAAGAAAATTATAGATGAAAAAGTGGCGCTTATCCCCAGGTGGGGAGATGCCAGACACTCTTATCCAGCCAGTAAGCTGAATACAGACGTGACTAGAGAAAAAGTGAAAAAAAAAAAAAACATATATTGCTAAATATCCCAAAAAGTAAAAATTAATATTAAATAAAATAAAAAATTCAATATGAGCTAAAATAAATTATAACACTCAGTGAAAGTGATATACAAATATATAAATCCAAGAAAAAATATAATGAAAATTGAGCATAGTAAATATCTATAAAGTCCAGAAACCAATCAATCGTGAAAAATAATCGTGAAAATATTTGAAGAAAGTCCAAAAAAAATCTCAAACGAGTGCTAGAGGAGGGAGTGAAGGGGGACAGAGCGGAGCTCCAGTGAAGGGACGAGTGCTGCGGATGGGTGAGACGAACGTGAGCACACACACCTCCTGGGTCCGCCGTGGCCTACCTGTTGTTATTTCATTTGCTACTGCTTGCTGTGCTGTGGGAGTTCTCCATTTGCCGTGAAGTGACTTGCCTGTTATTTTATTTTAAATGTGAGTTCATTACAAGTTGTTTTATATGTGATTAAATCTTTTAAACGAGATTACACTATTGGAGCTTCTTTTATTTTTATGTCATACTACCAACCTGAGAAAAGCGGTGTTCCTATGGAGCAGTGGAGGTGTATGCTCGCATGTTAACCCCCATGTACGTGGGTTAGAGGCTCTGTCAGGCCAAACACGAGAGTGAGAGGCCTTAACAGCTGGTGAGTTTGAATTGCAGCAGGGAGTGGATTCACGTCACAGAGGTGTGGTGGATGTTTGACAACACAGCTGAGCAGTTTTGGAGTCACCCTCACTCTTTTTTTGGACTTTCTTCAAATATTTTCACGATTATTTTTCACGATTGATTGGTTTCTGGACTTTATAGATATTTACTATGCTCAATTTTCATTATATTTTTTCTTGGATTTATATATTTGTATATCACTTTCACTGAGTGTTATAATTTATATTAGCTCATATTGAATTTTTTATTTTATTTAATATTAAGTTTTACTTTTTGGGATATTTAGCAATATATGTTTTTGTTTTTTTTCACGTTTTTTTCACTTTTTCTCTAGTCACATCTGTATTCAGCTCACTGGCTGGATAAGAGTGTCTGGCATCTCCCCACCTGGGAAATAGCACCACTTTTTCATCTATAATTTTCTTTTGGTGAATTCGGTTTATATATATTTTATTGTTAAGTGGCAGCTTTGGTAGGGTTTTGACATTTATTTACATAGCGCGGAGTTGGTAATACAGGTCAGGGGTGGCGTAATTTGCACCTGGTTATCTCCAGTTTCCAATAGGTATAAAAATTATCAAAGTGCACATACCTCTCTTGTTGAGTCCACCACCACCACTGCCTGTGAGGTGATATCACTGCTAGAATAGTGTTCAAACTATTGAGCTGGAGATCACTCCACCAGGCATACAGTAGGTGTAAGTGCCAGAACACAGCCTGGTTGTGCGGGACTTTGGGATTTTGTTGAAAACTCAGGACAATCCCATGGAATCCTTGGAAAATTGGGGGTATAACTACCTCCAATGAAGAGCCAATAAAGAGGTCACTGCAACTGGATAGTGTTTGGGGAGTGCACAACATTATTAGTGAGCAGGCTGCTGTAAAAAAAAGCTGGAGTTGGGTTTTAAAAAAAAGTAACCAGTAAGAGAAATCCTCCTACTACCTACTCTACCACAAAATTTGAAACCAATGGATCTTTTAGCTGTAATTTGTTTATTGATGTTTTAACCGCTTGCTGACCACCTCACGTAGGAGTACAGCGGCAGAGCATCTCTCTTGCGCTGGATCACATATCTAGTACATGATCCAGGACTTACAGGTAGGGGGCACACTCACACGCGACCGCCACGGAGGCTGTGCTGTGATTAGTCACAGCACAAGCCAATCAGCAAGTGCCGGCCAATGACTGACCACCGGCACCCGCTAATCGGCGAGGAGGATGGCAGGACAGAGCTTTGTGAATGTAAACAATACATTCTCTGTCCTGTCAGCGGAGATGTGCCGGTTTTTGTTTCCCTGCTAGGCAGGGAATAAAAACCAGCACATCCCTTAGTAAAAGCACCACGCACTGTTAGGCACACATTTAACTCCTTGATCACCCTAGATGTTAACCACTTCCCAACCAGTGTCATTAGTACAGTGATAGGGTATATTTTTAGCACTTATCACTGTATTAGTGTCACTGATTCGCACAAAGTGTCAAAAATGTCATTGAAAAATGGATGGCTGCACACCAAGGTACTGGAAAGTCCGTTTATTCTTGAATCATAAAAACATGAGATGACGCCACAGGATGGTAGCAAATACAGATGCAGGTAGACATGTTTCACATAGTAACCCTATGCTTACTCATTACACTGCCTTGTTCCGCTAACAATCCTTAACCACTTGCTTACTGGGAACTTAAACCCCCCTCCTGTCCAGACCAATTTTCAGCTTTCAGTGCTCTCACACTTTGAATGAAAATTACGCAGTCATGCAACACTGTACCCAAATAATTTTTTTGTCCATTTTTTCATACAAATAGAGCTTTCTTTTGGTGGTATTTGATCACCTCTGGGTTTTTTATTTTTTGCGCTATAAATGAAAAAAGACCGAAAATTTTGAAAAAAATTAATTTTTCTTAATTTCTTCGATAAAATTTTGCAAATTAGTAATTTTTCTTCATAAATTTTGGCCACAATTTATACTGCTACATATCTTTGGTAAAAATAACCAAACATTTGTGGAAATTATTTGGTCTGTGTGAAAGTTTTAGAGTCTACAAGCTATGGTGCAAATCATAAAAAAATTATCACATTTGATGTACTGGCAGCCTATCTCATTTCTTGAGACCCCAACAAGCCAGGAAAATACAAATGCCCCCCAAATAACCCATTTTTGGAAAGTAGACATTTCAAGGTATTTAGTAAGGGGTATGGTGAGTTATTTGAAGTTGTAATTTTTTCCCACAATTCTTTGCAAAATTAAGATTTTTTTTTCCACAAAATTGTCATTGTAATAGCTTATTTCTGTCACATGGCATGTGCATACCACAAATGACACCCCAAAATACATTCTGCTACTCCTCCTGAGTATAGTGATACCACATGTGTTGGACTTTTTCACTGCCTGGCCACATACTGTGGCCCAACATGCAGGGAGCACCATCAGGTGTTCTAGGAGCATAATTTACACATCACATTTCTCAACCACCTATTACACTTTTGAAGGCCCTGGAGCACCAGGACAATGGAAACACCTACAACATGACCCCATTTTGGAAAGCTAACACCCCAAAGTATAATCTATGAGGCATAATGAGTCTTTTGAACGGTTCATTTTTTTTCCAGACGTTTTTGGAAAATGTGGAAAAAAAATGAAACCGCAATTTTTTTTTACACAAAATTGTCCGTTTATAAGATATTTCCAACAAATAGCATTTAGATAGCAAAAATGACACCCAAAAATACATTCTGCTACTCCTCCAGAGTATTATGATAACACAAGTGTGAGACTTCTACACAACCTGGCCACATACAGAGATCCAACATGCAAGGATCACCATCAGGTGTTCCAGGGACACATAGCATGCACATACCAAGAATTACACCCCAAAATACATTATGCTGAGCAAAGTGTAAACAAAAGATTACGCATGGTTGTAGTAGTGCAGCTGTACACAGGAGGATAGCACTGGTCTAGGCAGCAGGCAGGGACTTGTTCAGCAATGGCAAACACAATTGTCCAGGCAGCAGGCAGGGATACTGTCCATATAAAGTCCAGGGTCAGTGCAGGCAGAGATATTGTCAGCAGTCCAAAAAATATTGGTCCTGGTAGTAGGCAGGAACATGTGGTGTGGTCAGTGCGACAGGCAGAGACATAATGGCAATAAGTCCTACAGGCAGCAGGCAGAAGTAGGGCCTCATTCAGGACAGAATGGGGACAGGGGTAGAGGCTTCTCCCACCCAAATCTCTTTGAAGCCTCCGAGTCTCCAGACCCTAATCTAGGAATGAGAAAACAAAAAAAATTGTTTTCTTCATCCAGAAAAACAATTCTGGAGCCCCTCACATATGGGAGATCCCTGCTTTGAATCCCACTGGTCCAGTAGCAGGGTACAAGATCAGTCCATGAGGCAGGCAAAAAACATGGTCAAACAGTCCAAGGTCAGTTCCAGATCAGGCAGAGGTATGTACAGAATCGTTAGGCAGAAGCATGGTCGAATAACAGTCCAGGGTCAGTTCCAGATCAGGCAGAGGTATGTACAGAATCGTTAGGCAGAAGCATGGTTGAATAACAGTCCGGGGTCAGTTCCAGATCAGACAGAGGTATGTACAGAATCGGCAGACAGAAGCGTGGTCGAATAACAAGCCAGGGTCAGTTACAGAGCAGGCAGTAGCATAAAGGGTGTGAAGGTGTGTGAAGGCAGTAACTGACAATTACGTTTAACATACTTCACTAATAATTTATTGAAGTATTATAACGGCGAAAACATTCACCTATGCAGAGGCCTGGTTGGGAAGGACATTGTGCACAATAATAAGATGTGTCTCTTCTGAATCCTGCTCTGGTACACACCTTACATTTTTTTTTATGTTGTTGGCCTGTTGGTTTGGGAGGGATTTTATTGGGAAAGTGGCATTCGGAGAGTCGACTAAGAACATCTGATCGGATATTTTCTGGTGGGCTGTTCAGGAATAAAAGGGCAGTGAAAACTTCTTCCTGGTAGCCAAGGAAGCATTTGGGGTTTTGGGTGGAGTTGCGGTAAATGACATATGAGTTGTATATGGCCAATTGAAAAAAATAAATTGCAACTTTTTTATAACAATGGTATGTCAGTCTTGTGGCAAGGTATGGTCCCAGCATTTGGTCATTGAAGTCGACTCCCCCCATGAACAAATTATATTCATAGATGCATTTTGGTTTTTGTATGTGGCCATTCCTTCTGGGGATTTCTATGAAGGTAGTATTGTGGATCGAAGACAACATGTAGACACCCCTTTTGTCCCTCCACTTCACTGCCAAAATCTCTTGTTTCGCAGACTTGCCGTTTCTCCTTTTCTCAACTTCTTATTGACAAGACTTTGAGGAAAGCCCTTCCGGTTCTTTTTTACGGTGCCACATGCTGGCGTCTTTTCCGGTGAAGGTTGTGGAACAGGGGCAGAGATGTGCAGAAGTTGTCTATGTATAAATGGTAGCCTTTCTCCAGTAAGGTGTATATGAGGTCCCAAACAATTTTCCAGCTTGATCCCAAGTAGTCTGGGCAATTAGGGGGTTGCAGCTGGGTGTCCTTCCCTTCGTACACTTTGAAGGCATATATGTACCCTGTGACTCGGTCACATAATTTGTATACCTTCAACCCATAGCGGGCCCTTTTGCTGGGAATAAATTGTTTGATTTTAAGCCTGCCACTAAATTTAACAAGGGACTCATCCACACATATGTGTTGGTCCGGGGTAAACAACTGGTGGAAAACTTCAGAAAAATAATTTAGAAATGGCCGAATTTTGAAAAGCCTGTCATAATTTGGGTCATTTCGGGGAGGGCACTGGGTATTATCATTGAAATGGGGGAACATCATGAGGTATCTGGTTCTGGGCATTACCTTGAAGAAGATTGGCATGTGGTGGATGGGGTGGGTTGACCAATAGGAATTAAAAGTGTTTTTTTTTAGTGAGTACCATACAAAATGTGAGGCCCAAAAAAAACCTTCAACTCCTCCACCGTTAGGTCTCTCCACTCGTAGGGACGGGCATAATAGGACGTTGGATTATTTAAAATAAATTGCTGTGCATAAAGGTTGCACTGGGCCACAATTGTTGATAGCATGTCCTCTGTAAAAATGAAATAAAAAAAATTGATTGGGGAAAAATTCACCGTGTCCACCTGGACTCCTGGCTGGTCAGTGAAAGGGGGAATGTTGTCTTCTCCTGAATTAGGAGGAGGCCACAAGGGGTTCTGAAGGGCATAGGGAAGACTGGCATGGGTCCTTGACCTTTCTTGCTGAGGTACTGCGTTGATGGTGGATGGCACTGTGGTGCTGGTGGATGCACTGCCTCCTCACCAGAACGCCTTCGTTTGGCGGGCAGAATATCTTCCTCCTCTGAGTCACTTAGTGTTCCACTACTGAGGACTGGCTCATAATTTACGTCCGACTCAGAATCGGAGTTTGAAAGGGAATCCGAAAAAGGGAGCTCCCCGTTGCTCTCGACGGCCTGGGAAAGTATTTGGTACACCTCCTCGACGGAAAAGCAACTTTTGGATATGGTTGCTAGTGGTGATGCGACTACACAGGTGTGTGCTAAGCCTGCACTTATGGGCACTGATGAGGCGGCACTTATGAGCACAAATGAGCACTGAGGTGGCACAGAGGGGCACTGATGAGGTGGAACAGATGTGCACTGATGAGGTGGAACAGATGTGCACTGATGAGGCGGAACAGATGTGCACTGATGAGGCGGCACAGATGTGCACTAATGAGGCGGTACAGATGGGCACTGAGGAGGCGGCACAGATGGGCACTGATGAGGTGGCACAGATGGGCACTGATGAGGGGAAACAGATGTGCACTGATTGATTGCGCAGATGTGCACTGATTTATTGCACAGATGTCCACTGATGAGGTGTCACAGATGGGCACTGATGAGGTGGCACAGATGTGTACAGATGTGCCCTGATTGATTGCATAGATGTGCACTGATGAGGCGGCTCAGATGGGCACTGATTGGCACAGGTGGGCACTGATGTGGCACAGGTGGGCACTGATGAGGTGGCACAGGGGGGCCTTGATGAGGTGGCACAGATGTGCACTGATTGTGAAGATGTGCACTGATCACCGATGGCAGATTGGCACAGGTGGGCACAGGTGGGCATCGATTGGCACAGGTGGGCACCGATTTGCACAGGTGGGCATCGATTTGCACAGGTGGGCACTGTACTGACGGGGCACTGTACTGATGGGGCACTGTTTGGGCACTGTTTGGGCACTGTTGGCACTGTTTGCACTGTAATATGTTTTTTTTCCACTCACACATCGCTGTCAGATGCTCTCTCTCCTCACACGCAGTCTCTGTGTGAGGAGAGCCGGCAATGAGAGATGATCTCATATGTTTACATTTGAGATCATATCTCATTGGCCACGCTGATCTCGCTGTAAATGGCCGCTGTGATTGGCCATTTACAGCGATCTGTGATTGGCTGTGTCCAAGGGAGCGCGCACAGGGAGCGAGGAAAGGGGAGGCCGTCATATGACGGCCTCCTGGAAATTGAGGTCCGCGCTGTAGCCATCATTCGGCTATTGCCCGGACGTCAAGAGGTTAAATAGGGCCTCCCCCCTCTGTAAGACACAGGTGTGGGTGTAAACAGCAGAACTTGTTTAAAAATCACAACTTTATATCTTATTTTAAAAAATATAAGTATATAAGAAACAACATGAATTAAATCCAAAATTATCGTTCCATAGCAGACACATAACAAACACAACAGACCAGACAACATATAAAAAAAAGAGAAAAGTGCAAATACACTATTAAAATATCAAAAAATATAAATCCCGACAAATCAATGACCAGTATCGAAATATGGAATAAGGATACAATATGACAATAGACTAATAATGGTGAAATTTTATATAAAAATAAACTTGTATAATTGAACCATTATTAAATGAAATCTGTCATATACCGTACTATAAATAAAAAATGAAAGTATAAAGCAAAAATTATTAATCTAAATATATACATCAAGGAGCTGATAAAAACAGGAAACCAAAGACAAAAAAAGGAAGAAAAAGAAACCGCCCAACAAAAAAGAGAAGAAAAGAAACACACAAAATTCGTCATACTATAAGAATGTCATCATAAATATATACTGTATATATATGTGACCCATATGTGAGTTACAACCAACAATGTTGTTAGAACCCAGCTGCATAGTGAAATAAGAATGTATATATATATAACTGTACACACTGTACATAGACAGCCAGTAAATATGAAAGAATGTGTTATTGGACAAATTGGCTGCACTAAATTTGATACTCTATTTAAAAGTGTCAGTTAGTGTCAGATTGCCAGCCAGATTATCACAGTCCCACTATAAGTTGCTGCTTGTCGGCATTACTAGCTGCACAGCGGGGGTGCCGATGCTCGTGGCTGACAGTCGCTATGACCGCCGGCCACGAGCCATCGTGTCCAGGAGACACAGAACAGGGACGAGTGTGTGTAAACACACACTTCCCTGTTCTGTTCTGACAGGAGTGACAGATCGTGTGTTCCTATTAGCTAGGAACCACGATCCGTCACTTTCTCTAGTCAGTCCCCTCCCCCTTCAGTTAGACTCACCTCCCAGGGAACACAGTTAACCCCTAGATCGCCCCCTAGTGTTAACCCCTTCACTGCCAGTGACATTTTTACAGTAATCAATGCATTTTTATAGCATTGATCACTGTATTAATGCCAATGGTCCAAAAAATGTGTCAAAATTATCCGATGTGTCTGCCATAATGTCGCAGTCATGATAAAATTCGCAGATCGCCGCCATTACTAGTAAAAAAATAATAATAAAAATGCTATAAATCTATCACCTATTTTGTAGACGCTATAACCTTTGCGCAAACCAATCAATATACGCTTTCTGCGATTTTTTTTAACCAAAAATATGTAGAAGAATACATATCGGCCTAAACTGAGAAAAAATTAGCTTTTTAAAAAAAAAAATAGGGATATTTATTATATCAAAAAGTACAAAATAATGCGTTTTTTTCAAAATTGTAGCTCTTTTTTTGTTTATAGCGCAAAAAATAAATACCACAGAGGTGATATAATACCACCAAAAGAAAGCTCTATTTGTGAGGAAAAAAACAACGTCAATTTTGTTTGGGTACAACGTCGCACCGCCGCGCAATTGTCAGTTAAAGTGATGCAGTGCCGAATCGCAAAAAGTGCTCTGATCAGGAAGGGGGTAAATTCTTCCGGGGCTGAAGTGGTTAAAAAAATTCCAGTATATATATACCATAGATTGTAGATGCTATAACTTTCACGCAAACCAGTCAATATATGCTTACTGGGATTTTTTTTTACCAAAAATATGTAGCAGAATACATATTGGCCTAAATTTATGAAGAAATTTGATTTTTTATTTTTTTTTATTGGACATGTTTTGTAGCAGAAAGTAAAAAATGTAGTTTTTATTAAAAATGTTTGGTCTTTTTTGACTTAAAGTGCAAAAAATAAAAGTATTGATCAAATACCACCAAAAGACAGCTCTATTTGTGTGGTAAAAATGATATAAATTTAGGTTTGGGTACAGTGTTGCATGACCACGCCATAGTCACTTAAAATAATGCAGTGCCTGGTCATGACGAGAGGTAAATCTTCCAGATGAAAAGTGGTTAAGAATTACAAGTTGCACTGTATAAAAGCAATGTGACAAGTATATGTCAAATAACATTTTACTAAACATTTTAGGTCTTATCACTGAGTGTGCACGGAGTTCTCCTGTGGATTATTACTGGTACAGAGAAACACTGAATATTTCTACATCAATTGAAGATTCAGGCACTCTACAATGGTGGCTTGTGATTAGTTTGGCTTGTGCTTGGGGTGTTCTGTACGTGTGTACCATCAGAGGCATTGAGACAACTGGAAAGGTATTTTTTAGCTAAAAGTGGTGCATAGTAAATTTTTGGTGTCTTCAGATTGTTAGGAATGATGGATATTTGACACTCAAAGTGGTTCTAAAGGCAAAAGGGTTTTTTAACTTTATTCATTCTTTGCTATAAGACCCCTTTCACGCTGAGGCGCTTTACAGGCGCTATAGTGCTAAAAATAGCGCCTGCAAAGCGCCTATAAAGCGCTGCACCTGTCACTCCAATGTGAAAGCCTGAGGGCTTTCACACTGAAACGGTGCACTGGGAGGACGTCAAAAAAAGTCCTGCTGGCAGCCAGTGTTAAATTAGTCCCATTTTAGTCTTCTGCAATTGTTTTAGTTTTAGTCGTATTTAGTCGACTAAATCTCCAGTACATTTTAGTTGACTAAAACTAATTTTAATTGTCTAAAATCGAATGGGTGTAATTAAATTGTAATGCATTCGTTAACATTTCTCTACAATTTCCAAACTTATATACTGCTGGAGTGAAAAATCTAATATGCTATTATTTATGGTATTGAGGTCTGCACTACAGACCAGTGTTAATTTTAAAGTCAAATTTAAATTTAGCTTTAGTCTTAGTCTTTTAAATAAAATGGCATTTTAGTTTTAGTCATTTTAGTCTTTAGACTAAAATGCCATTTTAGTCGTGTTTTAGTCGACTAAAATAGTATTCATTTAGTTGACTAAAATATTTTAGTCGTTTTAGTCAACAAAATTAACACTGCTAGCAGCTTCTTTAAGGCGCTTTAGGAGCAGTGTATACACCCCACTAGCGGCCGAAAAGCGTTGCTAAAACGCTGGTAAATCGCCAAGAAAAATAGCCGCACTTTACCGCCGACGCCCGGGCGCTGTGAGTATGAAAGTGCCCTTAAGATAAAAAAACCTTTATGTGTCTCTGCCCCCCCTCCCCCAAACACTTACCTGACACCACTCTTGATCCAGCGATGTCCCCTCAGCAGCGCTGCTCTCCTCTCTTCCTGCATTTGCTCTTTTCCTCTTCCTGCCATTGGCTCCCACTGCTGTCAGTTAAATCCTGTGAAGAGGGAGCAGGGGGTGGGGCTGAGTCGCTGTGTGTGTCTACATCCATGGACAGCCCAGCTCGGGAGTGAGCCTGCACAAGTTCCCTCATAGCAAACAGCTTGCTAAGGGGGCACTCAGAGAAGAGGAGGATCCAAGTGCACCAGCGGGGGACCCCAGAGGGGGGACTTCGGGGCCGCTCTGAGAAATACCATTATTATTTTAATAAAAAAGGAAGCTTTACAATCACTTTAATATCACTTTAATATAACCCTCAAAACAATAGTAAACTAATGGGATTCTAAAAGCAGTAGAGTAACAGTTGGAAATGTATGTGCATTAGTGTATACAGTTGTATAAAACCACAATCACTGGGCAGTAGCAACTACAAGGGTGACCGCGCATAGGTGAAGCGGACATAATAATGTAGCCAAAATTATTTAGCTGCTTGAACGATTGCACACACACGTTGAATGATTGTAAACACACACACTTATAGTCAAGGATAGGTCAGTAAATCAACAATATAATACATATACAGAGTAAAATACAGTCACTCTAGCAGCGCTTAGCCAAAAATAGATTCAGCAGAGGAGCCTCCACCTCCCAGTGATAGAAGTGCATAGAAAAGATAAAAGCAGTCAATTCCCATCCACTGTTAATTGAGGGATACAATACAATATACAATATTGATGAGCGTTTTTTCATTTTAAACATTGTAAGTGTGTACAGTATTTTACGAGTTTTTATTAAAGAATGTGAAACGGAATTACACTATAAGGATCGCCTGTGCCCTCTGTTTTAACTTTCAGTGGATGAGGTTGCTGATCTGTGCGGAGATTGGAGAATTAAGCAAGTTTTGCTAATCAGAAATGAGAAGCAATAATTAGAGGTGAGTAAGGATGAGCTTCGAGTTCAAGTGAAACTCATGTTCAACTCGAACATCGGCTGTTCGCAAGTTCGCCGAACAGTGAACAATTTGGGATGTTCGTGGCAAATTCGAATGCCGCGGAACACCCTTTAAAAGTCTATGGGAGAAATCAAAAGTGCTAATTTTAAAGGCTTATATGCAAGTTATTGTCATAAAAAGTGTTTGGGAACCTAGGTCCTGCCCCAGGGGACATGGATCAATGCAAAAAAAAGTTTTAAAAACAGCCGTTTTTTCGGGAGCAGTGATTTTAATAATGCTTAAAGTCAAACAATAAAAGTGTAATATCCCTTTAAATTTTGTACCTGGGGGGTGTCTATAGTATGCCTGTAAAGGGGAGCATGTTTCCCGTGTTTAGAACAGTCTGACAGCAAAATGACATTTCAAAGAAAAAAAGCCATTTAAAACTACTTGCGGCTATTGCATTGCCGGTCCGACAATACACATAAAAGTTCATTGATAAAAACGGCAAAATTTAAAAAAAAAATGACATGGGGGTCCCCCTAAATTCCATACCAGGCCCTTCATGTCTGGTATGGATTTTAAGGGGAACCCCGCACCAAAATTAAAAAAAAAATGCGTGGGGTCCCCCCAAACATCCATACCAGACCCTTATCCGAGCATGCAACCTGGCAGGTCGCAGAGAAAAAGGGGGGGACAAGAGAGCGCCCCCCTCCTCCTGAACCGTACCAGGCCACATGCCCTCAACATTGGGAGGGTGCTTTGGGGTAGCCCCCCAAAACACCTTGTCCCCATGTTGATGAGGACGAGGGCCTCATCCCCACAACCCTGGCCGGTGGTTGTGGGGGTCTGCGGGTGGGGGGCTTATCGGAATCTGGAAGCCCCCTTTAACAAGGGGACCCCCAGATCCCGGCCCCCCCCTGTGTGAAATGGTAAGGGGGTACAAAAGTACCCCTACCATTTCACTAAAAAACTGTCAAAAATGTTAAAAATGACAAGAGACAGTTTTTGACAATTCCTTTATTTAAATGCTTCTTCTTCCTTCTTTCTTCCTTCATCTTCTTCTTCTTCTTCTGGTTCTTCTGGCTCTTCTGGTTCTTCCCATGGTGTTCTTGTCCAACATCTCCTCCGCGCCATCTTCTTCTCCTCAGGCCGCTCCGCACCCATGGCATGGTGGGAGGCTCCCGCTCTTCTCTTCATCTTCTTCTCTTCTTCATCTTCTTCTCTTCTTCATCTTCTTCTCTTCTTCATCTTCTTCTCTGGGCCGCTCCGCATCCATGCTGGCATGGAGGGAGGCTCCCGCTGAGTGACGCGTCTCCTCTTCTGACGGGTCTTAAATAACGGGGGCGGGGCCACCCGGTGACCCCGCCCCCTCTGACGCATGGGTCATGACGCGACTTCCCTGTGGCATTCCCCGCGACGTCACAGGGAAGTGGTAGAGGGGGGCGGGGTCACGAGTGGCCCCGCCCCCGTTATTTAAGAACCGTCAGAAGAGGAGACGCGTCACACAGCGGGAGCCTCCATCCATGCTAGCATGGGTGCGGAGCGGCCCGGAGAAGAAGATGAAGAAGAGAAGAAGATGAAGAGAAGAGCGGGAGCCTCCCCGCATGCCATGGATGCGGAGCGGCCCGAGGAGAAGAAGATAGATGCTGGACGAGAACACCGGAGGAAGAACCAGAAGAGCCAGAAGAACCAGAAGAAGAAGAAGAAGATGAAGGAAGAAAGAAGAAAGAAAAAAGAAGAAAGAAAATAAAGGAATTGTCAAAAACTGTCTCTTGTCATTTTTAACATTTTTGACAGTTTTTTAGTGAAATGGTAGGGGTAATTTTGTACCCCCTTACCATTTCACACAGGGGGGGGCCGGGATCTGGGGGTCCCCTTGTTAAAGGGGGCTTCCGGATTCCGATAAGCCCCCCACCCGCAGACCCCCACAACCACCGGCCAGGGTTGTGGGGATGAGGCCCTTGTCCTCATCAACATGGGGACAAGGTGTTTTGGGGGGCTACCCCAAAGCACCCTCCCAATGTTGAGGGCATGTGGCCTGGTACGGTTCAGGAGGGGGGGGCGCTCTCTCATCCCCCCTCTTTTCCTGTGGCCTGCCAGGTTGCGTGCTTGGATAAGGGTCTGGTATGGATATTTGGGGGGACCCCACGCCGTTTTTTTTTTAAGTTTGGCGCGGGGTTCCCCTTAAAATCCATACCAAACCTGAAGAGCCTGGTATGGAATTTAGGGAGACCCCCACGTCGATTTTTTTTTTAAATTTTGGTTCGGGGTTCCCCTGTGAGGAATTTCCATGCCGTTTTTATCAATGAACTTTTATGTGTATTGTCGGACCGGCAATGCAATAGCCGCGAGTAGTTTTAAATGGCTTTTTTTCTTTGAAATTTAATTTTGCTGTCAGACTGTTCTAAACACAGGAAATATGCGCCCCTTTACAGGCATACTATAGACACCCCCCAGCTACGAAATTTAAAGGGATATTACACTTTTATTGTTTCACTTTAAGCATTATTAAAATCACTGCTCCTGAAAAAACTGACGTTTTTAAAACTTTTTTTTGCATTGATCTATTTCCCCTGGGGCAGGACCCGGGTCCCCAAACACTTTTTATGACAATAGCTTGCATATAAGCCTTTAAAATTAGCACTTTTGATTATTCATGTTCGTGTCCCATAGACTTTAACGGTGTTCGATGTTTTCGAACGAACTTTTTTCCTGTTCGCATGTTCTGGTGCTCATCCCTAGCGGTGAGTGAGGTGACATGCTGGGTGTAAGGCACATTACTTCACTAGTGGTGATTTGAAGTTTACTGCAAGCAAACATCCATGGACTATGAATTAACTGTGGATGGGAATTGACTGCTTTTATCTTTTATATGCACTTCTATCTGCTGAATCTATTTTTGGCTAAGCGCTGCTAGAGTGATTGTATTTTACTCTGTATATGTATTATATTAATTTGGATTAAGCAGCAGGTGTATTGAGCTAAATTTTTTGTGATGATTTACTTACCTCCAGGAGCGCATAGTATTAGGATCATTTGAAATCAACAATATAGTATTTGATTAATAATATGTATTTTATTTTTCAGGCAGTTTATGTGACTTCAACACTTCCA
Organism: Lithobates clamitans; assembly: GCA_037952925.1. Classification (NCBI taxonomy): domain Eukaryota; kingdom Metazoa; phylum Chordata; class Amphibia; order Anura; family Ranidae; genus Lithobates; species Lithobates clamitans. Next base: position 136,366 of record JBBGZY010002273.1, on the reverse strand, counting down.
TATTTGGTTCTCACCATTTTCCTAATAAGAGCTCTGACCCTTAAAGGTTCTGTGAGTGGAATCAAATATCTGTTCACTCCAGATGTAAGTTTTTCATCTTACTACCATTGGATTTAATGAAAGTTGTGTTATTTGTGTTATCATGCTGTTTCTAGAACTATTGTCAGCTGTGCTTTACAAATGCCTTTGTAAAAATTCCTTCCACTAACATCATTAATAATGGGGCACTATTACTCCCACTGGCACCATCAATGGTAGGACACTATTCCTCTCTCTGTATGATATGATCAGCCGATCATTACTCCATTATGTGTATTTGTCGTACGCTCTATTTACGTGTATGTTGCATGAGGAATTGAGTTGAATATTAAGATATCAGACCCAAGAGAGGGTGGCATTAGGGGAAGAAAGAGGTGGTAAGAAAGGAGATAGTAAGAAGGTAGTAAGCCAAGGTCCCAAGGCTATCTGGGGTTGTTTCTATAGCAAGGACTCATATGTTTTAGAATATTTGAAAATGACCCAGGGTTGCTATGTTTTTTAAAATTTTTGATCTTTTCGTGAGCTGTTGCCCTAATCTCTTCCATTTTAAAAAGGAGGTGAACCTCTTCTAACCATTCCTTGATTGTAGGGGTAATGGTATTTCTCCAGTGTCTGGGATCACTGCCTTCGCAGCTGTGAGTAGAAATCCGGTCAGTGCTCTCTTGTACTTTTTCATTGAGCAAATAGTGATGTGTAAAAAGGAACACGCTGCGTTTAATTGAATCCCTGTCTCTGTTAAAAGCTTTATGATTTCACTGGCCTGTTGCCAGAATGACTGAATCAGGGTGCATTCCCAACATATATGTGGTTAAGTGCCCTCTCCTGATTGCAATGCCAGCAAAGGTCAGGAACTGTAGGGAACCATCTATGTATTTTGATCGGTGTGTTGTACCAGTTTCCTGTAGCTGTGTGCTAATTGCACATTTGTGAGCGAACACACAAGCTTGTAACCATTGGTCCTTAGAGCACTGCTGCTCTTGTCAGTGATCCTTCAGACCTTCTAACTAGCTCTCCTGGCTCTCTGAACTATCTTCTGGCTCACTCAGCCTATACTCACAGCTCTCTGCTTTAGAGACCTACTCCTGGCCTCTCAATAGGGGTCCTCCTGACATTTCGGCTCTATGACTCCTCTGAGACTAAACTAGGGTATACTCTTTGAGTTTTTTTTTGTTTAACCAGCGGGTTGAACAAAATCAACTCACAGATCCCTGCATCTACACAAGCGAAGTGGATGCAGGGATCTCCCCCACTGCGCTATTTTGACAGTGGAGGCTCCCACAGAACAGTGCTGCAGCCATTGGCTACAAGTGCTGATCAAATGCTAGCCAGCTACTGTTGAACAGAGAGGGGTGTACAGTACATGGATCAAAATGCTGAACCAGCTGAATTTTGATACATGTGTACCCAGCTTTAGATTCCCACAGTCCCATGGACTCGCCTAGTTGTTCCAGCCCTCTCAGTCTCCCAGACCCTCTCTTAGTCTCCCAGACTCTCATAGTTACATCAACTCTCTCATTCTGATAAACATAGAGTGCAGTCTCTTGGGTACAGCATATCGGTCTCCAGACAGGATCACAAACCTGTCTTCACAAGGGAGCACACCTCCCTCCTGGCTGGAGCCTCAAACTATTCTCAAGCCTTCATTACAAGGGCTATGTACACCTGCACTCACAGCCTGCAGATCTCCTGCAAGATCTAGACACTGGGTTTGGGATTTCTTCCCTCAAAAGACACTTTTAAATCTCCAAACTACAGAGTCCAATCCAGGAATACCAAACCCCGGAGAAAGATGTAAAAACAGCGTTTTCCACTCCATTAAAGTCCAAATAGCCTCCAAAAATGTTCTTCTCTTTTTCCACTCATAGTCGATATTCCAGTTTGTATAGGTTTGTTATATGCCATCAGTTGTATTAACATATAGAAACTATGCCCAATTTTGCCCCCGTATGTCTGCATGCTGCTTTTAGATACAGCAAAAATATACATTTTTTCTGGCATTAGCAAAGATTAGTGTGTAGCAAACATGGTGTCTAGGACATAAGGCATTCAAAGCGCTATCAGGTTGATGTAATTCAAACAAGTGGCTGCCATTGTTAACTGTACAGTTTACATTTGTCCCCACAGACACAGAGAGAGAAATCCCTCTCCTCTACAAACATGCATGTACTTCTCACTCTGAATCTAGGCAAAGTAGTTTCTAAAGACAGAGATGCTCAGCACTTTCAATTTCAGAATTGGTGGTTGAATAAGGATGTATAATGAGAAGTAGCAAGTTGAGAGCAGTTTAGAGGGTTTGATGCACCTTGCAAAATTTGTGGTTGGAAAGTGGCAGGAAGCATTTGATGTCTAGGCTACTCCTTATTTTGTGTCCATCTGCCTGGTGCCAGTGAAGTTTTGGTGGGCTGGATGTGGGAACCAACTAAATGTGATGGAAAGGAGACATCAAAAGGAGAAGGACAGAGTTAGATTCTGAAATTTCCTTTTCATTTTGGTCTGCTAATGGCTATCAATATAAGTTGGTCACTTTTCAGTGTTTTGTTTTCCTAATACTACTGCTTCTACTAATGCTTGCAGTGGCCAAAATGATCGAAAATCTGACTGATTGCACTGTACCCCTCATTCATTGTGGCTCCCTCTTTCCCTATTTTTCTGCTTTAGACTGTGTGCTGGTATCTGCACTGTCCCACTACTTTTCTGTGACTCTTCCCACTGGCTCTGTGATGCAGGCTTTGTGATCTTCTTCACACTGCTCTATTTTCTCGCTGGAGTGCCTTTTATTCCAATCTGCTTTTTCTATTAGGCACTGGACAATGTATTACTATTTACCTACCTTTTCCAATTGACACTGTCCTTCATTACAAACATACCTATTCTTTTTACCTGTTTGAGCCACTTTTCCACTTCTATCTATGCTTACTTTACTATCATTTCATTTCCCTTTATCCATCCCTATTCTCCTCCCTTCCATGATCATTCTTTACTTCCAATCATGCCTACTATCCCCTCTGAACATTATCCTCCTCTTTCACTCTTTCCTCTCAGGTCATATTCCTCTGTTTCTATCTTTGCACACTCTTACCTTTTGTAGCACGTCTACTAGAAGGTAGGTGCTAGAATAGGAAGATTGTTCTGGAACAGAGGTTGGACCTGAGGTTTGAGTGGCAGGCAGCTAATGTGAGGAGCTCTGACCAATTACCATGCAGTATTGGCAGGGAGCAGGCCTCCCATATAAGCTGGGGTCACATGCTACGCGGGAGGTTCTGATGGTGTAGGAGAAAAGGAGAATGAAGCTAGAGGTAGCTGCCGCAAGGCGTCCCCACATGGGGGGGGGGGGTGCGCCGAGCGCGGAGGAGGGATGGAGAAGCTGCTAGGATGTATTCCTGGATAAAGATCTTCATCATGGAGTTGGTGTCAAGCTACTATGACCGAGGAACACAGGACTTGTACACAGGAGAAGATCGGTGAAGGAGAAGTAACAGTAGGACTGAGAAGAGCAGAGTTCTGTGACCGGAGATCACAGAGTTTGCCCTTTGGAGAAGGTCAGTGTACAAGAAGCAAAAAGAGAAGTGTTGAGAGTAGTGCAGAATGCTTTGGCCGGGGAACGCAGCGTTTGCAGTTATGGAATGGCTGGGAACAGTAGTCCGCCTATTACCCTGTGCTAGGCCATCGGGGAGAGGTACCGAGTATCTCTGGTCTGGTAAAGCACTCCAGTAATACCTTCCAAAAGACTGTGTAGTGTGTAGCTACCAAATTCACTGAGCCACCGGGGAGAGGTAATTGCATGCCTCTGGCTTATTGATTTGCTGAAGCAACACCATTCAAGTACAACCAGCAAACTGGGATTATTCAGAGTGGTCCCTTTTTGTAATACTGGAAGTGAAGCAACAGGAATCTAATGCCGCGTACACATGGTCGGACTTTTCGTCTACAAAAGTCCGACAGCCTGTCCGACAGACTTCCGGCGGACATTCGGCGGACTTGCGGCAGACTTGCGGCAGACTTTCTAACGAACGGACTTGCCTACATACGATCACACAAAAGTCCAACAGATTCGTACATGATGACGTACACCGGACTAAAATAAGGAAGTTCATAGCCAGTAGCCAATAGCTGCCCTAGCGTGGGTTTTTGTCCGTCGGACTAGCACACAGACGAGCGGATTTCGGGGTCCGTCGTAGTTACGACGTAAAGATTTGAAGCATGTTTCAAATCTAAAGTCCGTCGGATTTGAGGCTGAAAAAGTCCGCTGAAAGTCCGGGGAAGCCCACACACGATCGGATTGTCAGCCAGCTTTAGTCCGTCGGCGTCCGTCGGACTTATGTAGACGAAAAGTCCGACCGTGTGTACGCGGCATAACAGTTTCCAGTAGAGGATTTGTACAAGAGGAGTGATAGTCTGCAGGAGTGAGTGCAGAGGAAGAGGAGCAATAATCTGCATTGGAGATATGCAGGGGAAACAGACTGTGAATGTTAGAAGTGCATAATTTTCAGGGCTAAGGCTGTTAATCAATGTTCTACAAATGTGATGACAATTCATTAAGTGCTATGGGCATCTCATATCTTCCTTTACCCCAACCAAGTTGTATCCCGCAATAAATGCAACAAAACTACGCAAATGACTGTTCATTGTCTCAAATGATATATAGGGGGCCGGCAGCAGGGTGATTGGTGGATTGTTTGTTAGGAGTGCTCATCACCATGGCTACACTTCTATAATAATTCTCCATTTCCATCTATGTTTGTTTCTTCTATAATTTTTCTTCACACATGCTTAATCTGGGCATAGATGGACAAAATGAAAAGAAAACTCCTCCCCTCTGTGATCATTTTTCTAATTCCATTCATGCCTGCTCTCCTTAATGATCATTTTTGATCAATGATCAATACCTTCCATGCCCACTTTTCTTACCTCTGTAAATACCTTCCATTCCCAATTTTCTACCTTTTGTGAACATTCTCCTTAACTTCAATCCATAAAGACTGCTCTTTTCTTACACAATGCAACTGTATTTACTACATTGAGGTAGCCATTTGGAAGGGATCTGGATTGGATAGCAGTTCTGGCCAAATAGGTCCAGGTCCTGCCCTGCTTCTTCTCCACATAGGATGCGCACATACCTGTCTTTTGTACCTGAGGGCCATCCTTTCCACAGTACTCCGATAATCCCGGCCTGTGGCCCTTCTTCTTGAAAAATGAATGTCCACACAGGATTTTCAGTGATGTACTGCAGAACCATTTGCATGTCAAACTAGCACTGTAACACCTCTTCCTCTGTACAGTTTGTGACACCAGAGGCATAACCATAACCTTCAGAGCCCCGATGCACGAAACCTTCAAGGGCACCCCTGACCCCGTCCCAGGGCCCTTTCCATCGGTCCTGGGGCCTTTGCTACTGGTCCCAGGGCCCTTTACACTGATCCCAGGGCCCTTTACCACAGTTGCGGGGCCCTATATTAAGGTTCTGCAGCGGGCCCCCTTCCTGCATAGTTGCTGACCTTTCTAAAAAGAATTTCAGGGACTTCTTTTTTTTGCTATGTGTTCTTTCAGCCATTCTAGGCGGAGAACGTATCAACACCCTTGAACCGGCCATACGCATATATGCGGCCTCTCAGCAGGTCGGCCTTAACGCCGAGAGGCCACATATATGCGTACCAAAATGTCAACAAAGCTGTGCCAAGAGCATGCACCCTGCGAGCTCCTGGAACAGTTACCAGTGGGTAATGGAAAGCTCCGATCATGTGACCGCTGTGACAGCAATCCGAAATCCTTACCTCTGTCTCCTGGCATCTGAAACCTCTTAAGGGCACATGTTTGGACATACCCCCCCCCACCTCCCCGCACAATCTTTTTAAATACATCTCTGTACCCCCCCCCCCCCCGAAAAAACCTTAAGGCTGGGTTTACACTAATGTGGATTGGATTGGGTTGTGCATCCAATTCGCATAGTAGGAGATTGTGACTGGTTCTCAATGGAGCTGGTTCACACATCTCCGCAGTGGCTCCAGTGCGAATTGCACAGAAGCCTTGTGCGTCTTTTGGTCCATTTCGGGTCCGAATTCAGCCAAAAATTCAGGCTGAAATCGAAACATGAAATGGTAAATGCAGGCGCACCGGACTTCTGCTGTGAGCCACTGCGTGCTGTAGTGTGAACCCAGCCTAAACCAACAACATATCTCTTTAACCCCCATAGCACACACAGCAGCAGTGTACTTTAGGTACCTTGGTCACCCCATGGCCACTCACCTCTGCTGCACATATTGATTAGCAACTCTTTAGTTATCAACATCTCCCTTTGCCCCTCCAGCCAGCAGTCCAATATGCAGTGGGGGAGGAGGGGGCGGTCAGCAGCTCTGTGGTGGCTGCGGCATCTCCCTCTGCTCCTCTGGCCAGCAGCTCAGCTAAATAGTGGAGAGGGGAGGGGTATCTGACCCGGGCTTCTGTACACAAGTAAGTCGCTTTGCTTGTGCACTGAAGCCGGTGCTTGCTCAGGTCAGAGGCCACTCCCCCTCCACTGTAAAGCTGAACTACTGACCAGAGGAGCAGAGGGAGATGACGCGGGCACAACACAGAGCTGCCAATTGCCCCCCACTGCACAGTGAACTGCTGGCCGAAGGTGCAATGGAAAATTCCAGGTCTGGACCCCCCCATGATGGCGGAACGCCAGGGCCTGGTCGCATATGCGACCCTGACAGTTCCGCCACTGTGTGACACAACAGTATCACTTCTCATTCCTCTCTCTGTTACAATGCAGAGCACTTCAGGCCTACCACTCGTTAGACTATAGACCTACATGCCTTCTGCTTCAGACCTATACACCTTCTGCCCAGAGCTCCACCCACACCAAAAAAAAGATATTATTTCACTAATATCACTAGAGGAGTGGTCCCTCTAAAAGGGCACTGCCACCTGCCAATCCCCCCCCCCCCCCCCCCGTTAACAATAGTACATCCATCTACCTGCCGGTACCCAAAATAGGGAAGAGTTAATGGATTCAATGAATGCCACCAGTCCCCAGTCTCAGGATGTTTTCTGTGTACATGGAACTGAATGTCCTCATTTCTTAGCCAAGACAGCCCCACCTTATCCGTGTATAGGTGCCATCCATTGTACCACTCCAAAAAACAATGTTGGAACTTCTTAGTAGTCAATAAATTTCCCTCTAGAGACTTAATATATGGACACTTACCTGTCCAGGGAGCCCGCAATGTCGGCACCGCAGCAATCTTCGGATCGGCTGTCGGGTGCAGCCGCCCCGATTCCTGGTAAGGGAACCCAGCAGTAAAGCCTTTCTGCTTCACTGCCGCTTCTCTACTGTAGATGTGCAAAGCACGCTGCGCTTTCTAATTGGTCCTGTGGCAGAGGAAGGAGGAGGGGGCCGAACTTTTGGGAGACGGGGCTGCGGCCCCCCCCCCGTCTTCCAGAAGTGAGGAACGGTACCTGTCAAAAACAGGTACCTGTTCCCCCTCCCCCAAAAGGTGCCAATTGTGGCGCCGGAGGGGGGAGGAGACAGATAAGCGGAAGTTCCATTTTTGAGTGGAACTCCGCTTTTTTTTTTTTTTCTCTTAAATAATCTTTATTAATATCTCTTAACTTTACATACACCATGTTAAAAACAACCGCAAGTTCAAGTATACATACTCTGTTGGAAGAGAGACCGTGTGACCCTCAACCGTTCCACTCCATACTCCTATTACAACTACATATCTTATCCAACAGCTAGCCTCATATGGTACCTTAGGACGACAGGTAGTTATTTTCCCCCATACCCTCCCATCTTCCCCTTGCTTCCGTCCCTCCCTGAACCAGAGCCTCCCTTTTATTCCTGACATCCTACGCTTACTAACCAGGGGTTCCACATCTTTTTAAATTTTTTAAGGCTCCCTCTTCTGATATATAGGGCTCTCTCCTTCCATATTACGTCGTTTATTGTTTTAACCCACTCATCGACTGCCGGGGGGAGGGCTGATTGCCATCTCTGCATAATAAGCTTCCGAGCTTGGTATAAGCATCTCAAAACTGCTATCCTGACCGCTGTCTCCTCCAAACTCCATACCCTATATCCAAGAATGCAGAGTCTGACATCTGCCTCTAAAAGAATCCCCCACTTGTCTCCAATAGAGCCCACAACCCCCAACCAGTACCGTACCAGTTTAGGGCACCTCCATACCATATGTATCAGATCACCCTCCTCCCCACACCTGGGGCACTTGGCATCGGGTCTTACACCAAAGCGGAATAGTTTTTTTGGGGTGTAGTATGCTCTATATAGCAACATTAGGTGGGAGAGTCTCTGTGCAGGTGAAACTGAAACCTCCTGCCCTACCTCCAAAACTTCCCTCCATTGTGTATCAGTTAACTTTCCCACATCCTTCTCCCACCCCTCCCTGCAGCCAAGGTGCTCTGGACTAACGATGGCTTCCTTGCATAATTGCGTGTATATTCTGGAGATAAAACCCTTCATCTGCCCGGGTCTAATCACTCTCTGTAGCAGTACAGTGTCTGTCCAAACTAGGGGACCTACCCTAAATTGTGCCTCCAGGGCCGCTCTCATTTGTAAATACCTAAAAAATGTTTGTTTTGGGATACTATATTCTTTTTGGAGGTCCTCAAAGGTTTTCAATACGTTCCCTTGATACAGTTGGGCCAGCCTATTTATACCCCACCTCACCCATTCCTTAAATTCCCCCATAGCCACAATCTCCTGTAGGTTTCTGTTGTGCCAGAGGGGAGCGAATTCTGTAAACCCGGCATATCCCATTAAGGTCTTAGTTGCTTTCCAAACTTTTATTATTAACTTGGTTGTGGGACCGCTACCAGGTAATGAGTCTGCCTCCAGTGCCTCCACTACGGTTTTATGGGGTGCTTCCAGAGTTAACAAACCTCTATCAGCATAACCACCCCCTATATGCTGTAGCTGTGCCGCCAGAAAGTAGCACCTCGGATGTGGGAGAGCTATTCCCCCTTCTTTAACTGGCAGCTGTAGGTTCTGAAGGCTGATCCTGGCCTTCCCTCTCCTCCATAACAGTTCCCTAAAGAGTGAGTCTATCTTTTTAAACCACTTTTTATTCACCCACACTGGCGAATTGTGTAACAAGTACAACAATTGAGGCAACCAGACCATCTTAATTAAGTTGCCCCTTCCTGCTACGGATAGGGGCAGCCGACTCCAGATGTCAATTTTACGCTCGAATTTGCCCAGTAATGGAACTAGATTATCTACAATGTACTGATTGGGATCTTTTGACATATTTATACCCAAATAACGAATCATTGAAACTACTTTTAGGTATGGAATTCCCAATAAGTCCTGACCCTTGGGTGTATCTAGTGGCAATAGTGCAGACTTTCTGAAGTTCACCACCAGTCCCGACACTTTGCCAAACTTCTCCATTATATCCATTACCTGCCTAAGAGAGCCTTCCGTATCTCCCAAAAACAATAAAACATCGTCGGCATACAGGGCAATGCTCTCCTCTCCTATACTTCTTACGAACCCCTCGATCTTTGAGCTGGACCTTATATGAATTGCTAGTGGCTCCATGGCAAGGGCAAAAAGCAGGGGGGACAGGGGGCACCCCTGTCTTGTTCCCCTTTCTAAGCATATTTTCCCTGAAAGGTCTTTATTAACCCTAACCCTTGCGCTTGGGCCCCTATACAATATTTTTATCCACCTTCTGAAAACCGGACCCAGGCCGAACTCCTCCAACACCCGCCAGAGATAGGGCCACTCCAAACTATCAAAGGCCTTGGTTATGTCCAGGGATAATACTGCTGTTGATCCCATATTCTCTGTCGGGGTCTGAAGGTTATATAAGCCCTCCTGATGTTCATGCTCGTGGTTCTATGAGAAATGAATCCCGTTTGGTCCACGTGAATAAGTTTATGCATAACTTTATTAAGCCTGGTAGCCAGCACCCTTGCCAGGATCTTGGCGTCTGTACACAACAGGGATATAGGCCTATATGCCGACGGGTCCAGTGGGTCACCCCCTTCTTTATGAAGCAGGATAATATCTGTTTCAGACATCGAAACAGGCAAACATCCTCCCTGTAAAGCCCAGTTCAGTGTTTTCAATAATTCTGGCAGGAGAATCTTCCCATACTGCTTATAGGTTTCTACCGGGAGACCATCCGGTCCTGGAGATTTTTGGTTTGCCATCCCATTTACAGCTTGTTGCACTTCAGCTAGTGTAATTGGCGCATCTATACCCACTCTATCATCTTCAGTAACCATTGGGACCCTTATATCCTTAAAAAAATTTTCCATGTCCTTCTCCTCGACGATCCCTTGTGACCTATACAGCCTCTCATAGTACTTCTCAAATACGCCTGTGATTTCTAGACTCTGAGAGGATATCTCGCCCTTTGGGGTCCTAATTGCCGGGATCGTCGAGTAGGAGGACTTGGTTTTTACCAGGTAGGCCAGCATATGTCCCACACTTTCCCCTTCCCCAAAGGTCCGTTGTTTCTGGAAAAGTTGCTTGTTTTCACCCCTCTTCAGGACTACTGCTCTATAGGACTCCTGTTTTTCCTCCCACCATTTCTGCTTCTCTGGAGTAGGATCTTCTATAAATTGCTTCTCTGCTATCTCCAGTTCCCTCCTGATTCCTTCCTCCCACTCCCTTGCCCTCTTTTTAATTCCTGCCACCCCCTGAATTAGAATACCCCTGAGAAATGCCTTCAGTGTGTCCCATTGTACACCCACTGTAGTTGAGCCTTCATTAGATTTTAAGAAGTCTTCTAACTTTGTTATTATCCTCTCTGGTTCCCCCATTAACTCCAACCAATATGAGCTTAGCTTCCAAAACCCTCTAGCCTCCCTGACCCCTATGCCCACTGAAGCCACCATCAGGGAATGATCCGAGATCCCTCTTGGATAATATACTACATCCTTTATTAATGGTACTGCCTCCACGTTCCCCAGAGTCATATCAATCCTGGAAAAGGTGGAGTGGGAGGCGGAGAAACAGGAATACTGCCTTACTCCGGGGTTCCGCGCCCTCCAAATATCCAGTAGACCTGCCTCCTCTAAAAATTGGCCCAACCGGCCCCCTGCTAAACTATCTGCTTGGGCTCTCGACGGGTATCTGTCCAGCTCTCTATTCAGCACCTCGTTAAAGTCCCCTAATACTATCACCGGGGTGTCTGTTTTATCCAGCATAAAATCCAGCAAGTTGTATAACACTTCCAATTTAAAAGGTGGGGGGATATAAATGTTGGCAATGACATACATTCTGTTTTCAATAGAGCAATATAAAAAAACATAAGGACCCAAGCTATCTATCCTGGTCTGCCTGCAGGAGAACATCACATTTCTTGTTACCAATATACTCACCCCCCTAGAGTAAGAGGAGTAAACCGAGTGGTATTGGGCCTGAAACCTCCTACTTGGTAGACGAGTCAACGTGTCCTTTGTCAGGTGTGTCTCCTGCAGGCAGACCAACCCCACCCCTCCTAACTCCAATAACGAAAAAATGGCAGCCCTCTTGTTTGGGTTCCCCATCCCCCGAACGTTCCAGGAGCCTATTTTAAGGACCTTAGACTGCATCAAACAGGCAACAGGCGAGAGCTGGCCTCTAAGGAACCAAAAATAATGGGCGCCTTAAACTTGGTACAGTGTCTTGTGCCAGAGAGTAACACCTTCTTACCCATTATAACTCCCAAAGAACCCATAAAATAGCTAAGGTGAAAATCCTCTATTAATACCATATTGTGCACTACACGTAAATAAAAGGAGAAGAGAAGAAAAGGAAAATAAAAAAAACGTGTTCCCATAGTTACCCCCCGTACTTTATAGCCCATAGGGTTTTCATACTATTATATTCCATTCCAGTAAACGTTCTAAATATCCCCTTTCTCACAGTGTTTAGATTTACCACACATGTGCTTAATCCTACCTCCCCCCTCCCCCCTCCCCCCTAGCTGCCCTCCCAAGTGCATTTTAATTTCTCTTAGAAATAATTTTACAACCCTTCTCCCACTCCACCCCCCACCACCTCTCCCCCCCCCACCAGACCCCCCCCAACCCCCCCACCCCCCACCAATCCCCCCCACAACCCTCCCCCCCTCCCCCCTCCCTCTCACCCCCTCCCCCCCCTCCCCCACCTTACCAGGTTTGCCCCTGGGGCTCTATTCGTGACCTCCTCATATATTCCTTTCAAAATAACCCTTCCTAACATTCCCCCCCACCCTCCACCTCTAGCAACCACATGTACAAAATTTTAAATAAAATATCCTCCATATCCCCCATTCGTACTCTACCATACACCCTCATTTTACTCTCTATACCAAGTTCATGTCACTTCCCACAGTCCAGATCTTCTTATCTTCCTTATCTTCCTATCACGCATCCTAAGACTCTGGGCTCCTTTCTTTGGGCTTCAGTCTCTGTTTGTTTTCTTCATACCAGCGGGTTACCCCCACCGGGGAATCAAAAAAGAGAACCTCTCCAATTGCCTCAACCCGTAGCCTGGCTGGATACAGTAAGGCATACTTGAGTTCAAATTTTTGTAGGGTGCGTTTGATCTCCACAAAACCTTCCCTGCGTCTCTGCAGCTCCGGTGAAAAGTCCGCAAAAAATGAAACCTTTACTCCGTTGTAAAAAATAAGCACCTTCTCTCTGGCTTTACGCAATAAAATTATCTTGTCACAGTGGTTCAGGAATTTCATTAATAAGGACCTGGGGCGCCCTCCAGGGAGCGGAGCCCTGAAGGGGACCCGGTGGGCTCTCTCAATTGCAAACTGTGGGGAAAATGCATCCCTTCCAAATGTTTCTGTGAGCCATCCTTCCAAAAAGGCAATGGGACTCTGCCCTTCACATCTCTCTGGGAGACCCACTATTCTTATATTGTCCCTTCTCAGGCGGTTTTCCATTTCATCCATTTTTTCATTAATTCTACCCAGTTGTTCCTTCATAGATTTAACATCTTGTTGTAGGGGAAAAACATCGTCCTCCACTTGGCTCACTCTTCCCTCCAAACCAGTTATTCTATCTACTGCCTTTTGTAACTCCTGCTTTATTATTAGTAGTTCATCTTTAACCTCTTTAATTTGGCAGCTTAGCCCCTCCACTGATGCCTTACAAGAATTGATTGCCTGTAAAACTTCCCTCAGGGTGGGTTCTACCTCTGTGACGGAGATGGTTGTTGGTGGTGGTAAATGAACTTTTTCCCCTGCCCCTGTATCTTTATTAACATTCAGGTTTTTATGCCCTGCTCCCGCTGGGGTTGAAGATGCCTGTCCTTGACTTTTCCTGTCCCCGGTGGTCTTGGGTTGCGACAATTGCCCGTTCTTAGTGGGGGTCTGTTCAGGGGCATGTGCAAACCTCTCCGTTTTGCTGCCGCCTGGTTCCCCTTCTCCTTTGCTGATCGTAATGACTGGGGCCCTAAATTCTCCATATTGACTGGCTCCTCCCCTCTCCTCCTTGACATTGCCATTATTGCCTTTATGAGCCAGGGAGCCCAACACTACCAGAAGGGAACAAGTAGGGCACGAGAGAAGCCGGGTAGCAGCAGGGGGAAAAAGAAAAAAAAAAAAAAGTTAACCGGGGTTACACAGGCAGGTACTGTCTCTTTAATGCAGGGAGCTAACTACAACCCTGCAATCTCCACTCAGCCGGGGTACATGTTCAGCAGTTTAAGAAGTTGATATACTGGTCAAATATGTCACAGCTGCCCGTTTACTTCTCCGTCCCCCTGTTACAATACAGGGTAACAACCTTCTGCCTTTCAGCCAGGCACAATGAACTGTGCTTAATTGAGAGGGTTAGAACCCTCATTCACGTCCCGCTCACCTGCTCCAGACTCCAAAGTCCCAGGACCCAGCGTCCAGCTCCTTACCGGTCTCTGCGGTGTATCATGAGCCGTTTAACATCAGCATAGGTTCACCACCGGCTTTCAGATACAACCGTTCCCCCTCTCCTCCTCTCTCGACGCTCCGTAGCGGTACACTGAGAGCAGCTCCGCCAACTTCCGGGTACACAGGCGCAGTACCTGCTGAGGCTCCAGTGAGAGCGTCACAGCGCAGCTGACTTGCACTAGTGACCGGCACCGGCTTCTCCGTCTTCCTCGTCTGCTGCCTTGCACGGCCACACCGGGACCCAGACACAGGCCACCCAACAGCGACAGCCGGCCAAGCGCTCCGACACACCGACGCCAGCAGGTAGACAGTGGGGTATAGAGACTCTCAGCAAACTACTCGCTCCGCTCCACACTCCTTCCACACCCACATCCGGTCACGCCCCCCCCTGGAACTCCGCTTTAAATGTTCCTAAATAGCAGTCTCGTTGATCTATGGACATGGTAAAATTCCAGGCCATATAGTTCCCAGACATACAACATCAAATATCGTTGGAGTCGGGACAGCCAGGTCAACCTCTGCTGTCACCTCTGACCAGCGAGCAGATGAGGAGCAGGCTGCTGCACCACCGTCTCCTCATCACCCGTCTCCTCTCTTCCTTCCTCATCATCCTCCACAGTTGTGAAAGAACATCGTTCTGCCTAAGGACTGGGAATTTCACACACCGAGCCACCACATCACCAGGTGATTACTCTGCAGCCCCCGCAGCCACCATCTACTCTTCCGGCTATGGACCCAGAGGGTCCCTAGATGGTTGTCTAATCACCTGCATCCCTGAGTCTGCATCAGCATCAGACTCAGCCATCACCGCACTGATTGTCTGGTTGTCTCACAGTTGCTCACGCCGGCGTCATCTTCAGGCTATTGACAGATGGGCTCAACCTCACTGTTACTGTCCTCCGGACTTGACACCGGAACCCCAGTGTCAAGTCTGGAGAGTCCTTGTACCACCTCTGGCTGCTTCAAGAGATAACTCAAGCTGCCAGCCGTTACACATACCAAATCCTCATCCCAGGGCACAAGTTGGACAGTGGTTCCCGCCAAGCTGGTCCCGCCCTGCTTCTTCTCCAGATATGATACGCACATACCTGTCTTTTAGAGAGACTCTGCCATATTGTAACAAACAAACAAAGGGTTGGGGGCACACCCTAAAGATGCATTTCTAAAGCTGGTGCTCCTATAAAGACCAGTATACAAATAGAACCACAGAGAATAACGCACACTCTCTGTGGTTCTATTTGTATATTGGTCTTCATAGCAGCACCAGGTTTAGAAATGCATCTTTAGGGTGTGCCCCCCCCAACTCTTTGTTTGTTTGTTACATATTGAGTCCTGACCAGACTTCCTTGGTTGGAGCACCCCACTCTCCCACACCAGTACTTCATTATTAGTGTCCACCTGTAAGTAATTATAGGAGGAGTCCCTTTATAGTGCAGTTTAAGCAGTGGAGTCTACAGCTAGCACATTTCTCCCATGTAAGGAGTAAGTATCTCCCATGGTTAAGAGAAGTGGGATTTATCTTTCATTCTATGAATAGTGTAGGACCCACTAAAAATGGGGTATTTTGACACAGTGGTGGGCTTAAGCACAGTATGGCCATATGGTGTGGCTAAATCCACACATTTATTTAATAATATCAGGTGTTTTTAAGTAGTCTTGTAAGATTTGAAAGTAACTTTTTAATGTGTGCGCTATTCTCTGTCGTTCTATCGGCCATATCGTGTCACAGGTGCTCCAGACATGATGTCCACCCTTTCCATAGTACTCTGATATTCCTGGCCTGAGGCCCACTTTCTGGAATAACGGATGTCCACACAGGATGCTTTTTCAATGCTTTACTGCAGAATAACTTGCCTGTCAAACTAGCACTGTTACATCACTTCCTGTATACAGCGTGTGATACAACAGTATCACCCAGCTGTGGATCCTTAGATGAAGTTTCTCTATGGACCTAGACCCTGAAGGCCTGCCACTCTTTAGTCTACAGACCTATATTATATAAATTAGGGGTAGCAGGGTTTCCATCCACCTTCTGCCCAGGGCTTCATCCACACCAGGATATATACTGGACATAACTCCAGCCACTAACATCACCAGGGGAGTGGTCTCTCTAAAAGGGCACTACCACCTGCCAGCACATTGAATGCCTCTGCCCAGTCATACTGCTCAGCCCTTCCCAGTGTTGCCAAGCCACCTCTTGATTTATGCTGTTCTTCTTATTAGGGACACCAGAGAAACAGTGCAACCATGTGTGTATGCTACAAATGTTATGCTTAGGACACAAAACTGTATACTCCCCTCTGTATAACATAAATGAATGAGGAAACTGCAGCTGATATACCCATGTATATATTTTTACACTTTAGGCATCATACACATTTATGTCTAGATAATTTATAGTAGTGTAGATAGTTATTGTTTCTTGCTTAAACATGTAGATGCATGGTGAGGTTGGTAATGCACATTCAGGGCAGGTTGATGCACACAGTGAATGGTCTCTTTGCTTATTCTGGCCTGTCAGCTTTTAATGTGCTTTGATCTTATAAGCATAAATCCCAAATCTTTTCTGTATAATCTACATAATTTTAAAAAGGTAATTTAATCTCAAAACCACTTCCATAAGCATATTTGCTTAAAAATGAAGAGATTATTCTTGAAATAGTTTTGCCTGCTTGTGTGAACTTTGTTCACTAGAAATATAAAACATGTAACTTATTACCACAAATAAGTAATCTATTTCTTAAAATTAGCAATAGGTTTGGTAAAATCATCGGACCCATAAAACAGTCAGCAATATATTAGTCTGTTAAAGTTGAATTCAAGACAGCTATTTAAATACCATTTAATACAGTTAAGTATTCATTAAAAATATTTATTTAGATTTTTAAATGCAGTTAATGTAATTACCTAAATATGCCTTGTTATTAGTTATTATCATAGAGAATGTCTATAGCCACAATTGCACGGCACAAAATAAAGGGAGACAGTACAGTTAGGCTGAGTTCACACTGGCATTAAGAGCAGGCATTTGGGAGGCGTAAAAAATGCCCCTCAAATGCCTATGCACAAGATATAATAGACAGCACATTGTGCTGTTCACACTAATGCCTCGTACACACGGTCGGACATTGATCGGACATTCCGACAACAAAACAGAGTATTGGTAACTGTAATATATAATAGGAGATATCAAAGGCTGAGCAACTTAGTCCATAGGGGACAGGCTGGAAGTTCAAGGGTTAAGTGGTAACCGGTAATGTAATGGTTAAAGTAGGCTGGTAGGCTAGGCGGCTGCTGTTTCCTCAAAAAGCTGGCTCTGTGATGGATGAGAGAGGGGTAGAAAAGGAAGCGCCACCTGAGTGTAGTATTAACAAATGATGTTTAATGACCCCAGGTAAAAACACACTTACAGGATAAAAACATATAAAAGGCTCATCTGTATAGGTATGTGGTCCTCGGTGTTCCCTCTGATCCTTCAATAGGCCTATTGGCCACAGAAGGAGCTCCCGGCTGGTAATCCACCTTCTGCAGCCCAGCATCCCTGCAGCGTCACCACCACAGGATCAGAGGGAACACCGAGGACCACATACCTATACAGATGAGCCTTTTATTTGTTTTTATCCAGTAAGTGTGTTTTTACCTGGTGTCATTAAACATCATTTGTTAATACTACACTCAGGTGGCGCTTCCTTCTCTACCCCTCTCTCATTCCGACAACAAAATCCTAGGATTTTTTCCGACGGATGTTGGCTCAAACTTGTCTTGCATACACACGGTCACACAAAGTTTTCGGAAAATCCGATCATTCTGAACGCGGTGACGTAAAACACGTACGTTGGGACTATAAACGGGGCAGTAGCCAATAGCTTTCATCTCTTTATTTATTCTGAGCATGCGTGGCACTTTGTGCGTCGGATTTGTGTACACACGATTGGAAATTCCGACAACGGATTTTGTTGTCGGAAAATTTTATAGCCTGCTCTCAAACTTTGTGTGTCGGAAAATCTGATGGAAAATTGGTCGGAATTTCTGACAACAAGGTCCTATCACACATTTTCCGTCGGAAAAATCCGACCGTGTGTACAGGGCATAAGTACACACGAGAGGAATTTCCGACAGAAAAAGTCCAATGGGAGCTTTTCATCGTATATTCCGATGGTGTGTATGCCCCATCGGACTTTTTACGTAGAAAATTTATAAACTTAGATAGAGAACATGTTCTATATTTTTCTGACGGAACAAATTCCTATTGGGAAATCCGCACATCTGTATGCTGTTCCGACGTACCAAAAATGACGCATGCTCTGAAGCAAGTATGTGACATTGTACGTGTTGTCCCGTCGTACGTGTTGTACGTCACGGCATTCTTGACGGTCGAAATTTGGTGTGACCGTGTGTATGCAAGACAGCTTGAGCGGAATTCCATCGGAAAAACCTTCAGAGTTTATTCCGACGGCAAAACCGGTCGTGTGTACAGGGCATAAGCGTTGCGTCGTTTCAAAATTGAAGCCTCATGTTGAGTCAGGAGGCATATGAAGCCTTTCAACGCCTCCTATTCAAGTCTATGGTAATGCTCCGCAAAGTTTGGCAGGAGTTTTCGGCACGGTTTTGGTGCGGTTGCGACACATTAAAATTTGTTTATTTCTGTCACTTTCCATTGTGGAGCAGTTTTAACGCGCATCGAAGGATACGAAATCGCGCATAGGGCGTTTAGGGAGCGTTTTTTAACACTTGTGAAACACCCCATTCTAAAGCTCATTGACGCCTGTTTGACGCTCATACAAATGCTATAGGAACGTTTTTTGAGCGACAGAAATTTAGTCAAGTGTAAACAAGCGCTTACAATACAATTCAAAACAAGAGGGTTAGGTGCGCCTTGCTCAACTCATACAAAAGATAATAGCGGTGTGGGGGAATGAGTAGTTTTAAAAATAGTTTTTTTAAAAAACATTTTATTAATTTTTTCAGACTATTTTCTTTACAAAAACAAACAAATAAATTACACATTAAAAAAGATGAGGTGAGTCCAATATTTAATATACATTGTCCCGGTCTTTTCCTAAGTCCTTCTCTATATTACCCATCACCAAACTGACTCTAACCACTAAGTTCCTTTATGCTTCATTCATTGTTAATGTCTTGCTTTCACCAGACTCTCTTAGTATATAATATTTTTTTCTTCAAAGGATTAAAATTTAGAGTCTTAGATGTGAAATATAGCATATAAAAAACTGTAACAAAGGAAAAAAAAGGGGGGAAAAAAAATAAGTAAAATTAAAAAAAAATAATAATATATGGTCACCCCTCATATTTTAGTTTTACAGCTTGTATACACCCAGTTAGGTGATAACATAGCTTTTTCCTGTGCTGTTAAGATTTCTCCATATATAGAGCCCAACGTTGATTAATTTTCTTTAAGAGATCGCCTAAAGGCAGACACAATAAGAAATATCTGTACAGTTTGAGGTATGAAGTTCCAGAAGAGAGTAGAGGCTGCCAAGAAATCGTGGAGGTTAGCATGGGAGAAGGTAACAAGGTAGCTAGTGAGTAGGGGTCTTGGGAAAAGTGAAAAGAATGGTTTGGGTGCGATTCTGAGACCAGGTTGGTGATGTAGCTGGGGGCAGAGTTGAGAAGGGCTTTGTATTATTTTGTTAATGTTTTGAATTTTGAATGTTGGGCAGTCAGAAGCCACTGGATGGGTTAGCAGAGAGGGGTATCAGAGAGTGGTAGGTAAGGTGGATATGTCTAGCAGTGGCATTCATGATAGACTGAAGGGGAGGTAGCCTGTGTAGATGTAGGCCAATGTGAAGGAAGTTGACTGAAGATATATAAAGTAATGAATGTGATTGTAGACATGGCATTTTCATTTTGGGAGATAACTGAGCAGTAGAGATCTCTTCACGAATTGCATCTACCTTGTTTTTTAAATTATGTTAAATAATTAAAAGAGTTAGTAGATGGCAGCTGTGTGAGTGTCAGAAACCATGAATCAGACTGAGACAGAATTACAGTTAAATCACACTTGTTTAAAAGTAATAAAAAAAGGTGAACAGAGTAAACGTAGTCAAAACATAGCCAGACTTTGCGTGGTCCGAGGAAACGCACCTTTATCCCCCACATCACAACTAGACAGGGGACCAAAGTACATACTTCCAAAGAGATAGCAGAGGAATTCTGCGATTATTATAGGAAATTATATAACTTGCACCCAGAGGAGTCCCCCGAGGCTTTAAGGTACAAGATTGAGTCAGCGAGTGAGTACATCAGGGCCTCCAGTATGCCTACATTACCAGATGAAGTCCGAGACTCATTAAAGTCAGAGATTACTGCGGAGGAATTCCATGTAGCTTTGGCTCAGACAAAACCTCGGAAGGCGCCGGGGCCGGATGGCTTCACTCTGGCTTATTACCAATCATTTGCGGCTTTTTTGACGTCACATTTTGTGACTTTATACAACACGTTAAAAGGGGGAAACCCCATACCGGAGGACTCACTGAGAGCATTTATATCTCTGATACCCAAAGAAGGGAAAGACTTATCCCAGTGTGGAAATTATCGTCCAATTGCACTCCTAAACATTGATTTAAAGCTTTTCTCTAAAATACTATCAAACCGACTCATATCCCATATTCCACATCTGATACACTTAGACCAGGTGGGCTTCGTACTGATAAGGGAGGCAAGAGACAATATCGCTAGGGTTTTTAATCTCATTCACACGATTCGTCCAACTAGACGGCCATTTCTCTTACTCTCCACGGAAAAGGCCTTTGACAGGGTGGCCTGGCATTTCGTGCGGGCCACTCTGTCATACATTGGCCTCTGTCCCAATATGCTTAGCTGGATTCTGTCCCTTTACTCTAAACCGTCGGCGGCAGTACGGGTCAACGAGTGGCATTCCGAGTTTTTTTCCATAACAAACGGGACAAGACAGGGATGCCCCCTCTCCCCCCTTATTTTCATCTTGAATTTAGAACCATTTATGTGCCACATAAGAGATGACTCAAATATTACAGGCGTGCAGAAGCCCTCGGGACATCACAAAATTGCAGCTTATGCCGACGACTTAATTTTCTTTGTCTCCAACCCGCGGATATCGCTCTCCAATATCCTAGCAGCTTTACGGAAATACGGGGAGATGTCAAATTTTAGGGTCAACTGTGCCAAGTCTGCAGTGTTGAATATAACTATGCCTGAATCAGAGGCTCACAGTTTACGTACGTCCTTTTCATTCCACTGGGCGGATAAATCTATTTGTTATCTGGGTATTGACATCACACGGAACTTGGCACACTTGTATACATTTAATTATATTCCCCTGCTACATAAACTGAAAGCTGACCTTCGTATTTGGCATACCCTGACCTTGACGTGGTTCGGACGGTGCAAAGCCTTAAAGATGACAATTTTACCAAGGATTCTGTACGTGCTCCAAACCATCCCAATCCAGATTCCGCTGAATTTTTTCAAACAGCTTCGGACGATAGTTAGAGACTTCATTTGGGCACATAAATCGCTCAGGACGAAAATGCTAATTCTGACTAGACCAAAGGAGAAAGGGGGCATTGGCCTACCGGACTTCCTCAACTATTATAGAGCGGTACATTTGTCGAGGATTGTGGATTGGCATTGTCATAAAGAATTAAAACAGTGGGTAGGGATGGAACTTGAAGATGCCTCTATTCCCCTTTTGACTTCTCCATGGCTCACATCTCCTCCGCACGAGGATATGAGGAATCACCCTTTGATTGGTGCTACTCTTAAAGTGGCTAGATTCACCATTCACGTCACTGGTCTCTCACCGCTGCCTTCTCCTATGACGCCTATGATAATAGGCAATCCGGACTTCATACCGGGGTTCACTAGTAGAAGAATGCGACAATTGATCGCAGAGGGGCGGTGTAGCCTGATGGATGTCTGGCCGTGGGGGGAGCTCCCCTCGCTGTCAGCCATTTCTAACCTCACAGACCCACCGCTAGATGCTTTCAGTACCTACTCAACATTTTTTACAATCTCTACAGAAGATGTCGTACACACCACGTGACCTTACCCCCTTCGAATCGCTCTGTAAGGCAGGGGAACCCTCACAGCATACGCTCTCCTGGCTGTACAACTACCTGACTGTAGTTTATTCAAAAGTGGGAAAGGGATTTGGAGGTTCAGTTTTCGCCACAACAGATAGACAAAATTCAAACTCTGGCACATAAGTCTTCCATAGCGAACCAGTATCAGAAAATAGGATATAAAATTATGTCCCGTTGGTATAGAGTTCCCTACTTACTCCACAAGATGAATAAAAACGTTTCAGGATAAGTGCTGGCGATGCGACACGGCAGTAGGTACCATTATCCATATTTTCTGGGCCTGTCCAGTATTGAGACCGTTCTGGGAGAAGGTGACAAAAATTATTAAAAGCCTAACTTCAGTTGACTTATAAAACAATCCGACGGCATGTCTCTTGCATCTGACAGAGAGACCGATTCGGAAATACTAAAAAAACTTTGACAATGCAACTCCTCAATGCGGCAAGGCCATGTATTCCCACACTCTGGAGGCAACCCCAGCCGCCTACCAGGGTCCTGTGGTACTCCAAAGTCAATTATATATTACGTATGGAGGAACTGACTGCTACCCTTCATAACACGGAGGAACAATTCAGGGACAGGTGGAGGCCCTGAAGACACTTCACAGGCACGAACACATACCTGCAAGAAGTGGCTGATTCTATGACATGAATGACTTACACTCTAATCTACTGGGACTAGGATTGAACGGTGTATTGATAACCTGTATGGGAACGCGTTTTACACCACACTCACTCAAGAGCGCAGCTGTGTCTTTTGACTTCTGGTGTTGCCTGTCTGCCAGGGTGGTAGTGGTTGGGGCCTAATTCTTCATGTAGTGAGAGGGGAAAGGGTGTCCAGAGAGGAGGAGAGTCAGTCTGGTGTGAAAAAAGTGGCCAGATCCAGGCTGAATAGAGAAGAAAAGAGTTAAAGTGGTGAAGGTTGCTATTTGTAACAGGTTGCTGGTTGGAGAAATAGGGATCAGAAGACAGAGTAAATGTGAAACTAATAAGGTTGTGTCAAAGAGAGGAAAAGGGGTGTTGGAAAGGTTGCAAGAAATGCATTGGCAGGAGAATACAAAGTCAATTGTGTAGCTCAGGAGAACTCAAACAGGGAAAAGGAGAGTCAGTACTCTGGGCCAATTAGGCTATAATACATGCACATATATTGATCTGGAAAATGCTGCAGAATACATGAGGAGAGAAATTACTTTCTTGTTGAATCCCAGGATGAAGAGAGGGAGGTTATCAAGATGTATTACTTAAATACAGTGAAGGAAACTGAGGTCACCAACCTGGTCTTCAGCTTTAAATAAAATATTCATAAATATGCTCTGCTTTCATAAAACAAAAGATAGTGTGTTTATAATTAATGTTATGATTAAAAAAAAGAAGAAAAAAACTAAATGTTTTGGGTTTATTATTTACATGTATTAAAACTGTTGTTCTATAGCCACGCTTTACAATGTACAATTTATACAATTTTTTGCAAATAGCCATTTAATACATGACAAAGAAATCTCAGAGTACTATTAATATAGTTAATTATAGGTTAACTAGAGAGACAGCACAGCAGCATGCTTTGGGCCTTGAATGAAACTGAGGAGTTAGCTGTCCCATGAGGGATGAGTCAGTGCTCTGAGCCATTTGCGTGACTTTGAAAGCCCTGCTTAACCTATTAAAGCGGAGTTCCAAACACATAAATTAATTGTTTTTTTTTTAATCTATCTCTTACTATCATATTATGTATATTTAGCATTGGTTAGTCTTGTAAATAGTGCCACTTTTCTTAATATTTTATTTTAAAAGTTACCTTGTATTCATACAGCTCGGGCATTCCCATCTTGTGAGTAGGTGAAGTCCACAAGCATAAACTTCCGGGATACGGTGCTGCTGTATACCCAACATGCACTGCCCATTCTCGCGCATGCGCAGTAAGGACACCTAGCATCGCAGGAAACTTCTCAGGTTGCCCTCACAACGAGCAGAGTCGTATGAAGTGCCCACCCCGTTGTGATGGCAACCAAGATAAGCCTTAAATTCACTTTAAATCACGTCATTACCTGTTGGGAAATAATGCGATTTTTTTCACCCAGTCCTGTCCAGTGCCCACTGACTCCTGGGAAATGACTCACATTTCCCAGGAGCACAGGCGAGGGAGGAAGTGAGCGCCACAGAGCCGGAAGTGGCAGATTAGGAGCCACCACCTAGCAACAGGGCACTTCTGGTAAATTAAAAAAAATGTCACTCCAGATGTTTTTTTATCACTAATAAAGGACTGGGAAAATGTAAAAATATTTTTCAATGTGGAACTCCGCTTTAAGTAACAACAGGCTTCTTCCAACAGAGGGTAAGGGATAGATGAAAACACAAGAGGATACTGAAGCTCCATTTGTCTGCTCAAATAAGGAATAAAACATGTTAATTTGCAATTTTAGGTTTACCTGGGTTGAAAAAAAGGAAAACATTTTTAGACATTTTAATTATAGTAGGCCTGACCATAGTAGGCCAGACCATGAAAATAGGGCATGGCTGGCTGGCGGAGTAGATGGCTGCTTGAGACTGCCGCTCTCAGCACCCGTGGCTTGTTGGAGTCTTTATCATCGGCACTGAACACCGGAGGACGGCTGTTTTTAGCCCATGAGGGTCGGGCACACATGAGCCACATGTCCTGCAGGAGATAAGAAAGATCCCAGCTGGGGAAAATTACAGATTTTTTTCTCCCAGCCTTGCAGGCACACTTTCCAAGATCGCGCTAGTGGCTCTCCTAAGTTTCCTCATTCCCCACATGATTGCTTGACAGACCCAGAGGGGATCCCATAGCACCACTCATTGAATCATAGCCCTAAATAACATCAAAATGACTCATCATCCAGGACATCTTCTACCACCTCCAGCCCAGTGTGGACTAAAATGAAGGGTGCAGCTATCATCTCAATCTGTTCCAGAGGTGAGAGAAAAAGACTTAGGCCTAAATGACACCAGGGAACTTCATGATTCTATACTAGAATTCCCCACAAGTGATCAACCTGTCCTGGACAACACTTTAAAGCATATGTTAGTGTCCTTAAGGCGCACCATCCACACAGACATTCTGTCACTAGCACAACAATTTAAGTCTGACTTGATAGAGGTGGGAGACAGTCACACATATTGAAGAAAAAATGGGAGAATTTGCATCAACCTTTAATAAATGAATAGATGCGCACAACGAGAGGGAAGATGACCTAGTCTGCATTAAGTCAAAACTAGCGGATCTAAAAGACAAATCCAAAGGAAAAAATTTAAAAATATAAGGCATTCCAGAATCCGTCAAACCCTCTGAGTTGAGAGCCTATCAAGTTAGCCTCCTATGGGAAACTCTACCAGACGCACCTCTGGAAGAGCTAATCATTGATTGCATTCATAGGCTACCTAGGCCAAACCATATTCCGGCTCATCTACCTAGGGATACAACTGCCCGCATACATCACTGCCACATTAAAGAGCAGTTTGTGTCAGCCTCTAGAAAATCAGATCCACACCCAGAATGTCTTCAGGGGCTTTCGGTTTTTGTCAAGCTTTCCACTTATACAATGCAGCAAAGGCGGAAGCTCGCTACCATCACCAAAGGGTTGCACAATCATTGCATATCCTATCAATAGAGATACCTGGCGAAGCTGCTCATGACCAATTATGCAAACAAAAAGGAGACAATACGCCCTACTCCAATCCTCCTATCTCAGCGCTAAAGGATATTCGGTATATACAGATGGAAGATAATAATGGTAATAAACCGCAGTGATTTAATCTGATGTCACCATATTCTGAGTGAGCTATCTCTCAGCAGCCACTTAATAAAACAAATAGAAATATAAATATGGATGAATGAATGTACTATATGAAACAACAATTAACCCATCAAAGCAGCGCTATTTTCAGTCCTCAATGCTGACTGATAAAACAAAGTCTTTGTAAATGCAAGCAAAACACATGCAGGCAGGTAAATTCCAACAAAGACACAGCGGTTGGAGCTCGGTCTAGATTCCCTTATATGAATAGTAGATCTGATGAGTGCACCTTTCACCATCTATTGGGACACCTTGTGCTGCACACACCCCAGAGGGGTTCAAACTCTCCGGAGCCAGGAGGTTAACAAGCCTTGGATCAAATCCTCTCTCTGTTTACTCTCGAAGTCCTCCAGGGTTGATGATCAGATAACAGCAACAATGTCCACATGTAAAAAAGAGACCCCGAATAGTCCAGTACCGTTTTGATAATTTATTGTAAGTCACAAATAAGAGAAAAAAAACTAATAAAGTAAATACACTGTAAAAATCAGTGGGCGCAGTTCCTTACAAAGGATAGCCTTCTAGCTTTCAGTTGGTTGGTAATAGTGGATAACTCAAACTGCTTCTCTCAAAGCACAAGGGTACTGGTTGCAGACTGGGTGGATGTTACACACTCACAGCTGATCAGTCCTTCATTCCACTAGTATACAACTACAAGCTTGGAGCGCACTGCGTGTCAACCAGGCACAGCTGATCCCCACTTCCTCCCTCTCGTGTCTGAAGCTTCAGGCTAAAAGCACACTGCGTCCTCACGTGATAACGGTTGCCGTGGTATCGTGCTCTGACTAGTTTCGTCAGGGAGACTTTTTCAAAGAGCATCTTTGAAAAAGTCTTCCTGACGAAACTAGTCAGACACGAGAGGGAGGAAGTGCGGATCAGCTGTGCCTGGTTGACACGCAGTGCGCTCCAAGCTTTACCAGAGCCAGCCCCCTCTAACATCAGGATCTACCTGAGTAAGGCCCAGTATCATTTCCTTCATATTTCTTTATACTTGGGCTCCAGCAGACCCACACGGTGCATTTGCTGATTGATATTTTTTTATATTTGAACCCCCATATTTAGCGTCTGATATCTGGCTCAGATTCCTATTAGGGATCACTGTTTTTTCCGACAATTGCTTTTTCTGCTTCCTTTTTGGTTTTTGCTCTTGTCCTTCCTTGCAACCTTTGGTCTTCAGCCTCTTCCCAACATTGCAGCTCATTGGCGTCATCTTCAACCAAGCGTCGCAATTCTCCTTTTCGTCTGCTTCTTGAGAGTACACTTGCAGACCTTTATCATCCCTACTACTTTATCCAGAGCCTTTCTCCGCACTATCATTCAGAGTCTGTCTTTGGGTGAAGTAGTTTTTGACTACCTTCCTCTAGTCCACACATCTGCCTGAAGCACTACATACTGCTGGATAAATTTACAGTAAAGCCACGAGATGCAATTTAAATTGTCCTCTTTAAACACCAAAGGCCCTAACAGCCCAGCCAAATGCGAGAGGCTCTCAAGCTGAATTGTGACATACTATGCCTACAGGAGACTCACTTTAAGGTGAGCAAGAATCCTTTGTTCCTAAACAAAAGATACCCAAACGTGTTTTGCTCTAACGCCCCCTCTAAAAAACAGAGTGTTGATAGCAATTGATAGCAATTAAGGACACGTTGACCTTCCAACTTCAGGTATCTTTGATTGATCTCCAGGGTCATAATCTGGTTATAATCTGTGCAAACAAAGCTACCACCTATACGATTATAAATGTGTATCTTCCCAATCGGCCCTCAGAAAAATATGGAAGAAAGTACAACCTATGTGCAAGGGGCATATTATCTTATGTGGAGATTTTAATACTGTCCCCTACAAGTTGATGGACACTTCAGATCTCTCCCGCAACCGGGCACACCAAGCAACTCTATCACATTTTCTTACCTTCTCCTAGTTGTTTGATGTGTGGCACTGTCAACACTCAATGGAAAGGGACTTCTCTTTTTTCTCTCATGCGCATCACTTATTCACGTATTGACTTGGTGGATAAGTTTTTACTCCAAAATGTAAACAGATCTGAGATCTGGTAATATTACGTGGTCAGTCATCGCCCCTGTGTCTATGATGGTGGGTGGGTCCCAGGTGAGGACAAGGACCAACAGTTGGAGAAATGATGTACTTTTGATTTTACAACCCAAAAATAAATAAAAAATCCAGGAAGTCTTGAAATCAATGGCCCCTCTACCTCGGACCCCTTCACATTGTGGAATTCACACAAGGTGGCTTAGAGAAGTCATCTACTCCAAATGAGTTCCATTGCTAAGAGGCACAGGACGCAGTGGCTTGATAGCCTCCTCCTATCCATAAACTAGTTGGAACATGCACACAAGCAAAACACAACACCTCTCTTATTAGAAAAGTTGAATTGTACAAGAAATTATCTTAGACTACTTTTGTTGTCGCAACATCATAGACTAATAAATATATACAATCTAACAGTTACCATCACGGTAACAAAGCAGGTAAACTACTAGCACGACAAGGGTTTGAAAAAGGAAAATCTGGATGCCGCACACCGGATAAAGTTGAAAACATCTTCTTTATTGTAAAACTTGGATCATAAAAAACAGGACAATCAGGCGGGTGGTACAGACACAGCTAACGCGTTTCACGCTCTAGTTCGAGCGCTTACTCATAGCACTAGCATAGTACTAGCATAGTACTAGCACGACAACTCAGAGAAAAAGTAGCCAAACATAAAATTCCACATCTATTCCACCCTACTAAAGGCAAGAAACTCTTCAATCTGTAAGATATATCGGATGCCTTTAGTTCTTATTATAGCTCCCTATACAATCTTCACCAAGTCCACAGTTAAACCAATACCCAAGCAGATAGAAGAGTTTTTGGATTCAATCTCCCTATCCAAAATCTCACCTGAGGAGTTGAATATCCTAAACCAACCCTTCACCACTAAAGAAATTACAGATGTTATTCATACTCTTCCCCATAAATCACCATGGCCTGATGGATTTTCATCAGAATACTACCAGCTGTTCCATTCCATTTTGTCCCCTTATTTGGAGTCTGTGTTCAACACTGCTGCATCCAATACCTCCTTTACATCTGAAATGCTTGAAGCAACTATTAGGATCTTTTCCCTATTTAGCCAGTATAGTATATCCCCACAGAACCTTAGGCTTATCTCTCTATTAAATGTGGATTTGAAAATCTATGCTAGACTTATAACAAACAGACTTATTCATTTCCTACCTTTATTAGTGAAATCTGATCAGGTGGGCTTTGTTCCGGGTCATCAGGCTCCAGATACTACCCGTCGCATTCCTAACCTATTGCACTATGTTGAGGTCACTAAAAGCCCTTCACTGCTTCTTACTTTGGATGCAGAGAAGGCCTTTGATAGAGTGCACTGGGGCTATCTCTCACAAGTAATACGTAAATTCAGCCTACAGGGAGAGATATTTTCGGCAATTAGAGCCCTATATGCTACTCTGTCGGCCCATGTTTATACTGAAGGCCTGTTTTCTAAGAGCTTCACAATTACCAACGGCAGAAGGCAGGGGTGCCCACTATCCCCACTTATATTCCCCTGGCCATGGAGATGTTGGCGGAAACTGTAAGATCACATGGCCATATTAAGGAGATTGCCCTCAAAGAGAATCCCACGTGATCACAATTTTTGCTGACGATATGTCGATATGTCTGACGATATGTCATGCTAACACTGACAGACCCGGAACGATCTATGCCAGCTGTTCATACTGTGTTAAAGTTATTTTGATTCTGTTTCCTATTACAAGGTCAACAAGTCCAAATTCAACATTCTTGGGTCTTTTGTCCCTGCAAGGACTAAATCTAGTCTCCAATCTCTATTCCATTACTCCTGGGCAACGGACTCCCTCCCATACTTGGGAATAACCTTAACGACTCCCACTTCCAACTTGTACAAATATATTTATCTTCCCATATTAACGACCATACAACAAGACTTAACTAGATTGAGAAAACATTACCTGTCGTGGGCAGGTAGACTTACGGCATTTAAAATGCTGATCCTCCCTAAAATGTTGTATGTATTCAGGGTGCTCCCCATAAGGGTGTACCAGTTACCTTTTTCAAAAAGCTACAAAGTATACTTGGGTGGTATCTATGGGAAAATGGTAGGGCACGCTGTACTCATTGTATATTAGTGAAACATAGGAAAGTGGGGGGGCATGGACCTTCCTGATACATATGATTACTATATGGCCACGTTGCTGGACCAAATAAAATTTGGTTCCAGGCCCCATATTCAATGCATTGGTGTTCTCTGGAAAAGGAATGGCTTGGCAAGGGCACCCTACGCAAACTATTATTGGCACATACCCCCTCCCAAAAGCTGGATTTGCATAATACACACCCCACGATTGGGGCTTCCCTTCAAGCATGGAAATATTTTCTAAAATATGGTAACACCTGCAAGCAGTCCTTACAGATTCAACTTCCACTTGGGTACATACATTTCTTTTACCTTACCTATCTACTATAACTTGGGAGATCAAGGGGATAGCTAAGCTTATAGACCCAGTTCAATATGACAGATCCATACCTTTCAAGAAGCTGCAATCCGCCTATGCCTTACCCGATAGGGATTTTCTCAGACATGCCCAGATTGTTTCTTACCTTCCCCATCACCCTGCTACAGAGCTCCATGACAGCTTGGCGATATTGGATCTCACTAAACCCCAAAAGCAAAGAAATATCTATTTTTTATAACTTTCTCCATGCTAAATCACTCTTTATTAATAAACGGTTCTCCTAAGAATAATCCCCACCCTATACTTAGTTCACCACCACTGCGCCTCGGAGAGTCAACCTCGATATTGATTATAACCGGTTGGTATAACTATAGCTGCCACTTGGTGCGTATAAGATAAACAAAAGTATTTAAATCTGTGACGTGTTACTAGTGCAATGCACCCCACGTGAAGAATTAAACCGTGGCGCTATCTCCAGAACTACTCTCACCTCTTACAGTGAATTATCTAATCTGGTGAGCACCTCTTTACAGGTGTATACTAAAAAAAATATATAAATATATAATAGTGTAATAATATTAATGAACCAAATGAAAATAAAACACCAAAAGCGAAGTACATGAAGTGACTAAGTGCCAATACTGCTCATATAGTTGTATACATCAATCCCTGTGCAGTGACTACACAAAAACAATGTATAACATCAAAGCTAATGACAATCTTTGAGTATCACACAATTCCTATGTGACTATACCAAAAAACTCCGTGAAAAATACACACACGTGTACAAAGTGTCCGTGATCGTGATCAGAAAAAAGACATCAAATGTGCCACAGCAAGTCCTTTTTAATTTCAGGAGTGTAATTATCTTCTATCAAGTCCTTCCACCACACCTGCGTGTTCAGTGACCCCTCTCCCAATGGAAAGCCACTCACCAGCTCCTCATGCCTCCACTCTCGTATGAGGCTATAGAGCATAGGTGTCTAGGTCTACTGGAAAGGGTTAAGCATATTCCATCCGGAGGTTCGTTCCATATGCAAATTAAAAAAGACCCCCAATAGTGTGATAACGTAACAATTTTATAATACACACTACAAATCACGCTCCAAAAGTTCCACTCACATTGTGTAAAAAATGAAAAAGCACAGCAAATTCCACAGCAATCTGTATACGCAGTAACAACACAGCAGCTTGGATCAGCCTCCTAGGGGGTATGCGGTCACGGCGGACCCTACCACAGCCGGCGTCTAAGCAGTATCTCTCACCCTCTCCTCGCCTGCCTGTCAGATGAATCCACCATCTCCCCCGATAGGCAAACCGCAGCGCTCGCTTCCTCCTGTCACTAGTACGTGGTGTTATCCTTCGCTCGGCCACGCCCCCGACATGTTTCGTCACGCCTATGACTTAATCATGGGATAGGCCGCTCTAGACGTCAGTCACTCTTTATATTTCCTCCCATCCCCAATCTACTGAGGATATCTCAGTGCGCATGCGCCACCTGTTCGTTACGCGCTTGCGCTCTAGGAGTGTCCCCGTGAGCGCAAACTCCCGCTATTCGCGACTACAGGTTATCAGTTACTGGTGTATCATGCAGCGGTATCAGACTGACTCCACAGCCCTGTCCCATCACCACTATTAGTGGCAACTTCTCAGAACGGTGGGCCATCAGACAGCGCTGTCATACCCTGACATGTTAATCAAAGAACTCTCAGTGTATTTTTCACAAAATTACACACCAATGCAAACTACATTAATTTTACATAAAATAGTCTAAATTATAAAAACAACCTATTGCAATTATAAAACCGGTTATTATTAACACAACCTATTAACATTAATAAACTAAATATCCGCACATTGAATGAATACAATAAGATAAAAAAGCGTCTGGAAATGGCTGGAGTAAAAGATAAAATTAAAAAAATCTCTTATACTGGTTCTTAGTAGGGTAACCTGCAGTTATGATATTTTCAATATGCAGTTTAAAACTTACAATCAACAATTAATGATGATATAACTGTAAACAAATGGTTCTTATTCATGAACAACAATTATTAAGTTGACAGCTGTCATTTTCCCCTCATTATCACTTGATCTAAAATAGTGTCATTTAAAAAGGTTATAAGTGATGTGTTAAAATATTGCCCTCTCACTCGTTAAAGTGAGAGTGCATATATATTAAAGGGGAATCCTAAAATTAACCTGTATCAATCATAACTACATACGGATCTTCAGTTGTATTACGAGTGTCACTAACAGAGAAGGAGATAGGTTTGAGATTAAAGAATTTAGCACGTGCACTATTACGTATGTGGTTTACCTTATGTGGTGTCCCTGTGGTTTGTATTATGTTGGCAGGACCAAAAGACAACTGAAGATCCGTATTAGCGAACATTTGACCAACATTAAAAATGGATATAAATACCACAGTGTATCCATGCACTTCAAGGACAGACACCAACAGGACCCATCTCTGCTACAATTTTGTGGCATTGATGTGGTATACCCTTCTTGGAGGGGTTCCAATAGGGTAAGGGATCTGTCACGGAGAGAAACGGAATGGATATTCCTTTTTAAGAGTTTGACCCCGAGAGGGCTTAACATTGAACTGGACCCAAATTGTTTTATTAATGATTTTTAGATTGTATTTTAGTTATGATTGATACAGGTTAATTTTAGGATTCCCCTTTAATATATATGCACTCTCACTTTAACGAGTGAGAGGGCAATATTTTAACACATCACTTTTAATCTTTTTAAATGACACTATTTTAGATCAAGTGATAATGAGGGGAAAATGACAGCTGTCAACTTAATAATTGTTGTTCATGAATAAGAACCATTTGTTTACAGTTATATCATCATTCATTGTTGATTGTAAGTTTTTAACTGCATATTGAAAATATCATAACTGCAGGTTACCCTACTAAGAACCAGTATAAGAGATTTTTTTAATTTTATCTTTTACTCCAGCCATTTCCAGACGCTTTTTTATCTTATTGTATTCATTCAATGTGCGGATATTTAGTTTATTAATGTTAATAGGTTGTGGTAATAATAACCGGTTTTATAATTGCAATAGGTTGTTTTTATAATTTTGACTATTTTATGTAAAATTAATGTAGAACGCATTGGTGTGTAATTTTGTGAAAAATACACTGAGAGTTCTTTGATTAACATGTCAGGGTATGACAGCGCTGTCTGATGGCCCACCGTTCTGAGACGTTGCCACTAATAGTGGTGATGGGACAGGGCGGTGGAGTCAGTCTGATACCGCTGCATGATACACCAGTAACTAATAACCTGTAGTCGCGAATAGCGGGGGTTTGCGCTCACGGGGACACTCCTAGAGCGCAAGCGCGTAACGAACAGGTGGCGCATGCGCACTGAGATATCCTCAGTAGATTGGGGATGGGAGGAAATGTAAAGAGTGACTGACGTCTAGAGCGGCCTATCCCATGATTAAGTCACAGGCGTGACGAAACATGTCGGGGGCGTGGCCGAGCGAAGGATAACACCACGTACTAGTGACAGGAGGAAGCGAGCGCTGCGGTTTGCCTATCGGGGGAGACGGTGGATTCATCTGACAGGCAGGCGAGGAGAGGGTGAGAGATACTTCTTAGACGCTGGCTGTGGTAGGGTCCGCCGTGACCGCATACCCCCTAGGAGGCTGATCCAAGCTTCTGTGTTGTTACTGCGTATACAGATTGCTGTGGAATTTGCTGTGCTTTTTAATTTTTTACACAATGTGAGTGGAACTTTTGGAGCGTGATTTGTAGTGTGTATTATTAAATTGTTACGTTATCACACTATTGGGAGTCTTTTTTAATTTGCATATGGAACGAACCTCCGGATGGAATATATTTAACCATTTCCAGTAGACCTAGACATCTATGCTTTATAGCCTCATACGAGAGTGGAGGCATGAGGAGCTGGTGAGTGGCTTTCCATTGGGAGAGGGGTCACTGAACACGCAGGTGTGGTGGAAGGACTTGATAGAAGATAATTACACCCCTGAAATTAAAAAGGACTTGCTGTGGCACATTTGATGTCTTTTTTCTGATCACGAACACGGACACTTTATACACGTGTATGTATTTTTCACAGAGTTTTTTGGTATAGTCACATAGGAATTGTGTGATACTCAAAGATTGTCATTAGCTTTGATGTTATACATTGTTTTTGTGTAGTCACTGCACAGGGATTGATGTATACAACTATATGAGCAGTATTGGCACTTACCGTATATACTCGAGTATAAGTCGTTCCGAGTATAAGTCGAGGCCATAATTTACCACAAACAAATGGGAAAACGTATTGACCCGAGTATAAGACGAGGGTGAAAAAAGCACAGCTACTGTAAGCGGAAAAGAGGGTCAACAATGCCCATTTGCAGCATCACTGTGCCCATTTGCAGCCATAGGTCCCCTGAACTTCAAACTCGGTAGTTAAGGGTTCCTAGGTGCCCCCTAGCTGCAGCCAAAATTTGGGGTCTCTGAACCCAAAGGGTCCCGAAATGACATTGCTGCAGATGGACACAGTTGACCAAATTTGGGGCCCTGTATCTCAGGGCCACTTAGTGCTAAGAACCCCAAATTTGGTGTGCAAACCCAGTGAAACTAGCGCCATATAATTTCCAAAGCTGGGGTTTCTAGCACCAAGTGGCCCCGAGATACAGGGCCCCAAAAATCAGTTCAGAAAATGTCAAGCACTTTTCTGCAGCAGAGAATGACATTTTCCGAACCAATTTTGGAGCCCAGTATCTCGGGGCCACTTAGAGCTAGGAGCTTCAGCTTTGGATATGTTGTGCTACCAGGTCCACTGGGTTTGCACACCAAATTTGGGGTTCCTAGCATCAAGTGGCCCTGAGATATGAGGCCCCAAATTCGGTTCAGAAAATGTCAAGCACTTTTCTGCAGCAGAGAATGACATTTTCCGAACCGATTTTGGGGCCCCGTATCTCGGGACCACTTAGAGCTAAAAACGTCAGCTTTGGATATGTTGTGCTACCAGGTCCACTGGGTTTGCACACCAAATTTAGAGTTCCTAGCACCAAGTAGCCCTGAGATACGGGGCTCCAAAATCGGTTCGGAAAAATGAAATTTTTTGCTGCAGAAAAGTGCTTGACTCGAGTATAAGTCGAGGGGGGCACTTTCAGCACTAAAAAATGTGCTGAAAAATTCGACTTATACTCGAGTATATACGGTAGTCACTTCATGTACTTTGCTTTTGGTGTTTTATTCTCATTTGGTTCATTAATATTATTACACTATTATATATTTATACATTTTTTTAGTATACACCTGTAAAGAGGTGCTCACCAGATTAGATAATTCACTGTAAGAGGTGGGAGTAGTTCTGGAGATAGCGCCACGGTTTAATTCTTCACGTGGGGTGCATTGCACTAGTAACACGTCACAGATTTAAATACTTTTGTAAATCACTCTTTACCAAACCCAACCCTTTAAATAAATGGGACTCCGAACTACAACACAATATCTCTGATCAACAATGGCAATCTACCATGAAAATCACTTTATCAGCATCTTGCTGTACAACATATTGGGAAATGGCACAGAAACTCCAACTTAGATGGTACTACACACCCTATACATTGTCTAAATACAACAACTCAACCTCTAATCTATGTTAGAGAGGGTGCAGCCAGCTAATGCCAATTGTGTGGGCATGCCCGTACTTACGCCGTTTCTGGAACTCTGTTTTTAGCTTAATAGCAAAGATTACTGGGATAAGTGTAACAAGGTCTTTTACCTCTTTTGGTCTAATGAGAACCTCCAAGGCCAAAGATAGCTGACATCCTTCAATATGTGGTGGGTTGTGAGGCATAGTGGGTGCAAAGATTGTGAAAGTCATTGGGCGCCAGACACTTCTTGGATGTAAAAGAGGTTTTATTTCTTTTGACAGTCCTTTTTATATATTTTGGGAGGAAAGACAGTTAGGGCCAGGACACCCTTAGATAGTTGCCACTTCTGCACGTGTAGGATTACTGTCTCCTATGATAGCAGTCCTTTAACAGTTCCTAATTCAACATATCAGTTCTTTCAGATCCACTAAAACTGCTCCTTGCAGTTCCCCAATACTGAGCTCCCGGTCTCTCACTAGAGCCACAGATTCACTGACTATGAACCCTTTAGCTCCTCCAAGGTTGGCGGTGGCATCACCCCCCCACTTCTCTGCTGGGTTCCTAGCTTGGCAATCCAGATGTTCCTCAAGCTTCACCCCTGCTAACCAGCTCAGACCCTGGCTTGGCATACAAGGCTGCTCTGCAAGCATCTCCTCTGCTGCTTGGGTCCCTGTCTTGATCACTGCCTGAAGTTTCCTGATTCTGCACCGTACCCTTCGGTGAGAATATGGTTCCGGTACTTGCTTCAGTTACTCACTGTGGTTTCTGGTAAAGGCAATTGGTCCCTTTCGTGGCGACAGCTTCCTTTCTACCTCCAACCACTGATAGGTTCTCCGGCCGACAGTACGGTCACTTTTGGTTGGACTGGAAGCCGCAGTCCCGACCCTGCGCTGCCCTCTTACTTCTGGATAGGTCCCTACACAGCTTTGCAGCCAGATGCTCCCAGGATAGGCCCAATCTCCGGCCTAGCAGCCCGGGGCAGATGACACACGTCCACCCAGGCGGCAGTCCGAGTGGCACAGAACACAGATCACCTGACCTCACCCGAATATATAGGCTCTCCCAGCAGACCAATGGCTTGGACACCCACATACTCATAACCTGACCTTGGGTTTCCCTTCTCATATCTAGTACCACCAAGTGCCCGGCCACCTAGTGGTAGAATAGATAAGTACAACAAGGCCAAACTTAGGGAGAAATCAATGGATCTCTAACAATTTAACTATGGTAGCTACTCCTGCTAAGGAATTTGGTAAGGAGCTCCCTGACTAAACCCCAGGGCGCTACATAAGCATCCAACCCAACTTCCCTAAGCCATTCTAAGTATTTATATTGATATAATTCCCCGGATCTTAAGGCCTATAACCATGCATGTGCTGTTTGCAGCATGACTTATTTTACTATGCAAATGGAAATCAAATTCATTTCCGAACGTAGACAAGGTTAAAGGACACATTGCAGATGTCTATGCATTGGAACAGATCATGGCTTGTAAGGAAGGCAATTTGACTAGATTTTTTGAACTTTGGCCTCCCTGGAGGGCATTTAGAAATGACACGTAAATACATTGGTGTCTTAGCAACTTTTTTTTTTTTAATTGGAAAACCAAAAAAAAAAAAACTTTATTGAAAAGTATATGCATGGTACATAAATCGGTATAAGCCAGCATGGCCAAAACAGTAGTAAATACATAAACACATTGAAATATCTGTGTGACATAAGACCCAGGTGGAACCAGTACTTAATAAAGAAAAGGAGAGAGAAAAGGAGAGAGAAAAGGAGAGAAAAAAAAAGAAAAAAAAGGGGGGGGGGAAAGGGGGGGTAATAATTATATCAAGTACACGTTTCACCATCTGCTAACCATCTGCTCCAGACCTTCTCATACTTAAGTGGGCACCCTCTATGTACATAGATCAGCTTCTTATATGAAAGAGTATTGTTAATCTCTTTTTTCCAGCACTGGATTGTAGGGGGCAGGGCCTGCATCCAATTGCGAGCCCTTACCTTTCTCGCCATGAATAGCGTCTCATGTAGAAAGGTACTGAGGGGTTTGTGAGCGTCTAAGTCCGGCAGCAGACCGAGCAGGCACATCTTTGGGTCTAGGGTAGCAGGAGAGCCCATCTGGTCATGCAGGAAATGAACCACCTGCATCCAGTACGCTTGTATAGTTGGACAGGACCATATGAGGTGATAGAGGGAGCCTGGGGTGTGGTCACATAGGCGGCACCCTGGGTTGTACGTGGGTTTGTAACGCGCTATCCTCTGAGGGGTCAGATACGTCCTATGTATAATATACAACTGTGTGAGGCGGTCTGACAGTTTGGGGGAAACTCTTTTCACATCCTCCAAAATTTCGTCCCAATCCTTATCCTCAATTGGTCCAACATTTACCCCCCATCTAGTTTTGACAGTATAGGCCAATGCTGTAGTACTAGGGAGGCGGATGGCGGAGTATAGGGTAGAAATTAGTTTGGCTGGTTCTGTGCCTGTGACCGTGTCTACAATAGAGGGGACTGCCAGGGATAGGTTGGAGCCAGTAAACTGGGTTTGTATAGCATGGCGGAGTTGTAGATACCTGAAGAGAAGGCAATTGGGGAGGGAAAATTTGTCCTTGGAATGTTTTAAGTCCCATAGAGATCATCATAGGCATGCGCAGAGGGTGTGCCAGGTGTGCCAGGTGTGCCAGGTGTGCCTGGGCACACCCTAATTACTACATGCGGTGCCAATTCTCCCTACTGCCCGGGTTTCCCCCTATGTTGGCCCCCCGCCCCACAGTACCTCTCCTCTTCCCCGGCTGCTGCAGGGGATGTTTCAGGATCGAGAGCAGGGGAAGGGGCTAGTAAATATGTAATTTACCAGCCCCTTCCATTTCTAAATGAACACACTAAACACACTCACTCACTATGTTCAGTCATAACTGAAGTATACTAAACTGTGTTTAGTATGCTTCAGTTTGTAAATGAACAGGAAGATGCTCAGCACAGAGCAGTTCCCATTCATTCCCTGTCCAGTGCAGCTGAGGCTGCAGAGAAAGGCATGTGTGTTTTAGCTTTGGGGTGCACACCTTAATGCAACTGGCTGTGCACACCTATGGTCATGATCTGGTGTATGTACAGGATCCCATGGCGTATCCATGTCGCTGGGTCTGGAATGGACAGTAATTTGTGTGTGTTGAACCAGAGAGGGGTGTAAGAGTGGACCTGTAGGGTCCCGAGTTATTGTAGTGCCATTTGCCTTCGGTGGTGTGTCAGCATGTCCGCTTTGTGTTGGGAGGGGCGTCTTGTCAATGGGGCTCTGAGGACTGACTGAAGTGGGGTATGGGCTGGGTCACCAGGGTGCTCACAGAGTAGTAGTTGGTATCTTGGTAGCTCGTTTTTGTCAAAATGATAGAAATGGGACAGTTGGAAAGCAAGATAATAGTCCTGAAAATCTGGAAGAGCAGCTCCTTCCATTGTCACTGGGTTCTTCAGGATTCTCCAAGATAATTTGTGTCTGCTGTGGCCCCATATAAACAAATTAAGAATACATTCAATTATTTTGAAGAATTTTTGTGGTATATATAGGGGGCATGCCACACCAAATAGAATATCTTTGGGAGGAGTATCATTTTAACTAAACAAATGCGTCCCATAACACCCAGAGGTAATCTGGCCCAAGTCTGTGTCTTGGTCTTGATTAGAGTATACAGAGGTTCAATGTTCAAGAGTGTGTAGTCTGTGAGCGACTGTACTCCGGTGACTTGTACTCCAAGGTATTTGATCAGGGAGACCAGTCTTAGCAACTTTTAGTTGTTCTGTCAAACCCTTTAATGAGGACTACTCAACTGTAAGGCACTATGTAGGGAGATCTTGTTTGACATATTAAAACTTCTGCTGTATGCCTCAGAGGGCAAACATGCTGGTCTGCAGTAGGGACCTTTATCAAAGAGGTTCCTCAGTCCGTACGTACCTTATGTTTAACACATAGCATTGGTAATGTTATTCTACATGTTTACATATACTGGAGGAGGACTTTCTATTTTTCATATTTTAACTCCTGGTGTCGATATGAGTGAAGTTATATATGACTATTTGTTTTCTTGTTATTGTTATCAGATCCAATTCCTAGTTGCATTATGCCTTGCAATGTGTTCTTTCTCTCTTTTTTTTTTTTTTCGTCATTTCTTTATACAACCATCTGTATATCACTGTAACTGTGAAAAATTCTCAATAAAAGTTATTTGAGTTAAAAATTAATTAAAATAAAAAAATTATTTTATAATATAGGGTAATATTTTGTATTTTTTTCTAGATTGCTGAACTGGCAAATCCGGTTACTTGGTTGGATGCTGGTGCACAAGTCTTCTACTCTTTTTCTCTTGCATTTGGTGGCCTTATTTCCTTTTCAAGTTACAATTCTATACAGTAGGTATACCTTTTATGTTTATTTTTCTAAAATGCCTACAAGAGTGAGAGATATATGCCACAGAAATATTTATTTTTAAATAATTATAGATGAACATCAGTTTCCCTAAATGCCCATTTACTCCTATGCAAAGCTAGTAGTTGCAAGTTTAAATTAACAGGGAAGTAAGGTAAGAAGATTTGATGGACAGTACAACTTTCACTAATATATAGTACAAATATGTGCAGCAATGTTGGCAATCATTTGGCAAGACAAAAGTGGCTAGAAGCACTGTGCACTCAGACCCAAATAAAACTCAGTACAATAATTTTTTAAAAACTGAAACTTCTGTTACATATGCTTTTCTGTCCACTGAATATAAGCCTAGAGCTAACACTGAGCCTGCCTTAAAAAAGCACTGCATTGAATCAGCCAGGGGCTAATTAACAACCAGCAACTGTTGAGACAATGAACACTTCAGTCGGAGCTCAGGAGTAAGGATGAGCTCCGGCGTGTTTGCACCCCCCCCCCCCCCCCGTGCTGAGCCCACCAGGAAGTCGGCACTGCGCTGCGCTAATCCCAGGCAGCGAGACATTTCCAGATCTCTGCAGCTGCGCATTGGGACAATGCCTCACTGCCTGTGATTAGCGCTGTGCAGTGCCGACTTCCTGGTGGCCTCTGCATGTGGGGTGTGCGAACACGTCAGGACTCATCCTTACTCAGGAGTATGTAATTACAACACAGTGCCTTGAAAAAGTATTTACACCCCTTGAAATTTTCCACATTTTGTCATGTTACAACCAAAAACGTAAATGTATTTTATTGGGATTTTATGTGATAGAACAACACAACATGGCACATAATTGTGAAGTGGAGGGAAAATGATAAATGGTTTTCAAAGTTTTATACAAATAAATATCTGAAAAGTGTGGCGTGCATTTGTGTTTAGCCTCCTTTGCTATGATACCAATAACTAAAATCTTCTGGAACCAATCACCTTCAAAAGTCACCTGATTAGTAAATAGAGTCAACCTGTGTATAATTTAATCTCAGTATAAATACAGCTGTTCTGTGAAGCCCTCAGAGGTTTGCTAGATAACTTTAGTGAATAAACAGCATTATGGAGGCCAGGGAACACACCACACAGATCAGGGATAAAGTTATGGAGAAGTTTAAAGCAGGGTTAGGTTTTAAAAAAATATCCCAAGCTTTAAACATCTCACAGATCACTGTTCAATCCATCATCTGAAAATGGGAAGAGTATGGCACAATTGCAAACCTACCAAGACATGACCATTCACCTAAACTGACAGGCTGGGCAAGGAGAGCATTAATCAAAGAAGCAGCCAAGAGGCCCATGGTAACTCTGGAGGATCCACAGCTCAGGTGGGAGAATCTGTCCACAGGACAACTATTAGTCGTGTACCCCACAAATCTGGCCTTTATGGAAGAGTGCCAAGAAGAAAGTCATTGTTATTATTATTATTATTATTATTCAGGATTTATATAGCGCCAACAGTTTACGCAGCGCTTTACAATATAAAAGGGAGACAATACAGTTATAATATAATACAATACAATACAATTGGATTAAGAGGGCCCTGCTCAGAAGAGCTTACAATCTAATAGGGTGGGGCAGGTGGTACAAAAGGTTGTAACAGTGGGGAATGAGCTGGTGGAAGTGGTAGGAGATTAGTTGGAGACGTGATAGGCTTTCCTGAAGAGATGAGTTTTCAGGGATTGCCTGAAGGTAGCAAGAGTAGGGGATAGCCGGATAGATGGAGGTAGCGAGTTCCAGAGGATGGGAGAGGCTCTGGAGAAATCCTGGAGACGAGCATGGGAGGAGGAGATGAGAGAGCTTGAAAGCAGGAGGTCTTGAGAAGAGCGGAGAGGACGATTTGGGTGATATTTGGAGACAAGATTAGTGATGTAGCTTGGGGCGGAGTTGTGAATGGCTTTGTATGTTGTGGTTAGAATTTTGAATTTAATTCGCTGGGTGATTGGGAGCCAGTGTAGGGATTGAAGTAGAGGGTTGGCAGACACTGAGCGGTTGGTAAGGTGGATAAGTCTGGCAGCAGCATTCATGATAGACTGAAGAGGGGATAGCCTATGGAGTGGTAAAAGTCCCATTTGCAGTTTGCGAGAAGCCATGTGGAGGAAACAGCAAGCATGTGGAAGAAG
This sequence comes from Lithobates clamitans, assembly GCA_037952925.1. Lineage (NCBI taxonomy): Eukaryota > Metazoa > Chordata > Amphibia > Anura > Ranidae > Lithobates > Lithobates clamitans. The sequence goes on along the minus strand of JBBGZY010002273.1, from coordinate 93,866 downwards.
GTGTTCTGGTCAGATGAGACCAAAATTGAACTTTTTGGCCTAAAAGCAAAAAGCTATATGTGACGGAAAGCTAACACTGCACATCACCCTGAACACACCATCCCCACCGTGAAACATGGTGGGGGCAGCATCATGTTGTGGGGATGCTTTTCTTCAGCAGGGACAGGGAAGCTGGTCAGAGTTGATGGAAAGATGGATAGAGCCAAATACAGGGCAATTTTAGGGGAAAACCTGTTAGAGTTTGCAAAAGACTTGAGACTGGGGCAGAGGTTCACCTTCCAGCAGAACAACAACTCCAAACATACAGCCAGAGCTACAATGGAATGATTTAGATCAAAGGATATTAATGTGTTAGAACGGCCCAATTAAAGTCCAGACCTAAATCCAAATGAGAATCTGTGGCAAGACTTGGAAATTGCTGTTCACAGACACTTTTCATTTAATCTGACAGGTTTTGAGCTATTTTGCAAAGAAGAATGTACAAAAATGTAAATCTCCAGATGTGCAAGGCTTGTGGAGACATACCCAAAAAGACTTGCAGCTGTAATTGCAGCGAAAGGTGGTTCTACAAAGTAGGGGGGGGTTGAATACAAATGCACGCCACACTTTTCACATATTTATTTGTAAAAAATGTTGAAAACCATTTATCATTTTCCTTCTACTTCACAATTATGTACCACTTTGTGTTGGTTGAACAAAGTGCAGCAGCCTTAAGTATGTAATGTACAACAGTAAAGGATATGTACCATGCAGCACAGGGTACACACTTTGGCTATCAAGAGTATATAATGTATACTATACCTTACATATTCATGAGTGCTGCAATCAGTATGTGGTGCTGGACATACTCCTGACCACTACACTCTGTAGACTGCATTATATGTTATTTATGTAGCACTGCCCCCTTGAGGACTGCTAAGAATAACCTGCTCATCTACATGACCAAGTGAACCTTTCAACCCACCTGACACTCTGGGTTCAGACATCCTGTTAATACTATAAAGCAAGAATTGTGCAACTCAATAGTATAAGGTTCTGAAATGTTTTACTTGAAACAAATAGGAAAAGTTATTGTACAAAGAAAGGGGTAAATCTGATGAGCTGTAATAACAGCGCCAACTCAGCAAACAGACCCCTCCCAAGAACAACAATGGTTGAACAATGAATAATGTTATATACACAAGGGTACACTATATTCAGATCCTAGGTCACCTTCTAGTGGATGTTTCAGTTAACTACAATTGTGGCCACACTGAAATAAATGCAATCTAAACAGCCTATGCTATATTCATGGGAGAGCGAATCTCTCCCTGGTGTTATATATGTATATGTATGTGTATATGTATACAGGCTTCCTATAAGTGATGGCAGTAGAGTTCCACGTGGCAGATCTGTTATTATTTCTAGCTATTTGTAGCTCATTAATTGCAATCCGTTTGATGGCAGATGAAACAATAGATTTCAAGTAGTGTAGGCCTAAGACTTCTAAAGTACAGTGTTCCAGGAATGCAGTAAAGTGTTCTTGGGTAAAGATGTGTGTTTGGTAATGGTGGTAGTGGATAGGTAAAGATTGAACAGGTTGCTCTCTCACAGCGACCCAAATCGTTTTGCCATCTTCTGGACAGGAACATGGATGGCAACACTCTGGCAGCGGCTCCTTTGTCTTGGTCTTCCATAGCGACTTTCCCCACACGTCAGCATCGAAGGGTAGGCGCTGTAGATGATGCTAGTAACAGGATGTCCGTCAGTGGGTAACAGAACTCGGCCTCTCAGGCCTCGTGGTGGAAGTAATGTTCCGTGTGTTAGGCCGTGACCTCTCTCTCTGTCACTCAGAGAGGTCTGTCTTGCATCAGGCCCAGGAGGAAGAGAGCGTGCCCCGGCTTCCCAAGCTCCTTTTATCATCTCTCCCAGCAACCTTCAGGTCACTGCAAGGGTCCCTGGGATTTGCAGTCTTAGGGTACGGGATTGTATAGCAGCAGATTCCAGAAGGACTATACACCCCATAACTCACTCCGCTGGCGCACAGGTATGAGGTCACTGACTGTCGAATAATCACGGGGCAAACAACATTCAAAACACTGGAAGGTACAAAACTTTCTGGTTACAGTCCACATCGCTACATATAATTGTAACTACTGCACACTTTACACTGGCCTGCATATTACTTTGCTCACTCTCCTCAATCTTGGTTTTGCTGAATTTAGAGTAAATAAAATGAACTGATATAACACCATCAATAACTTGATGCAATTTTTGAAGAAAGCAACAGGTGGGGGCAACAGGCATAGAGAAGCAATTTCAATGGATGCTTCTGCAATTATAGCTTACTGCCAAGTTAGCCTAAATGATGAACTGAGTGGATAATGAGTTAGCAGACTGTACCTGGGTGCCAGAGATTGTATAGGAGGAAAAGGAGGCACAGACACATCAGAAAGGCATGATTTTTTTCTAGGGGTAAAAGCAGCTGGCAGAGAAGTAGAGGGATCAATCTTTCTATTCCACCAGATGGCACTGTCCCACAGGTGCAGGTCATTGCTATCCCTAGGGCCACTCCACATAGCTTAGCAGTCTGGGCCTCTTTTAGCACATCTGCTGCTGACAGTGGTAAATATGTCAGTCAGTTGGGTGCCACATGCATGAAGAGACATGATCTTTCATCCACAAAGCTTGGTGGGAGCCGTACATGAATTATACAGATATAACACCATCAATAACTTGATGCAGGAGGATGCTCAAGACATTTTTGAAGAAAGCAACAGGAGGGGGCAACAGGCATAGAGAAGCAATTTCCATGGATGTTTCTGCAGTTATAGCTTACTGCCAAGTTAGCCTAAGAGCCGGTTCACACAGGGGCGACTTGTCAGGCGACCTAGCCGCCTGACAAGTCGCCTCCCGTTCTGTACAATGGAACCGTTCTAATAGGAGCGACGCAAGTCGCTCCGACTTAGAAAAAGGTTCCTGTACTACTTTGGGGGCGACTTTCATAGACTTCTATACAGAAGTCGTTTTGCAACTCGCCGAGAAAGTCGTTTGCAGGTCGCCTCGCTGAGGATGCTGAATCACACTCTTCGTGCTGTAACAGACTGGGCTCTGAAGACCTTCCTGCTTTCTCAAAGACAGCAGGATCCTTTATCTACTGACTCAATCTCTGTGAGGTAGTGAAAGCTGCAGGCAGATGAGGGGTAAAAGCAGGAGAAAAGAGGTTTGAGTGCTGACAATGAGGAGAGAAAGAATGTGGAGCAGAATTCCAGGGGTACGTTTCATCACTCCCAAATCCCAAAAGTTTTACATAGGTAGGTAAGATCATTGATGATACTGTTGTCATTGATGACACTTAGAACTCACGGTCCTCTTTTGCAGACAGTTTGTGGGAAATAGGCTGTTTTCATGCTGATGTGCCTGCACAAAGACCCCAGGATTCTGGCCATTAAGAAGATGGAGTATTACTGGCTGGCCAGCCATATGGATCCACAATTAAAGGGGAAATTGGCAGATTTCATGCTGTTATCCCAGAGGAAGCACAAAATGCGCCATTTGGAAGAGGTGTTTTCAGAAGAACCTCTTGACTGCCTTTCCAGAGAGTGTCAGGCTTCCCTCTCATGGCCAATATACTTTCACTCCTCAGATTGTTGAAATGAGGAGAAGCGGTGGCAGTCATTTGTCAAACCACAGTGGACAGGCCTTGCTGCTGGCAGCAGTCACAGACAGCACCTAAACCATATGATTTCTGATTACCTAAACCCATGGACTTGTGAGTGTCCAGGTTGGACCACTGGCTCGGAGCTTACTCAGTAAGTGCTGGAGCTGTTGGTTTGCCCTGCGACAAGTGTGCTGACACAGTTGACGGGCTACCTTAGTAATTATACCTTTCACCATTACCAAGTTATGCCACCTCTGCTGGCCTGTCTCCATTACCAGCATCTTCCACCAGTGCTGACCTACCACCTTATCTACTCCTGCTACCATTAACAGCCCATTGCACCATTACCAGCTCCTTCCACCACTGCTGGCCTGCCACCATTGCCAGCTCCTCTCACTGCCACTGGCCTGAAACCATTACCAGATCCTGCCATCGCTGCTGATCTGCCACCATTACCATCTCCTCTAACCACCACTACTGCTGGCCTGCCACTATTATTATTACCTTCCACCATTATCAGCTACTTCCCTGCTGCTGGCCTGATACCTTTGCCAGCTCCTTCCACCACTGTTTATCTGCCACCATTGTGATCTCCTACCACCATTACATACTCCTTCCACTGCTGCTGGCCAGCCATCATTAACAGCTTCTTCCACCACTGCTGGTCTGCCTCCATTACCAGCTCTTGTCACCACTACTGGTCTGCCACCATTGCCATCTCCTGTACCTACTACCAACTCCATACACAGCTCCTGGTCTGCCACTATTACTGTCTCCATCTACCATTACCAGCTCCTTCCACCACAGTTGACCTGGGACTTTTACCAGCTCCTTCCAATGCATCTGTTCGGACACCATTGCCATCTCTTGCCACTATTATAAACTCCTCCCTCCACTGCTGGCCTGCCTCCATTACTAGTTTCTGCCACTACTGTGGGCCACCATTACAATCTCCTGCCACCATTATCAGCTACATCCACCAATGATGGCCTGCCATGATTACTATCTCTTGCCATAGCTGTTGGCTTTCCATCATTACTATCTACTGCCACCACTGCTGGCCTATCACCATAACATCTCATGATGCCTCTAATGCCCTATTTTGGTGTTCTGCCACATTAAAGGTGTCACACAATTTTTCCACAGCTGGGCCTCAAATATGTAAATTATGCAAAATACGTAATCTTTTCTGCAGGATCAAGCCTTCATAGTGCCCTAAAGTTTCTGGTCTGTTCTGGAGATCAGACACTGTAAGATATCACACATAATGTTTATACAGCTCAGTCTCAGCTGCAAAATGATAGTGTTTGCTGCAGGGTAAATCATTGCCCGTGCCTCCTAGTTTGCGGCCTGTTCCACTACTCCGGCAGTCAAAAATATTAGGGCTGTTGTCTCTCTAAATTAGTGCACTCTAAGGCCATGTTCACACTGATCCGACACAAAAGTCCCACGACTTCCGATCCGACTTTACCCTGCGACTTCGGATCGGACTTCCATGCGATTTTAATGAACCGGATCTGATTTTTATCCGACGTTGAGATGAATGCGACTTGTCCTTTGACCAATCAAAACAATTCCTATGGCTCCGGAATGGATGAAACCTCACGCCAAAGGGTCTGGTATGGATTTGGGGGGGCCACGCCTTTTTTTTTTTCAATACATTTTGCATTGCTAACATTGCCTCTGAGCCAAGTCGCATGTCACAAGTTGGATCAGTTAAAGTGGTTGTAAGTCCTGTTACACCACTTGTACCTACAGGTAAGCCTATCATAAGGCTTACCTGTAGGTACTGTAAAACCTGCACGGTTTAGGAGATATTTACCATATACGCTTGTGCCAATGTCATCGGTGCATGCGCACTTAAGAAACGGTTCGCTCTTGCTGTTTCTTCAGCAGCGTGCCATAGGTGCGGGAGTCACGTCATCGCGGCTCCAGCCAATCACAGTGCCGGAAGCCCGTGAACCCGGAAATAACTCCGGGAGACATGTCACTGGTCACAGCGTTGTGCGGGGCCACTGCAACAGCTTTGATCTAAAGTATATATTTCATAATGAGCTAGTATGCGATTGTCTTACAGGTTTTTTTTTTTTCGGGTTTACAACCACTTTAAGATGCTGATCCGACTTGGATGCGACTTCCATTTAATTCTATGGGCTGAAATTGCACCCAAGGACCAATGTGTAGGAACCTTTTCAAAAGTCAGACCGACACAAGTCGGACCAGTTAAGACGACTCCCATAGGGAACCAATAATTTTGACATGTCATGCGACTTATTCTCGCGAAGTCAGAGCACTTGTCGCACCAGTGTGAACCGATGATTTCCTAATTAAAACCTGCCTGATTTTTCCCTGTTTACTGTGAGCCAGTAAAAGCACTTACATAATGAGCATTGAGTCAGTACAGAATTTTGCTAGCTTTTCTCTACTATTCCAATGAAACAACATGAAACAGAATACAAGTTCTACATTTCCAGTTTTTACAAAATTTTGAAAAAAAAAAGTTTTAGCTGGTGTTCTACTTTTTAAATTGAAAACAGGATTACCAATGTTTTTGGACTTTTGCATGAATGTGTTTTGAAATATATTATCTTCTTGTCATTGAAAGTGCCATTGTAAGATATTTATTATATAATTACAGTATTGTACAGCCTTATGTAGCCAACACACTTGACATTTTACATCACCATATCATTATTGAACAAACAGTTCAAACATTTAAGGCCATTGATGGAAAAGAATATGCACATGTAAAAATTTTGCATGTAGGAAAACAAACATTTGCTGACAATAACAGTAACTTCACACCTTCTATACCCACTGATCAGGGTTGAGCAGAAAGTACCTGAAGCACGATAGGTGAACATGACAGAACATACAGAAATATTCATGCAGAGAACACAATGAAAAAATGCACACTTGTTGCAACTGTGAAACAGAGGTGGAAAAAATTGGGTTTGGGGCATTGGTGCTAAAACACCATATACTAAAGAAATATGTCTACAGAGCTCCAAAGACATGCTGGTAGGTTAATTGGCTTCTGTCCAAAATTGGCCCTAGTATATGAATGGGGACCTTGGATTGAGGGTAGGGACTGATGTGAGTGTGCGATGTACAGGGTTAGGGACAAGGGTCAGGGTTGTAGACACACACTCACTCAGGTTGAACTGGATGGACTGGTGTCTTTATTCAACCTTACTAACTATGTAACTATGTAACTATGTAGCTCAGGATGTTACCTGGCCAAAAATGTTTGGTACCCTATAATGTTGCAACAGCTGCTGAGAATTTGGGTGTGCCAAATTAAAAGTTCTGCAGCAGGAATGGTGGCAGTAGATGTTAACAGTGTCAAGCTAGCAGTGATAGAAGGAGGTGTTAATGGTGGCTGGCTGTGCTCATGGGAGCAGGAGATGGCAATGGTGGCAGGTGGTGGGATTTTATTTCATGCCTGCAACAATGAAAATAGAGGCAGCATCTGCAGTAGGGGCTTGGTAGGTTTTACTGATGCAAAACTGGTTCATTTTACCAAATGTCAGTCCAGGGACACTGTGGAAAATAGATCGTGTCTTCTGAGGACAACCCCAGTCCTAGATGGCAGCAAGGCTCCATAAGAGTTATCCACTTTTTACAATAGAGTAGTTTTCCTATCTGGGCCATCACACCTATGCACAGGAGAATATTGTTGTAGTTTGTTAGTGTGCAGCACTAAATGTACATTCTGAGAGGACACTGGCTGCAAGTCTGCCCAGCAGCTCAATTGCATACCAGGCAGGCAAGCACTGACCAGTGGTGAATCCATTAATTAGGCGGGTCGTCTGTTAGAAGGGTGTCAACATCCACGCTTGACATGTACTCCCCCAACATATCATGCAGCCGCTGTTGATAGCTGCTGGCAGAGGACAGACCCTGTTGCTGAGTAGAGAAAAATGTTTTGAATGCCTCACTTAGGCAGCCACTCCCACCACTTCTCCTTCTTTCAATGACAGCAGGCTCCAAACCTTGTTAGTTAAGCAGTATACTGCCAGACTATGGAAAGGTGGTTCCCAGGTTCCTCCATAGTATGTTCTTTGGGTGTTTCCTTTTTTGACCCCTCTGTGAGGACAGGATGAGCTCTGCAACTTTCTCCTTGTATTGTGGATCCAGGAGGCTCTGAAGCATGAACAAGCCCTGCCACAAGTTAATGGAGGCAGAGGAACTCAGAGTCTCTGCAGACAACATTGTCCTCTGCTTCCTCCCCCTAGCCTGGGGGTCAGCAACCTGTAGATCGTGATTATCCAGTAGATCGTGGACAGGTGACTGGTAGATCACGGTCTGGGCTTGCTGACCCACCATTTTAGAGCATTAAACAGAGTACAATGCAGAGGGACTACTTGTAAAGTTGGAGCTGTAGTAGGGAGCAAGAGCCGCATAAGCTGATGCCTCCTCTGTAGTGCTGGCACCTGTCCCATGCGGAGTGATACCAACTGCACTCCACCTCTTATCCCGGCTAGTGGTTTCCAGAGTGGTGCCAGCAGCAGGAGAGATCAGGTCAGTGTGAAGCAATACACTGGGCATAATAGTATAGGGCTGCTTTCACACTGATGCACTGCGGTTTACCAACCCCGTGTGTGCAGTGTGCCTGCAGCTTTTCTGTGGGTTTGCTGTAATTAGCCATATACTTCTATTACAACCTGCTGCTTTATCAGCCCCCAACTTTAAGTGTTAATGAGAACTAAGGGTGCCGCTGCCAAATGCAACTAAGGGCTCATTCACAACTGCAGCAGGCACTGCTGCTCCTCAGAAAAGTGATCCAAGTGAGTGTTCACAGGCGGTGAGGAGGCGATATGTTTCCTCCTCACCACCATGATTGCCATGCAATGCATGCGATTGCAACATGGTAGTATGGCAATTAGAGTTTTAAATCAGGTCTGAAGAGACAACACTGTGCCTGGTGATCTTTGACTTCTCCCGTGTTTTTCAGGTAGATCTCCACCTCTTTAAGGTTGCCTACCCCTGCCCTAGCCACATACAGCTCCTGGGGTTCATGAGGGACAAAAAATTCCCTCAAAGCCTGCCCCATGGCGGCCTTTCTAAATGCCTCTGCAGCAACCATACTGCTCCTCCTTGTGTACCTGCTGAGGCCTCCCAGGGATGGTGTCTGGATATAGTGGGCCCTGAGACACCCGGAAGTTCTTCTCTTTCTCTTGCTGCTGTTCCTTCAGTGTTCTGCCTATAATGTCAAGCAGTGTTAGGAGAACCACAGAAATTATGAGGCTGATACCCACCATGTCACAGCTCACCATTATGGTTGCCTTCTCAACTGCGACAATACAGTGCATCCACCCTATATGAGGATTCTACTGACATGGGTATAAGACCCTCAGCTCCCTCAAGCCTGTCCTCCTGCCTTACTCAAACAGGTACTAATTCATGGCCCGCCGATGCATGTGCAGGCAGTGCAACATAGCAGGGTGAAGTCTCACTGGGTGGACATGTCACATATCAGGTGATGCCGAATTCCCCTGAACTTCCCACACACTGTCTGCCTATGACCAGCTAAAATGGCTACAAACTCTTCTGACCAGCCTCAGAAGATCCTGTAAGACAGGGTCCCATCCAGGAGGTGCTGTACTACCAGGTTGAAGTTTTGTGTCTGGCACGGCATATGTGCCAACTTTCTGTGCTGAAGGGCAGACAGCAGGTTGGTGCCATTGTCACTCACCACCTTTCCTGCACAAGATGGTTAACCACTTCTAAGCTTACACCTACAAAGCTTCAACACTGTGTGTCATCGCTTTGCCTGAGCTGTTGCATAGATCCTGAACACTTTCTGCAAGTTAATGGTTTAGAAGGTGGCTCACCTGAGGGGGGAATTGATGAGGATGGAGGGGAAGGAGGCAACTGCGCTGTCACTGTCACCACCTGTAAGCATGTGGGGTGGCACAACCAGTTTATGTGGTGTGCCACCTTCTAAATTTTTCCCAGCTTCCAGAAAAAATTACTCAGTAGGCCATGATTGATATATACCATTCATGCCCATACTTGCCGGACTATGTGTCTGTGGTCAGGTGGACCCTCCTGCTGACCTGTGTGGCCCAGTAACATGAAAACATTACCTATCACATGATGGTGGAGGATTAGAAAAAGCAGCCTGGAACCTGCTACAGCTGTACAGCATGGGCCACCATTCACAAAAGTGGGCTGAATCCACTGGCTTAGTACATAGTACATAGTAGGTGAGGTTGAAAAAAGACACAAGTCCATCAAGTCCAACCTATGTGTGTGATTATGTGTCAGTATTACATTACATATCCCTGTATATTGCGGTCATTCAGGTGATTATCTAATAGTTTCTTGAAGCTATCAATGCTCCCCGCTGAGACCACCGCCTGTGGAAGGGAATTCCACATCCTTGCCGCTCTTACAGTAAAGAACCCTCTACGTAGTTTAAGGTTAAACCTCTTTTCTTCTAATTGTAATGAGTGGCCACGAGTCTTATTAAACTCTCTTCTGCGAAAAAGTTTTATCCCTATTGTGGGGTCACCAGTACAGTATTTGTAAATTGAAATCATATCCCCTCTCAAGCGTCTCTTCTCCAGAGAGAATAAGTTCAGTGCTCGCAACCTTTCCTCATAACTAAGATCCTCCAGACCCTTTATTAGCTTTGTTGCCCTTCTTTGTACTCGCTCCATTTCCAGTACGTCCCTCCTGAGGACTGGTGCCCAGAACTGGACAGCATACTCCAGGTGCGGCCGGACCAGAGTCTTGTAGAGCGGGAGAATTATCGTTTTATCTCTGCAGTTGATCCCCCTTTTAATGCATGCCAATATTCTGTTTGCTTTATTAGCAGCAGCTTGGCATTGCATGCCGTTGCTGAGCCTATCATCCACTAGGACCCCCAAGTCTTTTTCCATCCTAGATTCCCCCAGAGGTTCTCCCCCCAGTGTATAGATTGCATTCATATTTTTGGCACCCAAATGCATTATTTTACATTTTTCTACATTGAACCTCATTTGCCATGTAGTCGCCCACCCCATTAATTTGTTCAGGTCTTTTTGCAAGATTTCCACATCCTGCGGAGAAGTTATTGCCCTGCTTAGCTTAGTATCATCTGCAAATACAGAGATGGAACTGTTTATCCCATCCTCCAGGTCATTTATGAACAAATTAAATAGGATTGGTCCCAGCACAGAACCCTGGGGGACCCCACTACCCACCCCTGACCATTCTGAGTACTCCCCATTTATCACCACCCTCTGAACACGCCCTTGTAGCCAGTTTTCAATCCATGTACTCACCCTATGGTCCATGCCAACAGACCTTATTTTGTACAGTAAACGTTTATGGGGAACTGTGTCAAATGCTTTTGCAAAATCCAGATACACCACGTCTACGGGCCTTCCTTTATCTAGATGGCAACTCACCTCCTCATAGAAGGTTAATAGATTGGTTTGGCAAGAACGATTCTTCATGAATCCATGCTGATTACTGCTAATGATATCATTCTTATTACTAAAATCTTGTATATAGTCCCTTATCATCCCCTCCAAGAGTTTACATACTATTGATGTTAGGCTAACTGGTCTGTAATTCCCAGGGATGTTTTTTGGGCCCTTTTTAAATATTGCTTTTCTCCAATCAGCTGGTACCATTCCAGTCAATAGACTGTCTGTAAAAATTAGGAACAACGGTCTGGCAATCACCTGACTGAGTTCCCTAAGTACCCTCGGATGCAAGCCATCTGGTCCCGGTGATTTATTAATGTTAAGTTTCTCAAGTCTAATTTTAATTCCGTCCTCTGTTAACCATGTAGGTGCTTCCTGTGTTGTGTCATGAGGATAAACACTGCAGTTTTGGTTACTGAAGCCCCCCGATTCACTCGTGAAGACTGAGGAGAAGAATAAATTCAATACCTCTGCCATCTCCCCATCCTTTGTAACCAGATGTCCTTCCTCATTCTTTATGGGGCCAATATGGTCTGTCCTCCCTTTTTTACTGTTTACATACTTAAAGAATTTCTTGGGATTTTTTTTGCTCTCCTCTGCTATGTGTCTTTCATGTTCTATCTTAGCCATCCTAATTGCACCCTTACATTTCTTATTGCATTCTTTATAAATTCTGAATGCTGTGGATGATCCCTCAACCTTGTATTTTTTGAAGGCCTTCTCCTTTGCTTTTATATGCATTTTTACATTGGAGTTAAGCCATCCAGGATGTTTGTTCGCTCTTTTAAATTTATTACCCAATGGGATACATTGGCTAATGCCCTTATTTAATATGCTCTTAAAGCAAACCCATCTCTCCTCTGTATTCTTTGTTCCTAATATTTTGTCCCAATTTATGCCTTTTAGCAAGGTTTGTAGTTTAGGGAAGTTGGCTCTTTTGAAATTCAGTGTCTTTGTGTTCCCTTCATGTCTCCTATTTGTGTGATTTATACTGAAACTAATTGACCTGTGATCGCTGTTACCTAAATTGCCCCGTATTTCCACATCTGTTATCAGGTCTGTATTGTTGGTAATCAGTAGATCTAGTAATGTTTTATTTCTAGTTGGTGCGTCTACCATCTGACCCATAAAATTGTCCTGCAAGACATTAAGGAACTGGCGAGCCTTAAATGAATGCGCGGTTCCCTCCGCCCAGTCTATGTCTGGATAATTAAAATCCCCCATTATGATAACACTTCCCATCCTTGCTGCTAATCCAATTTGTGATAGGAGATCCGTCTCCGCTTCCTCCCTCAGGTTAGGGGGCCTATAGCATACTCCAAGTATTATTTTCCCCTTAGCTTCATCCCTTTGGAGCTCTACCCATAAAGATTCCACCTCCTCCCTAGCCCCCTCAGTGATGTCATCTCTCACATTCACTTGTACATTATTCTTGATATATAGGCATACCCCTCCCCCTTTTTTACCCTCTCTATCCTTGCGGTATAGGGTATACCCTTGAATGTTTGCCAGCCAATCATGAGAGCTGTTGAACCAGGTCTCTGAAATTCCCACAAAATCCAAATCCTCCTCGTACAACAGTATCTCTAGTTCACCCATCTTGTCCGCCAGGCTCCTGGCATTGGTGAACATGCCACATAGTTTAGACCGGTCGCATATTGTCCTCGTATTGGGTGTTTCAAGATTGCAACTTAGACTTGCTACTATACTCACCTTGTGTTTTTGTGCTTTGGTTAACCTACCACTAATGCCCCCAATACTACCCTCTGGAATATCTTCCGCGCTGGCTATCACTGTCTCTGGACCCTCCCCCCCTTCGCCTAGTTTAAAAACCCCTCTAACTTTTTGGCCATCTTCATTCCCAGCAGATCTGCACCCTCCTCATTTAGGTGCAGTCCGTCCCTTCTATAGTACCGGTTACCGACTGAGAAGTCGGCCCAGTCCTCCAGGAACCCAAACCCCTCCTTACTACACCAGCTCTTCAGCCACTTGTTTACTTCCCTAATCTCCCTCTGCCTCTCTGGTGTGGCTCGATGTACCGGTAGTATTCCTGAGAACACTACCTTGGAGGTACTTTTCCTCAATTTAGCTCCTAAGTCCCTAAAATCGTTCTTTAGGACACTCCATCTGCCTCTGACTTTGTCATTGGTGCCAACGTGCACCATGACAGCCGGGTCTTCCCCAGCCCCTCCCAGTAATCTGTCCACAAGATCCGTGATGTGCCGAACCCGAGCGCCCGGTAGACAACATACTGTTCGGCGCTTCAGGTCTTGGTTACAGATTGCCCTCTCTGTCCTTCTAAGAATTGAGTCCCCTACCACCAGAATCTGTCTTTCCTTTCCCTTTGCTGCCCCCCCACTCTCACTGGAGGAGTTCTTCCCCCGGCAGCTAGGAGAGTCCCTCATCTCCAGCAGTGCTGGTCCCTGACTGGTTACACCAATGTCACTCAATGGAGCGTACTTATTGGGATGCTCCAGTCCTGGATCGGCCTCCCTGGCACTTCCCCCTCTACCCCTCCTGACTGTCACCCATCTACTCTTTGCTAGTGCCTGCACCTCTTTGTCTCCACCCGCCTCTGTGCTGGCCCCTGCCGGCACCTGCCGTGTACGTTCCTGGCTCACCTTTAGTATGGAGGGACTTCTCAGTGCTGACAGTTGCTTCCCTAGATTCAGAACCTGGGCTTCCAGGGAAACAATGTGCTTACATTTTGCACAGCAGTATTCGCCCTCGATCGGATGATCAAGGAACGCATACATGCGGCAAGATGTACAAAGAGTCGCCTCTCCACACCCGCCGGGCATCGTACCTATTAAATTTAGTGAGGATTTGGGGATTTTACCCTGTCCAAATTACCTAACAACTAGCTTCCTGGCACTAATACTCAAGACAATACACAGGTACACGACAAGACAATGCACAGGTACACAATACACAAGTACTAACGATCCACACACACTACTCAGACAACACTCAGATACTCACACTACACAGGTACTATGACCCCTGTTATAACCTCCTGTTTTAAACTCTTGTTTATAACTCCCACTTAAACCAGCTCCACTTACACCAAGCTCCACAGCTTCAAACTGAGCACGCTCAACTGAGTCCTACAACAAGTTAAATAGTCACCTGGGAGCAATTAACCACACCCTTAATTGATAGACTGATGAAACAAAAAAAAAAAAAACAAAAAACAAAAAAAAAAAAAAGACTTAAGCTGTAAAGCCAGCAATTTTGCCAAACTGACATTTTGCTGCTTGGCATGAGGGTGGCTGGAGGCACACTTCTTCTTTCATTGCAGCAGCTGGTGTAGAGAAACTTGCCTCCTCAATGCTACAGCTGAAGATGTCAGGGTGGGTAGGCAGAGTCAGAGCAAGGTTGCAGCCTGCTCTTGCCCATACTCTTGGAGGCACCATTCTGACCCTCTTCTCGGCTGGATGAGCCGTGAGGTAAATCTCTGATGCACCTTGAATGACTTTCATCCCTATCTCTATAGGGTGCTAATGGAAAGTCTTGTCTAGTAGGGACAGAGGTAGAGAGGGAGGAACTGGAAGGATGAGTGCTGCTGACAGTCAGCATTCAGGTGCTACTTCCAATGAGCTGTGTGGTGAAAAGTAACGTGTCTCTTCATACACGTGATACCCAAGTGACCAATGGTATTGCCATGCTTGATGAGCTTTAGACAGAGATTGAAAATTGATACTGTCTGCAGCACATGTGTTGAAAAAGGCCCACAGAGTTGAGGTCTGGGAAAAGACTGGGGAATTAGAATGCCCTGTACCTGTAGAGATCTGCCATCTGGTGCAGTAAGAAGGCTGTTCCCATCACTTGTCTGCGATCTGCCTCTGGATGACATCCTGCCTCACTGATATTGTGCCTCTTCCTGATTCCTCCTTTGCTATATCTGGCACCCAAGTTTGGTCAGACCTCATCATAACTACCCCCCATCCCCATCCCCCAATCACTAGAGCCAACTTGGCAGTAGACTGCATGTGTACCAATTGGTTCTACCAGCTTGTATGCTCCTAATTCTCTCAACCTCAGATGCAATTAATTTCTGAACATCCAGGTGGTGAGGTAACAGCAGGAATCGAAGAGGCAGAACAGGGCACTTTAGCGCTGCTGATTACGTCAATATGCTCTGCACAAAGAAAGGAGGATGACAATAAAGGCTTAGTTATCCACTTCTTCAATTTTACCACAGGCTCTGGGTGTATAGCAAAACACATACCCTGCCTATAGATGCTGCACCCAAACCATTACTTTGACCAGTAGACCTGAATGCTGCTTGCCCCCTAATAGCTGCATGGGAGCTACTTCTACCTCTCCTGTTGGGCCTCCCAGATATAATGTTAAAGTGGGGCTTATTGCCTAATTTTATTAGGAACTCTGGCAAGAGCTGCATGTGGGGATGTGCTTAGGTGCACAGGCCAAACTGCTTTTGTGAACAAAACTGTACCACAATAATATGCTATTCTCAGTTGCAAGCAAATGTCAGTTTTTGTGCTGTTACCAATAACTTCACACTGTTTTTTCTGCTCCTGACCCTGTCATAATAAATAAATAAACAAATAAATAAAAAAGCCCCCTTTGTCCAATGACAGTTTTTGTAAAGCATTTTGGAACATTTGGCAGAGCAATTCTTGCAAAATGTCCCAAAAGTTCAGGATTTTTCTGAACAGACAAAATTTGGTCCAACCTTAGGTTTGGACCACACTCTGTGCGCATCCCTACTGCTGATCAGATCTGCTAGTTGTTAAGTGGTGTTTTGACTTATTACTGCATAGAAAACTATTTTATATCTTTTGAATCTGTGTTTGAAAAACCTTCATCAGTTAATATTGCCACATCTCAATGGTATTGCTATTCTGGCTAGGCTAATTTAAAATGTAATTATTTTCTTTTTTAGCCACTGTATGATCATTTTTTTTTTTTAGATTTAGATTACAGATTAAAGATTTTATATAGATCACAGATTGATACCATTATATTTTGCTGTGAAAAAAATGATGGTACAACTAGGAATAAATTGATTCTTGAATGATCAGGTGTAATGAGGTTTTGATGTTGGCATTTGGTTTCTCCAAACATAATGTTATGTACATTTATCATCCTAGGATTCTTATTACTTGTTTGAGAACTGAACTGCCTGCCCTTGCACTAATCTTTTTTAGACAGTTATACCTACAGAGGAGAGCAGGAGTAGAGTTACATTTTTGCCATGTGTAATCTATCTGTCTGACTGTAGATTAAGGGAGACCCAATTCTTTACAAATTCCCTTTTAACCTTTCTATGTTTCTATTAGTCCAAATTTTAATTCAACAGAATTCTGTTGTGAATAGCTGGTGACAAAAATGTAATGATTTTAATTTTCTTAATATTGTCTATATATTTTTTATATGGTAGGACAGGTTTGACCAACACCTGAGCTGAGAGTGAAATATTTGTCATTGACTAGAATCCATGATTTAAATTGTCCTCTTCTCCACATGTACTTTTCCTAGAGATTGACATTCTTTGCTACCGATTATCTTGATTGCTTAACCTATAGGACCTGATTTACTAAAAGGAAATGCATAAGGGCAGAAAGAAATGGATAATTGTCACACTTGCAATGTGGGTGCAGATTACAATCACGACCCCCTTACTGATCTGCACCCATGTTCAATGCAAACGTTGCTTTCCTAGTTTGCAGTGTGCCTAGAACATATAAATAACACCACTGTTTTCTTGCTTTTATGCTGAGAGAGAGCACTAGGAAATGCGTATGTTCAGTTTCTAACATAAAACATATGCAAATGGCTACAAAAACTTCAGAAAGAAAATCCGATTTTTATTTTAGGTACACCAGAAAGTAGTGTATGTGTGGATGCTGATGCATACAACTTTTAACAAAGCACATTTTTAATGAATTTGTATGCCAACTGGTGTCTGTGTATCCACAAGCATCATGGGTCCATATTCTTGTGAGGATACAATTTTATTGTATGGTCTATTATGTGTGTGCACAAAACATAAAATGCTGCATATAATGATTGTCAAATAACACTGTCATTATTAATATAACTTTTTTGAAAGTCTGATCATATTTTGATAATCATTCGTGCAGAAATCCAAATTATTTGAAAGGGTTAATGCAGTTTCTCTTAAAACTGTATTTGTAGTTAATGTTTACCAAAGTGAATTTGTAACAAAGGTGCTTCACTAATATTTTGCTTAGAAATAAATGTATTTTTATTTTACAGCAACAACTGTGAACGGGATGCCGTCATTATCTCTATAATTAATGGTTGCACATCAGTATATTCTGCCACAGTTATTTATGCAATCATTGGATTCCGTGCTACAGCTAGATATGATGACTGCTTTGCCAGGTGAGCCATGGAAAGGAATCCTAATGTTGTCCTTTATCAAAAAAGTTAGAGTGTTTAGAAGGACTACAATTGTTAATGGGAGAAAAAGGTAAAAACTGACCATGTAGAGGAGTTATTGGGTACATGGTACTAATCTTGTCTGTTTACACATATAGACTGGAGATCTAAAAAAATAAAATGCTGCAAAAGGAGAGAATGTAATTTACAGTTTTATTAGGGATGATTTGGGCAAACTCGATTTTATGTTTATATTAGTAGCTTATGTTTATCAACATTTTTAGAAAATCCGCCTCTAATTTTGCCTTGTGGCACTGCAAGAAAAAGAAAAAAAATTGAAGGTAAGAATTAAAATGATAAAAAAAAAATCCTTGTTGCTTTAAAACAACAGTGTGTGATATAAAATCATAGCCACTGCCCCCTATCCCCTTCTTCCCACCTGGGTCACTCGGTGAGAAAGCTTTATTCAGTAGACCATGCCGTCTCACTCACAATCTCCCAATGAAAAAAGTAAAAATGTACAAAAATATTTTTGGGCCTTTTCCTTATTATTTTGTGTATTTTGCTTTTTTTTAGGCAATAGGGAAAAAAGCTAAATCAAAAAGCAACTTAGAAATGAAGAGAGAGTACACCATTGTTTGTCTCTTTTATTTTTTTGGTATATTTTATTATTATATGGCAAAAAATAAATTGTTATTGTGTATATTTAAAAGAAAAAACATGAAAAAATTCCAATTTTACAAAAGTAAAAAAAGGCAAAATAATCGCACAATTTAAAGATGTTGAGTTATTTACTGTGATGTTTTTATTAACGTAAACAATGAAATTATAGTCCAACAATCTATAATTGAAAGGCACAATGTATCTTTCCTATTTTTGTTCCTTATATACCTTTTTGTTCTGACTTAGGAAAATGTACATTCAATGCAAAGCAAATTGATGATGAAATCTGATTTGTTAAATTTTTTTATTGCATATGTTTTATAGCAGAATGTAAAAAATATTTATTTTTTTCAAAATTTTCACTCTTTTTTTGTTTATATCGCAAAAATAAAAAAATCCAGTGATGATCAAATACCATCAAAAGAAAGCTCTATTTGCTATACATTTTGTTTGGCTACATCATTGCATGATCGTGTAATCGCCATTTAAAGTAGCGCAGTGCCAAATAGCAAAAAATGGTCATTAAGGGGGTAAAATCTTCAGGAGCTGACGTGGTTAAACTGACCCTCTGGATTCAATACTTTTTGAATCACTGACCTAGAACATGTATACAGATCAGCAAAGTCTAAATAAATTAAAACCGCCTTATCTTTTTATTTGTTTGTTATTCAAATACTGAAGGCAGAGGAATGACATCAAGACAACTAGCATTTGCAGAAGAAGGCTCCAACATAGATTAGATTTTTCTTTTAAAGGTTTCAATTTAAAAGTGAAGTATGGTTATAGAGAAAAAACAAATACACATACTTACCCTCACCTCCAGTCTGATGCTGCACCTGTCCCCCACAGGCTCGTCCAAGAATGGAGAGATTACATGACAGCTGATTGCTCAGTTCTCTGTCAGTTCTGAAGGGAGAGTATTGACTGTCAGTCATCGCTATCCGTTGTGCCCCTCCATCACTCACTGGAGTTGCTGGGGAGGGAGCAAGCTATTAATCAGACAGCTGGGTGAATCCCGACAATATGGTTAGGATCCTTTCAGAGCCTGAATCAGCTCTGTGACATCAGCTGATGGTTTGAGCCTGCTGTTGCCTGATTCTGGGTCACAGGAGAGCAAATGTATGTGCACTGCTGTGACCCAGAAGAGAAGTAATTGGCTATACTTCTCTTTTAAGTATATCAAAATCCAAAATATTTTAAGGTCTAATTAGACTTTTTAAGGCTTTCTATGTCCCATTCAGGAGATTTGACTTCCTGTCCTGGAGAAACAACAGGAAGTCAGAGGAAATCCCAGATCAGCTGGGAATGAAACTGGCCAAAAAGTTAGAGGGGTTTTTAAACTAGGCATTGGGGAGGAGGGTCCAGAGGTAGAGATAGTCAGCGCTGAACATATTCCAGAGGGTAGTATTGGGGGCATTAGTGGTAGGTTGACCAAAGCACATAAACCTAAGGTAACTATAGTAGCAAGTCCTAGTTGCAATCTCGGAACACCCAATAAGAGTATAATATACGACCGGTCTAAACTAGGTGGCATGTTCACCAATGCCAGGAGCCTGGCGGACAAGATGGGTGAACTAGTGATACTGTTGTATGAGGAGGATTTGGATTTTGTGGGAATTTCAGAGACCTGGTTCAACAGCTCTCATGATTGGCTGGCAAACATTCAAACATTCAAGGGTATACCCTTTATCGCAAGGATAGAGAGGGTAAAAAAGGGGGAGGGGTATGCCTATATATCAAGAATAATTAATATAAAGAAAGAGGGTCAGGACTTTAAATGAGGTGTGTATACTGTGGCTAATTGAAGGAGTCAAAATAAAACATGAACAAGTATTTATTTGTTTACCACGATTGAGTAGGTACTTGGCAGACAATACATGCAATAATGGCACATAATATAACAAATCATGTATTCAAATCATTTACATGTTAAAAGTATAAATAGAATATACAATAGTATTATCCTCCATAATAAAAAAATCACTATATAATAACAGTTATAATCCATGATATTGCCTGGTTCCAAAAACCATGTAGGTATGCATGCATGGGATCTATCCAATCATTAGGGGTGGATGCATGATACATCTATATAAAGAGAGGTTAGTATATCAAAATCAACCATTCATAGACAAAAAATGGTAAAGAATAAATATACATACAGGGAGGATAGGACAGTCATCCCTGTAGGACTCACATATCTGCTTAGTGTGAAACAAACACACTGCCGGGGTGCTAGGGCCGGAAGGAATGCCTGGTCCGAAAGTTGTGGTAATAGGGTCCAACAGGAACACAGGGAGCATAAATGTAGGTGTGACCCAGAATATCTGGAACAGTAGGAAAAATGGGCTCCATTCTGTGGATCAATAAAAATATGAATACCAAAATGGTGCTGAAAATATAAAGAAGTAAGCTAATCAAAGAAAGGAGCCCAAATAGCATGAGTATGAACTGATATCAAGACAGCGTAGGTCCCCAGAAATTGGTAAAGTCCTGGGATTGAAACCACATATGAAATAAATGTCATAATGGTAGTGGTAGTTACCTAGTGTTGCTGATATAGGAGTAAAGGCCAGCTACAGTGGCTTGTAAAAGTATTCGGCCCCCTTGAGCTTTTCAACCTTTTGCCACATTTCAGGCTTCAAACATAAAGATATAAAGTTTTTATTTTTTTGTGAAGAATCACCAACAAGTGGGACACAATTGTGAAGTGGAACGAAATCTTTTGGATTTTTGAAACTTTTTTAACTAATAAAAAAAATAAAAAGTGGGACGTGCAAAATTATTTGGCCCCCTTGCGTTAATACTTTGTAGAGACACCTTTTGCTGCGATTACAGCTGCAAGTCGCTTGGGGTATGTCTCTATCAGTTTTGCACATCGAGAGACTGAAATTCTTGCCCATTCTTCCTTGCAAAACAGCTCGAGCTCAGTGAGGTTGGATGGAGAGCGTTTGTGAACAGCAGTTTTCAGCTATTTCCACAGATTCTCGATTGGATTCAGGTCTGGACTTTGACTTGGCCATTCTAACACCTGTATACGTTCATTTGTGAACCATTCCTTTGTAGATTTTGCTGTATGTTTGGGATCATTGTCTTGTTGGAAGATAAATCTCCGTCCCAGTTTCAGGTCTTTTGCAGACTCCAACAGGTTTTCATCCAGAATGGTCCTGTATTTGGCTGCATCCATCTTCCCCTCAATTTTAACCATCTTCCCTGTCCCTGCTGAAGAAAAGTAGGCCCAAACCATGATGCTGCCACCACCATGTTTGACAGTGGGGATGGTGTGTTGAGTGTGATGAGCTGTGTTGCTTTTACGCCAAACATATCGTTTTGCATTGTGGCCAAAAAGTTCGATTTTGGTTTCATCGGACCAGAGCACCTTCTTCCACATGTTTGGTGTGTCTCCCAGTGGCAAACTTTAGACGAGACTTTTTATGGATATCTTTGAGAAATGGCTTTCTTCTTGCCACTATTCCATAAAGGCCAGATTTGTGCAGTGTACAACTGATTGTTGTCCTATGGACAGACTCTCCGACCTCAGCTGTAGTTCTCTGCAGTTCATCCAGAGTGATCATGGGCCCCTTGGCTGCATCTCTGATCAGTCTTCTCCTTGTCTGAGCTGAAAGTTTAAAGGGACAGCCAGGTCTTGGTAGATTTGCAGTGGCCTGATACTCCTTCCATTTCAAAATGATCGCTTGCACAGTGCTCCTTGGGATGTTTAAAGCTTGGGAAATCTTTTTGTATCCAAATTCCGGCTTTAAACTTCTCCACAACAGTATTACGGACCTGCCTGGTGTGTTCCTTGGTCTTCATGATGCTCTCTGCGCTTTCAACAGAACCCTGAGACTATCACAGAGCAGGTGCATTTATACAGAGACTTGATTACACACAGGTGGATTCTATTTATCACCATCAGTCATTTAGGACAACATTGGATCATTCAGAGATCCTCGCTGAACTTCTGGAGTGAGTTTGCTGCACTGAAAGTAAAGGGGCCGAATAATTTTGCACGCACCACTTTTCAGTTTTTTATTTGCTAAAAAAGTTTAAAATATCCAATAGATTTCGTTCCACTTCACAATTGTGTCCCACTTGTTGGTGATTCTTCACAAAAAATTCAAATTTTATATCTTTATGTTTGAAGCCTGAAATGTGGCAAAAGGTTGAAAAGTTCAAGGGGGCCGAATACTTTCGCAAGCCACTGTATATCTGGTACTGCACAAGATGTGTATCAGTCAGAGGACTGACTGTGAATGGAAGAAGTGTGTTTAACTTAGATGCAATGCATACATACCTGCATGGTTTTTGGATCCAGGCAATATTGTGGATTATAACTGTTATATTATAGTGATTTTTTATTATGGAGGATAAAGCTATTGTATATTCTATTTATACTTTTAACATGTAAATGATTTGGATACATGATTGGTTATATTATGTTCCATTATTGCATGTATTGTCTGCCATGCAGGGGGCGGACTGACCATTGAGCCACTTGGGCACTGCCTGAGGGCCCTGGGCCACTAGGGGACCCCATCAGCGTTGCCAGCCTCAGTAAAACCAGGGACAGTATGTATAAATCTGTGTTTTTTTTACATCTGTCTGTGTATACTGTGTGCACATGTATGTGTATACTGTGTGATTGTATACTGTGTGTGTGCATACTGTGTGGCCCCATAATCTCTGATTGCCTGGGGGCCCCATAATCTCCTATTGCCCAGGGGCCCCATGAGTTATCAGTCCGCCCCTGCTGCCATGTACCTACTATATCAAAAATAATGTACAAGTGAATGTGAAAGATGACATCACTAAGGGAGCTAGGGAGGAGGTGGAATCCTTATGGGTAGAGCTCCAAAGGGATGAAGCTAAGGGGTAAATAATACTGGGAGAATACTATAGGTCCCCTAACCTGAGGGAGGAAGAGGAGACAGATCTCCTATCACAATTTAGATTAGCAGCAAGGATGGGAAGTGCTATCATAATGGGGGATTTTAACTATCCAGACATAGACTGGGCGGAGGGAACTGCGCATTCGTCTAAGGCTCACCAGTTCCTAAATGTCTTGCAGGACAATATTATGGGTCAGATGGTAGATGCACCAACTAGAAATAAAGCGTTACTGGATCTACTGATTACCAACAATACAGACCTGATCACGGATGTGGAAATAAGGGGCAATTTAGGTAACAGCAATCACAGGTCAATTGGCTTTAGTATAAATCACACAAATAGGAAACATAAGGGGAATACAAAGACACTGAATTTTAAAAGAGCCAATTTCCCTAAACTACGAACCTTGCTAGAAGGCATAAATTGGGATAAAATCTTAGGAACAAAGAACACGGAGGAGAGATGGGTTTGCTTTAAGAGCATATTAAGTAAGGGCAATAGCCAATGCATCCCATTGGGTAATAAATTTAAATAAGCGAACAAAAGTCCTGGATGGCTTAACTCCAATGTAAAAATGCATATAAAAGCAAAGGAGAAGGTCTTCAAACAATACAAGGTTGAGGGATCATCATCAGCATTCAGACTTTATAAAGAATGCAAAAAGAAATGTAAGGGTGCAATAAGGACGGCTAAGATAGAACATGAAAGACACATAGCGGAGGAGAGCAAAACAAATCCCAAGAAATTCTTTAAGTATGTAAACAATAAAAAAGGGAGGACAGACCCTATTGGCCCCATAAAGAATGAGGAAGGACATCTGGTTACAAAGGATGGGGAAATGGCAAAGGTATTGAATTTATTCTTCTCCTCAGTCTTCATGAGGGAATCGAGGGGCTTCAGTAACCAAAACTGCAGTGTTTATCCTCATGACACATTACAGGAAGCACCTCCATGGTTAAGAGAGGACAGAATTAAAATTAGACTTGGGAAACTTAACAATAATAAATCACGGGGACCAGGTGGCACATGGTATCCATACGCGTTATGAAGAAGATTAAGGACTGTTTTTTATGCCTTTTTTATTGATTTTGCTTTTATCTTTGTTTTGTTTTATTTTTGTTAGCGCTGTACTGCCTTTTATAATTGACAATTTGGTGATTTGATATTTTGACCCTCAGTATTTCAGCTGCTGTAATAGGTTTTATGTTGCGCTGGTTGATTTTTCTTTATTCTGTTTAAGTTGTTCATAAATGACCTGGAGGATGGGGTAAAAAGTTCATCCTCTGTATTTGCGGACGATACTAAGCTAAGCAGGGCAATAACTTCTCCGCAGGATGTGGAAACCTTGCAAAACGATCTGAACAAATTAATGGGGTGGGCAACTACATGGCAAATGATATTCAATGTAGAAAAAATTTATCACGTACAAGGTGCTGGAGGCCAATGGAGAGAGGGCTTCCTTTGCGGCTAAGTTCCTGACTCCCCTGAAGGTGAGACAGGAGGAGTCAGGCACAAAGAAGCACTGGTTGCCTGTGAAGTTGCTTGCAGAAAGCTCA
The DNA here is from genome assembly GCA_037952925.1 of Lithobates clamitans. NCBI lineage: Eukaryota > Metazoa > Chordata > Amphibia > Anura > Ranidae > Lithobates > Lithobates clamitans. The sequence continues at coordinate 69,324 of JBBGZY010002273.1, read as the reverse complement.
GGAATGCTGCTGATGTGATGAACAGAGTCTACCTACAGGCAGGTGGCACCTGTGAGGTGAGACAGGTCTGTAAAGTCACTGAGATAATAGAGTAGTCAACACAAGCCGAGATCAGAACCAGGTTTAGAGCAGAGCAGACAAAGTCAGGTGGAAGCTGGGTCAAACACAAGAAGCAGGCATAGGTTATCCGTGGTCAGGGACTGGAGATAGGCAGACAGGTTGGGAACAAGCCGGGTCAGAAACTAGGGAACACAGGAGCCAGGAATCTCAGGAACACAGGTAACAAGCTGAGATCAGTCAGCAACTTCAAACACTGATTCACTTCCTTATGTAGGCCCATGTGCTGCTGGGGACACTGGGTCCTAGAGACCCTTCTCCTGTTGTTGGTGTCCTGACAGATGCTGGGTCCTAAAGACCTTCTCCTGCTGTCAAATAATGCATTTGGGTGGCAAAAATATGAATGCAATCTATACACTAGGGGGAGAACCTCTGGGGGAATCTAGGGGAATCTAGGATGGAAAAGGACCTGGGGGTCCTAGTAGATGATAGGCTCAGCAGTGGCATGCAATGCCAAGCTGCTGCTAACAAAGCAAACAGAATATTGGCATGCATTAAAAAGGGGATCTACTCCAGAGATAAAACGATAATTCTCCCACTCTACAAGACTATGGTGCGGCCGCACCCAGAGTATGCTGTCCAGTTCTGGGCACCAGTCCTCAGGAAGGATGTACTGGAAATGGAGCGATAACAAAGAAGGGCAACTAAGCTAATAAAGGGTGTGGAGGATATTAGTTATAAGGAGAGGTTGCAAGCACTGAATTTATTCTCTCTGAAGAAGAGATGCTTGAGAGGGGATATAATTTCAATTTATAAATACTGTACTGGTGACCCCACAATAGGGATAAAACTTTTTCGCGGAAGGGAGTTTAACAAATAGAGCGTAAATCTTGACAGTCAAAACAGACAGCAGTAACAACCTGAGGAGGATTTCAACACTTTGTTTTTGCTTTTGAATATCATATATTTCCCAAACCTATGGGTTTGTGGTATCCTAAAATGGAGCAAATAGAAACTATCTGAATGACATTTTAATGGTCACCTGCATATTTGGTTAGCAAGTATACAGTCTTCTTCTGTGTATGTTGTAAGATGCCTGGCTATAATGCTTATCAATTGTTTTATACATCGCTGGCTGGTGTGCCTTGATTTCTAGCTGCCATATTGGGTAATGTGAGTAGTTACTGAACCTGATGTTGCTAAAATAAATTGAATCTCTACTCAAAAGAGGCAATTAATGGGGGATATGATCACCATGTATAAATACATAAGTGGTCCATATAGTGAACTTGGTGAACCTGAATGTGTCTAAACATGCCTAAACATGTAAAAAATGTGGTTTTAGGTGTGTTTTTAATGCTGCTTTTCTCCTGCCAGGAGAAAGGCATTTAGAAGAGCTGGGCAAACGTCCAGTGTGCATGAGGCCTAATAGGTAATAACACCAGAGATTGTTGATCCAGGGAAAATCAGATTGCCTCCTGTGGAGGGATTTTTTTCCCCTGCTGGAGCAAATTGCACCATGCTTCATAGGAATATTTTCCTTTCTCTGGATCCACTGTGGGTGCATTATTGTCTACATGGAGGTTTTCTTTTTATTTTTTTTCTATTGGTTGAACTAGATGGACTTGTGTCTTTTTTAACCTGATTAACTATGTAACTTTGGGATATGACCAAGATTTTTTTAAAAAAAACAAATTAGCCCAATTGTATGATTTATACTTGATGTATTTGTATTAGCCCAATATAAAATGATGCATTTTGTTATCTACGGTATTTTAGCATCACACCAAAAATATAAGTGTATGACCTACTATATTTATAGGCAATATACATTTACTGTTACAGCAACATCCTGCAACTATCAAATTCCTTTGATGCACCAGAAGGGGCTATAAGCGTAGATAACTATAATGAAACACTCCACTATTACAATCAAACACATCCAGACGTGATTGCCTCTCTTAATCTTCCAACATGTGATTTAGACAAAATTTTGTCTGAGGTAAGTCTTCTTCTCATGCAAACTGATTAAATAAGCAACATATCCATAAATGTTGACTTTTGATTCTGATTTTTAACCACCTCAATATCATTGTATAAATATGGCCTCGTATTGAGGTAGTTATAACAGAATCATGATTGAGGCAACAACCTTGATCTTGGTACCGTTTTTTTCCACCTAGAAATTCTCTTTCATGTAAAAAAGCCGCTAGATCCCTTTTACAGTCGGTGGAAGGGGGTGCCCTTTACCAAGCTCTCCTGTCCCATCAGGGAGCCTGGTACTGATGTGAGCACCTGAGAAGAGGGGCAGGAATGAAAGCCCCTCTTCTGTGAGATCAGAAACTGGAAACGATGTGGATTTTGTCACTTCTGGTTTCAGTTTGTTTGTTGAAAAGCCATTACCGGCTTGTACAGCATCTGTTATTTAAAAGCACAACTTTGGAGTGCCAGTTGGGCTATTGATTATTATTTTGTTCTTTCTAGGAGGAGTAGTAAATATCGTTTGGACTTTGTACATGTTAATCTATCAGCAATTTCTATGTGCTTCTTTTTTAATTTAAATATTGCAAATATTTAAAAAAAAAGTCAAAGTTTCTATTCTAATCTCTGCCCTTAACCCTAGCCCTAACACAAAGCTTTACAACAATTTAGCTTAATCCCTAAATAATGCCTATTCTGTGGCATACCCACCTCATCTTGTGCTGATAGAAAGCAGTCCCTTGCCGTAATCATACAGGACCAAAATCTTGGCACCAGAAAAAGAAAATTGTTTTGGATACAAAGGTAATTGTGTTAGTTCTTTAATGTAGTTATTTCAATTGCTATAATAAACATCACTATAATCACTTTTTCTACATTTCCCCCTCCACAGGGTGTGGAAGGAACAGGACTGGCATTTATTGTGTTCACTGAAGCTATAACAAAGATGCCAGTGTCTCCTCTTTGGTCTGTTCTGTTTTTCATCATGCTGTTTTGCTTAGGCCTGTCTTCAATGTTTGGAAATATGGAAGGAGTGTTGGTACCATTAATGGATCTTAAGATAGTACCAAAATCATGGCCAAAAGAAGCTGTGACAGGTAAGCTGAAATATTAGTAAGCTGGAAATTATGTGATGTTGAAATACACACTGGTCCATATAGTAATAATAATGATAATACCATAGAAATAATGAATAGAAAAGGTGTAGAAAGGCAACTAAACTATCTATATATAGAACAAAGAAATAACAAAAGATTAATTTGTTATATAGTGTGTCTATAACTCAAAGAGGTATTAAACCCAAAAGCAAACATTTATTATTTTGCAGCTTACCATTCCTTAGATGTAGTGGCTGCATTAGTTTTCCCTTTTTAGGCTTTCTTTCCTTTTTTTCATCTAGTGATCTGACCAGTAAGTCTGTTGTTTTTCAACAGAACAAGCTTTCCTGCAAATGTATCAATTTGTGTTCAAGAGTGTTGAGACAAAACCTTCATCCCAAAAGGAACAAAACAGCAGCTGTAACTGCTTAAAAAGTGTGAGCTGGAGTTTGGCTTCAATTCGTTAGTATATTTAAATCTGCTAGTGCATCTAGCACTCCCCTCCCTGCAGACTGACAATACTGCTGTCCATAGGTGTCTCTGTTGCTTCTTTATCCAGAGCAGCCTTCCTCAACCCTTTCAAGACAGGAATCCTTGAAACCCTTGAAAAAACTTTCCAATCTAAGTCAACCCCTTCTAGAAATTACTATATCTACAACTTATGATATATTAGTGTAAGGGTCAGTAGAAAGAATTATCCCTGTGAAGAATCCCCCGTTACAGATAGCTAAAAAGATCATTAGTGTCAGTGAGAACTTATCTGAGAGGCACTAATCGCTCATTGCTCAAGGAACCCCTAGCACCCTTGGAAGGAGGATAAATGTTTTTTTACTTTTTCTCGTATGTGATTACGTATTGTTTGCAAAATGAAATTTCACCACTTTCACTAAGCTGTGGGGCAAATTCCCTTGCATAGTGAACAACCTATTAGCCTTCAACCCCAATATTTCACTGTTGGTTTAAGCTTGTGTTATGTTTTTTTTAGCTATTAATTTAAAAAGTGTTGTTAAACCAAATATGAGGGTATCCATAGTTTTAGTTCCCTACTTGGTTTTGGTCTTGTTACAAGTTGTTTTACTTAAACTAAACTGCATACTGGCAAAAGGAAACAAAAATTGTTTCTTTCTTATGTCAATTTTATTATTTAAGATTTATGTATTTGTTCTGCAGGTACAATATGTGCTGTCTCATTTTTGATTGCTCTCTTATTTGTCCTGAATTCTGGAAATTATTGGCTGGCATTGTTTGATGGATATGCTGGATCAATTCCTTTGCTGATAATTGCATTTTGTGAAATGGTTTCTGTCGTTTACATATATGGAATAGACAGGTATGTTTATAATTGCATATAAACAGGTTTAGAATGTGTATGTATGCATATATATATATATATATCCTTTTAGAATAGAAATGTGATAAAGATTTTTTTTACTTTTATAAATAGACCTCTATCTTTATAATTTTTTTTGTTTCAATTTCTCTGTCAGTATGGTTGAGAAATATAAATTGTAAATCAAAATAATAACATAATAAGTTCCCCAAAGGGAGTGGACATCTGTTTTACTGTATACTTCCATTGGTAAAGTATTTTGGAAAGTCAAATGATCACAAAAAAGAGCTCTGAATACCACATTTGTTCATGACAATCCTCATATTTGTAAGTAGGAATGGGTTTGGATATTCAGGGTAGAAGTCATCATCTCAAAAGTCAAGCTAATGCCTGCCATGTTTCTGGAGCTAGTGTGTTGTTAGGGTTGCAATTTTGTTACACGTTCTATCTTGCTACAAAGGCAACATGTGCTTGGCAGCTGTGAGGAGGGCCGCCATCAGGGAGGGACAACTAGGGTTGCCACCTTTTCTTTAAGTCAAACCCGAACACTTTAGCAGCGCACAACAATCTTTTTTTATAGTATGAACTATACATATATTTTGCAATTAAATAACATTTCTAATCAAATGAAGTTAATCACAAGAGTCCCCCTTTACATCAGAGTCCATAGAGTTCCCTTTTACTTCTGAACTCGCAGAATTCCCTTTCACTGTAAGGGGGGACTCTGCAGACTCTGATGTAAGGAAGAACTCTGGGGACTCTAACATAAGGGATGCTCTAGGAACCCTGATCTAAGGGGAAACACTGAGAACTCTGATGTACAGAGAGGACTCTGATGTAAGGGGGTACACTGTGGCCTTTGGTGTAAAGGGGAACTCTGATGTAAGGTATGCTCTGAGAACCCTGATTTACCTTAGTGTACTCACTCAGAGTATCACATAAGGGGCAAGGGAAAGGAGGAACCCAATAGAGTGGGTTCAAGAAAAGGGGTTACTTCATGCAACAATTGATTACAGAATGATATAGTGATAAAATCAATTTTATTGGTCTTGCGCTTAAAAAATGGTACACAAAAAGCTTATTAATTGCTAGAAATGGGTACTGCAATTAGGCCTAGAAAACTATCATCAAATACGAGGCACTTCTATGGGTGCAGCATGGGCACCAGCCTATGCATGCCTACATTTGGGCCTTTGGGAGGAGGTGGACGTCTACACCTCGCCTCTGTACCGCCGCCACGTAAAAACGTGGTTGCGATACATTGACGATGTCCTGGTGATCTGGAGGGGCAGCCTCGATGAACTACATCTGTTTATGAATGAATTGAATAATAATGATCGGAACATACGACTAACGTACCAATTTGACCAGAGGAGGCTGTCCTTCTTGGATCTACAGATTACATTAGATAAGGGCCAACTGAACAGCAGCACGTTCCGAAAAGAAACGGCTGCTAACACACTATTGGAGGCAACAAGCCACCACCCACAATGGCTAAAAAATGGAATACCAGTAGGACAATTCCTCCGGATCAAAAGGAACTGTACTAACGTAGTTGACTACAAACGGGAGAGCAGTGAACTCTATACGAGATTTCGAGAACGGGGATACTCTCATAGGCAACTCAGGAGGGCTAGAAAGAAGGCAGCCATTAGAAATAGGGAGAGCCTCTTACAGGGGACAAAAACAACAAAGGGGTCACAGATACAGACAGATGAGCCAGTACGAGTGATAACAGCATATGGCTCTCAGTGGAACAAGGTTTTTTCTATTCTAAAAAAACATTGGGGAATTTTGACCAATACCCCTGAGCTGGCTAGGATTGTCAGCACCTCTCCCAAGATGGTAGCACGTCGAGCCCCAAATTTGGGTGACATGTTGATTCAATCCGAATTTGTTAAAGAACCAGACCCTACCTGGCTATCAAAATATCCACGTGCAAAGGGCATGTTCCCTTGTAGTAAATGCCAAATGTGCCCCTTTGTTCACCGAACCTCCATATTCTCAGATGCTCTCAATGAAAGGACATATGAAATACGCGACCTCATTAACTGTTCAACATCAAGAGTGATTTATCTAATCACATGCCCGTGCCCTAAGATATACATTGGCAAAACTAAGAGACCTCTGAGGGTACGATTCGGTGAACACTTAAGGGAAATTAACACTAAAGGCAAGATACCTGAAAAACCCCTGGCTAAACATTTTGCTCAGTGCCATGGAGGTTCCTCAGAGGGACTAACAATCAAAGGTATATACGCCTTAAAGTTGCCCACCAGACGAGGAGACTTTGACCGTGTACTCCTCCAAAAAGAAAAGTGGTGGGTATACAGGTTAAAGTCCCTGGTGCCGGTGGGGTTAAACACCGAACTGAACCTACAAGTATTCCTGGAACCCTGAAAACAGGGTAAATTATACCATAGCGAGTGTCTTCCTTAACATACCATATGATGGGAGCCAGGACTATTGTACTGTTCATTTTTCAACTACTTATTACCTTTACAGTGAAACTTTTTACCCCATGGATAAAATATAGGCTATCTTATTCTTTTACCAGGGCAGTGTCACCAAAACAGTAAATAGAGATTAATTTCCCTTTAGGAATAATTAAAATAAGATCTTTTGTATTGCTGCCATATTGTCGTGCTAAAACTGATGAGTTTATATATGTACGTGTAAACAGTCAGCATGACACCTGGGTGGTGTTCCTCCTCTTTTCTATTCCATTTTAGTCTTGGTACCACTTAAATAACTATGGTGATGGTCCCCCTCTCGCCTCTATGTATATTCCTCTTTTCTCACCCACATCAGACCATTTCTTCCCTATTACCTCCACTAAAAGACATGGAGGTTCTCAATATGCGCTAGGATATTTTCCTAAGAAAAATGACCGATCACTTGCTACGTTAAAAACAAACTACAATGTTTACATCAGCAGATAGGTCGTTATGAATAACCAGCCACTTTTGATTGGCTTAAAATCCCCTCAATCACCTAACAACCTTCCATTGGCGGCGATCCTCAGCGAAAAAACACAATAAGAAGGGAGTGAGGCAACCGACCAATGAACGTCCAAAGATGAAGCTACGTCATTGAATCACGGCGAAACGCGTTGACGTCACTGCGCCGCCCGGTCCGTGCGCTCAGGGCAGTGACGGGAGACACTCAGCAAAGGAGCTGATATGAGAAGGACACAGCTGCTGACCAAAAGGGGCAAACAATAGGCTTGCCAAGCGACTCCGAGGGACGGGAATCCTTACCCACACTGACAAGCAGAGTACCGCAACACACAGCAGGACTTAGTGGATATCCCGCGCCTGCAAAAGGAACGCAACAGCAGCCTTGGCTACTAGGACTAGCGGTCTATAGTATCCCCGAGTAGGAGCAGCGTGGAAGTCAGTGGTAATGTACAGCCAATAACAAACACTGTTCAATACTAATAGCACTTGTGTGTTGACTACACCATAAGTTTATGGCCTAAAGTGATTGCACTACTGCCTGAACATTAACTTTGATTGATCGTTGTCTGCTCATGACACCACAGCATATTTGACATCAGTTGGAACCAGTATCTTTAACATCTCTACAGGTTATCAAGGACTTCCGAACAAACCCATAGGGTTAATACAGCTATAGGATCAGCCGCATATTACTGCCCTGTATCCAATTTAAAGGAATAATTACCCCTGTCATTCATTACGGAAGGAATTCCACTCTGCCCCTTAAACACTACTGGTTTCTTCCTCATCCACTGTGTCCAACACTCTCCCATTGCATTTTGCCACAGGGTCCTACACTTTAAGCCTAAACACCAAATTGAAATCCCCATTTGGGTGGAAAGTCACCAACATAATTAGACTGATTGATTCCCCCATAAGACCAAGTGGCAAACTGTAATATGCCCTGACCGGGTAGCAATAAATGTTTTCTTAATGTATTGTTTGTCCAGTCTGTCCTGTCTGGTTTTCTAGGCCTAATTGCAGTACCCATTTCTAGCAATTAATAAGCTTTTTGTGTACCATTTTTTAAGCGCAAGACCAATAAAATTGATTTTATCACTATATCATTCTGTAATCAATTGTTGCATGAAGTAACCCCTTTTCTTGAACCCACTCTATTGGGTTCCTCCTTTCCCTTGCCCCTTATGTGATACTGTATAGTTATGGTTACAGTAACAACACCCTAACGGGTTAAAACTACTAAACATATAGATGACTTAGCATCTGTGTACTCAGGTCTTCCCCTTTTTCCCTCCTATCCTGCCTCCCCTTCCCTTCCCCCTTCCTTCCCCTTTTCCCCTCATCTTTTGATACTCACTCAGAGGCAGGAGAGAGAAGGGGGGAGACTTCAGTCACAGACAGGTATAGATGGTGAGCTTACTCACCCCTTGGCAGTCAGCACCTCTTATCCAGGTGTTGCTGAGGCTGCTGGAGTGTGGGTAGACACAGAGTTGTAGGGGGTGGGAGGAAGAGGAGCAGATCAAGCCCTTTCTCCTCTCCTGTCTGTGTGGGGGGAGGAGTACTTGTTAGTGCTGGCAGTGTGAAAGAGAATGTAACAGACAATCTCGGCTTGCACAACTGCAGCCAGCAACCCTGCTGGGAAACCATAGTCCGGTATGAATAATGTGTCCGGGTTTCAGGCGGTCTGAAACCTGAACGCATGATTCCAAACCCGAACTATCCGGGTGAATCGCGGACAGGTGGCAACCCTAGGGACAACCCATATACTTGTAGGGGGCCTGGGCTTCCTGAGGGGCCCAGCCACCCCGCAGGGATGGAGAAGGCAGTGGGGGGGGATGCAGGGGCCCCATGTGACTGTGCTGGCTTTCTTTCTGCGTATATTACAGGAGTCGGCAGCAGCTGCTGCTCTGTGTCAATGAGCTCACATCGGGCTCTTTGTTGCCACCTCTCGCTATTTTCTGCATGTGCATTCCTCGTTTGTGTGCTGATTGTACTGTATTCTAGACTGTGCTTGGCTGTGTGTCAGCGACTTTGTGTAAACAAAGCTGGGACTAGGAAGACCTCTTTTACAAGTAGGGGCAGTGTGTACAAGTGAAATGAGGGGGCTGTTTAGGCACAGGGAGGCCAGAGCTGTGTGACATTGCTGGACTGGAATGTCTCATTGCTTTATGGAGATGTCTCTTTGCTATATGGGGATGTCACGTTACTATATGGAGATGTCTCTTTGCTGGATTGGGCTGTCTCTTTGCTATATGGGGATGTCTCGTTGCTATATGGAGATGTCTCTTTGATGGATTAGGATGCCTCTGCTGGATTGGGCTGTCTCTTTGCTATATAGGGATGTCTCTTTGCTATATGAAGATGTCTCTTTGCTGGATTGGGATGTATCTTTGCTGGATTGGGCTGTCTCTTTGCCATATGGGGCTGTCTTGTTGTTATATGAAGATGTCTCTTTTCTGGATTGTGCTGTCTCTTTGCTATATGGTAATGTCTCTTTGCTATATGGAGATTTCTGGATTGGTCTGTCTCTTGATGGGTGCCCATCCAGGCTTACACAAGCCTCACTGCTCGCCAAATATGACAACCATCAACCAGGAGGCAGTTAATCTGATGCTGTTGAGCTGTTTTCTATCCAACCACCCCACACCTTTTTAAACTTATCAGGTACCCCTCTATTAAGATACGTGGCTTCATACAATGGTAGAGCCTTGTTAATCAATGCCTTCCAGGCCATAGTGGTAGGGGCCAACGGTTTCTTCCATGATAAGATAATCACTTTGCGAGCATAGTACAGGAGCAAAGTGAGCAAAGTACAGATCACATTTTTTGGGTGCTAATGTGTCTACCAAGCTTCTATAGATGGTGCAATGACGATCGTAGTGACCTACCCAACACGGTCCAGCACCGCCACCCAGAACTGCCGGATGTGCGGGCAAAGCCAGAAGATGTGCAAAAAATCTGCCTCAGGTGCATCACACCTCCAACAGATCGACGGGTGCACAGAGAAAATCCTTGTTAGTTTAGCAAGGGTGTAGTATATCCTATGAAGAAACTTGAACTGTATCAAGTGATCACGCGCCAACACCAGTCTGGCAAACGTGGTGCCCTATACTTTATCATCAAGCTGCAGGAATTCCGACATCCATGCAGCACAACAGGATGCTAGAACCTTTGTAGTATCTATGAATTATTTCTTTAGATAGTAGACAAGGTTTTAAGGTAGGTCTTTATCCCTGAGCAGTGATTCCAGGTTGCCAGCCCGCATGTCCAGAGTGGAGGACCCAAATTGGGTACAAAAAGCATGCCTGAACTGGGGAAAACTAAACCAGTGCGAGCTATGGAGCTGGTACTTACTTCTGAGAACATCAAATGTCAACAACACCCCATTTCCAACCACCGAACCTACTGTTTTTATCCAATATCTGGTCCAGATGATTGGATCTGGATATGCAAAAAAGTGAGATAAGCTTGGATTACGCCACAGAGGAGTATAAGGTGACACCACTCCACCCTGAAGTTCAGCCCTTCTAGCCAAGTCCCATGCTCTTATGACTGAGCACATGGACCCCATAATGGGATAAGGGACCCCTCTCCCTATGTATAACAGGCCAGACAGTGCCTCATAGGAACCAACTACTGCAGCTTCTAAAGTTACCGCAGCATCATCATCTGGCTGAGTCAGCCATCTATATGCAAAAAACCAACTCTTGCAATCTAATATGTGGAGTCCGCCACCCCAGAGAAAGTTTGAAATCACTTTATCAATGGACTGGAAAATAGTCTGAGGTATCCAGACTGGGGCGTTCCTAAAGACGTATAGGAATAGGGGGAGAAATTTCCTGGCAGTGTGGAGCCGACATCATCTCCTGCAATCAGGCAACACCTGAGCCCGATTGCAGGAGATATGTATAAATACCCGGCAAGTACACACACACTATGGAGATATCTCTTTGCTGGATTGGGCTGTCTCTTTGCTATATGGTGATGTCTCTTTGCTATAGGGAGATGTCTCTTTGTTGGATTAGCTCAATCAAGCAAGGAGGCATCTCCATATAGCAAAGTGACAGCCCAATCCAGCAAAGGGACATCCCAATCCAGCACAGCAACATCTTTAAAAAGCAATGAGACATCCTCATATGGCAAAGAGACTGCCCAATCCAGCAAAGAGACATCCTAAGCCAGCAAAGAGACGTCTTCATATAGCAACAAGACATCCCAATATGGCAAAGAGACAGCCTATATGTCTCTTTGCCATATGGGGATGTATCGTTGATGAATTGGGATGTCTCTTCTGGATTGAGTTGTCTCTTTGCTATATGGGGGTGTCTCTTTGCTATATCGTGATGTGTCTTTGCTATATGGAGATACCTCCTTGCTGGATTGGGTTGTCTCTTTGCCATATGGGGATGTATTGTTGCTATATGGAGATGCCTCTTTGCTGGATTGGGATTTCTTGTTGCTATATGAAGATGTCTCTTTGCTGGATTGGGCTGTCTCTTTGCTATATGGGGATGTCTCTTTGCTATAGGGAGATGTCTCTTTGTTTGATTAGGCTATCTCTTTACCATATTGGGATGTCCCATTGCTATATGGAGATGTCTCTTTGCTGGATTGGGCGGTCTCTTTTCTATATGGAGATGTCTCTTTGCTGGACTGGGTTATCTCTTTGCCATATGGAGAGGTTTCATTGCTATATGGAGATGTTGCTTTGCTGGATTGGGCTGTCTCTTTGTTACATAGTTACATAGTAGGTGAGGTTGAAAAAAGACACAAGTCCATCAAGTCCAACCTATGTGTGTGATTATGTGTCAGTATTACATTACATACAGCAGATTTATTTTCCCAATCAGGGATAGCGGTAGGTTACGCCAGGCCTGTGTGCATTGCTTAAGTGTCTGCAGAATCGGAGCAACATTGAGAGGAATAAAGTCAGATACCGACTGGGTAATATTCAGTCCCAAATATTTCACCTTATCTACCCACTGAAATGGGCAGCCTATCGGGGCCCTGAGGGTTGGGGATGGAACTTTTAATGGCAAAATTTATGACTTACCCCAATTCACCTTGTCCCACCTGCTGGTAGAATTGTTAGACATCTGGCGTGCAGTGCTGATGTCCACCAGCGGGTGTCTCCTGACAGTCTGGAACTGTCAGGGGAGCTCTCTCCTGCTGGTGGTATTTTTTGATCTTTGGGCTGCAGTACTGGCGCCCACCAGTGGGTGGTTCCTGGCAGTGTGGAGCCGACATCATCTCCTGCAATCAGGCATCACCTGAGCCCGATTGCAGGAGATATGTATAAATACCCGGCAAGTACACACACACTTTGCCTTGGTATATTCCTTGTGCCCTGACTTGATTCTGTGAGCTCTGATCCTGATCCTGTCTCTGAACCTGATCCCTGTACCTGAACCCTGTGCCTTGTACCTGTACCCGTCCCTCCTGTGATCCTGTTACCCTTACCTTTACCTTACAGCCTGATCCATCCATCCTCTTCTTGTCCTGTTTGTTCTCTATCCCCAGCTGCTGACCTCCCATTGACAACCCTGGCCTGGCTCTGGTTATGATTCCGGTATTCCCCATTATATGTATATATCTGTCTATTATTATTGTTTGTGGGTTTCTGTTTGTGGTTGGTTGGTTGCACATTGTATTATATTGGAGGTGGTTGTGTTTATTCACTTATCTTAATAAATCACAATATTTCACTTAAACACGTTTGGGTTTCCTCTGTTGCAGTCCACACAGTTCTGGTCTTACCTGATACGTGACATGGCTCACCTGTAAACATTCCCGATAAAGGGTCAACAGACGCAGTTAGATAATATCCATATGTTGCCTTTACCACTCAGCCGGCAGCCCATCTGGGCCGGTGCCTTACAGTTTGAAAAGGAGCCTACCGCTGAAGCAAGTTCCTCCCACCCGAAAGGGGTATTGAGGAGCTTAGATACCGCCGAAGGCAAAGTGGGAAGGTGGAGTGGTTCCAAGAGTGCAACCAGGTCCCCATTTATGTAGGATGGAATAGGAGAATATAGTGCTGCGTAAAAAGAGAGGAAAGCATCAAGGATTTCCTCCCTAGAAGACACCAGTGATCCAGAGAGAGAATATACACAAGGGACAACAGTGGAGGCATAACTATCAGCTACAAGCATGGCCAGCAAGCATCCATTCTTATCCCCTTGTTGAAATACTCGCTCCATCGTACGTGTTCTAGCTTTTTTTGTCATGTCTTTATAGTGTAAATGAAGCTCCCTTCTGGCTTGACTCAGGTCAGCCAATGGGGCAGATGAGGGAGTATCAGCATACATCTGGGCGTATGTCTGTTCCTTCCCCTGTAATACCTCAGTGTTGTGGTTATATTGGGTTATAGTAGCCTTAATGGCCGAAATGTACAACCCTCTAATAGTCGCTTTAAAAGCATCCCAGGTTATTTTTCGGTGGAGGAACCCTCATTAATTTACCAATAAGACTGTAATGATGCTTGGATGGCTCCATCCACAAACGGATCACATACCCACTCTGGAGATAGCCGCCAAGCACCTGAGGACCGAGATTGGACTCTCTCTTTTCCATATTGGGATATCTTGTTGCTATATGAAGATGTCTCTTTGCTGGATTAGGATGTCTCTTTGCTGGATTGGGCTGTCTCTTTGCTATATGGAGATGTCTCTTTGCTGGATTGGGCTGTCTCGTTGCCATATTGGGATGTCACATTGCTATATGGAGATGTATGTTTGCTGGATTGGGATTTCTCGTTGCTATATGGAGATGTCTCTTTGCTGGATTGGGCTGTCTCTTTGCTATATGGGGATGTCTCTTTGCTACAGGGAGATGTCTCTTTGTTGGATTAGGCTGTCTCTTTGCCATATGGGGATGTCTTGTTGCTATATGAAGATGTCTCTTTGCTGGATTAGGATGTCTCTTTGCTGGATTGGGCTGTCTCTTTCCCATATTGGGATGTCACATTGCTATATGGAGATGTCTCTTTGCTGGATTGGGATTTCTCGTTGCTATATGGAGATATCTCTTTACTGGATTGGGCTGTCTCTTTGCTATATGGTGATGTCTCTTTGCTATAGGGAGATGTCTCTTTGTTGGATTAGCTCAATCAAGCAAGGAGGCATCTCCATATAGCAAAGTGACAGCCCAATCCAGCAAAGGGACATCCCAATCCAGCACAGCAACATCTTTAAAAAGCAATGAGACATCCTCATATGGCAAAGAGACTGCCCAATCCAGCAAAGAGACATCCTAAGCCAGCAAAGAGACGTCTTCATATAGCAACAAGACATCCCAATATGGCAAAGAGACAGCCTATATGTCTCTTTGCCATATGGGGATGTATCGTTGATGAATTGGGATGTCTCTTCTGGATTGAGTTGTCTCTTTGCTATATGGGGGTGTCTCTTTGCTATATCGTGATGTGTCTTTGCTATATGGATGCCTCCTTGCTGGATTGGGTTGTCTCTTTGCCATATGGGGATGTATTGTTGCTATATGGAGATGCCTCTTTGCTGGATTGGGATTTCTTGTTGCTATATGAAGATGTCTCTTTGCTGGATTGGGCTGTCTCTTTGCTATATGGGGATGTCTCTTTGCTATAGGGAGATGTCTCTTTGTTTGATTAGGCTATCTCTTTACCATATTGGGATGTCCCATTGCTATATGGAGATGTCTCTTTGCTGGATTGGGATTTCTCGTTGCTATATGGAGATGTCTCTTTGCTGGATTGGGCGGTCTCTTTTCTATATGGAGATGTCTCTTTGCTGGACTGGGTTATCTCTTTGCCATATGGA
The DNA here is from genome assembly GCA_037952925.1 of Lithobates clamitans. Lineage (NCBI taxonomy): Eukaryota > Metazoa > Chordata > Amphibia > Anura > Ranidae > Lithobates > Lithobates clamitans. The sequence continues at coordinate 54,107 of JBBGZY010002273.1, read as the reverse complement.
GAGGTTTCATTGCTATATGGAGATGTTGCTTTGCTGGATTGGGCTGTCTCTTTGTTACATAGTTACATAGTAGGTGAGGTTGAAAAAAGACACAAGTCCATCAAGTCCAACCTATGTGTGTGATTATGTGTCAGTATTACATTACATATCCCTGTATATTGCGGTCATTCAGGTGATTATCTAATAGTTTCTTGAAGCTATCAATGCTCCCCGCTGAGACCACCGCCTGTGGAAGGGAATTCCACATCCTTGCTGCTCTTACAGTAAAGAACCCTCTACGTAGTTTAAGGTTAAACCTCTTTTCTTCTAATTGTAATGAGTGGCCACGAGTCTTATTAAACTCTCTTCTGCGAAAAAGTTTTATCCCTATTGTGGGGTCACCAGTACAGTATTTGTAAATTGAAATCATATCCCCTCTCAAGCGTCTCTTCTCCATAGAGAATAAGTTCAGTGCTCACCTTTCCTCATAACTAAGATCCTCCAGACCCTTTATTAGCTTTGTTGCCCTTCTTTGTACTCGCTCCATTTCCAGTACGTCCCTCCTGAGGACTGGTGCCCAGAACTGGACAGCATACTCCAGGTGCGGGCGGACCAGAGTCTTGTAGAGCGGGAGAATTATCGTTTTATCTCTGCAGTTGATCCCCCTTTTAATGCATGCCAATATTCTGTTTGCTTTATTAGCAGCAGCTTGGCATTGCATGCCATTGCTGAGCCTATCATCCACTAGGACCCCCAAGTCCTTTTCCATCCTAGATTCCCCCAGAGGTTCTCCCCCCAGTGTATAGATTGCATTCATATTTTTGCCACCCAAATGTATTATTTTACATTTTTCTACATTGAACCTCATTTGCCATGTAGTCGCCCACCCCATTAATTTGTTCAGGCCTTTTTGCAAGATTTCCACATCCTGCGGAGAAGTTATTGCCCTGCTTAGCTTAGTATCGTCTGCAAATACAGAGATTGAACTGTTTATCCCATCCTCCAGGTCGTTTATGAACAAATTAAATAGGATTGGTCCCAGCACAGAACCCTGGGGGACCCCACTACCCACCCCTGACCATTCTGAGTACTCCCCATTTATCACCACCCTCTGAACACGCCCTTGTAGCCAGTTTTCAATCCATGTACTCACCCTATGGTCCATGCCAACGCACCTTATTTTGTACAGTAAACGTTTATGGGGAACTGTGTCAAATGCTTTTGCAAAATCCAGATACACCACGTCTACGGGCCTTCCTTTATCTAGATGGCAACTCACCTCCTCATAGAAGGTTAATAGATTGGTTTGGCAAAAACGATTCTTCATGAATCCATGCTGATTACTGCTAATGATATCATTCTTATTACTAAAATCTTGTATATAGTCCCTTATCATCCCCTCCAAGAGTTTACATACTATTGATGTTAGGCTAACTGGTCTATAATTCCCAGGGATGTTTTTTGGGCCCTTTTTAAATATTGGTGCTACATTGGCTTTTCTCCAATCAGCTGGTACCATTCCAGTCAATAGACTGTCTGTAAAAATTAGGAACAACGGTCTGGCAATCACCTGACTGAGTTCCCTAAGTACCCTCGGATGCAAGCCATCTGTCATATGGGGATGTCTCATTGCTATATGAAAATGTCTCTTTGCTATATGAAGATGTCTCTTTGCTGGATTGGGATGTCTAATTGCTATATGGAGATGCCTCTTTGCTGGATTGGGCTGTCTCTTTGCTATATGGGAATGTCTTCTTGCTATGTAGAAATGTCTCTTTGCTGGAGTGGGCTGTCTCTCTGCTATATGAGGTTGTCTCTTTGTTATATGGAGATGTCTCTTAGCTATATAAGGATGCCTCTTTGCTGGATTGGGCTGTCTCTTTGTTATATGGGGATGCCTCTTTGCCTTTAAAGTGTCTACCTTGTCATGGTGGCAGGCTGCATATTTTTTGGCCAAAATATAATTCCTTAGGGCTCATTTACACTGGCTTTGGCTTCAACAAGACTTTAACAAGGCTTCGGAGAGGCTTTGTTAAAGCTCTCTGAATGCTAGTCAAAGCTCCTGTCACTAAATAAAATGGTTAGCATACAGTCTTTGTTTACACCTGCTTTTGCTTTGCTTCAAAAATTTTACCCCATGTAGCTTCAGTGGTACTTCAAAGCGTCTTCAAAGCCTCCATAGAAGTCTATGGCAAAGCTCGCTTGAAGCCCCACCGAAGCAACAAGCAAAAGCAGGTGTAAACAGGACTGTAAGCTAACCATTTTATTTAGTGACAGGGGCTTTGACTGGCATTCAGCAAGCTTTAACAAAGCCTCTCTGAAGCCATGTTTTGAAGCAAGTGTAAACTAGCACTTACCGTTAAATCTAGAAAGCACTGATGACTTGGAATACACTTTTCTTTTTCACATATTAAGTTGTAAGAATGTTAAAATGAAATTGGGTGCACTGAAGGACTCAGTTGGATTGCCAGTGGGTGGATTCGGTGGGATGTGGGGAATATTGGCAGTCAGGCCCGGGAGGAGGCCCAGGCCTAAAGCTGTGTAAGGGGCCCCAAAATTTTTGATGGCTGCCCTGTCTGTGAGTTCTTTCTTCCTAATCTTTCTTTTTGCCTCTTTAATCCATGATAATATATATCAGTGATGGCGATCCTTGGCACCCAAGATGTTTTGGAATTACATTTCCCATGATGCACGCTGCAGTGTAGTTTAGCATCATGGGAAATGTAGTTCCAAAACATCTTGGGTGCCAAGGTTCGCTGTCACTGAGATATATAATCTATTGTACAGCTCTTAAGTGAATTGAACAGCTGACTGCAATGGTTTGTCCTCTACAGAAACATTGCAGTGTGAAATTAAGAAAGTAATACCAAAAAGGACAAACAGACAAAGGACTGAAGAGTAGGGATTAGTGAATATGATTGGGTTCAGATCGTGGCCCATTTGATGAAGCCATGGTAAATCTTGGAAATTGTGAACCTTAATTCAAACCATTTAAATTGATAGGGGGAAAATCTGGAAAATCAATTCTGGTCGTTTTCAAGGTTAACAGGGAAGGAATTGTCAATCAAAGGGTAAAAGAGTATGGGGATCTGGGCAATGCCTAGGGGGACATGTATCAATGCAAAAAAAAAAAAATGTATTTAGCAAGGAGAGAGAGTCCTTTTGAAACTTTGGAGGCACCACTGGAAAAGCACCAACCCTTCAATTACATCTTTTCAACATGCCTGTATTCCTGTTTGTAGTGTTACAGAATAGTGAAATTTCCACGAACAGCCACAGCGACTCTGTACTCTAGCATCACATAGCTCGCATTTGTAAAACATATTTTCTTCTACATTATTCCTCGGCTTTAATTTTGCCACCTCAGTCCCATTCATTGTAACCAAAAAATATAATTTTTAGGTAGTTTGTTTATAGCACTGACCCCCGAAGGAGCTGTTGGTTTAAATTGGGCTTACCGTTACCTCACCGTTCCACTGTATCCGTCACAGGGGTCCCATTAAAAGAATGTTCAATGATGTCTACACCAAACACTCAGTTTCTTTTTCTCCAATTCTTTTATTTAACAAAGTCAGATATAGGGATGGAGGGTTAAGGGAGATTCAGGTACCTGGTATTGTGAGTCAGGGTATTTCTTCAATCCAGAGGACAAACGGTTTCCACAACTGGATATAGCAATCACCGGATAGGCCTCTCTCACTGACCTAGCAGCCGATGCGTTGCTCGGTCATAGTCTCTGCCACAGACTTGAAAAATCACATTTCGGTCATTACACAATCCTCTGCCACAGGATGGTGTAACCAAACTTTTGCAAGATTAAAGCATAACTGCACAGTACCAGTTTATTTCAGCCGATCCGGCGATACTGTGAAGTAGGTGACCCGGGTTTCATCCTTCAATTGAGTTTCCAGGCTCCTCCTGAGATACCAGCATACTTTGCTCGGTCACCTCCAGAGAAGTCCTCCCCTGGTTTCCTTCAATCGATTGGCTTCTCCCTGCAGGCAAGACAGCACAGGACCACCCTCTGGATCAATAGGCCCCAGAACTCCTAGGCCTACTTCTTCAATAGCAAAGCCTCGGGCCAGCCGGCCCCGAGACAGCAGAGTTGCCACGGCACACCTTGGGCCAGGAGGGCCTTCAGGTCGGGAACAATGAACCCCAACAAAATTGGCGCCTGCAACTTAAGTACCCTTACCCAGAATGCACGGCGAGTGAACCACTCCCACTGGGCTGTTTCTGAGTAAAAGGGGTACCCAATGCATCTAGTCTGTTGCATTTCCAACACTTACCGGTGGCTACAGCGACACCCACGGCCAAGTGGAAACTGACACAACCTAGCTGAACTGGTACAGAAACCAGCGAATTTATCATAATTAGTCTGAGCTAAACTACAGCTTCAGACAAACTTAAATTTACATAGATAGCACCTGCCCATCAGGAGCAGGGCGCTACATTTATAACAGTGGTAACCGACATGAATTAACCAGTGGCAGTAGCAGCCACAACAGCTATAAAAAGCTATAGGAAAATTTACTCTTAAAAAAAAAAAAAATAAAAAAAAAAGGGTATGCCCTCAACTTAGTACAAATTGGTCAGTGGAACAACAATTTAAAGTGTAACTAAAGGCAATTTTTTTTTTATTCTAAATAAAGTAAGGGGCGATTATAACCTCCATCAGTTTGTTTGTTTTTTGCCACCTGTGTGCCATTGGGGAGATTTCACTTCCCATCCCATAGCCAAAACAGGAAGTGAAAGGAAATCCCTCCAAAGTGATGGAATCCTGGTTTGTCACCAGAACAAATGTCCCTATTGGAAGAGATCCTTTCTACAGTATTACTGTACTGGTGTAACCTCAACATTTGATATTTTATTTTATTTTCACTTACCATGATAACAATAAACTGGGCAAATCTCCGTTATTGGGGCGCAGACAGCAATAAAAACTGACAGGTGTTGCAATCACACTCCCATTCTATCCAAAACTAAAAAGAAAAAAGTTTTGCCTCTAGTTACACTTTTTCATAGTATAGTTTGTGAAGTTTTTTTTTTGCACCGTACAGCACAGCATTGTTTTGAAAGTCTAATAGAATGTCAAAACCGAGTGCACAGAAAACAGTTCAAAACCACAACCCCACATTCCTCAAACCACCTTCCATTCCTGTATACCAAAAAATTCAAAATATAGATTTTAAGTTTGTGTTTGGTGGAAATTGGCTAACGTCAGGACAGTAGGGATGAGCCGAACACCCCCCGGTTCGGTTCGCACCAGAACCTGCGAACGGCCTGAAAGTTCGTGCAAACTTTAGAACCCCGTTAAAGTCTATGGGTCTCGAACGTTCAAAATCAAAAGTGCTAATTTTAAAAGCTAATATGCAAGTTATTGTCCTAAAAAGGTTTGAGGACCCGGGTCCTGCCTTAGGGGACATGTATCAATGCAAAAAAAGTTTAAAAAACGGCCCTTTTTTCAGGAGCAGTGATTTTAATGATGCTTAAAGTGAAAAAAAAGTGAAATATTCCTTTAAATATCGTACCTGGGGGTGTCTATAGTATGCCTGTAAAGTGGTGCGTGTTTCCCATGCTAAGAACAGTCCCTGCACAAAATGACATTTGTAAAGGAATAAAAGTCATTTAAAACTGCTTGCGGCTTTAATGTAATATCGGGTCCCGGAAATATGGATCAAAATCAGTGAGACAAACAGCATGGGTACCTCCCCCAGTCCATTACCAGGCCCTTTGGGTCTTTTATGGATAATAAGGGGAACCCCGCACCCAAATTAAAAAAAGGAAAGGGGTGGGGCCCCCAAGCCCTATATACTCTGAACAACAGTATACAGGCGATGCAAACAAGACAGGGACTGTAGGTTTGTTGTTAAGTAGAATCTGTTTGTAATTTTGAACTGGTACATTTTTAAAGTGTAGCTCCAGCCAAAAAATCTATTTTTAAGCTTTTTGGAAAACATAGGGAAGGGTTATCACCCCTGTAACATTTGTCTGTGCACCTCTTCAGAAGATTTCACCTAACTTTCTGTCCCAATGACAAATGTTTTTTGAAAATTTGGGGTTTTTAGTGAAACAAGGATTGGTGATAAAGCATCAGTGGTGAGGAGACACAGTTTTCCCATATTACCTCTTACAGGAGAGAATTTCCTTCCTAGGGGTAGATTTCATCTCACTTCCTGTTGTCTCCTTCCGTTTGCAAGTAGGAGTCGTTTGTAAGTTGGATGTTTGAAAGTGGGGCCTGCCCTATATACTCTGCAGAAACTGGGGCCTTAGGTGTTGGTGTTGCCACAACACTGTAAGCCCTCACAGTTACTCTTGGTGGGCGCAGGAACAGGCCCTGCTGTGAAATATTAGATCAAGATTTGTAATTACGTGTCATTGTTGAACAGTGGTAGAAAAATTGGGCCTTTGGTGGTGGTGGTGGTGGTGCTGGTGCTACAACACTGTAAGTCCTCACAGTTACTCTTGGTGGGCGCTGGTACGGGCCCTGCTGTGAAATATTATATCAAGAATTGTAATTACATGCACCTGTTAAACAGGGGCAGAAAAATTGGGCCTTTGGTGGTGGTGGTGGTGGTGTTGCCACAGCACTGTAAGCCCTCACAGTTACACTTGGTGGGCGCAGGAATGGGCCCTGCTGTGAAATATTAGATCAAGAATTGTAATTACACGCCTCTGTTAAACAGGGGCAGAAAAATTGGGCCTTAGCCACTGGTGGCGGTGCCCAGAACCAAAAATGTTCTTACAAGCTATCAGCATGAAAATTGAGGAGGAAGAGGATTGTCACTTAGCATAACAGGATAGTCACTCAGCATCAGCATAGGCAGTCTTGAAGTGATCTCACAATAAAAAAAAAATATTCGGTTACATCAGCATCAGGTGCTTGGTAGCTGGTGATCCAAGACCGATTCATTTTGCTGAAGGTCAGCCGATTGACCGATTCGGTGGACAGGTGCACCCTGTGATCGGTTACAAAGCCTCCAGCAGCACTGAATGTCCGTTCCGAAAGAACGCTGGATGCAGGACAGGCCAGTAGCTCAATTGCATACTGTGCAAGCTCTGGCCAGTGATCCATCCTCAAGACCCAGTAACCCAGAGGATTTCCGGTGGGAAAGGTGTCCAAGTCCGATCTTGCCCCTAGGTATTCCTGCACCATGTGATTTAGACGCTGGTGATAGTTGCTGGAACAGATCATACCTTGGGGCTGCGGACTAAAAAAATTGTCTGAACGCATTGGTCAGACGGCCACCTTCTCCACCGCTCCTTCTGTGACTGACCAAAGCCTCAGCAACACGTTGTCCAGGAGGACCAGGAAATTGTAACCTCCCAGGCTCTGGAAACGCATTGCACAAACCTTTCTGCAAGGCCTCCAGAAGATGTTTCATCCTCTGCTCCCTCTGCGACAGCAAGATAAGGTCTGCAACCTTACCCTTGTAATGTGAATCAAGGAGGGTTGCCAGCCAGTAATGATCCCTCCCCTTGATACCACGAATACGAGGATCCTTCCGCAGGCTTTGCAGGATCAGGGATGCCATGCAGCGTAGGTTTGCTGAGGCATTCGGTCCAGAGTCCCCTGGGTCACTAAGGACGACATGATCCGCAGCCACCTCCTCCCAGCCACGTACAAGTCCATGGGTTTCTTCAGACTGTAAATGATCCCTTGATGACTGTTGCTGATGCTGAGTGCCAGGCTCAACCTCCATGCTGACACAATCCTCCTCCTCCTCCTCTTCCTGTGTGATCTGCGGGCACGCAGGAACACTGTCTGGATAAAGGGGGCCTTGAGAGGTAAAGAAGTCCTCCTCTTCCTCCCTCTGTTCTGCCTCAAGTGCCCTGTCCATTATTCCACGCAGCGTGTGCTCCAACAGGTGGACAAGAGGGACAGTGTCACTGATGCATGCACTGTCACTGCTCACCATCCTCGTGGCCTCCTCAGATGGTGACAGGACAGTGCATGCAACCCTGATCATAGCCCACTGGCGTGGGGGAAAAAAAACAAGGTACTCATTGATGGCCCTCTGCTGCGTGTGCAGCCACTGCAGCATGGCCAACGTTAAGTTCCACCTGGTGGGCATGTCACAGATTAGGCAGTCCTTGAGCAGGTTAAATTCCTTTTGGAGGTCAGCCAGCCAAGCACTGGCATTATATGACCTGCGGAAATGCACAGACTTTCCTGGCCTGCCTCAGGACATCCTGTAAGCCTGGGTACCTGCCAAAGAACTGCTGCACCACCAAGTTAAGGACATGAGCCAAACAGGGCACATGGGTCAGTTGTCTCTGTCGGAGGGCGGAGAGGAGGTTGGTGCCATTGTCGCAAACCACCATACCTGGCTTAAGCTGGCGTGGCGTCAACCACCTCTGAACCTGCCCCTGCAGAGCTGACAGAATCTCTGCCCCAGTGTGGCGCCTGTCCCCAAAGCACACCAGCTCAAGCACCGCATGGCATCTTTTTGCCTGCGTGCTTGCGTAGCCCCTTGAATGCCTATGGAGCACCGCTGGTTCCGAGGACAAATTAGCACAGGAAGAGGCCATGGAGGAAGAAGAAGAGGAGAGGGTGGAGGAGAGAGGTGTGGCAGAATCACCACTAGTAGAATTTTGGAGGCGTGGTGGCGGAACAACCTCAAACACTACTGCACCCTGTCCTGCATCCTTCCCAACTGCCAGAAGAGTCATCCAGTGCGCGGTGAAAGATATGTAACGTCCCTGTCCATGCCTGCTGGACCACGAGTCATCTGTAATATCCACCTTACCACTGATCGCCCTGTCCAGCGAGGCCAAGACATGGCCTTCCACATACCGGTAGAGAGCCGGAATCGCCTTCTGTGAGAAAAAGTGGCATTTGGGAACATGCCACTGAGGAACCGCACATTCCACAAACTCACAGAAGGGGCAGAGTCTACCAACTGAAAAGGCAGCAGTTGAAGGGCTAGCAATTTAGCCAAGCTAGCATTCAACCGCTGGGCATGTGGATGGCTGGGAGCGAACTTCTTTCGGCGGTGCAGCAGCTGGGGCAGGGAAATTTGCCTGGTAAAATCTGACATCGGTGTACCGATAGCAGTTTGCCCGCAAGTACTTGGCTGTGACACACCTAATTCTACTCCTTCATTCCTCTCAGTGCAGGTTTCAGAGAGGACTGAAGGTATAGTGGGGTTGGAGATCCCAGCTGATGAGGAGAAAGGAGAGGTCCACTTTGTTCTTTGGTGTGGGTCTTTTAGCTACGCTTACCAACGAACTGCATGGCAGGTCGACATATGTCTGGTCAAGCATGTGGTGCCGAAGCGGGTGATGTTTTGGCCACACGAGATACGCTTGAGACATATGTTGCAAATAGCAGCGGTGCGATCTGATGCACTTGTCTAAAAAAAGGCCCACACCAAAGAACTTTTGGAATAACGCGCAGAGACAGCAGTGCCCTGCACATGCGGAGCTCTGTGGTGTGATGCAGTCGGTGTGCTGCCCTTAAGCTGGCCCCTGGAGGGCATCCTGCCTCGTTGGAGATGTGCCTCCTCCTCCTCTCTCCTATCAGGCACCCATGGGGAGTCAGTGACTTCCTCATCATCCCCTCCCTCCTAATCACTGGCGTAAAGCTGGTAGTATGCTGCAGCTGGGGGAACATGACTGCCAGATTGCTGTCCTTCTTAGGCACTCCTGGGCTCACGTTACTGCCTTCCTCTAGCTGGGTACCATCATCGGAGCCTTCAAATGCTGGGCATCCTCCTGGAGCATGTACCCAACACTATGGTCAAACAGTTCGGGGGACTCCTCAGGAGGACATGGTTGGGCTAGGGAAGGAGTGACTGATGCCATTGAGCAGAGGGAAGAGGCCACGTTGGCAGCTGCTTTGCTAGACAAAGAGGATGAGGAGATTGAGGACGGCTTGGTCATCCACTCTACCAAGTCTTTGGTATGTTGCGGCCCAACACGGCCAGCTGCCAAAAAAAAGGACAAGCGTGTCCCACGGCCACGTACTGATGAGGATGCACCGTGTCCACGACCAGCACTGTTGCCTCTAGACACAGAGCCTGCTTGCCCTCTTTTATTGGCTTGTGACTGTCTGCCTCTCATTGTTGGCCTTCCAGACATACTAATGGCCTGCAGTGAGATGTAGCTGCACAAAGCTGGAATGTATATATATACTGATTATACTGCAGCTAGCAGAATCAACTGCCTGCCTGTAGTATTATTAGTATGAGAACACCAGCAATTGTCTTCAGGTAGCTTTAGGTGCACACTGTGCAGAGGACATAGTACACTAACTGTAAATACTGCAGCTGCCTGCCTGTGGTATTAATAAGATCAGAACACCAGCAATTGTCTTCAGGTAGCTTTAGGTGCACGCTGTGCAGAGGACACAGTACACTAACTGTAAATACTGCAGCTGCCTGCCTGTGGTATTAATAGGATCAGAACACCAGCAATTGTCTTCAGGTAGCTTTAGGTGCACACTGTGCAGAGGACACAGTACACTAACTGTAAATACGGCAGCTGCCTGCCTGTGGTATTAATAGGATCAGAACAACAGCAATTGTCTTCAGGTAGCTTTAGGTGCACACTGTGCAGAGGACACAGTACACTAACTGTAAATAGGGCAGCTGCCTGCCTGTGGTATTAATAGGATCAGAACAACAGCAATTGTCTTCAGGTAGCTTTAGGTGCACATTGTGCAGAGGACACAGTACACTAACTGTAAATACGGCAGCTGCCTGCCTGTGGTATTAATAGGATCAGAACAACAGCAATTGTCTTCAGGTAGCTTTAGGTGCACACTGTGCAGAGGACACAATACTCTAACTGTAAATACTGCAGCTGCCTGCCTGTGGTATTAATAAGATCAGAACAACAGCAATTGTCTTCAGGTAGCTTTAGGTGCACACTGTGCAGAGGACACAGTACACTAACTGTAAATACGGCAGCTGCCTGCCTGTGGTACTAATAGGATCAGAAGAACCCCAGCAATTTTCTTCAGGTAGCTTTAGGTGCACACTGTGCAGAGGACAAAGTACACTAACTGTACATACTGTAAATATACCTGCCTGCCAGTCAGTAGGAAGAGAATAACAGGAACGGATCTAGCTAAACTGAATACAGTATATATATATATTTGACAAGGAAATCATGACTGACGGATCACAGATGTCATTTTAACCCCTAATACCACCCAACTTAAACCTTTACCCCAATAACTCAAACCACACCGAGCTTGGAGTATTAAAAGGCCGTAGCGGCCTAATTTATTTAACAAATAATCTTAAATATAAAAATATAACATATAAACATTATCTATCATAAATAGAAAAACATCAACAACAAAAACAACAGCTGTTAAAACAACCTGCTTAATTATCAAGCGTTGGTCTGAGCAATATCTTAATAATCCTCTGTGTCCATAACAGGACTTGCATTGCAGCCCCATCAAATCTATCAAATAGGCCTCAAGCCGACAAGCTGGCTCAGAGACTAGCAATGACCGCAGTGCCCCATTATCACTTCCCGGCTAACCTCCGTTAACCGGGAACCACCATCATGAGCCATATCAACGCTAGCTCCCAAAAAGACTCTTACTTTTTGCCATCTACCTTCTTTTGCCCAGACCAACGCCCGCCACTGCCATGACCTCGTCAACTTATTCCCCTCTTAAAATTAACCATAACCAGATCTACCTGAACCTACTATACCAAAAAAGGGGAGGGTGGGCGGGAATTTTCTTCAGCAACTGTTCCTCCCCCCAGGGCGGGGTCACCCTATAAAGCCCTACTTGATACCTCCCCCTCGGTTGTTTAATACCCACCCCTAAACTATTAACTCCCCTGTTACCACAGTCATGTATGCCCTCCACTATGCATTACATGCTGTTGCTACGGGCCTTTCTGCACCATGTGAGACAAGTTGGTAGCAAAAGGCTCATCCTCATTTCTCAAGGACACAGAGCAGCTTCTTTCTTTAGTGTGCAGTTAGTGCACCATTTTCCTTTTCCTCTTTCCTCAGGGGTGCATAGCAGCCACTTTCTTTTAGAATACTGCTATTGAACCATTTTATCTCCCCAAAAGGTGCATAGCAGCTATTTTATTTTTACTATTGCACCATATTCCTCCTCCTCCTCAAGGGTACATAAAAGCCATTTTTGGAAGATTGCTAGTGCACCCTATTCTTCCTTCTCCTTTTCTGCTAATTCTACCATAGGAGGAAGGTTTATGTGACACTGACATTGAGAATGAGAAGTTTATCAAAAACTACCTATCCTTCCACAACACAGGGAGAAGGGCAGGCACCATGAAAATGAGGGGCCAGGGGATGGCAGGCAGCAGAAAAAAAAAAGTGTTTACGCCTATGGCTTTATGCTCACAGATACCAATTACCAATACCTATTGCCGACAATTAGGGAAGATGAAGAGGAGGAGCAGGGAGGGGGGTCTTCATCATCTATCAGTGTGCTGTGTAATATTACCATCTGGTTGAGACCAAGTGATGAAGAAACACAGCACTCTCAACACTCAGCACTGCCGGCCCCACAGCTAGGAGGGCCATGCTGTCATCCCCACTGACCTACCGCCCCATCCTTTTCTTCTTTTTCCAGCACTACAATTGTCCTTTTTGTATTGATGCCTCTCGCCTCCTGATACTGAGCCAAGCACCTATCATGGTTATCTACAGAGCCTTACTTGTAAGTCCCACATCAGAGAACATCACAGTGTACTATGTGTGTGCCTGCCCCCCCTCCCCTTCTTCTCCCTCGATCGGCACTGTTTTCCTTTGGCTATCAGTGGGGAGGAGGGGAGCTGATCCCTCACATCCTTCCACTCACCGAGCTGCCAGTGTAGGTTAGGGAGAGCCCCGGGATCTACATGGACTAGGGTAGGGAGGGAATCAGTCATACTTAGCACACTTCAACCGCTGCATCCATGGGCGCTGACATTTTCTGGTCAATCCGCTGACAGCTGAATAAGTCATCATTGTTAAGGACGCTGTGGCCCCACTTCTTAACAACCGATAGTTGCTGACATTCTTTTGTTTACATTTCAGCTGTCAGTGGGGAAATCCCGCTGACAGCTGAAAGAACCGAGCCTGAAGGTATCATTTTTTTCTATCGGTGCATTTGCACAAGTACTGATACTCGTGCAAATGATTAGTATCAGCACTGATACCAGTATCGGTATCAGTGCAACCTTACTCTCTACCCTTTCAAAACCTTTGTATGATGGCCAAACAGTCAGAGGCAACCTAGTTCGCCCCATTAGCTGTCATAAGCTGTATGCTTTACTCGTGACTTTGTTTAAACTGCTAATGAGGCTTTTTTCTCTGCTTCAGCTAATCCCACCATATCCTCGTTTTCCCACCAACAGGCACTGAGCAGTCAGCAGAAATTTTGAATGCTATCCCCAGGGCTGGTCCACAGACCTCTGAGGAGGAGGAGTTTTGGGGTGCTGGCAGTGAGACAGAGGGTTGTGGTGCTGAGGAGCGCAGAAATTTGAGGAGACTTCAGGGAGATGTTTCCCCCTCCCCAATCCAAGGGGAAAATAATGCAGGGATCTCTGTCACCATCTCCATTACACTGGAGGTATAGGTAAAGAGGAAATGTCTAATATAGAACGGACAACTTTCCACAAGGTGGCCTTGGTTTCATACTTGTTGCTGAAATAGGCAAAACTACCCTTTGTGTGCGGCATATCACTGCAAACTTCTGCACAACACAGGTGTGTTCCAAAGCACCCTCTCTTTCATCCCCATTTTCCTTAGCTGCCATTTGTAGTAAATCTGGTGTCTGGCTTCACTGCACTAGAGGCATAACTGTAGGAGGAAAACCAAAGGCAAAGGCTGACTGCTCTCATATCATTTGGCAATGGAACCTGGAAACTACTATCAGCAAAAAAGAAAGCCCCAGGCATAAACATCACCTTGTCCCTATGCAAACATTTAAGACAAGGCTGCCAGCTAAGATACTTCCCTCACAGTAGTGATACCTTCAAGGAATCCCCTAATGTTCTAAAAAGGTCATTACTGAAGTACAGAAAACCAGATTAGTGTGTCTTATTTAAAGAGTTAGAGGTCAATGATCTTTGAAACAAATACTGAAAGGCAGAAAAATTATAGAGCAGAGAGACAAACACTGGTGCAGATCCACCCAATTTCCCACTCACCAACAGTTTACCATTTTACACTTTTATCATGAAAAATGTTGCAGTTATTTTTATGTCGTAAGGCTGTACCTGCCCTGGTCAAGCACACAAGTAGATGGTTGGCAGGGATGGCAAGCCTGTAAATTAAATATTTACAAGTAATCACATTTATGAATTCTTATATTATTGGTATATATTATACTATGGTGCAAAGAGGTGTAGGCACTAGAAACGAGTAGATGAGTGACAGTCTGGAAGGTAAGAGGGGAAAGTGCCAGGGAGGCCAATCCCGGGCTGGAGCATCCCAATAAGTACGCTCCATTGAGTGACATTGGTGAAACCAGTAAGGGACCAGCACTGCTGGAGCTGAGGGACTCTCCTAGCTGCCAGGGGAAGAACTCCTCCAGTGAGAGTGGGGAGGAAGCAAAAGGAAAGGATAGACAGATTCTGGTGGTAGGTGACTCAATTCTTAGAAGGACAGAGAAGGCAATCTGAGACAAAGACCTAAAGCACCGAAATGTATGCTGTCTACCGGGCGCTCAGTTTTGGCACATCACGGATCTGGTGGACAGATTACTGGGAGAGGCTGGGTAAGACCTGGCTGTCATGGTGATCGTTGGTACCAATGACAAAGTCAGAGACAGATGGAGTGTCCTAAAGAACAGTTTTAGGGACTTAGGAGCTAAATTGAGGAAAAGGACCTTCAAGGTAGTATTCTCAGGAATACTACCAGTACCACACCAGAAAGGCAGAGGGAGATTAGGAAAGTAAACAAGTGGCTGAGGAGCTGGTGTAGTAAGGAGGGGTTTGGGTTCCTGGAGAACTGGGTCGACTTCTCAGTCGGTCACCAGTTCTATAAGAGGGATGGACTGCATCTAAATGAGGAGGGTGCAGATGTGCTGGTAGTGAAGATGGCTGGAAAGTTAGAGGGGTTTTTGAGCTAGGCGACAGGGGGGAAGGGTCCAGAGATGGAGATAGTCAGCAATGAACATATTCCAGAGGGTAGTATTGAGGGTATCAGTGGTAGGTTGACTAAACCACATAAACCCAAGGTAAGTATAGTAACAAGTCCTATTTGCTATCTTGGAACACCCAATAAGAGGACATTATGCAACCGGTCTAAACTACGGGGCATGTTCACCAATGCCAGGAGCCTGGCGGACAAGATGGGTGAACTAGAGATACTGTTGAACGAGGAGGATTTCGATTTTGTGATTTCAGAGACCTGGTGGGTAGAGCTCCAAAGGGATGAAGCTAAGGGGAAAATAATACTGAGAGTATGCTATAGGCCCCCTAACCTGAGGGAGGGGGAGACGGACCTCCTATCACAATTTGGATTAGCAGCAAGGATGGGAAGTGTTATCATAATGAGGGATTTTAATTGTCCAGACATAGACTGGGCGGAGGGAACCACGCATTCGTCTAAGGCTCGCCTGTTCCTAAATGTCTTGCACGACAATTTCATGGGTCAGATGGTAGACGCACCAACAAGAAACAAAGGCGTTACTAGATCTACTGATTACTAACAATACAGACCTGATCACAAATGTGGCAATATGGGGCAATTTAGGAAATTGGGATAAAATCTTAGAAACAAAGAACACGGAGGAGAGATGGGTTTGCTTTAAGAGCATATTAATTAAGGGCATTAGCCAGTGCATCCCATTGGGAAATAAATTTAAATAGCGAACAAAAGCCCTGGATGGCTTAACTCCAATGTATAAATGCATATAAAAGCAAAGGAGAAGGCCTTCAAAGAATACAAGGCTGAGGGATCATCATCAGCATTCAGACTTTACAAAGAATGCGACAAGATATGTAATGGTGCAATTAGGGTGGGTAAGATAGAACACAAAAGACACATGGCGGAGGAGAGCAAAAAAAAATCCCAAGAAATTCTTTAAGTATATAAACAGTAAAAAAGGAGGACAGACCATATTGGCCCCATAAAGAATGTGGAAAGTTACAAGGTATGGGGAGATGGCAAAGGTATTGAACTTATTCTTCTTCTCAGCCTTCACAAGAGAATCGGGGGGCTTCAGTAACTAAAACTGCAGTGTTTGTCCTCATGACACATTACAGGAAGCACCCTCATGGCTAACAGAGGACAGAATTAAAAATAGACTTGGGAAACTTAACATTAATAAATCACCGGGACCAGATGGCTTGCATCCGAGGATACTTAGGGAACTCAGTCAAGTAATTGTGAGACCATTGTTCCTAATTTTTACTAACAGTCTACTGACTGGAATGGTACCAGGTGATTGGAAAAAAGCCAATGTAGCACCAATATTTAAAAAAGGTCCAAAATACATCCCTGAGAATTACAGACCAGTTAGCCTAACATCAATAGTATGCAAGCTCTTGGAGGGGATGATAAGGGACTATATACAAGATTTTAGTAACAAGAACTGTATCATTAGCAGTAATCAGCATGGATTCATGAAGAATCGTTCTTGCCCAACCAATCTATTAACCTTATTTGAGGAAGTGAGTTGCCATCTAGATAAAAGAAGGCCCATAGACGTGGTGTATCTGGATTTTGCAAAAGCATGTGACACAATTCCCCATAAGCGTTTACTGTACAAAATAAGGTCCGATGGCATGGACCATACGGTGAGTACATGGATTGAAAACTGGCTACAAGCGCGAGTTCAGAGGGTGGTGATAAATGGGGAGTACTCGGAATGGTCAGAGGTGGGTAGTGGAGTTCCCCCAGGGTTCTGTGCTGGGACCAATCCTATTTATTTTGTTCATAAACGACCCAGGGGGTGGGGTAAACAGTTCAATCTCTGTATTTGCGGACGATACTAAGCTAAGGAGGGCAATAACTTCTCAGCAGGATGTGGAAACCTTGCAAAAAGATCCGAACAAATTAATGGGGTGGGCAACTACATGGCAAATGAGGTTTAATGTAGAAAAATGTAAAATAATGCATTTGGGTGGCAAAAATATGAATGAAATCTATACACTGGGGGGGAGAACCTCTGGGGGAATCTAGGATGGAAAAGGACCTGGGGGTCCTAGTAGATGATAGGCTCAGCAATGGCATGCAATGCCAAGCTTCTGCTAACAAACAGAATATTGACATGCATTAAAAAGGGGATCAACTGCAGAAATAAAACGATAATTCTCCCGCTCTACAAGACTCTGGTCCAGCCACACCTAGAGTATGCTGCCCAGTTCTGGGCACCAGTTCTCAGGAAGGATGTACTGGAAATGGAGCGAGTACAGAGAAGGGCAACTAAGCTAACAAAGGGTCTGGAGGATATTAGTTATGAGGAAAGGTTGTGAGCACTGAACTTATTCTCTCTGGAGAAGAGATGCTTGAGAGGGGATATAATTTCAATTAATAAATACCGTACTGGTGACCCCACAATAGGGATAAAACTTTTTCGCAGAAGGGAGTTTAATAAGACACGTGGCCACTCATTAAAATTAGAAGAAAAGAGGTTTAACCTTTAACTACATAGAGGGTTCTTTACTGTAGGCAAGGATGTGGAATTCCCTTCCACAGGCGGTGGTCTGTAGGTTTAGGAGATATTCATTTTACCTACAAGTAAGCCTTATTATAGGCTTACCTGTAGGTAAAAAATGTAAAAAAGGGTATACAACCTTTTTAACTGCAGACAGGAAACAGGAGCTTTATTATACAGAGAAAAAAAACATAGAGTTTACCAAAGAGCAGCTACAAACTTATAAACACTGCCATCTACTGGCTAAAGAATATATCTGTAGTACAATTCTGTATTCCAACATAAGCAATTAGCACAAAAGTTAACACCTCTCTGTTCCAGCAGTCTGTTAACTTTTCCTAACTACCCCATGATTGCTCCAGCATACACCGAACAAAGGCTCCTGGGAATTCTGACTTTAAAAGAGAGTGGGCTGGCACATAAGAAAACCCCTATGGCTGGTCATTCTAGGTCACCTGGCCATAATTTAGAGGCCAGGAAGTGCATTGTTGGCGATTTGATTGCTAGTTTTCCATTTTCTTAAGAAAAATGTCAAATTAACTGCGCAACAAAAAGAAATATTAACCATCTAAGCTGCAGAGTCCTATGTATGACACAAACACACAAAAATCAAATGAGAAAAAAGTTGACTCGCGCTTAAAACAAAAAAAGAAGAGGGCTAACGTGTATAAGGCTGAAAAATCCCAGCCTGTTTGTGATGTTCTAAACATTCAAAATGTGTCAAAAATATGTATATCAGGTTGGGAGATGAGTCCCACCTCCCCTTACAAAATACGTGTAACCAATAGCAACTCAAATTGGTACATGAACCAAAGCAAAAAGACTTAAAAATTGCGAAATAAGTAGGCTGATTTAAGAAAAATATAAAAAATATATAAAAAAGAAGAAAGTCCATGTACAAAGACACCAAACGTGCTGTGATTAAACCAAGAAGTGTCCAATTGTATACAGTCCTAAATGTGTGGGTCCACCACCATGAATGAAGTGCCTGGCCGCTTACCGGAACCCCATGACCCCCCGTTACAGAGGGTCTAAATGGGCATTGAAATCCTGCTGCTTCCGACAACCTGGGGACCCGAAAGGAGACTGGATTGGAACCTCTGGAGTTGGTGGTGCTGTAAAAGCTGTGTCACAGGTGGATCTCCAGGGAAAAGGCAAAGCTCAACCCTCAGTGGAATATAAACGTCATATAGGGGAAACAGAAGAAGGCTCCCATAGTGTAAAATCACTTAAAAAGGCACTTGTCCTCTGATGAGAGGCAGTCTGTGACACCGGCCGGATGTACACAGGCCACCTGGTGCCCCTGGAAGACGCAATCTCTTGCGAAACGCAGCGTAGGGCTGAGCGGAGTCATCGCGTCACCTCCCTCTGTCGTTGGTACTCCAGTAGGACGGGCGGCCTGTGTACATCCGGCCGGTGTCACAGACTGCCTCTCATCAGAGGACTAGTGCCTTTTTTAATGTGAGTGTTTACTATTTTCTTTTAATAAACATAAGTGATTTTACACTATGGGAGCCTTCTTCTGTTTCCCCTATATGACGTTTATATTCCACTGAGGGTTGAGCTTTGCCTTTTCCCTGGAGATCCACCTGTGACACAGCTTTTACAGCACCACCAACTCCAGAGGTTCCAATCCAGTCTCCTTTCGGGTCCCCAGGTTGTCGGAAGCAGCAGGATTTCAATGCCCATTTAGACCCTCTGTAACGGGGGGTCATGGGGTTCCGGTAAGCGGCCAGGCACTTCATTCATGGTGGTGGACCCACACATTTAGGACTGTATACAATTGGATACTTTTTGGTTTAATCACAGCACGTTTGGTGTCTTTGTACATGGACTTTCTTCTTTTTTATATATTTTTTATATTTTTTCTTAAATCAGCCTACTTATTTCGCAATTTTTAAGTCTTTTTGCTTTGGTTCATGTACCAATTTGAGTTGCTATTGGTTACACATATTTTGTAAGGGGAGGTGGGACTCATCTCCCAACCTGATATACATATTTTTGACACATTTTGAATGTTTAGAACATCACAAACAGGCTGGGATTTTTCAGCCTTATACACGTTAGCCCTCTTCTTTTTTTGTTTTAAGCGCGAGTCAACTTTTTTTCTCATTGCCATTTTCTTAGTACAGCAAACAACCTGAGTTTGGGTTGTACTTATGGTCGACCAGAACTTGAAGATTATCTCTACAATAGACTAAAAGATATACATTTCCAACACACTCAGTAAGACCTAGGCACAACCCTAATGTACCTATATACAAATCCAGTCCTGCTTGTAAGAAATGCTTCACTGAAGAAATTAAACAAAAACTACTATCACAAAATAGATCAAAGGGCAATACAACATACATCTGCTTAGCAGAGGAGGCCCATCCAACACACTGGAACCTCAGTCCAAATGAAAGGATGAAATGAATAGTGCTCCTTGACCACAGAGCTCTAGTTAATAGACTACTACTACTACTACTACTTGATTCCTAAATTTCAATTTATTGTCTGTATCCACTATATCGGTCCCAATTTCAAAAATGATAAAATTAACCTAGACTCATCCAGTCATGCTATCTAAAGCAAAGGGCAGATATGTATAATGTTTAGCATATACTGGCCTCAAAGTCTCAAAAAGAATGGTGGTTCCATGTAGAAAGCATCCCTAATCTAGAAGTCCTTTTATATTAGTTAGTTGTAGTAGTTAGTGGAATCATCAGAAAAAATATGTTTTATTATCTGATCATTTGGAGTAGGCAACATTCCTACACAAACATTTTTTCTTGGAAAAGGTAATGAAATTGAATGGATTATAGACATTTTATGTACATTCCATTATTTTTATGTTGATAATGTTATAGATGCTGTTGGTGGCCTGTTGTTTGGTAAAACTGTATATATTGTATATGTTTTTTTGCTTTCTTTTACAGGTTTAACGAAGACATTAAATTTATGATTGGTCATAAACCAAACATTTTTTGGCAAATTACATGGAGAGTTGTCAGTCCACTTATTATGTTAGCTATTTTTATTTTCTATTTTGTGATCAAAGTTTCAGAAAAGCTGGTCTACATTGTTTGGGATCCAGACTATGTAAGTACAACAAAGAGTTACACTGACATATATATCAATATAGTTAGAGTGGTTATAAAGCCTAAATATTTTTTTGCCTTTATGCATGCCTTTGCTGTGACAAACGTGCATAGGGCTTTCTATTCAAGTGATTGGGCTACCCTATGCATAACGCGGAATTGAGTGAAAATTGCTCACACAATATTGCAATCGGGAATGCTACACTCGGTATAAATGAGGCCTTAGAATTGAGTGAATAATTACATTTTTCAGATTTGTCTGTTGCTCACTTCTGTGTAATTGCACTTTGAACTCTTTCAGTGCAGCACAGGGTATCGGTGTTAAAGAATATTCTCTGCCTTTTGATGTAATTGCCACCTAAAATGCAAAAATGCAGTGTTTTACTGCAGGAAATTGACAAATCGAAATATGCCATTGATATACTAGTTGCCCTGTGTGTCAGAGTGTAATACATTGTCACCAGGATAATAAGGGAGGGAATATGTCCTCAGTGGGGGGAAAAAAACTCAACAAATGATCTGTGTCCTCAGTGGGGGAAAAAAACTCAACAAAGGATCTAACTCTTTTCCACTGGAATGGACCTGCATCTTTATCAAACTAGCAAAGTAAGACCAGCCCTATTTCCACATTTGCAACTTCTGGTGCCGAACTGTAAATTCAGGTAGTTAAAATGTGATGTAGTAGTTGATGGAGCATCAATAATATGCAATCTTGTGTTAGGGCCCTGAAGTATCTACAATCTTTTAATCCACCGAAGAAAAATTATTAGAACGTGTCTGAGACAATATATATCTCAGCTGGTGTTGTTTCCCATGGAAATTATACAACAAAATCAAAATTTTAAGCTTAATGAAGTTGAGACAAAATTTGTCTTAGCCACCTTTGTTAGTCCACCATTCTCTCCCCGCCCTTCAACAGTATTTGGACACAGTGCTTTTTTGTTTTGCTAATGGAAATTGTATATAGAGATGGAAAGATGTCAAAGTAATAGAGTTAGAGCCCATTCACACAGGGGCAACACGACTTCCAGCGCGACTTTGGGAGGCAACTTGGACATGACTTGAGTATGAATCACAGCACGACTTGGGGCAACTTACAACACAACTTAAAGTCGCCTGCAGGACAGGGAACTTTACAAGTGGCCAATCAGAGCTTATCAGCTGTGTGTGAGAAGGAGGGGGCTGGCTGTTTAGTGGAGGAAATTACTTTCTGTTTCCTTTCTGCTTCCTGTAAAGTTGCCTCAGTATGAACAGTGATCAGACTTGGAGGCAACTTCCATTGAAATCAATGGGTACAAGTTGCCTTCAAGTCGGATTGAAGTAGTACAGGAACGTTTTCTGAAGTCGGAGCGACTGCAGTAGTGTGCATTAAGACGGATCCATTCACTTACATTGATTTTTTCATGTGGCGCGACTTGGGGCGACTTGAAGTCGGATCCAAAGTTGCCCCTGTGTGAATGGGCTCTTAGACTATTTGAAAGCAGTGTGTTGTACATTGAGGTTTTGGGACTAGTTGACATCTGTAAAATTAATGAATGTATATGGATAAAAAGCTGTATTTTAGACCCCATTCATAAGTGTGTGTCGAGTGAACATGCATTTTTCTGCCTTTTCTGCAACACGCATATGGTAGCCCATTCACTTGAATAAGCTGCCCTGTGCACGACAAAAACACTCTACTGTTGGCCATGTTTGAGCTCGTATTGCAATTTAATGGCACCACAAGAGTGATGCATTGTTTAACAAGATCTGGGAACAGGTGCACAAATGCGTGCTTCTGTGTGCGTTCCTGAAACTTGCAGATGTGAATACAGCCTAAGCAAATTGAGAAAAGCTGTAATAAAAGGAGAAACACATCCAATTGCAAAAAAGAAAACAACACAGCAGCAAATATAACTAAAAACAAAAGAAAATCTGAATGTGTAGTTTGACGTGAGACTAAGGCTGTCCATTTGTAAAATATACTATTTTGTTTGTAACAGTATTGATACTTTTTTACACAGTTGACATATATACTGTATATTAACTATGTTTTGTAGTACAAGATGATGATAAGAGCAGGCATAGGCATAGATGGTGATCTGCTTCCTTGCCTAAACTTTGTGATAGTCAGATTAAAAAACTTTGAGAATCACTCATATAAAGAGTATGAAAAATACTGAAGTCATTCAGAAAATTGAACTAAGTTTAGGCATATATCTTACTTTTCTATAATCTCACATGCTACCTGAAATTTACAGTTGGGTCCATAAATATTGGGACATCGACACAATTCTAATCTTTTTGGCTCTATACACCACCACAATTGATTTGAAATGAAACTAACAAGATGTGCTTTAACTGCAGACTTTCAGCTTTAATGTGAGGGTATTTACATCCAATTCAGGTGAACGGTGTAGGAATTACATCAGTTTGTATATGTGCCTCCCACTTTTTAAGGGACCAAAAGTAATGGGACAAATGGCTGCTCAGCTGTTCCATGGCTAGGTGTGTGTTATTCCCTCATTATCCCATTTACAAGGAGCAGATAAAAGGTCCAGAGTTCATTTCAAGAGTGCTATTTGCATTTGCAATCTGTTGCTGTCAACTCTCAATACGAGTTCCAAAGAGCTGTCACTATCAGTGAAGCAAGCCATCATTAGGCTGAAAAAAACAAAACAAACCCATCAGAGAGATAGCAAAAACATTCGGTGTGGCCAAATCAACCTTTGGAACATCCTTAAAAAGAAAGAACACACTGGTGAGCTCAGCAACACCAAAAGACCCGGAAGACCACGGAAAACAACTGTGGTGGATGACCGAAGAATTATTTACCTGGTGAAGAAAACGCCCTTCACAACAGTTGGCCAGATCAAGAACACTCTCCAGGAGGTAGGTGTATGTGTTTCAGTCAACAATCAAGAGAAGACTTCACCAGAGTGAATACAGAGGGTTCACCACAAGACGTAAACCATTGGTGAGCCTCAAAAACAGGAAGGCCAGATTAGAGTTTGCCAAACAACATCAAAAAAAGCCTTCACAGTTCTGGAATAACATCCTATGGACAGATGAGACCAAGATCAACTTGTACCAGTGAAGAGTGAAGAGTATGGAGAAGGAAAGGAACTGCTCATGATCCAAAGCATACCACCTCATCAGTGAAGAATGGTGGTGGTAGTGTCATGGCGTGGGCATGTATGGCTGCCAATGGAATTGGTTCTCTTGTATTTATTGATGATGTGACTGCTGACAAAAGCAGCAGGATGAATTCTGAAGTGTTTCGGGCAATATCAACTGCTCATATTCAGCAAAATGCTTCAGAACTCATTGGACGTTGCTTCACAGTGCAGATGGACAATGACCCGAAGCATACTGCGAAAGCAACCAAAGAGTTTTTTAAGGGAAAGAAGTGGAATGTTTTGCAATGGCCAAGTCAATCACCTGACCTGAATCCGATTGAGCATGCATTTCACTTGCTGAAGACAAAACTGAAGGGAAAATGCCCCAAGAACAAGTAGGAACTGAAGACAGTTGCAGTAGAGGCCTGGCAGAGCATCACCAGGGATGAAACCCAGCGTCTGGGGATGTCTATGCATTTCAGACTTCATACTGTAATTGACTGCAAAGGATTAGCAACCGAGTATTAGAAAGTGAAAGTTTGATGGATGATTGTTAATCTGTACCATTACTTTTGGTCCCTTAAAAAGTGGGAAGCATGTATACAAACTTTAGTAATTTCTACACCGTTCACCTGATTTGGATGTAAATACCCTCAAATTAAAGCTGAAAGTCTGCAGTTAAAGCACATCGTGTTTGTTTCATTTCAAATCCATTGTGGTGGTGTTAAAAAGATTAGAATTGTGTCGATGTCCCAATATTTATGGACCTGACTGTAGATCATGATATGTTCTAAATATGTGCCATCTTACTTTCTTCATCATGACCAATTTCAAAGCAACTGTCAGCCCTGTAACAACGGACAAAAAACTGACTTAAAAACGTTACTTAAAATGAATTGGATCCTCAGTTTAAAGGGTTAGTTCACCTTTACCAAAACACTGCCTGTGCAGGTAAGCGCACTTATAAATAAAAACAAACTGTGCAGCTTTGACTGAATTTGGGTAGGCCTCTTGCTATAGGTGTAGGCCCTTTACATGCTTCCCAAAGCCTGGCCGAAAAAACTGCCACACATGGCATCATCCCACCCTACCCTGTTGCTAAGATGTTGCTAAGACACTTCCATCCATTTATGCTGACCTCCACTATCATAGGAACAAGAATCAAACCCAGAGACAGAGATAATGCGGTACACTATCTTCTCCATCGCAGCATCCCTGAGCTCATAGCTATGGCCAAAGAGGAGAAAGAGTGCATGCAAGAGGGTTTGAAACTACTGGGAGTGCTTGAGCAATGTCCTAGCAAAAAGGCAGGATAGCATGATGTCATCTCTGGGAATTTTTCAACCAGGTAGGTACCTTAATGGCCTACACCTATAGCAAGGGCATTATATAACTTTGGTTAAAGTTGCACAGTTTGTTTTTATCTACAGGCCCCCTTTACCTGCATAGACAGTTTTTTGGTAAAGGTGAACTAACCCTTTAAATTCAATATATACATTCTAGGTGCATCAAAACAATTAAAACAAAAGACTTTAAGTTTTACAGTTCATTTTCTTTCTAAAGAGTAGGGATGAGCTTCGAGTTCGACTCAAACTCATGTTCGACTCGAACATCGGGTGTTCGCAAGTTCGCCAAACAGCGAACAATTTGGGGTGTTCGCGGCAAATTCGAATGCCGCGGAACACCCTTTAAAAGTCTGTGGGAGAAATCAAAAGTGCTAATTTTAAAGGCTTATATTCAGGTATTGTCATAAAAAGTGTTTGGGGACCTGGGTCCTGCCCTAGGGGACATGGATCAATGCAAAAAAAAGTTTTAAAAAGGCCCTTTTTTCGGGAGCAGTGATTTTATTAATGCTTAAAGTGAAACAATAAAAGTGTAATATCCCTTTAAATTTCGTACCTGGGGAGTGTCTATAGTATGCCTGTAAAGGGGCGCATGTTTCCCGTGTTTAGAACAGTCTGACAGCAAAATGACATTTCAAAGGAAAAAAAGTCATTTAAAACTACTCGCGGCTATTAATGAATTGCCGATCTGACAATACACATAAAAGTTCATTGATAAAAACAGCACGGGAATTCCCCACAGGGGAACCCTGAACCAAAATTTTTTAAAAAATGACCTGGGGGGTCCCCCTAAATTCCCTACCAGGCCCTTCAGGTCTGGTATTGATATTAAGGGGAACCCCGGCCAAAATTAAAAAAAAAAATGGCGTGGGGTCCCCCTCAAAATCTATACCAGACCCTTCAGATCTGGTATGAATTTTAAGGGGAACCCCGCGCCAAAATTTAAAAAAAACGGCGTGGGGTCCCCCCAAAAATCCATACCAGACCCTTATCTGAGCACGCAACCTGGCAGGCCGCGGGAAAAGAGGGGGGGACAAGAGAGCACCCCCCTTCTGAACCGTACCAGGCCACATGCCCTCAAAATTGGGAGGGTGCTTTGGGGTAGCCCCCAAAACACCTTGTCCCCATGTTGATGAGGACAAGGGCCTCATCCCCACAACCCTGGCTGGTGGTTGTGGGGGTCTGCAGGCGGGGGGCTTATCGGAATCTGAAAGCCCCCTTTAACAAGGGGACCCCCAGATCCCGGCCCTCCCCCCTGTGTGAAATAGTAAGGGGGTACTTGTACCTCTACCATTTCACTAAAAAAGTGTCAAAAATGTTAAAAATGACAAGAGACAGTTTTTGACAATTCCTTTATTTAAATGCTTCTTCTTTCTTCTATCTTCTATCCTCCTTTGGTTTCTTCCTCCATCTTCTTCTTCTGGTTCTTCTGGTTCTTCCTCCGGTGTTCTCGTTCGGCATCTTCCTCCGCGGCGTCGGCGTCTTCTTCTCCTCTGGCCGCTCCGCATCCATGATGGCATGGAGGGAGGCTCCCGCTCTTCTCTTCATCTTCTTCTCTTCATCTTTTCTTCATCTTCTTGTCTTCATCTTCTTTTCGGGCTGCTCCGCATCCATAATGGCATGGAAGGAGGCTCCCACTGTGTGACGCTTCTCCTCTTCTGATGGTTCTTAAATAACGGGGGGCCACACGGTGACCCCGCCCCCCTCTGACGCACGGTGACTTGACGGGACTTCCCTGTGGCGTCACGGGGAATGCCACAGGGAAGTCCCGTCAAGTCCCCGTGCGTCAAGAACCAGAAGAACCAGAAGAAGAAGAAGATGGAGGAAGAAACCGAAGGAAGATAGAAGAAAGAAGAAAGAAGAAGCATTTAAATAAAGGAATTGTCAAAAACTGTCTCTTGTCATTTTTAACATTTTTGACACTTTTTTAGTGAAATGGTAGGTGTACCCCCTTACCATTTCACACAGGGGGGAGGGCCGGGATCTGGGGGTCCCCTTGTAAAAGGGGGCTTCCAGATTCCGATAAGCCCTCTGTCCGCAGACCTCCATAACCACTGGCCAGGGTTGTGGGGATGAGGCCCTTGTCCTCATCAACATGGGGACAAGGTGTTTTGGGGGGCTACCCCAAAGCACCCTCCCAATGTTGAGGGCATGTGGCCTGGTACGGTTCAGGAGGAGGGGCCGTTCTCTCATCCCCCCTCTTTTCCTGCAGCCTGCCAGGTTGTGTGCTCGGATAAGGGTCTGGTATGGATTTTTAGGGGGACCCCACGCCATTTTTTTTTAAAATTTTGGCACGGGGTTCCCCTTAAAATCCATACCAGACCTGAAGGGTCTGGAATGGATTTTGAGGCTGACTCCACGCCATTTTTTTTAAAAAAATTTGGCCGGGGTTCCCCTTAATATCCATACCAGACCTGAAGGGCCTGGTATGGAATTTAAGGGGACCCCCCACGTCATTTTTTTTTTAAATTTTGGTTCGGGGTTCCCCTGTGGGGAATTCCCATGCCATTTTTATGTGTATTGTCGGATCGGCAATTCATTAATAGCCGCGAGTAGTTTTAAATGACTTTTTTTCCTTTGAAATGTCATTTTGCTGTCAGACTGTTCTAAACACGGGAAACATGTGCCCCTTTACAGGCATACTATAGACACCCCCCAGGTACGAAATTTAAAAGGATATTACACTTTTATTGTTTCACTTTAAGCATTATTAAAATCACTGCTCCCGAAAAAACGGCCGTTTTTAAAACTTTTTTTTGGATTGATCCATGTCCCCTGGGGCAGGACCCAGGTCCCCAAACACTTATTATGACAATAACGTACATATAAGCCTTTAAAATGAGCACTTTTGAGTATTCATGTTCGTGTCCCATAGACTTTAACGGTGTTCGCGTGTTCGAACAAATTTTTTGCCTGTTCGCAAGTTCTGGTGGGAACCGAACAAGGGGGTGTTCGGCTCATCCCTACTAAAGAGTACAATAGCCTGTTTCCTGGCAGTAGCTGCAGAGTTGGACACTTGCTCTCTGTATGGAAGCAGTGATATGTTTGCAGACGTCCGACACATTCCCTGCTGGGTCAGGAGCTTTGCTGATTGCAGAGCTATAGGTCTGACATAATAGGGGGCATATTGGACCTCTGCAATAAGACCACAGAGAGCAAGGGTCCACTCTGCAGATACTGACAATGGACAGACTGTCAGGTCCCACACTTACCAGACAGATGAGTCCACTTGGGCAGAGGGTAGGCTCCCTTACGTATCCGATTCGGGGCCCCTGGTAGAGTAGACAGGAGGCCCGCGAGTGCGGAATGGTATGAGGGCCTGAAGTTAGCGTTCTTGAGCACAGTGGTCTGGCAAGCAACCGGTAGAGCTTCAGGCTTGATAGAGCAGATGCTGAGCAAGAGTTAATCAGGCTTGGTCACACACAGGCAGAGGTCGGCAACGGGCTGGCGGCAACGGTACAAGGGAGAAGGCAGAAACGAGGTCAAACGAGCTGGGGTCGGGTTCAGGCAGCAGTCAAGGAAGGTCCAAAGGCAAGCCGGGTCACAACGGGTAGACACTACAGAGATACAGGAACACAGGGTGATCACGGAACAAGACACGGAGCTGTTTGATCAGGCAGCACTGAGTCAGTGTAGAGGCAGGCTTCAAATAGGCTGATTGGCGCCAAAACGCCGCGCTCGTGCACGCGCCGATTCGCCAAAGCGCGCCGCGCCCCCGCACGCGCCCGAGCGCGCCCCCAACACCAGCGTGCACGCCCAAACTACCGGGCATGTTAAAGGCAGCGCCCATAGGCGGGCGCGCGCTAGCGCAAACGCGCGTACGCACGAACGCCCGGACGCCACCCCGCACGCCACGGCCGGTCAGCCCAGACACGCCGGCGCCCCCAGGGACACGCGCCCCAGCACGCACAGGGACACGAGCACCAACGCGCCCTGGCGCGCACCGGCGCCCAACCAGGTAACCTCTCTGACACAGACTATTCTACTCAGTCTGTGGCTGTTTTAAAAAGAAATGGAACTTTAAGATAATACCTTTTATTTTGATGCACCTGGAATGCATTTGGCACATTCAAAGTGAGGGTTCATTTAGATTTGCAGTTCTTATTTTTCTGTAGCATTTTCCCCTTTTAACCATGTAGGATTAAGAAGTGAATATATGTATGTACATAAATATGTGCTGAAAATTTCTTATGTGTATCACTTACAGAGTGAATTTCCTAAGTCAAAAGAAGTACTTCATCCAGACTGGGTTTATGCCATTGTTGTTGTTCTTGCTGGAGTTCCAAGTGCAGTAATACCTGGTTATGCAATTTACAAGTTTATTCGAAACTGTTTAAAAAAGGATGATGACCAAAGAGAAATTATAAATGCTACATCTCTTGCATCTATCAATGGTGATACTAAAAAACTATAAAGTTTACATGCAAAATACATTGTAAAAGACTTTCCGTTTTGAATCATACTTGTATGCTTCTGTAATTGAAAAATGTGAAAGAAAGTGAAGAACTGATATCAACAAAACATCTCAAAGAAGAGTTTCAGTGAACACTGTAGATAACAGAATGATGACCCTGTGTTCATGTGCTGAATAAACACCATCATGTTTATTTTACAAATGTTAAAAACACTGTTTTGTATTCAGATTATGCAGATTGCTCTGATATTCTACATTTTGAGACCCTAATTAATTGTAAAGTATACTACTCTAAGTAGAATACATAGAAATGTGCATTGTTTGATTATTATACAAATATAAATCAACCAAACTCTTTTAGTGGAGTACTTAATGTAGTACCAAGAAAAGTATGCAGGATGCCAATGCTGACCTCTCTCCTGAAAAAGATAGTTGCCTGGGGGCTACACTAAACCACTCAATTCAAATATTTGATTCAATGACCCTGATAAAGTATACAGGGCAAGAGTTCTGACCTCCCTGGATACATGCTTGTTTTGGACCAGTCACTAAAATGCAAGCTACAAGTACAATAAATGATTCATAAGTCATACTTATGACAGGTTTTTTTTTTTTTTTTTTTTTTAAGAGAACTGTAATAGAGATTTTCCAATGCTGGTTTGCTCAACTTTGCATACTAAGGTTCGCCAAGAAGGGAGGCTTCATTAATGGAAGAGAGAGAGTTGCCTTTTATCTCATTAGGCATATCATGGAAGATTGTGATTTTTTATAAACAACTCAGAGTGCATTCCAGGTTGAATACATGTGCTTAGACCAGTCTGGTTTTATTTCATGGACATAACCTTGCCAGGGCATAGACTTTTTATTACTTCTATGTGGCACCTATTTAGTTGTAAACAACCACCTCTTACAACCACCTCACCCATGAGGGGGAAACAATGGTAAATGGATCTGGTTGGATATGACCCCAAGTTGCTTGATTTTCCTTCTCAGAACTTGATAGTCTCTATGTTCTCTCTCATTGGGCACGGTCAAAACCAAAAGGTGTAGTTCCAATTTTGAAAAATAATAATCAAGCCAGACTCCATGTCTGAGCCTGAATTACTGAAAAATGTGTGTGGTTGTGGTTCAGGTTTCTGAAAAATTCACAGCCTTCCAGAGTTCAGAATATTAGAACTGAAAGTCTCATTAAAGTCAATGGGAACCTGAACCAGACTCCACAAAACTATATTAAAGTGTATGTAAACCCTAACAATGAACTTCTCTTATTTGCTCCCTTTTGGTCTGTTATACCATTAAATGTGTTTTGTTTTATCTGTTTGATTAGTGCAATAAAAACATTATTGATCCCATCAGAATTCTTGTGAACTGACACCTTCATGTGCTCATTACCTATGCTTCATTGTTTCCAGTTAGCATTGTTCCTAACTCTTTCTGTTGACTACTAAACACCCCTCTCATGTTATAGCAAACAAAAGTCGAGGGGGGGGGGGTTTGTATTTGTAAACCCCTCTATCCTAAGTGTTGTCACCGTAATGCCGGCCATACACTATATGAAAAATTAGCCGAAATTCAGTCATTTAGACTCGTTGGTTTTTTGGCCAGGTAATGGGTACAAATCGGTAATCGTTTGGGGCGTTTCTGAGCTGAAATAATGAAGGACAAGGTTGGAAATTTTCTGCCGATCTAACCATAAATTGAAAGGTTAATGTGTTTCCCATCCAAACTGTTTGCATTAGGTATATGTGAAAAAAAGAACATAAAACCGATTAATTTATGTCCATTGAACGATTTATCGGTCATTACATGATAGCACTATCGTTTGCTCTCACGGCCAAATGTTTGTTTTTCGAAAGTGAGTTTGAAGGATTTTTCGTATAGTGTATGGCCAGCATAAGACACAATGGAGAATTACTGTACATAAACTAAACTAAAAACATGGGCACACAGAATCTGGTGCAGCTGTGCATAGTGACCAACCAGCTTCTAACTTCAGCTTATTCAATTAAGTTTTACAAATAAAACCTAGAAGCATGGTTTCTCTGCAGAGCTACACCAGATTCTGTGTGCTCCAGTTTTAGTAAATAACCTCCACAGTATGTTACTGACAGGAGTACCAGGTGTAAATAAAAAATAAAGCCTAAAAAAAAAAAAAAAAAAAAAAAAAAGAAAACTAATACACCCCCACATCTAAGGACTGATAATCTACAATATATAACATTTTTATTCTTGGGTTTACATATGCTTTATAGAAACAAAAAAGTATACAAAGATGTCCAGAATGTTTTGGCAATAGACATGTGCACTGACAAAAAATTTGTTAATTTTTGTTTCATTGTTTTTCTTTGCTTTTTTCAGAAATTCATAAATTCGGAAAAACGAAAATTCGGATTTTACAATTCCGAATTTTCGGAAATTCAAAAATTCGAAAATCAAAAAATTCTAAAATTTGAAAAAAAGAAAGAAAATCAGTAAACTTCGAAATAATAACTAACTATTAAATTATAGGTATTGGAAATTCCTTTCAAATTTGGCTGTTCGGCATTCGTTTTTTCAGATAGTTCGTAACTTTGGATAAGAGAGGGGTAGAGAAGGAAGCGCCACCTGAGTGTAGTATTAACAAATGATGTTTAACCACTTGCCGACCGCCTAACGCAGATATACTGCGGCAGAATGGCACGGGCAGGCAGAATCACGTATCCGTACGTGATCTGCCTCCCGCGGGCAGAGGGTCCGATCGGACCCCCCCCCCGGTGCCAGCGGCGGTCGGCTTGTGGCTGGAAGCGATGAGAGGTGAGGGGGAGACCATCCGATCGTGGCCCCCCCCTCGCGATCGCTCCCAGCCAATGGGAATCCTCCTCTGCCTGTGTGTAGTTTCACACAGGCAGAGGATGTGATGTCATCTCTCCTCGGCTTGGCAGTTTCCGTTCCAGCGCCGAGGAGAGAAGACATGTAAGTGCACAACACACACACAGTAGAACATGCCAGGCATACTTTACACCCCCGATCCCCCCCCGATCCCCCCCGATCGCCCCCCGATCCCCCCCCAATCACCCCCCCTGTCACAAACTGACACCAAGCAGTATTTTTTTTTTCTGATTACTGCATGGTGTCAGTTTGTGACAGTTAGAAGTGTTAGGGCAGTGAGTATTACCCCCCTGTAGGTCTAGGGTACCCCCCCTAACCCCCCCTAATAAAGTTTTAACCCCTTGATCACCCCCCGTCACCAGTGTCACTAAGCGATCATTTTTCTGATCGCTGTATTAGTGTCGCTGGTGACGCTAGTTAGGGACGTAAATATTTAGGTTCGCCGTCAGCGTTTTATAGCGTCAGGGACCCCCATATACTATCTAATAAATGTTTTAACCCCTTGATTGCCCCCTAGTTAACCCTTTCACCCCTGATCACCGTATAACTGTTACAGGTGACGCTGGTTAGTTCGTTAATTTTTTATAGTGTCAGGGCACCCGCCGTTTATTACCGAATAAAGGTTTAGCCCCCTGATCGCCCGGCGGTGATATGCGTCACCCCAGGGAGCGTCAGATTAGCGCCAGTACCGCTAACACCCACGCACGCAGCATATGCCTCCCTTAGTGGTATAGTATCTGAACGGATCAATATCTGATCCGATCAGATCTATACTAGCGTCCCCAGCAGTTTAGGGTTCCCAAGAACGCAGTGTTAGCGGGATCAGCCCAGATACCCGCTAGCACCTGTGTTTTTCCCCTCCGCCCGGCCCAGCCCAGCCCAGCCCAGCCCACCCAAGTGCAGTATCGATCGATCACTGTCACTTACAAAACACTAAACGCATAACTGCAGCGTTCGCAGAGTCAAGCCTGATCCCTGCGATCGCTAACAGTTTTTTTGGTAACGTTTTGGTGAACTGGCAAGCACCAGCCCCAGGCAGCGTCAGATTAGCGCCAGTACCGCTAACACCCACGCACGCACCGTACACCTCCCTTAGTGGTATAGTATCTGAACGGATCAATATCTGATCTGATCAGATCTATACTAGCGTCCCCAGCAGTTTAGGGTTCCCAAACACGCAGTGTTAGCAGGATCAGCCCAGATACCTGCTAGCACCCGCGTTTTGCCCCTCCGCCCGGCCCAGCCAAGCCCACCCAAGTGCAGTATCAATCGATCACTGTCACTTACAGAACACTAAACGCATAACTGCAGCGTTCGCAGAGTCAGGCCTGATCCCTGCGATCGCTAACAGTTTTTTTGGTAGCGTTTTGGTGAACTGGCAAGCACCAGCGGCCTAGTACACCCCGGTCATAGTCAAACCAGCACTGCAGTAACACTTGGTGACGTGGCGAGTCCCATAAGTGCAGTTCAAGCTGGTGAGGTGGCAAGCACAAGTAGTGTCCCGCTGCCACCAGAAAGACAAAACACAGGCCCGTCGTGCCCATAATGCCCTTCCTGCTGCATTCGCCAATCCTAATTGGGAACCCACCACTTCTGCAGCGCCCGTACTTCCCCCATTTACATCCCCAACCAAATGCAGTCGGCTGCATGAGAGGCATTTTCTTTATGTCCTCCCGAGTACCCCTACCCAACGAACCCCCCCAAAAAAGATGTCGTGTCTGCAGCAAGCGCGGATATAGGCGTGACACCCGCTATTATTGTCCCTCCTGTCCTGACAATCCTGGTCTTTGCATTGGTGAATGTTTTGAACGCTACCATTAGTATTAGCGTAGGGTACAGCATTGCACAGACTAGGACACACTTTCACAGGGTCTCCCAAGATGCCATCGCATTTTGAGAGACCCGAACCTGGAACGGGTTACAGTTATAAAAGTTACAGTTACAAAAAAAAGTGTAAAAAAATTAAAAAAACACAAACAATAATATAAAATAAAAAAAAATAGTTGTCGTTTTATTGTTCTCTCTCTCTCTCTATTCTCTCTATTGTTCTGCTCTTTTTTACTGTATTCTATTCTGCAATGTTTTATTGTTATTATGTTTTATCATGTTTGTTTTTCAGGTATGCAATTTTTTATACTTTACGTTTACTGTGCTTTATTGTTAACCATTTTTTTGTCTTCAGGTACGCCATTCACGACTTTGAATGGTTATACCAGAATGATGCCTGCAGGTTTAGGTATCATCTTGGTATCATTCTTTTCAGCCAGCGGTCGGCTTTCATGTAAAAGCAATCCTTGCGGCTAATTAGCCTCTAGACTGCTTTTACAAGCAGTGGGAGGGAACCCCCCCCAACGTCTTCCGTGTTTTTCTCTGGCTCTCCTGTCTCAACAGCCGGTGATTCAGCCAGCTGACCATAGAGCTGATCAGAGACCAGAGTGGCTCCAAACATCTCTATGGCCTAAGAAACCGGAAGCTATGAGCATTTTATGACTTAGATTTCGCCGGATGTAAACAGCGCCATTGGGAAATTGGGAAAGCATTTTATCACACCGATCTTGGTTTGGTCAGATGCTTTGAGGGCAGAGGAGAAATCTAGGGTCTAATAGACCCCAATTTTTTCAAAAAAGAGTACCTGTCACTACCTATTGCTATGATAGGGGATATTTACATTCCCTGAGATAACAATAAAAATGATTTAAAAAAAAAATGAAAGGAACAGTTTAAAAATAAGATAAAAAAAAAAAATATTAATAAAGAAAAAAAAAAAAAAAAAAAAAAAAAGCACCCCTGTCCCCCCTGCTCTCGCGCTAAGGCGAATGCAAGCGTCGGTCTGGCGTCAAATGTAAAAAGCAATTGCACCATGCATGTGAGGTATCACCGCGAAGGTCAGATCGAGGGCAGTAATTTTAGCAGTAGACCTCCTCTGTAAATCTAAAGTGGTAACCTGTAAAGGCTTTTAAAGGCTTTTAAAAATGTATTTAGTTTGTCGCCACTGCACGTTTGTGCGCAATTTTAAAGCATGTCATGTTTGGTATCCATGTACTCGGCCTAAGATCATCTTTTTTATTTCATCAAACATTTGGGCAATATAATGTGTTTTAGTGCATTAAAATTTAAAAAAGTGTGTTTTTTCCCCAAAAAATGCGTTTGAAAAATCGCTGCGCAAATACTGTGTAAAAAAAAAAATGAAACACCCACCATTTTAATATGTAGGGCATTTGCTTTAAAGAAAATTTATAATGTTTGGGGGTTCAAAGTAATTTTCTTGCAAAAAAAAATTATTTTTTTATGTAATCAAAAAGTGTCAGAAAGGGCGTTATCTTCAAGTGGTTAGAAGAGTGGGTGATGTGTGACATAAGCTTCTAGATGTTGTGCATAAAATGCCAGGACAGTTCAAACCCCCCCCCCAAATGACCCCATTTTGGAAAGTAGACACCCCAAGCTATTTGCTGAGAGGCATGTCGAGTCCATGGAATATTTTATATTGTGACACAAGTTGCGGGAAAGAGACTATTTTTTTTAATTTATTTTTTTTTGCGCAAAGTTGTCACTAAATGATATATTGCTCAAACATGCCATGGGAATATGTGAAATTACACCCCAAAATACATTCTGCTGCTTCTCCTGAGTACGGGGATACCACATGTGTGAGACTTTTTGGGAGCCTAGCCGCGTACGGGACCCCGAAAACCAAGCACCGCCTTCAGGCTTTCTAAGGCCGTAAATTTTTGATTTCACTCTTCACTGCCTATCACAGTTTCGGAGGCCATGGAATGCCCAGGTGGCAAAAAAAACCCCCAAATGACCCCATTTTGGAAAGTAGACACCCCAAGCTATTTGCTGAGAGGTATAGTGAGTATTTTGCAGACCTTACTTTTTGTCACAAAGTTTTAAAAATTGAAAAAAGAAAAAAAAATTTTTTTCTCGTCTTTCTTTATTTTTAAAAACAAATGAGAGCTGCAAAATACTCACCATGCCTCTCATCAAATAGCTTGGGGTGTCTACTTTTCAAAATGGGGTCATTTGGGGGGGGTTGGGCCACCTGGGCATTCCATGGCCTCCAAAACTGTGATAGGCAGTGAAGAGTGAAATCAAAAATTTTCACCCTTAGAAATCCTGAAGGCGGTGATTGGTTTTCGGGGCCCCGTACGCGGCTAGGCTCCCAAAAAGTCCCACACATGTGGTATCCCCGTACTCATGAGAAGTAGCTAAATGTATTTTGGGGTGCAATTCCACATATGCCCATGGCCTGTGTGAGCAATATATCATTTAGTGACAACTTTGTGCAAAAAAAAAAAAAAGTGTCACTTTCCCGCAACTTGTGTCAAAATATAAAACATTCCATGGACTCAACATGCCTCAAAGCAAATAGCTTGGGGTGTCTACTTTCCAAAATGGGGTCATTTGGGGGGTTTTATGCCATCTGGGCATTTTATGGCCTTCAAAACTGTGATAGGTAGTGAGGAGTAAAATCAAAAATGTACGCCCTTAGAAATCCTGAAGGCAGTGATTGGTTTTCAGGGCCCCGTACGCGGCTAGGCTCCCAAAAAGTCCCACACATGAGGTATCCCCATACTCAGGAGAAGCAGCTAAATGTATTTTGGGGTGCAATTCCACATATGCCCATGGCCTGTGTGAGCAATCTATCATTTAGTGACAACTTTTTGTAATTTTTTTTTGTCATTATTCAATCATTCGGGACAAAAAAAATGAATATTCAATGGGTTCAACATGCCTCTCAGCAATTTCCTTGGGGTGTCTACTTTCCAAAATGTAGTCATTTGTGGGGGTTTTGTACTGCCCTGCCATTTTAGCACCTCAAGAAATGACATAGGCAGTCATATATTAAAGGCTGTGTGAATTCCAGAAAATGTACCCTAGTTTGTAGGCGCTATAACTTTTGCGCAAACCAATAAATATACACTTATTGACATTTTTTTTACCAAAGACATGTGGCCGAATACATTTTGGCCTAAATGTATGACTAAAATTGAGTTTATTGGATTTTTTTTAGAACAAAAAGTAGAAAATATCATTTTTTTTCAAAATTTTCGGTCTTTTTCCGTGTATAGCGCAAAAAATAAAAACGGCAGAGCTGATCAAATAACATCAAAAGAAAGCTCTATTTGTGAGAAGAAAAGGACGCAAATTTCGTTTGGGTACAGCATTGCATGACCGCGCAATTAGCAGTTAAAGCGACGCAGTGCCAAATTGTAAAAAGTGCTCTGGTCAGGAAGGGGGTAAAAACCTTCCGGGGCTAAAGTGGTTAATGACACCAGGTAAAAACACACTTACAGGATAAAAACATATAAAAGGCTCATCTGTATAGGTATGTGGTCCTCGGTGTTCCCTCTGATCCTGTGGTGGTGACGCTTTTTATCCTGTAAGTGTGTTTTTACCTGGTGTCATTAAACATCATTTGTTAATACTACACTCAGGTGGCGCTTCCTTCTCTACCCCTCTCTCATCCATCACAGAGCCAGCTCTCTGAGGACAGCAGCCGCCTAGCCTACCAGCCTACTTTAACCATTACATTACCGGTTACCACTTAACCCTTGAACTTCCAGTCTGTCCCCTATGGACTAAGTTGCTCAGCCCTTTATATCACCTGTTATATATGGACTTGTGTGTTTGCGCTTACAGTTACCAATACTCTGTTCTGTCGTAACTTTGGATAAATTCATACTTTTTACGTTCACTAACAGCCAAATTTGATAGGAAATTCCAAAACCTATAATTTAATATTTATTATTAGTTATTATTTTAGATTTTCGAATTTTCAGATTTTCATTCTTTTGAATTTTTCAGATTTTTATTCTTAGATTTTCAAATTTTCAAATTTTAGAATTTTTAAATTTATGAAATTTTCTAATATTTAAATTTCCGAAATTTCGAGTTTCAGAATATTCGAAATTTCGAATTTCCCAAATTCCGAATTTACGAATTTCGATTTTCCAAAATTTCAAATCTCCGAATTTTCGAATTTTTAAATTTCCGAAATTTGAAATTTGGTAATTAGAAATTCGGAAATTTTGTAAATATAAAAATTCGGAAATTTCAGAATTAACGAATGTGTGAAAATTCAGAAATTCGAAATTCGGAAATTTCGTAAATTGAAAAATTCGGAAATTTCGGAATTAACGAATTTGTCAAAATTTGTTAAAAAACTAATTCGGAACTAAACAAATTGCACATGTCTATTTGGCAAGCTCCTGGCTTACATGCCCAAAGAGATAATGAGGCCAAAAATTGACATTTTAAGGCAGCTTAGGAAAATTGGAAAAAACAGCAGCAGCTTTTAGCTTAAGTCTGATAATGTGTTAACCTTTCTGGAAAGGTAGGCATAAATGTACAAATAGCACGACCCACTTATTGCAAAAACTGTAAGACATGCAAAAAAAGGCTTTTTAAGAAGTTGCAACACCCTATTTTATTATTCAGTTAATTCTGGTAATAGGCCAGAATTTACTGGTGAAAGTAGCATACACAACTGTGTCTATAGGAAAGTTTTCTCAACATGAATAAAGCTAAATCCTTCAACTTAATACCAATTTGTGAATGGTGAAACTGTTCTATAGTATAGCTTGTGATTTTTTTTCACAGTACCACAACGTACTGTCCTAAAATATTTAATAAAATGTCAAAACAGATTCCACAAAGCCACAACTCTACATTCCAGAGGCAGTTTTTTTCCTGAAAAAAATATTAGAGTGCCATATGTCACAGACAAAAGCCACAATGAAAGAGTGTACTATTTCTGAGACAAAAGACAGAAATATTACAGACTCCATGAACGCTATGTCAGCCTTTTTACTAGGCCACAATTTCAGAGGCAGAGACTAGGCAGGCTTTTATGATGATATAAGAACTAGACTGTAATATTGCTGGCACAAAATGATAAATACTTTATAGACTCCATGCACACTATATCATCCTTTTTATTAGACAGCAATTTCAGAGACAGAGACCAGGTGGGTTTTATTGGGGAAAAAGAATCTGTATTATTTCCGAGACAACGGCCTGATATTGTACAGACTCTATGCACACTACATCATCCTCCATGTATGCTAGGCCACAATTTCAGAAGCAGAGACAGGACAAGTGTTATAAAATAAAAACTAGAGTGTATTAAACCTGGGACAAAAGAAATACATTTTGTATAAACCCCATGTCAGCAATCCTACAAGTCATATTAAAAGAATGTGACCCCTCTCCACAGGGTCCACCTCTCAAGGCAGCTTCCTGTAGTGTCTACAGGTGGTCCCCGCACTAAGGAATCTGGAACACCTACAGTCTCTAGAACACATCAGTGGTACAGGCAAGGGCTATGCAGCCTGTGAATTCCCAGCACCCTTACTCAGGAATGAGCACAGCATCAACTGGCCCCAACAACAAATTCCTTACTGGCAATAAGCAACTTCAGCTTCTGAGCTCTCTTCTGGGCTCCAGGTAGCCATCTCACAGTTGAAGCTTCTGCCACCATCTTGTCTCTGCACACATGCACACCTTCCTGCCCTGTCTCAAGGCTCATTTGTCACACTTTGACACAATTGCAGCAACAAGTCTCTTACCAAAAAAGTGTACTGAACAACTGGAACAAAAAGCAGTTCCCTGTAGCACATAGTCTTCTCCGCAGCAGCATGTTCTCTGGCAGCACTTCTTCTAGCACAGCAGCAGTATCATTACGTCACTTAGAGGTATTGCTTATGGGTCTATTGCTCTCAATGCGGGCCGACCCACAATACATGGCCCTGGGGAGTCCCGGTAAACTCGCACAAGCCACGTGGAAGCAGTACTCCACTTCACAAGGTACACTTGCTCTGTTGCCATGGGTTCTGGTGGAACAAGAGGGTGCACTTGGCCCTCTCTTCCCTGGGAACCCCAGCCTGCCATGTGCATCACCAGAGATCCTCTCTGGGCCAACCACTCTCTACATCAGCAGTGAGATTATCTCCCAGCTCAATCAGACACCTCTTTTTATTGCTAGGAGTGGGTCCTGCCTCTTAGTTGTGCTGGTAGCCAGAGTTCTATCCAGCCTCTTCTCCCCTGCAGCTGCCTCTCAAACAGGGAAACAACACAGCTCTGCACAGTTTGGCCAAGGTGTTTGCGCTTGCTGGACAAAATTTAAAGGGACCCAGCTGGCAATACATAATCAGATTTAGTAAGTCACAATTTCACAGGGAAATAGCAAGCAGGTTTTAATCAAAATTAGAGTGTACCTTTTTCACAGAAATATTGTACAGGCTCCATGCACAGTTTTTAAGCACTTTTCCAAGTGTGATTTGTCAAAAGGTTTTAATCAAGAAATCAAGTTCAGTAGAAAAAAAGCCAAGAAATATTGTTTTGATTACATGAACACTTTATAAACACTTTAACTAGGGAGTGACCAGCCAGGTTTATAATGAAGAGAGCAAAAATAGAGTGTGTTAGTTCACAGATAACAGCCAGATATAGTGTGGTGATTCCATGTACAGTGTATAAGTACTTTTACTTAACCACAGTTTCAAAGGGAGATACCTGCAGGTTTATAATCAAGAACTGAACATTATACTATATTTTTTCACAGACAAAAGCCAGAAATAGTGTACTGATTCTATGCACAGTATGTAAGCAACTTATTTTGGCTGCAGTTTCAAAAGAAGACACCAAGCAGCTTTTATTAAAAAACAAAAAACTAAATTATATTTTATGAATCAAAAAAGCTAGAGAGGCTCCAACACAGGGTGGATCTGTGGGAACCTAAGATAGTGCAGTGTCATGTCCTAAAAATGGTAATTTTAATAAAGCACATGGAAAAATGGACTTTAGAGGCACCAATTATAGAAAAAATAAAATACTTTTATTATATATATAGCATAGACGACATTTAAAATACTTTCAATTGCAGTGAACAACTAAACCTCTCCAATATGGACCAAACACATCAATAACCTGTCATATAGGACATGTATTTCTGTACTAGATTGTAACATAAAACAATAGCTCTACATGTAAAATGCTTTTTCAGGAGCTTGATAAATTCTAGGAAAAGAAAAAGAGGCAGTCAATATTAAACATAATAATGTATATTAATGATAAAAAAATGTCTCAAAGGTATAGAGGACCCCATGGCATCAATCCGAAAAGACCTTAACTGGGACATGCAGATAGTGCAGAGGATAACACGTGGGGACGTGCCTGATAGCTATGGTAAAAATAGTAACTATGGTTCTATCAGGCATGTCCCATGTGTTAGCCACTGCATGTCCCGTTTGTGGTCTTTTCGGATTGATGCCATGGGGTCCTCTATACCTTAGAGACAGAGGTGTAGCTTGAAGCTTGTGCGCCCCGATGCAAAAGTTGACATCCCCCCCCCCCCCCACTACCACCCACCACTTCCACCTTGCGTGCAGATACACCCATTTATTTTATTTTTTCCATAATTGGTACCTCTAAAGTCCATTTTTCCATGTGCTTTATTCAAATTAAATTATATTCTAGTATTATATTATAATATATATTAGATTAGTACCTCTAATATGTCATAATTTTACAGGGAGAGACAATACAGGTGTCACAAAGGAGAACTGTCACGTATGGTTGGCATGGTGCAAAATTGCATGCTTGATGGTGGCGTGCTCTGAAAGCGCACCTATGCAGGCTGGTACAGGGAAGCACAAACATGAGAATCTTGGAAAGCACAGAATACAGGACTCACAGGAATGGTCTTACAGGCAGGCAGGAAGCAGGCTCACAGGGAGACAGGAGTATCTTAGCAGCAGTTAGATGCTGAGCTTATAGAAACACAGAGGTGACAATATGTATGCGATACATGGAGGTGCACAGGGGTTGCAGGAAATGCAGGTACACAGGGTACAGATGAGGCACAGGATAGGAAGGATACCTGACAGGGGGAACCCAGCCTGCCCGCACTGACTGTGAAGGTGAGGGCCCTTGAAAGGGCCAAGGCGCAGTGTCTAAGGAACTGCTTAGTCTTCTCCAGGGCTCATGAAGGTAGAGATTGGTTGCACTGCAGACGATTCCCAGGTTGCAGTTGTAGTACTCACTGGAGCAGCCAGCTACTGTGAACTAAGGGCTGATAACCAGATACTAATCCTTTATAGTGCTGAGGTGTAGAGATTACAGGACAGTATTGAGTACAGCCCAAGCCGGCAGGTGTGCATGGAAACACAAAGACACTGGGAACATGTGCACAGAGACACACAGGACAATGAGGAGCGATTGCAAAGACACAAACAGTAATGTCTAGTTGTGGTTAGAGGTGCAAGGGGCAAGAAACAGACTAGCAATACATTGGGAGCAGACTGCTAAGTGCAGGTAGCAGGTAGCAGTGAACAGGAACAACAAGTAGGAAACAGACACCCAGTGCACTGGGAGACACTGGAAAAGACTGCAGACACAGGTGCTCACATGGGAAACAGAAGCATTAGAACACTGGAATTATTAAAGGATACAACAGGTGCAAGGATACAGGTTGCAAGCAGGAACAGACTGAGAGCCACTGTGGACAGTCTGGAAGGCAATGGGAACACTGGGGGCACAGAGATCACTATCACAAAAACCATACCAGACCCTTATCTTATCTGTAGCCCAGCAGGTCAGGAAAGGGGAGGGGACAAGCAAGCACCCCCCCTGGACCATACCATGACACATGTCCTCAACATGGGGGGGGTGCTTTGGGACAAGAGGGCCCCTCCCCCCAAAGCACCTGGTCCCTATGTTGATGGTGACAATGATCTCTACCACACAACCCTGGGCGGTTTTGAGGGTGATCTGCGGGAGGGGGGCTTATCGGAACCCCTGCCCCACATCCCAGCCCCCCCATGTGAATGAATATGGGGTACAAAAAAAGTATCAAAAATAAATAAAAAGAAAGACAGTTTTTGACAAGCCCTTCATAAACAAAAAGAAAAACAAAGTCCCCTG
The DNA here is from genome assembly GCA_037952925.1 of Lithobates clamitans. Classification (NCBI taxonomy): domain Eukaryota; kingdom Metazoa; phylum Chordata; class Amphibia; order Anura; family Ranidae; genus Lithobates; species Lithobates clamitans. The sequence continues at coordinate 10,806 of JBBGZY010002273.1, read as the reverse complement.
AAGTAAATCCAGCGTCACCCACCATCAACTACGCTGCAGCTCCCCCCCAAAAAAACCCAGGTCCACACACATCATTTGCCTCCTGGCGTCTGATATCCTCATTTCCCACTGACAGTAAATAAACAAAGGGGCATGGTCACCCAATGACAGGTGACCCACCCCTTTGTTTATTTACTGTGGCCACTGGGTACCGGAGCTGTCATTCAGCAGGTCAGCACATGTCCCTGCCCTCCTGGCTTCTCACTGATGGTAAATAAACAAAAGGGAGGGGCCACCCGCTGTCATCGGGGAGCCACCCCTTTGTTTATTTACCATCAGTGAGAAGCCAGGAGGCTATTGACATGTGCTGACCTGTTTTTTTTTTTCCCGGGGCAGTGCCATTTATCGTCATTGACGCTGGATTTACTTTGTGCATTATTTTTGTTTTGTTTTTTTGTTTTTTTAATGAAGGACTTGTAAATAAAAAAGGAAAAAGTTTTGGGACTTTAAATGAGGCTAGCACCAAAGGGATGCTCGCCTCCATCCCGGTCATTGGTTATAAAAAATGGAGAAGAAGTGGGACTTTAAATGAAGCACACAGCAGCACAACACAGGTCAAGTGACCAAAATTAATTTATTTGGTATAATCCATGGTGTGTAAAAAACATTTTGGGCATCCAACCTCTAAAATGCTGTGGGCATCAAGCCTCTATATAATAAACCATGGATTGATTATACATAAGATACACATAAGTTGCACAATAAGTCATGATCCATTGTCACACAGAGAGCAAAGATAACAATCAACATATATGTGTACAATTATTACTGTGATTGGACCCAAAGAGAGCCATGAAAATTAGGACAAATAATGCAGATAATAAAAGGATTTAATGCCATGACAGATACTTATGGAGGTAAATGGAATCATTAAAATCTTGGTATTCCATGATGTGTGAAGATTGGAAATAATCAACGCTCTACGCGTTTCAGGAGCATAGGTCATGGAATGATTCTAAAGAAATGTATTTTTATAAAAAAAAAAATTTGTTTTCAGTAAATAAACAGGAAATGAAAATAGGTTTTATATACAAATATTTTACTTGTATAAAATGAGTTAAAGGTTGTGCGTCAAAACTCACGTCTGCATCAGCGATCCAGTGAAGCAGTATCCAGAATCGCAGAGAGCTGCAATGCAAAGCCGCCCGACGCCAGGGTGGTCTGCGGGAATGAGAACAACAGCCATAGGCAAAACCATTGCTGGTAGGTGCAATGAGTGTAGGATGCGGACCTCTGTGTGGGAAACCTATATGAAACAAATCATAGTGATGTGTGTGGGTGTGTGAAAGTGACAAAAATATAAAAAAGAGTGATGTGAGGACAAAGGTTGAAATAGGGAGAGAGAGTGGAATAGGAAGGGGTGAAGATAAAGCAAAAATAAAAAGGAAAATTAGAAAAAAAAGGAAAGGAATAATACCTGGTGTGCACAGAGTGGACAACTCCATGCATGTGAGTGTGATGATAAACAATAAGGAAAGTGCAGTGTGTGAAGGCCAGCCTTGGAGATGCCTATATAGGTGTTCCATCATGGCCCAACCCCCCACTTCAAGTCAGCAGACAACACCTGGGAGTGGAGCACTTTCACCTGGGCGGCTCAGCCGTCGGGCGATTAGCGCCAGTCCATCTCCCCAGTGTGTCCACCGAACAGCGACACACCGCCGGAAACATAGCGCCACAAGGACGCCCTGCGACCGGCGGATGTGACGTGATGCAGAGAGGGAAGGACCATGCATCCGCCCCCTCCCTGACAACCATGGGCAGGAAGAGGGGTAGGAGACCCACGTGAAACACCGCAGCCAACGGAGGCGAGCAAATGCAGACAGATCAGCGATATCAAAAACACCGTCCAGGGATCGTAGACGCAGACCCAGCAGGACACACAACCAATACATCAGTATGAGAGGTTGATTGTGAGACCACTGATACCAATGGCCTACATAGATATAGAAATAAATGTGTGACTGCTGCTGTGTGCTTCCATCCCGGGTTATGTATTTAAAAAAGGAAAAAGTTTTGGGACTTTAAATGAGGCTAGCACCAAAGGGATGCTCGCCTCCATTCCGGTCATTGGTTATAAAAAATGGAGAAGAGGTGGGACTTTAAATGAAGCACACAGCAGCACAACGCAGGTCAAGTGACCAAAATTCATTTATTTGGTATAATCCATGGTGTGTAAAAAACATTTTGAGCATCCAACCTCTAAAATGCTGTGGGCATCAAGCCTCTATATAATAAACCATGGATTGATTATACATAAGATACACATAAGTTGCACAATAAGTCATGATCCATTGTCACACAGAGAGCAAAGATAACAATCAACATATATGTGTACAATTATTACTGTGATTAGACCCAAAGAGAGCCATGAAAATTAGGACAAATAATGCAGATAATTAAAGGATTTAATGCCATGACAGATACTTATGGAGGTAAATGGAATCATTAAAATCTTGGTATTCCATGATGTGTGAAGATTGGTAATAATCAAAGCTCTACGCGTTTCGCGGTATAGCAACCGCTCATCAGGAGCATACGTCATGGAATGATTCTAAAGAAATGTATTTTTATTAAAAAAAAAAAAAATTGTTTTTAGTAAATAAACAGGAAATGAAAATAGGTTTTATATACAAATATTTTACTTGTATAAAATGAGTTAAAGGTTGTGCCTAAAAACTCACGTCTGCATCAGCGATCCAGTGAAACAGTATCCAGAATCGCAGAGAGCTGCAATGCAAAGCCGCCCGACGCCAGGGTGGTCTGCGGGAATGAGAACAACAGCCATAGGCAAAACCATTGCTGGTAGGTGCAATGAGTGTAGGATGCAAACCTGTGTGGGAAACCTATATGAAACAAATCATAGTGATGTGTGTAAAAAACAGTCTCTTTGTTTTTATTTAATGTTGATACTTTTTTGGTGGATGAGTAGGGGTACAGTGTACCCCATATTTATTCACACGGGGGGGCGGGAACTGGGGCCCCCCTGTTAAAGGGGACCTCCAGATTCCGATCAGCCTCCGCCTACAGACCCCCACAACCACCGTCCGGGGTTGTAGGGAAGAGACCCTTGTCACCATTACCATGGGGACAAGGTGCTTTGGCAGAGAGCACCCCGCCCTAATGCTCCCCCCCCATATTGAGGGCATATGGCCTAGTATAGTTCAAGAGGGGGGGCGTTCGCTCATCTCCCCTTTCCTGACCTGCCGGGCTGCATGCTCAGATAAGGATCTGGTATAGATTTTAGGGGGACCCACAACGTTTTATTTGTGTTTCATTTTGGCATGGGGTTCCCCTTTAAAAATCCATACCAGACCCGATATGATCAATTTTCGTCTGATTCAAATTGTAATTTTTCCAAAAATTTTGAATTTGTTTGAAAATGAATAAACAAAACTAAATTAAACTAAATGAATTCCGAAAAAGAATAACTAAACAAAACTAGAAACATAACGAATCCGTCCAAAACTAAATGTAGCAGAATCTCTGACCTCTTCCAGTCCAATGGGAACCTTCAAGGCCAAAGATAACTGACATCCTTCAATAAGTGGTGGGTTGTGAGGAATAGTGGGTGCAAAGGTGGTAAAAGTCATTGGGCACCAGACACTTCTTGGATGTAAGCAGGTTTTGTTTCTTTGACAGTCCTTTTTATATTTTGTAGGGGAAAGAGGGTTAGGGCCAGGACACCCTTAAGTAGTTGCAATTTCAAATGGCAGACTCCTAGACTTCAATAAGAGAACAACGGTACAGGGAAAAGCCCCAGCAAGGTGCCACTTCTGCACCTGCAGAATTGCTGTCTTCTATGATAACAGTACTTAAAAAGTTCCTAACTCAAAGTAACAGTTCTCTCAGCTGTACTACAACTGGTCCTTGTAGTTCTTCAGCCCCTTGAGCTCCTGGTCTCTCACTGGACCCTCTGATTCACTAACTCTGAATTCCGTGAGCTCCTCAAAGCTTATGCGGTGGCATCTCCCTCAAGCGTCACCTACGCTTCCCTGCTGGGTCCCTAGCTTGGCACTTCGTATACCTTCAAGCTTTACCCCTGCTGACCAGCTCGGTCCCTAGCTTGACACACAAGGCTGCTCTGCAAGCGTCACCTCCTCTGGTTGGGTCCCTGACTTGATCACTGCCTGAAGTTTCCCAATTCTCCACTGTGCCCATTTGGTGAGAATACTGCTCGGTACTTGCTTCAGTTACTCACTGTGGTTCCTGGTAAAGGCGATTGGTCCCTTGGCGACAGCTTCCCTTCTACCTCCGACCACTGACAGATTCTCCAGCTGGCAGAACTGTCACTTTTGCTTATACTGCAAGCCGCAGTCCCGACCCTGCGCTGGCCCCAGGATAGACCTCTGGATAGGCTCACACACAGCCTGGGATAGGCCCAATCTCCGGCCTAGCAGCCTGGGGCGTACAACACAGGTCCATCCAGACGGCGGGTCCGGGTGGCACACAAAAACCTGGATAACCTGACCTCACCCGAACACATTGGCTCTCCCAGCAGGCCAAGGGATTCATCAAAATCCCCACCCGTTGGCTGAGACACCACACATACCCACAACCTGACCTTGAGTTGTCCATCTCAATCTAAAAACTCCAAGTGCCCGACCATCTGGCGGTAGAAGAGGAAAGTACAACCAGGAAAAACTTAGGGAGAAGTCAATGGATCCCTAGTAATTAACTACAGTAGCTACTACTGACAAGCAATTTACTGAGGAGCTTCCTGACTAAACCCCAGAGCGCTACATAAACAAAAGTTTCTGTTATGCACATGTCTAGTAGCAGGCCAGCAGGAATGGTAGAACCTAGTAATGGTGGCAGGCGTACAGCCAGGGGCGGACTGACAACCCAAGGGGCCCCCGGGCATCAGGAGATCATGGGGCCCCCTGTGTCCCCACCTACAAAAAGCTCCAACTACATAGTGCAGCTCAATTGAATAGAGGGGCATTTAAATATAGCCTGCATGGAAGTTCTCGGCTTTTTTCCTTAGGAGGTTCCAGGTTTAAAGGTGGCCGATGCACAGCAGCCATCATTATGACGCAACCAGGGGTGTTTTATAAAAGCAGTGGGTTTGAGCACAAGATCATAATTTGGGCCCCAATGCCAGAGAAAGTAGTGTGGCATGGGTGTGGTTTACGGGGGGCTGGTTTTCATTGCCTTGTGCAGCCATTCAGCTACCACTCAGCTCCTTCATTAAAGGGGTTGTAAAGGTAATTTTATTTTTTTTTTTAAATAACTAACATGTCATACTTACCTTCACTGTGCAGCTCATTCTGCACAGAGTGGCCCTGAACCTGCTCTTCTGGGGTCCCTCGGCGGCTGTTTCAGCTCCTCCCCGCAACAACTATCCACCTTAATGCGAGCTCCCTCGCATGGTGGTTAGTACTTGCGGGCGCGCTCCCGTGATACAGCCGGCGGCTATAGCCGCTCACTGTATCACTCGGCCCCGCCCCCCAGCGCGCCGCATCATTGGATGTGATTGACAGCAGCGCGAGCCAATGGCTGCGCTGCTTTCAATCCATCCACTGCAGCCAATCAGCGACCAGGCTGAGCTGCAATAGAGATGACGGGAACAAGCAGCGGAGATTCGAGGTGTCAGGTAAGTAAAACGGGGGGGGGCGGCGGTATTGTCAAAAGTTTTTTCACCTTAATGCATATAATGCATTAAGGTGAAAATTTTTTTACCTTTACAACCCCTTTAAGAGAGAGGGGGTGAGAAAGAGAGAAGGGAAGAGAGAGAGAGAGAAAGAGAGAGGGAGAGAGAGAGAGAAGAGAGAGAGAGAGAGAGAGAGAGAGAGAGAGAGAGAGAGAGAGAGAGAGAGAGAGAGAGAGAGAGAGAGGGGATGAGACAAAGAGAGGGGAGTGAGGGAAGTTAGAGAAAGGGGATGAGACAAATAGAGAGAGGGGAGTAAGAGAGAGAGATGTGTGTGAGAAAGAGAAGGGGGTGGGGGGATTGTGAGAAAGAGGGAGGTGAGACAAAAAGAGGGGGTGAGAGAGAGAGGGGGATGAGAGAGAGGGGAATGAGAGGGGGGGGGGGTGAGACTGCAGGGCTGGTGCAGGGATTTTTGACACCCTAGGCGAAACCTAATTTTTCCACCCCCCGTGGCTCCACCCCTGACCCCACCCCCTTTTCCCTGCCTATGTATACCCCACCTTTTTAATGAAGCAGTCCACCAGCACTCATCAAATGCAGCCTACTAGCGCCCATCAATGGATGTTTGCTTGCTTCCATTCATTGGGGAGTCGGGACACAGACACAGTCCTCCGCTGCCGCTGCATCTCTGACACTCTGTGCAAATGGAGTGGCCACTGCCTGATGATGCTGTGACTTAGTTGCTTGCTGCAAAAAGAAGAGAGTAGAAACACCAGTGGCCCTAGGCAGCAGTACACTCTAGGTGGCTGCCTAGTTTTCCTAGTGGTAGCACCGGCCCTGAGTGAGAGAGAGGGGGGATGAGAGGGGGGAGAGTGAGAGAAACACAGAGAGAGAGGGGGGGTGACACAGAGAAGATGGGTGAGATAGAAAGGGTGGGTGAGAGAGAGTGTGGGGGTGAGAGGGAAGGGGGAGAAAAAGAGAATGATGGGGGAGGAATTGAGGGAAGGTGACACTCAGGGGGTTTGCATTATAAGACTTACCGTGCCCCTCCATACTCAGGGCACACAGGGGGGTACCATTATAAGGCATATAGTGCCCCCAACCTTGGGACACACAGGGGACATTAAGTTCCCCCCATCATCAGGTCACACAGGAGGCACCCCATTAAAAGATATTTAATGCCCCACAATCTCAGGGCACACCGGGTGCTCCCCATTATAAAGTGCAGAGTACATCATCATGCTCAGGTCACAGAGTGGACCCCTTATTATAAGGTGCACAGAGCCCCTTACTCAGGGCAGAAAGGGGATCCCCAACAACAAAACTCAATAAGCCCTAATTCTCAGGTCACAACGTGTGCCCCTCATTACAAGGTGTATAGAGCTTCTATCCTCAGGTCATACAGGGGGTCCCTATTATACAGTAATATGCACTGAGCTCCTCAACCTGAGGTCACACAGGGGGTCCTCATTATAAGTTCAGTGCCCCCCATCCTCAGGACACAGGATCTCTCAATATAAGGAGTTATCTCTCTCACAGCCACATGGCATGACAGGGGGTTGTCCATTATGAGTACTGTTCATGCTAAGGGGACACAGGGCCCCCCCAATATATGAAGTACAGTGCCCCCCCCCCCACACACACACACACAAGCCCCCACATATATGCTATCACTTTACTCCCCCCTAACACATGTTCATTATCAAGCTATGACAAGAGAGGCCACTGGCTCTTACCACCCTTGCTCCAGCAGACATTTAATTCTCCAGCATGCATATTGTGCGGGAAGCACAGCCTGGACTTCAGGAGATGGCAGGTGCCAGCATTATATGACAGGGTAATCATCTTCCAGTTGTATTCGGGTGAATTGGCAGCCAAACATCCTGCTGTCCTGCTGGGAGGTGAAAGTGAAACTATGTATATATGCAGTGCAGGAGAGACTTCAGCGATGCTGTTCTCCTCACTGACAAGAGCAGAGAGACAGTATAATGTGAGCAAGTCACACATGCAGCCTATTTGGCGGCGGTGCTGTTAAACTGATGCCGACCCCCTGCCCTGAGTTCTCTCACTGGTTCGAGAAGTGTTCTCCTCCTCCCTAGGCTCTCTTGATCTCTTTCACTTTCTCTCTCCCTTCTCAAGACTGGACCCGGTACCTGCTTGCTCCATCCATTCTGCTGCGTCCTCCCAGGAGCCTCTCATGGGGCCCCCTACTGGCCCCGGGCCCTCGGTCAGTGTCCGATATGCCCGAATGGTCAGTCCGCCCCTGCGTACAGCAGACCAGGAAAAAAAATGGTGGAAGACCAGCAGTGGTGGAAGGAGCTGGTGATGGCAGGTCATCTGCAGTGGCAGGAGTTGTTAATCATTGCAGGCAGGCTGAAGTGCAGGAGCTGGTTATGGTGGCAAGCCAGCCAAAGTCACAGAAGCTGACAACGCTAGCAGTCCAGTGACTGTGGCAGGAGCTGATAATAGTGGCAGGCCAGTGGTGAGGCCAGAAGTGGCACAGGAGCTAGAAATGTTAGCAGGCCAGTAGCAGGAAGTGGCATTGACAAGCCAGCAGAAGTGGCAGAAGCTGGTAATCATTGCAGGACAGGGAGAGGTGACAGGAGCTGGTAATTGTGCATAACAGGTCTGGAAGATGTCTGTTTGCAAATAAGGTCAGTGGGGATTGCCTTCACCTGTACCAGACCTTTATCCTACATGAGGGTCTGGTATAGAACATTGGGGGACACCCATACAAGAAAAAGCATGGGGTTTCCCGTAATAAATTATACCAGACCCTTATCCTTAAGGGGAGTCTGGTATGAATGTCAAGAGGGGACCCCACAAAATAAAAAAAAACTTGGGGTCTAGTATGAATTTTATTAGGGAACCTCATGCAAACTAACAAGATAAAAAAGCAAATTCCATACCAGACCCTTATCCAAGCATACAGCCATGTAGGGCAGGAAAGGGAGTGGGCAAGTGTGCACCTCCCCTCCTGAACCATACCAGGCCAAATGCACTCAACATGTAGGGAGAATATCTTGCCAGGGGGACATTAATAAAGTCCTTTTTAAAAAAAAGTCCCATGATCCCTTTGTCAATCACACTGTCCAATGATTCAAATCCATCACTTATAATGAACAATGTCTGACACCTTCTGAAAGAAAAGAATCCAGCCAACCATCTGATTTTGTCACTGGCTCCTCATGAATTGTAGCTCTTGGGGCTTCTCTGCCATATTTGAGCAATGTTATTGGCCAATGTGCCCACATTCGGTCATTTACTGTATATCACGCTATCCCAGCCCCATTGTTCAACAAAAATTTAGGGGATTCCAAGCCAGCAAATGAATGGAGCCAGGTGACATCACTGAATGCTAAGGACACTTCCTTAGCAACCATTGACAGGAAGGAAGCTGTCATACGGTATACAGTAGCAGTAGAAATACTGCTACTGTAAATGACATCACCACCCACCAAATGAGAAGTCTAGTGTTCAGTCGAACACCTGAACAGCCAAAGAACCTTGCATTCATCCACTCATTCCTTATGGCAGGTCAGCAGAGGTGACAGAAGCTGGTATTGGTGGCAGGTCAGCAGTGATGACAGTAGCTAGTAATGGTGGCAGACCAGCAGTGATGGAAGGAGATGGCAATGATGGCAGGCCAGCAGCAGTGGCAGGAGCTGGTAGTGGTGGCAGACCAGGAACAGTGGCAGGAGATGGTAATGGTGGCAGGCCCAGCGCAGTGGTAGGGGATGGTATTGGTAACAGTCAAGCATGGGTGGCAGAATATAATAATTGTGGCAGGCCAGCAGCTGTTGAAAGAGCTGGTATTGGTGGCAGGCCAGTAGTGGTGTCAGGAGATTGTAATGGTAGCAGGCCCACAGCAGTACAGGAGATGGTAATGGTGGCAACAAAATGTGTAAATGGTGGCAGGCCAGCATTGGTCACAGGAGCTGGTAATGGTGGCAGGTCAGTAGCAGTGGCAGGGGATGAAAATCACAGGATATAAATATTTTGGGGGGTGGTTAGGTCAAAAGGGAAAATGTAGTTGTTAGAATCAGCTGTAAGGGTTTTGTAATCATTTCAAATCTAGGACTTGCTCATTTTCATTAAATTAAGTAATTCCCTCTTTTATGGCAACACCATTTTCCCGTTGTATTAGAGATCCAAAAGTGTGTCCAACCAGTAACTGTATCTCTCCTTCATGGCCCAAATTAATGGGTCTTTGTGCCAGCATTTCAACATGAGTGGGCCCATTCGCTACAAATTGCCTGCAGAAGGGGACCCATAGTCCTCTACGTCACTGAAGACAACAGTGTCCCCAAGAATCTCAGCCCACCCACATATGCTTGGATGCTGGCGCCATTTCATCCTTATTGCTTGCACCCCAACCTTCCTCCTGGTATTACTCCTCTATCTGCAGCTGTCTTTGCCTGATGTGGATGGAGGCAGTAGGTAAAAGATCCTAGAAACGCATATACCACTTCAGGCCAGTCCACGCTCGCCCACAATATAACTGGGGGCATATATAGTGTACAAGATGCCAAGGTTGGGTCCTGGATGGGTGCTATATAGCACTGATATTTGGGGTATGGTCCCTTTAAGGGAAGTGCGGTAGTGTTCAGGGGGTCACCCAGAATGGAGTAGAGTCAATCAGGAGAGGACTGACTCGCAGTCCTCTCTATCTTAATAGAGAGTTATTTGGGACCTGGAATTTGGGAGGCTCTGAAGTGATATTCGGGTGGGAAAGAGCCTCCACCCCTGACCACAGGGATTTAGCACACAGGGGGTTAAAGGCCTCCAGGAAACAGCTCATAAGAGACAGGAAGTAGTGAGAGGTGGTGGTGAGGAGGAGTAGGTGACTACACCTGTCCTGATGAGCTGTGTATCTGTGGGAAGCTGCTAAAGTTTCAACAAGGACTCTTAAAACTCTGGGGTGAAGACCTGGCCACAAACTGTATGTGCCTTTTCTTTAATTTTCTTTGTGCTGAAGATAAGCGGACTTTATTTTATGCTGAAGATAAGCAGACTTTGTTTTATAGTTTTGTGCTGTGTGCTGAATGAAGCTTTAGTTTTGATTTGCTTACAAATAAAAGCCTTTTTGTTTAAAGTTTAAACGGTTTATGCACTTGGTCCTGTGGTGCTATTATCCCCCAAACTTTACAACAGTCTCTCTCTCTCTCTCTCCCTCTCTC